>JAULJL010000045.1:3102500-4302500 GCA_030761205.1 Fremontodendron californicum
AATTAAACAAATAATAATTAATTACGAATTAATTAAGAACTAATGATCAAGAATTAATATCAAATAAGAATTAATATAAATGAAAAGTTAATAAACAATAAGAAATTATTAATAATAAATTTAAATCAATTAGATAAACTAAATCAACTTAATTTATTAAAATCAATTAAAGAAAATCAAATAAAAGTTAGTATAAAATATACCTGCAATAACTAAATTAAATAAAATTAGTAAAAAAATAAATAAATAAAAATTAACAATAAAATTAAACAAAACAAATAATATCAAAATCATAACATAATAAAATCATTAAAATAAAATACAAAACAAAACAGAAAAATCAAAACGAAATATACAAAAAAATAAAAAAGAGAATTGGCTACATCCGAGTCAGACGGATGCGCGGGCCACGTGCAGGTCTTGCGACCTGACCCGATGCAGCTTTAAAACATTTTTTTTAATCACTTTCAAACCTTCCCCAAAAAATATCTTCTTTTCTCTTAACTTTTCTCTCCCAACCGAAAGAACAGGGCCACCACTGTTCTTCGTTTTCCAAAATTCGGCGGCAGTCTGTCGTGTCCTCCACCGTCCGTCACCGTTAGCCGTCGTGGTCGGTGCCCAGAAATATCTCAAAATTTCACAAAATTCTCTAAATCTCCTAAACCTCAAAATCAATTTGATTTTCTCAAAATCAAGCCCAAAATCCTTAAATCTAACTAAACCCGTGACCTCCTAACCCTCAAAAATCCGCCAGCAATCGTTCGAGTTGCCCAGAATTTGGATATGTCTTTTTTCTTCTTATGTTCTTCCTTGCCACCGATTCCGATCTTCAAAAAAAAAAAAAAAAAAAAAAAAACCTTGATGTTAACTTCAACTCTAAACCCCAAAAAGAAAACTACTTGCAACCGAAAACCAAAACCTAAAACCAAACCCAATCACCCTTCTCAATTTGTATTTTCTCTTTTTCATTTTTTTTGCTCTCGGTTTTTCTGTTGATTCTTCTCTGTTGTGATTGCCGAGATTGTTCCTGTTTGTGAATCCCTTTTTTTCTTTTCTGATTGCTATGTTTTTGTTTGCCGAGATTCACATTGGGTTCCACCTTTGCTGAGTTTGCCGTGTTCTTTTTATAGGCATTCAACATAGAGTTTAAATTCATTTTGATTTGAATTTCCTTGTTTATGTTCTAATCAACTTCATCATTCAATCCGGAAAGAAATTGTTCTCATCCAAATCTGTTCCTCTTTTTTCTCTGTTTTATTTTCTTTCTTTTTTTCATCAATTTTTTATTTTTTCGAAAATCATAAAACATAAATAATAACAATAAAAATAAAAATGTAGAGAAACAAAAATGAAAGAATAAAGGAAAAGACAAAATAAAACAATCTAAGAAGCAATATGGGCCGATCTCCAATTCAAAGCCCAAAGTAAAATTTTGGCCCAAAATCCTAAAATAAAACAAAACCCGCAAGTTTATTTCCAGGCTCAAAATTGGATGCACGATCCATAAAATCAACCTAGTCTCTAAACAATATCCAAGCAAGAATTGGGTTTACACTAAGGTCTCCTAGAATCAAAATTCAAACTAAATCGATCTTAAATTTGGACATAAATTCAAAACCCGACATAAACCTTGAAAACAAATTAAATAATATCTGATTAGGATATCTCGAAAGAAATTAAATAATCAAATATGGTCTAACACTAATTATGCTTTAAGGACCTCGGGCAAAATTGGATATCTACACTTATTGCTCTGTATTTCTTATGTAGCGGGCGGTACGCCACTTTTCTTCTGTGTAGAAACGTTACATAACGGTTTTAGTCTGTTGTGCGGAACTAAATCGAGATTAGTAAAACCAATTTAAACACACTGAAAAAACACAGAAATTTTACGTGGTTCAGCAACTGTGCTTACATCCACGGGAGAAGGAGCTTGAAGCTTTGTATTAATGGAGTTAGAGTACAAACATATACAGAATTCTAGGTGCTATACTAGCACTGAACTCACAACTCATACAATACCAGAAAACTCTATCAATTTAGAGAATTTGCTTCAACTCTTAAACTCTCACACACTATTTTCTCTCTCTCTCTACATGGCCTTTTATAGGCAACACCATTGGTGAGAACACATTAAATGTGGCAGCCAAAGTAGCCACCATCCAACAACTATGGTAGCAAAAGTCTTGGAAGTTTCCATGACTTTGGTGGTAAGCCTCCATTCTTGACTTTGCTTGGTGGCTATGGTGGAAGCTTCCATGGTTGGTGGTGAGCCTCCTTTGGTGACTTTGAGCCATATTCAACAATCTCCACCTTGACGAGAATCCACAGAGAGAATTCACTGATCAGAGCTTCCTCCTTCCTCCTTCAGGTGCTTTAAACTCGAGAGATGTTGATCAAGTCCAAACAATGTTGAAACTTGATCCCAGAAACTATTTTTGTTAGCATATCTGCAGGATTATCTGCAGTCCCGATCTTCTGTAGTAGAATGTTTCCTTCATCTACTATTTCTCGGATAAAGTGGTAGCGAACATCAATATGCTTGGTCCGACTGTGATGAACTTGGTTTTTAGCTAGGCAAATGGCACTCTGGCTATCGCAGAAAACATCTACCTTTTCCTGTGCTATCCCCAAATCATCAATCAATCCTTGAAGCCAAATTGCTTCCTTGAAAGCTTCCGTTACAGCCATGTACTCTGCTTCTGTTGTAGAAAGAGCTACCGTTGACTGTAAAGTTGATCTCCAACTTACTGGTCCTCCTGTTATGGTGAACACATAACCAGTAGTTGAACGACGCTTATCAAGATCTCCAGCATAGTCTGAATCCACATATCCAACAAGATGCTTACCAATAGTTTTTCTTCTCTCGAATTTTAAGCCTGTTTCTACAGTACCATGAATGTACCGTAGAATCCACTTCACAGCTTGCCAATGGCCTTTACCAGGATTATGCATGTACCGGCTTACCATACTGACAGCATGTGAAATATCGGGTCTCGTACACACCATTGCATACATGAGGGCACCTACTGCATTGGCATATGGAACATGATCCATTTGTCTCTTCTCACCATCTGTACTTGGTGACATCAATGCATTGAGTTTGAAATGTGCCGCTAAAGGAGTACTTACAGATTTGGTCTTATCATTAATGCCAAATCTCTGAAGTACTTTGCTCAGGTACTGAGCCTGGGTCAATTTGATTACACCATTTTTTCTATCTCTGCTGATTTCCATCCCAAGAATTTTCTTGGCTTCTCCAAGATCCTTCATCTCGAACTCTGAGCTCAGTTGAGCCTTCAGCCTGTCGATCTCCACCTTGCTTTTAGATGCGATTAGCATATCATCAACATATAAAAGCAAGTAGATAAATGATTCATTTTGGAGTTTCCGGAAATAAACACAGTGATCAAATTGACTGCGTGTGTACTTTTGATCCAACATAAAGTTGTCAAACCGCTTGTACCACTGTCGCGGTGACTGCTTTAAACCGTATAGAGACCTGTTCAACTTACATGCCCAATCTTCATGACCGGGGACTCTAAAACCATCTGGTTGAGTCATATAAATTTCTTCCTCTAAGGAACCATGGAGGAATGCAGTTTTTACATCAAGTTGAACTAACTCTAGGTTATACTGTGCTACTAAAGCCAATAAGATCCGAATAGATGCATGCTTAACAACAGGTGAAAATACCTCATTGTAGTCTATTCCTTCCTTTTGAGCGTAACCTTTGGCTACCAGTCTGGCTTTGTATCTGATGCTGTCTTTGCCGGTAGCACCCTCCTTTTTGGCAAAGACCCATTTGCACCCAATTGTTCTTTTGAGTGTTGGAAGTGGAACCAACTTCCAAGTCTGATTTTGATGAAGTGATGTCATCTCTTCATCCATCGCCTTCTTCCTCTGGTTCAGATTCATCAGCATTTTGACCAGCATCTTCAAATTCAAACTCCACCTGCTTTAGAGAATCATGGTTCTGATTCTCTGGAGTTGACAGTTTCAGCATTACAGATTCGTCAAAGGTAACATCTCGGCTTACGATGACTTTCTTTGACTCAGGGTTCCACAGTCGGAATGCCTTTACTCCTTCACTAAAGCCCAAGAAGACAGCTTTCTTGGCTCTAGGATCCAGTTTTGATTCACTTACGTGAAAATATGTTGGGCATCCGAAAATACGAAGCCGATCATAATCAGTGGCAGAATGTCCGGACCACACCTCTATGGGAGTTTTCCCATCAATTGCGGTGGAGGGTAGTCTGTTGATAATGTGGGAGGCGTACAATAAAGCCTCCGCCCAAAATGCTTTGCTCAAGCCCGACTGGGATAACATGCAGCGAACTTTATCAACCAAAGTTCGGTTCATCCTTTCTGCAACTCCATTCTGCTGAGGAGTGCCAGGAACAGTGAAGTGTCGGATTATCCCATCATTCTGACAGATTTCCTTCAGTGGATCTGACTTGTATTCACCACCATTGTCAGATCTCAGTCTCTTGAGCTTTCTCCCGCTCTGGGTTTCGATCATCTTCTTCCATTTTACGAAGATATCTAATACTTCATCTTTGTGCTTCATAGTATAAACCCAGACATATCTAGAGTAATCATCAATAAAGGTCACAAAATAGTGTTTACCTCCCAATGAAGCATTTTTGGAAGGCCCCCAGACATCAGTGTGAATGTAGTCCAATGTTGCTCTCGTACGATGAACTGCAGTGCCAAACTTGACTCTTGTTTGCTTGCCTATGACGCAATGCTCACAGAAATCAAGTTTTCCAGTTTTGGCATTCTTCAGTACACCTTGCTTTATCAGGTTTTGCAAGGCCTTCTCTCCAACATGCCCTAAGCGCATGTGCCAAAGTCGAGAAGTGTCAGATTCATCGTCACCATTGTTGTGGGAGACTGCTGCTCTGCCTGTCACAGTTTCTCCATCAAGGAGATACAGATTTCCCTTCATAGAACCCTTCATGGCTAAGAATGCTCCACGTACAACCTTCAAGACTCCATTCTGAATGGTCATCTTGTAACCATTTGAGTCTAAGACCCCCAGTGATATGAGGTTCTTCTTGAGATCAGGGACATACCTTACATCTGTAAGTTGTCTGATTGTACCGTCATGCATTTTTAGTCGGATCGTTCCAATACCTCTAGTGTGACAAGTATTGTTATTGCCCATAAGGACAATCCCTCCATCAAACTCCTTGAAGTTTGAGAACCACTCCCGGTTCGGACACATGTGGTAGGAACATCCGGAATCCAGAATCCATTGATTTGAAGAGTTTGTTGTTGTGGAAATCGTGAATGCAGAGTCTTCCTCTCCCTCAGATTCTTGAGCTACATTCACAGTCGACTTCTTCATGTTAGGACAGTTTTTCCTCCAGTGCCCTTTCTCATGGCAAAAGGCACACTCGTCCTTTGAGAGTCGTGTTCTTGATGATCCCTTCTTTGAACGGGATTTACCTCGCTTGTTTTCTCTGGCTCCTCGGTTGTTCGTCCTGCCTCTGGACACAGTTAAAGCTTCTGGTGCAGTATTCTGGTGATCATGCTGATCCTTCTTCCGATACTCATTATTCACCAGAGCATTACTAACATTAACATATTCTATCTCATTTTTACCATAGAACAGTGTAGTGGTTAAATGATCATAGCTATCAGGCAAAGAATTTAACAGAGTAAGAGCCTTATCTTCATCAGAGATATTTGCATCTAGATTTTCAAGATCAGCGAGGATTTTGTTAAAACTTACTAGATGCTCCTGCATGGTGATACCTTGCTTATACTGGAAGCGGAACAGCTTTTTCTTCAGATAGAGTATGTTCTCCATGCTCTTTGTCATGTACTTGTCCTTGAGTTGTTTCCAGAGAGTTTTTGCATTAGTCTCTCTCATGACACAGTACTTCTGATCCTTGGCTAGGCATAACCGGATTGTGCCACAAGCCTGACGGTTGACAAAGTTCCAGTCATCTTCCGAAATATCTCTGGGCCTGTCTTCCAGAGAGATATGTGACCCCTCTCGGAATAACAGATCCTGAACTTCGCACTGCCACATGCCAAAGTTGTTGGTGCCATCAAATTTCTCCACCTCGAACTTTGCAGTGGTCATCGAGTTCTTTCTGATGTAAGAACTTGATGGTGCGCTGCTGGTTGTTTCAGTTGTCTCTAATGATTCTGCCATGGTAATAAAACAAAATTACCAACTCAGAGTTTTTCCGTTACCTGTATGGAAAAACGGATATCGCGGTTGAGTCCGGAATAGTCGAAATAGCCAGGAACGGGTCCAACTGTGTAAATTTTAGACACACGGAGAATATTCTGCGAATATTCTGCTGCAGGTGGCTCGAAATGGACTCGGTTTAGCTCAACCGGCTCGAAAAAGTCTCAGAATAGTGTTCTGAAACGGCTCAAAAAATGGCCCGAAAAAGTTGGTCAGAGCGGCGGCGGCGCGTGCGGCGGCGCGTGCGGCGGCGCGTGCGGCGGCGCGTGCGGCGCGTGGAGGCAGGGAGGTGATCGGCGCGTGGGGCGCGTGAGGCCCACTCGTCTTCAACCTCTGGAAGCGCGTGCGGCGCTTGCGGCGCGTGGGCTTCACGCGTCTTCAACCTCCAGCGGCGCGTGCGGCGCGTGGGCGAGTGAGGACCACTCGCGGTCCTTCTGGCGGCGCGTGGGGGCACGTGCGGCGTCTTTTGGCGCTCCGGTTGATTCTGCTGCACTCCTCTCGACGACCTCTTCAACCTGGTATTTTCAAAACACAAATTGGAGCACTTTTGAAAAACGGACAGAATCAAACAAACTCGGTTTTACGTAAAATTTGGCTCTGATACCAATTTGTTGTGCGGAACTAAATCGAGATTAGTAAAACCAATTTAAACACACTGAAAAAACACAGAAATTTTACGTGGTTCAGCAACTGTGCTTACATCCACGGGAGGAGGAGCTTGAAGCTTTGTATTAATGGAGTTAGAGTACAAACATATACAGAATTCTAGGTGCTATACTAGCACTGAACTCACAACTCACACAATACCAGAAAACTCTATCAATTTAGAGAATTTGCTTCAACTCTTAAACTCTCACACACTATTTTCTCTCTCTCTCTACATAGCCTTTTATAGGCAACACCATTGGTGAGAACACATTAAATGTGGCAGCCAAAGTAGCCACCATCCAACAACTATGGTAGCAAAAGTCTTGGAAGTTTCCATGACTTTGGTGGTAAGCCTCCATTCTTGACTTTGCTTGGTGGCTATGGTGGAAGCTTCCATGGTTGGTGGTGAGCCTCCTTTGGTGACTTTGAGCCATATTCAACATAGTCCACAACGATTTTGATTTCCTATCTCGGATTTGTAACAGTAAAATAGCAAAACGGCAGACATAGTTTTCGTTACGATGCGATAATGATCGCATTTTAGAACAATGGTCCTAAGAAGCTGTCTTTTCTTTTTGTATCTCAAAAAGGAGAAAGTAAGATGATTATTGTTACCTTGCTTGAAGGAGATGATAAACACATCTCTGACTTTGTCATAAACCTCGAATGTTTCCCTCAATGCATCCTTGGAAACTCTTCTGTTGAGATTTTTAATGAAAACCGTGTGAAGGGATGATCTCCAATCATCCTTGTTACAATCTCTCTGACATGGACTCTTCAATAATGACTACCGTACTCATGTCCGACATTTCATCCGTAAGATAAGACATAGAATATGTGTCTGACACTTCATCACAAAAATTAACACTTCATCACAGAAATAAACACAACACTTATGACTGTTGCAACTCGAAGAGAGGGAGGAGGAAGAAAAAGAAGTTTGGCCATCCTTTCTCCAGTTAGATCATGCAGACGCTCCCTTATCCTCTTTTAGATTTCCTCTTTTAATTTATGTATCCTGAATACTCAGCTTCTTTTGAACAATACCATTGATCTTTTGAATTGTTTTAACTGAAGTTGGATACTAATTAGAGATAAAATTGAAAGTTAATCGGTGGAATATGCAAAAATGTATTGGCTGATACTGGCATCCAAGCTAAAGCTATGACTATTATAGAATGAGTGCTTATGGGAAAAAAAAAAATTAAAATATATATTGTATTTAAATATGAAAACAATTATAATAATATTTTACATAAAATTAATTAAATCAAACAAACAAAATATATTCAAATATGAATAAGTTATATAAAATTATTTGAATAAATATAGAAGTAAATAAATATATTTATATATGATATTACATTATATGCATTTATATATCTTTATTTAAGACATTGTTATAATATGTATCCATATCTAATTTTTGGATTTTTTTACCGACTTGGCGAATCCAAAATTTTAAAGGAAAGACAAGTTAGACAGTAAATAATAATTATATATATAATGTAAATATGTTAAAGTATAAAATTTAAAGTATAAATAATTGAATTTTTTTATATATTATAAATTATAGATATACTTGACGTGTCATTAAGCTAACCTTGTACTTATAATTATTTACATCGATAGTTTTAAATAGATAGTTTATTTCATTAGGATAATTGGTGTTTGTCTTACATTCAGTTAGACATACTATGTAGTAGAATTTTATCATGTGCTAATTTAAAATAATGAGTTTTATGTTAGTAAGTTTTTTTAAATTTTAAAAATAATAAAAAATGATAGGTTTGTAATTGGGTTAAATACTAAATCAGCTCCTGTATTTTGGTATTTTTTCTGTTTGGTACCTGAAGAAAAAGTTTTTGTCACTTTGGTACTCAAACTTTTATACCGTCAATCACATTGGCCCTTTGTCCTAACACCATTAGTTAATGACTGACTAGGCAAAAAAAAATCAATCAGAGCCTGACACGTGGCAAACTGCCACATCATTAGTGCCACATCATCATGAACGAAAAAAAATTCAAAAATTCAAAAAAAAAATTATAAAACAATTATAAAAACCAAAACAAAAAACTTATTTTTTTAAAAAAAATCAAAATTTTAATTTTTCTTTTTAAAATATAGAAATTAAAAAATTATAAAAATTATAAAAAATCAAAAGTTAAATATGAAAAAATTAAAATTAAAATTAAAAATAAAAAAAAATAATCTTTTAAAATATAGAAATTTCAAATTAAAAAATATATATGAAAATTCAAAATTAAAAAAATAGAAATTTTAATTTTAAAAATTAGAATTTTTTTCATTTTTCAATTTTTATTAAAACTATTCAGATTTCTTTTTCTTATTTTTTATTTTTTTTTACAGATTTTTCAATATATATAAAAAGTTTTGGATTTTATAATTTATTTTGAATTTTGGTTTTTTACTTTTATTTTTATAATATATATGAAAATTCAAAATTAAATAAAAATAGAAAATTTAAATTTAAAAATAGAATTTTTTTTAATTTTTTCATTTTTATTAAAAAATTTCAGATTTCTTTTCTTTTTTTAATTTTTTTTACAGATTTTTAAATATATACATATATATAAAGTTTTCAATTTTTATAATTTATTTTTAATTTTGGTTTTTTATTTTTATAATTATTTTAAAAAATGAGATTTTCAAATTTTTATTTTGATTTTTAAATTTTGTTTTTGAATTTTTTTTTTATATGATGACATGGCACTAACGATCTGGCAGTTTTGCCACGTGTCAAGCTCTGATTGGGTTTTAATTTGCCTAGTCAGCCATTAACTAACGGTGTTAGGGCAAAAGGCCAATGTGAATAACGACATGAAAGTTCGAGTACCAAAGTGACAAAAAAAAAATTTCAGGTACCAAACGGACAACATGCATAAAGTACAGGAGCTAATTTAGTATTAAACCCTTTGTAATTTCATCTTTATCAATTGTTTTAATCCAGGTGAAATAAGAATCTTTGTTTGTTGTTAACGATTATTGATGCACCCAAAAGAGTGTATCTTTATTAAACCTTGCACTTAATATGATCAATTATAGTAAAGTAGCATGCAAGGATCGAATCCACAGAGATTGGTTTTTAGTTTATAAATCACTAGTTTAAAACTTAAATTCAAAGAAAACAAAAGTTAAAGGGGTTTTGAAATCAGTTTAAACTTAAGCAAACAATAAAAATAAGAAAGCAAGTAAACAAGAAGTAAACAGATGTGAGAAATATGGCTAAAGGTTCATTCTCCACCACTAGACATCATTAAGAATCAATAATCAGATCTATCAACATCAATTAACTATCAAAATTATCAACCATAGATAACAACAAGCTCTGTTACCCCAATATTTTCTTAGTTCGTCGTTAAATAGAACAAGCTCTCTATTTAATCTCTAACCACTAGACAACCTAGAATAAGCTCTCTAGATTTAATGTAATGGCAGCTTTATGATGAGAAAGATAGGTTGATCTAGGCAACAAACACATAAGCTCGGATTATTTAACCTATGTTTCTACTTTGCAATTAGCGAAAACTCTAACATAATCATTAACCACAAATTGCCACTTATGAATAGGAAATCAAGATAATTATACGGATCAATACTCATAAACTAGCAATAGACAATTATCAAAATCTATCTAGTTGATCACCCTAAATAAATCAAGACAACATCATGAACAATTTTTATGGAAGAATATAATCAACTTTGATGGAAAACTAATGATAAATAAATCTGAAAATCAATTACAAAACATGTCTAGGGCTTTGAAATCACCCTTAACCAAAGAGAAGTTTAACCTTGCATAGGCATAGATAATATAAACATGAATGTTCAACAGAAACTAAGAAGAAAACTAAAATAAAACTAAGAGAATAGCGAAGAAGAAGAATATTGATAAATAATCAAAAGCATGTCCTAGTTGGTGGCTCAAAAGATGGTATTTATAGAGCTTTAAGACCTTGGAAACCGTTTCTTGCTGATCAAAGAAGCTAGGAGGCAAAAACTTGCAAATTTGGTAATTTTCTGTATTTTTGTGATTTTTTCGATTTTTGGGCAACCCGGCCAGCGCTGCAGCACTGGCTCTCAAAATATTTTGGGCGCTGCGACGCCAGACTCCGGCACTAGTCGCTGATTTTTTCTCGCACTTTCTCTGCTGATTTGGATGGCCATTTCTTGTCCGATTTGGACGTGTAAACTACTGTTGGAAAGGTATTCAAGTCAGCTTCAAAAGTCAATGAAGTTTCTTCAAATAAGGACTTTAAAATCATGTTTTCCTTGCAACAAGCTTCGGAGGTCAAATCTGCCTGATTGCTTTGCACTAAGAATTTGATCTTTTTGACTCCCAAGTCTTCTTCCATCTTGTGATTATAATCTTGTAAGCTCTTTACCATCATTATTGACATCTTTTCACTTCATTCTCTTAAATATACCTAGAATTCAAAAACATAATATAATTAATCAAAATAAAGATATAAGACATAACTAAAACTAAGAATAAAAAAGGCATAAAATGTTTATTTTATGAGCTTATCAAATACCCTCACACTTAGCTTTTTGCTAGTTCTCGAGCAAAACAAAATAAAAATAAAATAAGGAAATCTAATCTAATCCACTTTCGAAGGAAATCATGGTGGCACTTAGTATGTGACACAAGCCTTTAAACCCCTAGAAATCCCTAGTGGACGAGTTTAGTCCCGTGAGGGTTTACTAGAACGATACCCACAAACATTGAAAACATAAAAATAATAATTAATAATTAATAAATAAAATTAATAATTACAACTAATCTTTTCAATAAATTAGAGAAAATCAATGGATAGATCTTATAAACTAATCAATAGCTTAAAGAATTTTACAAAAAATCATGCTTGAATGTAAATAGTTTGAATTAAGCCAATATTAACATAACATATTTCAATCAAAATAGTGCATATTCAAACTTAATCTCAACTTCTCACATGGGATACTCTCATGATTTTCACTCTTTAAAGTAGTGGTAAAGTGTTTACACTCAATCAATCTCATGAAAACAGTTCTACCATAAACTTGCTTGTCCACCTATTCTCCACTATTTAGATCATGCAACTTCATAAATCAAGAGGTTTTTATTCAAGGTTGTAATGGGTCAAGGGGTTATCATGTAGTTAAAGAATAAAAGGATAAAGATATCACAAAGGTTCGAAAGATTTCATAGAGTTTAGAGACATAATAAGATCATACAAATAAAACTTCTCAGAACTCTTATAAAACACATAATAACATAGGCTAAATATTCATGTTGAGCCTTTGCTTCATTCTAACCAACTTTGTAACATCTTTTCTTTAACCAAAAGTTCAAGAGATGATTTTTTTTTTCAATATGGGAATGTATTTTTTTTCTTTTTTTCAATGTTCCATTTTCTTTTTCTCTTGACTTTTGTCATTCTTCCCCTCCCCCACTTATTTCTTGTTGCTAACCCAAATAGTCAATCGATCTCCATTGCTTTATGCAATATGTCTCAAAACAATCTAATTCATCTTTAGAATAAGGGTAAGGATATAAATACATTTAGGCTAGGTAAAAGATGCAGTTACCAATAAAACAACTCATTCAATGTAGGCTCAAATTGGCTCATTAGGGAGATGTTCTCTTGGAACATCAATAATGGATAGCTGTTTGGCCCTGGTTATAATCCTAATGCCTCTATCATATTCATGTTGTCACATAATCAATATAGTCTCAAAAAGGTTTAAAGCAAGTTCTAGATAATCATGTAATCATAAGAGCACTCAAGAAAGAAATTAGATTGATATGTATAATGCATCAATCATATAGACTCAAAACTCACAAGGATGATTATACAAGTCAATATTAAGTCTAAATATGCTTCTTTCTCAATCAACATATCATATTATCATTGGCTCATGAAAAATAGTATTCAAGCTTAATTCTCATGAACATCTTATCACTAATGATCAGTTTTAGACCCAATGCAATTCATATCTCATCATTGTATTGAAAGGAACTAAAACACACTAAAAACAAATTAAAAGACTCAAAAAAAATTAACAATCTAAAAAAAAAAACCTAAATTCTTCCCCCTCCACACTTAATTCTTACATTGTCCTCAATGTAATGCTATCACCCCATATGTAAATATTATATGTAAGAGAAAAGAACTACTAAATAAAAGAAGTAAAAATAACTAAAGAAAATATAAAAGATAGAGGGATGGAGAGTAAGAAATAGCAAATCTGATTATAATGTGTGCTCTCCATCCTTTTGGGTTGCCTCACAAGAAGCGCTTGGTTTATTGTCCTTAGCCTGACTTATTAAAACAAAAAAACCAACAAAATTATTAAAAACTCAAAACAAAGCAAACTAATAACCTAAAAATTAAAACAAAGTAAGAGAGAAAAAGAAAACAAATCTAATATGGCAGGTTGACAATTTCTTCATTAATTGGGCTGCCTACCATTTCGCACTTGATTTAATGTGTCCAACCTAACCAACACCCTTCTTGGCTTTTTAGGCTTGTCAGGCTCATATATGAAACTTCCCAAATTTGTGCGTTTGATAAGAAGCTTTCTTTGCACAACAGTAGATGCATTCTCCATTACAAGTATTATTCCATCATCCTTTTGGTGCATAGCTCATCAAGGAATGGTGCATATTTTGGTACTTGTTGAATGGCATCCACAAACAAGTTGTTTAAGGTTTCCGACATGTGTTGTTCATGTTCCTCCTCCTTGATCTTTGCGACTCTACTAGGAAAAGGTGGAGAAGAAACATTAGTAAAAATAGAAACCTTAAAAGTTACCTGAGGTACCGAAGTACTCTTCTTTGGAATTGAAGTTTCATTATCTTCAAGAAGTAAATCCATCTCTAGTGCTTTCTCATCCTCGAGTTCCCTTGGATTTTCTGATTTATCCTCAAGTTGTGTGGCACTAACACTCTCCTTTGGATCAATCATAGTTTGGGAAGGGAGTTCTTGAGGTCTTTGTGCTACCCATCGCGCCATACCACTAGCCAATTGGCTCATTTGCTTTTCCAAACTCAAGATACTTGCCCTTGTTTCCTTTTACCTTGCCCTTGTTTCCTGTTGCAATGCCTTTGTTTCCTGTTGAATTTCCAAAGTATTAGCAACAATAGTATTGATAAGGTCTTCTAAAGAAGTACTTGAGTTTTGAGGTGGGGGTTGAAAAAGATTTTGTTCATGAGACCATGATTGATTGAAGCTCGATGGATTATTGTAGTTGGCATAAGGATCTAATAATTTCCCGAGTAGCCATAATTAGGATGATCCCACCATCCCTCATTGTAAGTGTTTAGGAAAGGATCACACTGTTGTTGGTGGAACCCTTGTTGTCTTTGGTATCCTTCCACATCATAGGCTGGTTCAAATTTATCTTTTCGGTAGTGTAGGCACCAATTGGTTGGATGATCCATCATGAAGCACACTCCACAATGCCTTGATTGTTGCGCATTACCCATGGCCAATTTTTGAACTGAGGAGGTGAGATTGACTCGTTGGTTCTCAATGTTCATGTATGCCACCAACTCCTCAAGTGTTAAATTGCTCAAGTCCATTGTGTTTTGCTCAAAATTTGAAAAGAAAAACCTGTATGTACAAGAAAAATAAAATTAATTACAACTGAAAATAAGAATAAACCAAATAACAAATAAACTAAAGAAAACAATCCCCGGCAATGACACCAAAATTTTGATGCACCCAAAAGAGTGTATCTTTATTAAACCTTGCACTTAATATGATCAATTATAGTAAAGTAGCATGCAAGGGTCGAATCCACAGAGATTGGTTTTTAGTTTATAAATCACTAGTTTAAAACTTAAATTCAAAAAAAAAAAAGTTAAAGGGGTTTTGAAATCAGTTTAAACTTAAGCAAACAATAAAAACAAGAAAACAAGTAAACAAGAAGTAATCAGATGTGAGAAATATGGCTAAAGGTTCATTCTCCACCACTAGACATCATTAAAAATCAATAATCAGATCTATCAACATCAATTAACTATCAAAATTATCAACCATAGATAACAACAAACTCTGTTACCCCAATCTTTTCTTAGTTCGTCGTTAAATAGAACAAACTCTCTATTTAATCTCTAACCACTAAACAACCTAAAATAAACTCTTTAGATTTAATGTAATGGCAGCTTTATGATGAGAAAGATAGGTTGATCTAGGCAACAAACACATAAGCTCGGATTGTTTAACCTATGTTATGTTTCACTTTGCAATTAGTGAAAACTCTAACATAATCATTAACCACAAATTACCACTTATGAATAGGAAATCAAGACAATTACACGGATCAAGACTCCTAAACTAGCAATAGACAATTATCAAAATCTATCTAGTTGATCACCCTAAATAAATCAAGACAGCATCATGAATAATTTTTATGGAAGAACATAAGCAACTTTGATAGAAAACTAATGATAGATAAATCTGAAAATCAATTATAAAACATGTCTAGGGCTTTGAAATCACCCTTAACCAAAGAGAAGTTTAGCCTTGCATAGGCATAGATAATATAAACATGAATGTTCAAAAGAAACTAAGAAGAAAACTAAAATAAAACTAAGAGAATAGCGAAGAAGAAGAAGAAGAATATTGATAAATAATCAAAAGCATGTCCTAGTTGGTGGCTCAAAAGATGGTATTTATAGAGCTTTAAGACCTTGGAAACCGTTTCTTACTGATCAAGGAAGCTAGGAGGCAAAAACTTGCAAATTTGGCAATTTTTCTTATTTTTACGATTTTTCCGATTTTTGGCAGCGCTGGCTCTCGAAATATTTTGGGCACTGCGGCGCCAAACTCCAGCGCCACGGCGTTGGTCGCTGATTTTTATGACGCACTTTCGCGCACTTCCTCGGCTGATTTGGATGATAATTTCTTGTCCGATTTGGACGTATAAACTACCGTTGAAAGGTATTCAAGTCAGGTTCAAAAGTCAAGGAATTTTCTTCAAATAAGGACTTTAAAATCATGTTTTCCTTGCAACAAGCTCCGGAGGTCAGATCTGCCTGATTGCTTTGCACTAAGAATTTGATCTTTTTTACTCCCAAGTTTTCTTCCATCTTGTGATTATGATTTTGTAAGCTCTTTACCATCATTATTGACATCTTTTCACTTCATTCTCTTAAATATACCTAGAATTCAAAAACATAATATAATTCATCAAAATAAAGATATAAGACATAACTAAAACTAAGAATAGAAAAGGCATAAAATGGGTATTTTATGAGCTTATCAATTATCATGTGCTAATTCAAAAAAACAATTTGAATTTTGAGATTTAATAAGTTGATAAGATATAATTTTATTTATACTTACCCTACATGTTTACATGCCATTAGAAATAGATGTCCACATAGACGTTCATGTTAGCAAAAAATTACCATATAAGCATATACCTTGTATTATTATTATCATGATTCTAGAATTAAATCATCCAAATTCAAAACAAAAAAAAAATGAATTTATTATTTCTAGGCTTAAATCTATATAAGTATCTAGATAGTCCTTGTATTATAGTCAAAAGTATATTTTAGTCCATTACTATAAAAATGAGTAATTTAATCTTTGTATGTTTAAAATTGGTGTAAAGAAGTAAAATTGGTAACTGTGTTAATAGAAAATCGTCTAAATGCTGACGTGGACATGTGAAACTGACAGAATAGATGATCTGGAAAAAAAATAATGACGTGTCAAATTTTTTTGCTCAAGTGGAATTTAAAAACTTACATAATAGATTATTTCGAGAAAAAAAATGATGACATGTTTTTACGGGTAAGGAAGAGATTTGGGTAAAAAAATTATTTTTTTCTAAATTCCTTGAATAAAAAAAGTTGACACGCCATTATTTTTTTTTTCAAGTCATCTTTTCTATCAGTTTCACATGTCCATGTCAGCATTTAGACGGTTTTCCATTAACACTGTTACCAATTTTACTTCTTTGCACCAATTTCAAATGTACAAAGATTAAATTACTCACTTCTATAATACAGGGACTAAAATGCACTTTTGACTATAGTACATGAATTGTTTAAGTACTTTAACCCATTTAGACTCGTAAAATGTTAATGGACCGAGGTGTTCATCTAGGCTTGCAAGTCCAACCTGCTTCAAGCCAAGCCTTGATAATTCATGTATTCGTGTCCTGTTCGTATTATTTTTTTATGCCATAATCATGTTTAAGGTGTTATATATTTATATAGATTTTAACACATTAATAATTCATGTTATATAGATTTTGATACGTTTCTATATTAATGTCGTGTTCGCATTATTTTTTCATGTCGTGTCATGTTTGTGTTATGTTTTAGTTATTTTTCCCGTGTTGTGGAATCGTATCGTGTCCAAAACTACCAAATTTAACTCAACTTGAAGTCGTTCATTAATTTATTAAATAATTACTATTTGTTATCACATGCATTCGCATGTGAATACTCGTTAATTTATTTATTTTTTAATATATAATTGTATATTTTAAAAATAAATAATAAAATACATATTAACTAAAATTTGTATGTAAAAATTGTTTCATATATATATCAAACTGTTATATTCTTTTTATATTAATGCAAAGTTAATTATGAAGTTAAAAAAATTAATGTAAATTTTAACTTTTTATTTATATCAAATAAATTAATTTATTTTTTAAAATTATTGAAAAATTAAAATTTTTAAGATATAGCAATTTTACATAAAATTTTAATTTTTTATTTATTATCAAATTAATCCATTTAACGAAAGTATTTTAATGAAATTAAACTTCTTACTTATAAATTAGATAAATCTTATTAATAATAAAAAAAATATTTTTAATGGCAATTTAGAAATATACTGAACAATGATGACTATTTTCGTCAATTCAAAAGATTCTTCACATTCCTGTTTTTATATATATTAGTATTTGTTATCACATGCATTCGCATGTGAATGATCGTTGGTTTATTTTTTTTCAAATATATAATTGTAAATTTTAAAAATAAATAAAACATAATAAAATACGTATTACCTAAAATTTGCATTCAAAATTTGTTTCATGTACAAATTATTTTATTATTTTTAATATTAATGCAAAATTAATTATGAAGATAAAAAAAATTCAATGTAAATTTTAACTTTTTATTTATATCAAATAAATTAATTCACTTTTTAAGATTAGTGAAAAATTAAAATTTTTAAGATAAAGCAATTCTACATAATTTTTTTATTTGTTATTAAATTAATTCATTTAACGAAAGTGTTTTAATGAAATTAAACTTCTTACTTATAAACTAGATAAATCTCATTAATAATAAAAAAATATATATATTTATAATGACAATTTAGAAATATAGTGCAAATCGAGGACTATTTTCATCAGTTTAAAAGATTCTCTACATTCGTACTTTTATATATACTAGTATTTGTTGTCACATGCGTTCGTACGTGAATGTTCGTTCGTTCATTTATTTATTTTTATTATATAATTGTATATTTTAAAATAAATAAAATTAATAAAGTATATATTAACTAAATTTTGCATTAACATGTAAAGTTTGTTTATGTGCAAATTATATCCGATTATTATAAAATTTATTATTTTAATAATAATATAAAATTAATTATATCAAATAAAAATTTCAATGAAAATTTCAATTCTTTTTTATTTATACCAAATAAATGGACTTACTTTTTAAGATTAGTGAAAATTAAAATTTTTAAGATAAAGCAATTTCATATAAAATTTTAATTCTTTTTATTTCTTATCAAATTAATCCATTTAACAAAAGTGTTTTAACGAAATTGAACTTCTTGCTCATAAATTAGATAATTTTATTAATAATAAAAAATATTTATAATGATAATTTAGAAATATAGTGAACAACAATGACTATTTTTGTTAATTCAAAAGATTCTCCACATTCACATGCGTTGCACTTGATATTACACGTTAATTATCTTATATTTATTAAATAATTTATATTTAACAAACCAAATAAAAAAAATCATGACATTTATCTATTATTAAAAAATCAAAACTCTCAAACTTTTAATTTATGTAAGAAATAGATTAAAATCAAAAGTTGTCGTAATATATATAATCACATGATATTTAGTTACTTAGTAATCCTAACTTTGCAATTATTGTTTGATAAAATTTAACTAAAAATACTACACATAATTTAATTGTTAAAAGCATTATCTTAAATGTTCTAATAATGTTTCTTTTTTAAAAAATTATATCATGATATTGAAAATTTCAATGATAAATTTTATCAATATTTATAATACAAAATCGTAAATAAGAATGGAATAAATCTATTACTATTTATAATATAAAATATTTATATTATAAAAACTTATTTATTTATAACATATATATATATATATATTGAGCATAAAGTTACATATTACATAAATAATCAAAATTTGCATTAATATTTAAAATTAGATTAATATAATTTTTTTTTATTTTTAAGGTTAATAAAAAATTATAATTTTGAAAATAAAATAATTCAATGTAATTTTGACTTTTTTTATTTATTATAAAAAAATCATTTAATTAAAATCTAGAATTAGAATTCTGATTTATAAATTGGATAAATCTTATTAATAATAAACAATATTTGTAAATAAGAATAAAATAAATTATTACTAGTTATAATATAATATAAAATATTTATACTATACAAAACTTATTTATTTATTAAAAAATATATATTGAGCATAAAGTTACATATTATATAAATAATCAAAATTTTCATGAACATTTTAAATTAGGTTAATATAACTTTTTATTTTTATTTTTTAAGTTTAGTGAAAAATTATATTTTTGAAGATAAATTAATTCGTTGTAAATTTTAATTCTTTTTTATTTATTATCAAATAAATCCATTTAACTAAAGACTTTCGATAGAATCAGAATTCTTATTTATAAATTGAATAGATCTTATTAATTAAAAAATGGCAAATTAGTAATATAATGTAAAATGATGGGTATTTTCTTCAGTTCAAAAAAATTTCATATTCATGCTTTTATATATATTATAGATAGATAATAATAATCATTATATAATTTTTTTTCTATATAAATAAACATCATACTTTTCTTTTATAATAACTAGAAAAATGTCTGCGCTTCGTTACGGGTATATTATCGAATTTGAATTGATATTTTGTAATAAATTTAAAAGCTAAAAAAGAAAGAAAAGTGAAGATAATTTCAAAAAAAATAATAACTCATATCATTATACGACATTTGATATAAAATTGAGAGTTATTTGATATGGTCAATTAGATCCAGTAATTTTGGACAAAAAACATGAGAAAATAATTAAAACACGACACGAAAAATAAAATGAACATGATACAAACACATGAATGTTTCAAAATCTACATAAAACGAATTATTAACGTGTCAAGATTTATATAAATATATAATAGCTTGAATACGATTATGACAAAAAATAACACGAACACGACGACAAGTGACACAAAATTGAAAGTTATTTGAATAGTGTCAATTAGACGTGACAATTACGGACATAACATAATTATACGACAGGAACAGAACATGAAAAAAATAATTAAATCACAACATGAAAAATAACATGAACACGACACAAATACAGGAACGTGTCAAAATCTACATAAAATCAATTATTAACGTGTAAAAATTTATATAAATTTATAATAATTTAAACACACGATAAAATAACACAAACACGCTACGAACATACATTTTTTTCTCTAAATTGAATCATTATGACAAATTATGCAAAATATAGGATGAATTGAGACACGACACCTACATCCAATTTTATTTTTTTAAAATTGAATCACAATGACAAACTATGCAAAATATTTGGATAAATTGAAAATGACACGAAGGATAACATGAACAAAAAATAAATACACGAACGTCTCAAAATATACATAAAATGAATTATTAACATGTAAAAATTTATATAAATTTATAATACTTTAAACACACGAAAAAATAACACGAACACGACACGAATGTATCAAAATCTACATTAAACGAATTATTAACTTGTAAAAATTATATAAATTTATAATACTTTGAACACACGAAAAATAACACGAACATGAATACTGTGAACACATGAAAAAATAATACAAATATGACACGAAAAATAACATGAACACAACAAAAAATTTATGAAACCGAAAAAATCCAAATCTATAAAGGTACGAACCCGATCTAAACTCGATATGACCCAAATCCGAAATAATCGGAGATCCAAAATATCTCATTAGTGTTAATCAAAAGAGAAAAAACACAAAAATGACCTAATTAATCCCTAAATCATATGGCAAAAATCCAAATACCATAATTACCTTTCAAACTATAATTAATGACATGACTTACGTGGCATATGGATGATATTTTAAAATCACAAATTCTCAACTCTCATGTATTTGGAGATAGTTTTTATACATAGTAATTAATAATATGACTACACAATATATTCTTATCCAATCTCCTTAAACCTAATCCACCTACTATCTAATTAAAATTTCTAAATTAACCCTCCCTCAAAATATGGTTAAAAACATTGCTTAATTGTTTCAAAATCCATGTCTCATTTTTAAATCCAAACATGGCATTGATTGTGGGGATTGTTTTTAAGATAAGTAATAGATATATCTAAAATAGAAAATTATTTTTATTGTTTCAATATAAACTGATAAGCCTAAAGGTGGGCCTCGATGACTTAAGTTAAGGCTCTAACGATTGGGCTAAATAAAACTTGGTCCATGAACATTTTTACGATCTTGATTTTTTTTTTTTCTCACGAAACACAATCGATGAGATTTTACTCTAGTATTATCATATCTGGAAAGCTAGAGATAAATACCATAAAAAATAAATTAAAAATAAAAATAAAACACAATCACCAGAGATAGAAGAATTTAGTGGGTCACTGGACTCTCTGCTGGATAATTTTAATCATGATTTTTTATTTTTCTTTTCATTTTTATTCCTAAATATTTATTTTATTTTCTAAAATACCTTTAGTCACACAACTAGACCTGCTCATGGCCCGGGACGGGCCGCGGCCCGATTTTTTTTCAAATTTTTTGCCCAAGTCCGGTTCTGGGTCGGGCTGGACCAGCCCGGTAGACTCGAATTTACTGTTCATCGTATTAAAAAAATATTTTTTTATATATTTTTATAATTAAAATTAAATAAAAAAATATTATTATAAATAAATAAAATACTGTTCCGGGCCTGGCAGGGTCGGCCCGGATCAAAAATATCCTGCCCAGGCCCGGCCCAATACGGACCGGGCGGGCTGCCCGACCCATGAGCAGGTCTACACACAACCTTAATATTCAAAAATAACAAATTATTATTTTTAAATAAAATAATATGCGTCAATGTTTTTTATTGAATATAAGTTTTTAGAATTTAAAAATGTTAAATAACATTAATAAATACATGAAATTTTTTTCAAGATTTTAAATGTTAAATAACATTAAATATTTGTTAAATGTAATTTTCAAGATTTTAAATGTTAAATAACATGAAAATATACATGAAAAATATTTTTCAAATATTTATTTACAAAAAGTATTGTTTAATATATAAATAATTTTAATAATTTTTAATTCTTTATTAACTTCTCAAATATGCTATAAATTTTATTATATTCAAATTTAATTTAATATCTTTAACGGTCATTTTTTCACTCCATCACCATTGTTGTTTTGTTATCTAATTACATATCTCCTCATTGATTTTAATCTTAACGCTATAATATCCAATTTCACAACTACAATAAATTACTCTCATTATGATCAATATTTTTAATCTCACCAAAATCAATCTCACTGTCCATTCGATGAATCACCAATCTCTTTATATGGACATTTCGCAAGTTGGTATAATAGTTTACATTATTTTCGACTAGCCTATCCATAGTTCAATTTTTGGTGGGTTTGCTCTATTTGTAGATTAATAATGCATGATATCCCTCTAAATTAGACATTCCCAAAAGTCAGGTTCGAATAAATATTTTTATAATTCGATTCGGTTTGGTCCTACTTGAATTATTATTAATTAAATAAAAAATATTTTTTATTTAAATTTAATTATAAAAAATATATATTAATACAAAAATATTTTGTAATAATTTTTGAAAAGTAAAACGAGCTTTTGAGTCAATTTGAACCGATTAAAACGAACTTAAATAAATAAAAAAATTCTCAACTGCGACCTAACTCATAGACAAATCTACTCTAAATTATCAAATCTTATTATCATTTGACTATAATAGCCTACTCACTATTCACTTGCTTGCCCTCTACTGTTTGGCATGCCTAACTTGTAGTAAATAAATTCCCTAAGGCAACCTAATTTTTTAATATAAAAAATATTTTATTGAATAGAGTTTAAGTATTAAATATTTTAATATAAAATGTCAAAAATAAGTATTTCTTTCTATCACTTTTTTTTGTCAATCTTTTCTTTCTAAAATATTTTAAAAATACGTCTAAACACCTAATACATTTATGTTTTTAAATTTTAAATTTATTGTTGTCATTTTTAATTTATTTTAAATTAAAAATCATAAAACTTTTATTTTATAAAAATTAATATAAAAAATTAAATTTATTTTTAAATTTTTGAAAATTCAAATAAAGATAAGACGAAGAGAATTGAGAATAATCATTTCATGTAAAATAGAAAAATAAGAAAAAGAAAAAGTGTAACATAGTTATGAATAGACTTGCTCATGGGCCCGGGCTGCGGCTTGGTTTTCTTTCATATTCTTTGTCCAGGCCCGGCCCTGGGTCGGGCCAGCTCGTTAGGCCCGAATTTACTGTTCATCGATTAAAAAAATATATTTTTTATTTTTTTATATTTTTATAATTAAAATTAAATAAAATAATATTATTATAATAAAAAAAATACTATTCCGGGCCGGGCCGGAATAAAAATATCAAACTCAGGTCTGGTCCAGTACGGATCGGGCTGCCGGACTCATGAGCAGGTCTAGTTATGAAGTTGTATGAAATTTTTAAAAATTTATTTTCTGAATTCATGTAAAAATTTATGGTAGTTTTTATTATATATTTTTTAGAAAGATATATAAATTCATGTAAAAATTTATTTTTTTCATCAATATAATTGTGCAATGTTTTAAAGGTTGGAGTGGGATATGGGAATGTGGTAACTGGTAAGGCTTTGGGAGATATTTAGCAGCGTTGAAAAAATCATATCCAATTCATCAGTTCATTGGTTTATTTGGTAACATAATATATTTTTAACTACATAAATTCTTCACATTGTGACACAGGTTTTTTTATTACAATATAGCTATAAAAAAATTATTTATCAAAATATCGTTGTTTTCATATTAATTATCAAAATTCGTTTGTTTTAGATTTTCCAACGTAAAATATTCAAAATTTTCAAAAAATACCAAGGGAAATCGTTATGGGAGGTGGCGATTTCCCTTGGTAGTATTTTTTTTTTAATTTTTATATTTAAATTTGAAAGTCCAAAGGTTAAAAGAAAAAAATTGCAAATTTGTTTTCAAAATTTGTATTTTAATTTTTAAAATTGCAAATTAATAAAAAAAAAATTATCTTAGTGTGTTTTTTATTTTTTTCAAATATATATTTAAAAAATTAATTTTTTAATTTTATAAAAAATAAAATTTAATTTATTATTAAAATTTTATAAAAAATAAAATTTTATTTCTTATTAAAATTTAAAAAAGAAAATTATATTTCTTATTAAATTTTTATATAAAAATTTTTATTTCTTATTTAAATTTTAAATTTTATGAAATTTTTTTTAAAAAAAAAATTAGTTAAATTTTATTATATAACATTTTGAAACAAAAAAAAATACAAAATTTAAAAAAAAAAAAAAAAAAATCAAAACTTTTTGAAGGCAATGGTAACTTGACTTGCCTTCAAAATCCCCTTCCCCCCACACACATACCACTCTTCTATAAATAACCCCCTCTCATTTTCTACAACTTATTTTAATTTTTTTTCTTCTTTCTACAATCAATTTTTTTTTCTACCAACAATTTTTTTTCTACAACAATATTTAAAAATAGCTTTATCATCACTATTCAGGTTGTAAGAAAATCACATATCCTCGGTTATATTTAAAGAGGTAAGTAAATTGTTGTAATATTATTTGTATTACATTATCAATTTTTAGTAATTTTTTAATTATTATTATTTTGTAATTTTATAGTTTTATAATTTTATAATTTTTAATGTTTTAATTATTATAGTTTTATCATTTTTTAATTATTATTGTTTTTTCATTTTATAGTTTTATAATTATTTATTTTTTATATTGTTTAATTTTTTATTATTATAGTTTTTTTAATTTTTTAATTATTATTGTTTTTTCATTTTATAGTTTTATATTATTTTATTTTTTATTTTTTATTATTATAGTTTTATAATTTTATAATTATTATTGTTTTTTCATTTTATAGTTTTTTATTTTTTTTATTATTTAATTATTTAATAATCAATATAAATAATTTTAAAATTTTATATTATTATTGTTTTGTTATTTTATTTTATAGTTTTAGAATTTTTTAATTTTTATATTGTTTAATTTTTTAATTATTATAGTTTTAAAATATATTAATTTTTATAACTATTTTATTTAATTAATTATCAACAGGATACTCGTCGCGTGTTACGTTCGAGGAAATTTATATTGGAGGACCCGCATCCATCTATTATCGACCACCTAAGAAGAGCCGGATTTTATCACGCAACTCAAATTCGACCATTTTTTATACAACCCGACTTAATCAGTGTGTTGATCGAACGATAGACACCCGAGACGCACACTTTTTATTTTCCATTTGGTGAATGCACGGTAACTCTAGAAGATGTTGCGTTTCAACTTGGACTTCCGGTCCATGGCGATGCAGTTACAGGCGGAAGCTTGCTAGATTGGAATGAAGAGTGCCAAAATCTATTGGGCGCGGTACCTCCAGATGAGTATGTATCTGGCTCAACGGTGAGACTAAATTGGTTGAAATCTTTTCAAAATCTTCCATTACACACAACTTAAGAACAGATACAATATGCTTCTAGAGCATATATTTTACGTTTGATTGGAGGATTACTAATGCCTGACAAATCAAGCAGTCGGGTACATTTAATGTATCTTCCATTACTACGTGATTTAGAGCATGCGGCAAATTATAGTTGGGATTCTGCGTGTTTGGCGGTTTTGTATAGAGAACTGTGTCGGGCTACAGTCCCAAAAGCCATGACATAGGTGGATATTTAGTGCTTTGATGGAGACTCAATTAAGAGTTGTAAACCCAAGTGCAGGTTATGTTCAAGTAATAAATTCTCGGGTGTCCGAGGTCGAACCACAGGGAAGCGTATTAGTAAGTATAAGTTTATAAATATATAAGACAAAGAAAGTAAACAAGATATTAGGGAATCAACAACAAAATAAGATAAACAAGATATTAGAGAACAAAATAAACAAAATATAAAAGAAATTAAACAAGATATAAAAAACAATAAGAAAAGATGTTGAGGTTAGAGAATCCACTGTTGGTGTTATGCTAAGATTAATCTTGTTTTATTACACAATTGAAATCCACACATAAAGGAGGTTCCAATCGGAAGGTTTAGCAATTCAGTCCAAATTGTCCAGTCCATAGCATATGATATTATGTTCATTTGGTGTCCTCAAAACTCATAAAAAGAGTCCAAGCATTCCTTATGCCAAGGTATATGTCTACAACAAATCAAGGTTATGAAACCAAGCATTTACTGTGCCATTTTCATTGTCAATAATGAATCAAGATCCCTACTTTGCAAGTATGATTTTAAACCAAAAGAAAATATTATCTATACTAGTGTTTATAAATGATGATTCATTTTAGCTCATGTTTAAGAAACTAACCTTAGCATTTACCAAAAGCTTCACCTCATCACCTCAACAATATGATTAGCAACACATACTAGATATGAATAAAATGAAAAGAAATGTAAGAAGCATAAGTAAATAAAGAAAAAGAAAACTAGAGAAAGGAAAGAAGAAGAAAACTTAGAGAATTTTATTACAATGGCTAATATCCTACCAATGTATCATAATACTCATCCAAGGCCCTCTATTTATACACATTTTGGAGAGCTAAATGACAAGAGACAAGCTTTATAAATTTCAAAGGTAGGTATAATAGGTGGGTGCATTTTTCTAACAATTTTCGTCATATTGTATGACAATTCTGATCAGCCAGCTTGATGGTCGATTTTGTCAATGTTGGAGGCTCGATCTGATCAAATGGTCTTCTAGAAAAATATACCCCTATCAGTTACGGATCCATAGCCGTTGGAATCAGATCATTTGCTCATGTGGATCGGAAGATATGGTCAAAATACCAAAACAGGTCAGCACAGACGTCATTGCACATCAGCCAACTTGATGGTCGATTTCGCTAGGGAAAACGACTCCGTTTCAAGAAGTGTAAAACATGAAAAAGATAGATATGCCTCTTAACTATGCACTGTAAAAATTTCAGCCTTAATGATTCAGTGAAACTCCAGATATAGCTGATATGGCAAAAGGTGTCGGAACTGGAACTGAATTGGATTTGCCCTTAATTCTTGATTTAACCTAGTAATCTGAAATCACTCAAAGAAACTCGTGAAAAACACCAAATTACATAAAAATATAAAAGATCATAAACACAAGTAGACTAAACAATAATAACTCGTATTTGACACAAAACAATAATAAAACATAACTAAAAACTATATAATTATACGAGTTATCACACCCCCACACTTAGATTGTTGCTAGTCCCTAGCAACGACTCAATAAAAATAAAATAAGAAAATCTAATCTAATCCATTTTCGTTGGAAATCACGGTGGCACTTAGCATGTGACACAAGCCTTTAAACCCCTAGGTGTCCCTAGTGGACGAGTTTAGTCTCGTGAGGGTTTGCTAGAACGATACCCACAAACATTGAAAAACTAAAATATAAGTAAACTACATACACTAAAAATATTTACTCCTAATCCTTTCAATATAAATTAGAGACAATCTTTGAACAAGTCTTATAAACTAATCAATAGCTCAAAGAATTTCACAAAAATTCATGCTTGAATGTAAATAAATGAGTTAAGCCAATATTAACATAACATATTTCAATCAAAATAGTGCATATTCAACTTAATCTCAACTTCTCACTATACTCTCATGATTTTCACTCTTTAAAGTAGTGGTAAAGTGTTTACACTCAATCAATCTCATGAAAACAGTTCTACCATATGCTTGCTTGTCCACCTATTCT
This sequence comes from Fremontodendron californicum, assembly GCA_030761205.1. Classification (NCBI taxonomy): domain Eukaryota; kingdom Viridiplantae; phylum Streptophyta; class Magnoliopsida; order Malvales; family Malvaceae; genus Fremontodendron; species Fremontodendron californicum. The sequence goes on from JAULJL010000045.1 coordinate 3,130,708, forward strand.
CCACTATTTAGATCATACAACTTCATAAATCAAGAGGTCTTTTTTTCAAGGTTGTAATGGGGCCAAAGGGTTATAATGTAGTTAAAGAACAAAAGGATAAAGATATCACAAAGGTTCCAAAGAGTTCATAGAGTTTAGAGACATAATAAGATCATACAAATAAAACTTCTCAAAACTCTTATAAAGCACATAATAACATAGGCTAAATATTCATGTTGAGCCTTTGCTTCATTCTAACCAACTTTGTAACATCTTTTTCTTTACTTTAACTAGAAGTTCAAGAGAAGATTTTTTTTTTTTTTAATATGGGAATGTATTTGACAATGATCCCTTTCTTTTTCTCCTGACTTTTGCCTCTCTCCTCCCCCACACTTATCTTTCGTTCTAACCCAAATTTTCAAAAAGTATCCCTTGTTTTTGCAATATGTCTCAAAATATATAATCCATCTTTAGAACAAGGGTAAGGATATAAGTATATTTAGGCTAGGTGTAAGTTCTGGTTACCAATAAAATAGCATATTTAATGTAGGCTCAAATTGGCTCACTAGTGGGATGTTCTCTTAGAACATTAATAATGGATGGCTGTTTGGCTCTGGTTATAATCCTAATGCCTCTATCATATTCATGTTGTCACATGTATCAATATAGTCTCAAACGGTTTAAAGCAAGTTCTAGAGAATCATGTAATCATAAGAGCACTCAAGAAAGAAATTAGATTGATTTGTATAATGCATCAATCATTATAGGCTCAAAAACTCACAAGGATGATTATACAAGTCAGATTAAGTCTAAACATGCTTCTTTCTCAATCAACATATCATATTAACATTGGCTCATAAAAAGGTTGACATCAAGCTCAATTCTCATGAAAATCTTCTCACTAATAAATCTGTTTTAGACTTATGCAATTCATATCTCATCATTGTATTAAAAAGGAACTAGAACACATTAAAAAAATAATAATAATAATAAAGACTCATAAAAAAAATAGTAGACAAAAATAAAAGAAATCCTAAATCGTTCCCCCCACACTTAATTCTTACATTGTCCTCAATGTAAGTCTATTAACCCAAATGAAAGAATCATGTGTAAGAGAAAAGAACTAATAACATAAGAATAGGAATAACTAAGACTCAAAACAAAACAAACTCATGCAACCTAAATAATCCTAAAATACTTAACAAAAATTAACAAGTAAACATAAAAAGATTAAAATCAAACTGACAAGGTATGTCTCAAGTCTCCCTTACTCAGACCTTGTTCAGAATGAATACTTCTAAATTGCTTAAAACACAACAAACTTTTTTTTTTTTTTTTGAAAGAAGAAATCAAACTGACAAGGTATGTCTCAAGTCTCCCTTACTCAGACCTTGTTCAGAATGAATACTTCTAAATGGCTTAAAACATATCAAATTTTTTTTTTTTTTTAAATTAGCAAAATATGTCCCTTACCCCCTACTAAAGGTAGAATTTAGGAGATATTACCTGCAGAGGTTGCTAACCACTTATTATAACTGAGACACAACAAACAAAATGTTAGATAATGTCACAAAGACAGAGTGCAATCCACTCCTTGCTTGTCTATATCTCTTTTTTTTTTCCGAACGTTTGCGAAACAACCGTAGCAGGTAAATACTCATAAGCTTGGAGCTTTTTGAGTAAATCTTCAATGGTTGTAGCAGAAATTATGGTTCTCCTTGCCTCCACGGTAGGTCCACAAAAATCTGTGAATAGTTTTGGCACGATTCCTAGAACTGGACTTCCTCCGGCGTGTGCTGATGTAGCGACTGCTCCCATTAAACCCGTACTACCGCCTCCATAAATCAACTGGATCTTTTGTTGGGCAAGTATTACTCCAACTCTTATGGCTTCATCAGCGAATATGTTATTTTTCCCTGGATAAGCACCTCCAAAGACACAAATTTTTTTAATGCGCTGGGACGAAGTACTTTCCATTTTTTTTAAGTGCCTGAAAGAGAATTAGTACATGGTGTAATATATAGAGGACTGAGTAATGAATCAGACAAGAGTAATAATGTCGCCGAAAGTGTATTTGACCTGTCAGAAGAAAATGTTAACCTAACAAAAGATTTTTGCGTGATTTCAGGAAGAAAATCAAAAAGAGAAGAAAAATCAACCGTAAAAGACCAATGCAAAAAAAAAAAAAAAACGAGAATAATTACACAAATCTAACAACACGTAAATTAAACCGAAATGAAGTTATTGCAAATCAAACCAAAAGTTGAGAAGTCATTTATTGTAGTTGTGATTGTGGCTCACATCTTCCTCTGATTTTACGTCCAGAAACGGCTTAAACGCCTTCTATGAGTCGAGGATATGCTTCCCATCCAGTTTTCTTACAAGCTGGCAAACAGGGTCTTTTAACATCAGATTCCCAAGATGTTGCCATTCCCTTTGGAATTGCGGCCATAAATCAAGAATTTCTCTTTGTACGTCTCCACTAGGATGCGTCTCAAGAGAGAGTTGGATATTACCCAAATTCTCCTTACTCAGTCCATCCTTAATGAATTCAATTTTATCATCTCGATTAGAGGACGGAATCCCAATAGAACGACATTTACCGTTACACGTCCATCGTGCACATTTGTGGCAATTTGAACTCATGCGCTTTGCTCGTCTCTTCTTTGCAAAAGTGCTTCTACCTGTACCTGGTAAATGCAAAACAGGAAGATATTCATCTTCACGTACCTTGGCTTCAATTATCCAACGTATGTCTTCAGGAATCCCTTTGTTCATAAGCATTCTTAATCTTTCAAATCGAACTTGGTAAAGCTTCAGTAAAATATTCCGAGGAAAAGGAGGAAATCGTTTCTGCAATCTTGTGAGAATATCATCCATCTTGAAAAAAAATGAAAAAGAAATTGAAAGAGAAATTTATATACAATATCAGTTTTGTGGGTAGCTGATGGAACCGACTTAAATAATCACGGAGTACCGTTATCCGCCATTTAACCGGGGTTAAAAAAATGTATTTTTTTTTTTGAAGATTAGTAAAAATTATATTTACATCTAGTTATTTTCAAAACAAGGATCAGAAAGAAAAACAACCTCTTCTTGAGTAACATGATTTTCCAAAAAGAGTTTGAGTCTTTGTCCATTTACCTTGAATACGTTACCATTTTGAGGATTCTCAATGTCAACTGCTCCATAATGATACACATGCTTAACCACAAATGGGCCAGTCCATCTTGATCTCAACTTACAGGAAATATGTGAAGTCTAGAATTATAAAGTAGAACTTTTTGCCCAACATCAAATGTTTTTCTTGAAATTAACTTGTCATGAAAGGCTTTAGTTCTTTCTTTATGAATTTTAGAATTCTCATATGCATCTTTTCTGAGTTCCTCAAGTTCATTTATGACTGGAAAAGTTTCATTCTCACCCAAAAAGGAATATTTTAGCTCGGATGGCAATGGTTTTAAATCCAGCTTGGGTGGTTCAATAGTTGATGGTACAGTGACATTTGTGAGTGATGGAAGTTCCTCAAACTTTTGTTTCCAACAATGCTTATCCTGAAAAGAATTTAACAAAGAATCAGTGTGTGAAATTTCTGAAGCATTATCAAACTCACATTCAATTAAATAAGCTTCTAAAGGATCATGGAATGTGGTAGTGGTGAGATGTTCATGAACAAGTTCTTCAATGAAATCCACTTCATGTACTTCTGAATCATCACCAGGTTGCTTGCAAGTGTTGAACACATTTAATTCTAAAGTCATATTTCCAAAAGAAATGTTCAACATACCATTCCTGCAATTTATCAGAGCATTAGAAGTTGCAAGAAATGGACGGCCTAATATAACAGGAATTTGAACATTTGGATTTGAAACAGGATGTGTGTCCAAAACAATAAAATCAACAGGGAAGTAAAAATTATCAATTTGAACCAAAACATCTTCAACTATCCCTCGAGGAATTTTTACAGAACGATCAGCTAGTTGAAGTGTAACAGGTGTTTCCTTGAGTTCACCTAAACCTAACTGTTGATAAACAGAAAAAGGCAAAAGATTAACACTAGCACCAAGATCAAGCAATGCACGTTCTATTCTAGTGTTTCCAATGATGCATGAGATTGTTGGACATCCAGGATCTTTGAATTTTGGTGGAGTAAGGTGCTGAATGATTGAGCTCACACTTTCCGTCAGAAATGCTTTCTTTTGTACATTATGTTTCCTTTTAACTGTGCACATGTCCTTCAAAAATTTAGCATAAGATGGAACTTGTTTGATTGCATCCAATAAAGGAATGTTAATCTTAACTTGTTTGAAAAGTTCATAAATTTCTGCATTTTGATTCAAATTCTTTATTGTTTGCAACCTTTGAGGAAAAGGAGCAGGATGCATACCTTTTTCTTTGTCCAAATTTTCAAGAAGTTCAGACTTACCATCATCCTTACCATTACTTTTCGGAGGGAAATGAGGATCTTGGTCTTTTGATGGAATGTTTTTGTCAATTGCCTTTCCACTTCGAAGAGTTGTGATAGAACTGGCATTTTCCTGTTGAGTTTCATTGGAGCAAGAAACAAGACATTGAGTAGAAGGGTTAGGCTGAGGTTGAGCAGGAAACTTACCTTTTTTTTGAGTGCGTAATGAAGCTGTCAATGTGGACAAGGTGTTTTTGATCTCATTGATGTCCTGTGAAGTTTGGTTATTCACATTTGCTTGTGTTTGCATGAATGCTTGCAATGTCTCTTCCAAGGTTTGTACACGTGAAGGTTGATAGGAAAAAGTGTTGCCCGACTTTTGAGATTGTGGTACCTGAACATGATTATTATTCCGCCAACTGAAGTTGGGATGATTTCTCCATTCAGGGTTATACGTTTCAGAGTAAGGAGAAGGAAAAGGCTTTTTAAATGTGTTTATGGAATTTACTTGATCATGCAACGCTTCTTTAAGAATGGGAATGTTTGGACATTCAGAAGTGGGGTGTCCCATGATTTCACAAATTCCACAACTTTCTTCATTTTTAACCGTTTTGACTTCTTTTACTTCTCTAAGTTCCATGGCTTCAATCTTTCTAGCCAAATTAGCTACTTTAGCTTTTATCTCATCTTCTTGACTAAAATGATATTTACCTCTGTTAGAAAAAAGATTAGATCTATTGGAACTTTCAGAGGAATTATCTGTGTGCCAGGCTTGAGAGTTATCTGCCAAATGGTCTAGGTAGTCAAAGGCTTCTTCAGGTTCTTTTTCTAGAAACTCACCGTTACACATTGTTTCAACAAATTGTTTAGTTTCGGGAGTTAAACTTTCATAAAAGAAACTAATAAGACGCCATTTTTCAAAACCATGATGTGGACAAGAACTTAACAAATCTTTAAAACACTCCCAGCACTGAAAAAATGCTTCATTTTGATTTTGATTGAAATTTTGAATCTGTCTTTTCAAAGCAGTAGTTTTATGTGCTGGGAAAAATTTCTTTAGAAACTCAGTTTGTAATTCTTGTCATGTGCCAATTGACCTTGGTTTTAAATTATGAAGCCAAATTTTTGCTTTATCTTTTAAAGAAAAAGGAAATAATTTTAGCTTGACAATTTCATTTGTACATTGTTGGTCATTAAAGGTGACACATACATCTTCGAAGTCTTTTAGAAATGAGTAAGCACTTCCCGATTCTAACCCATGGAAATTTGGAAGCAAAGCTATCATACCTGGTTTAAAACGAAAGTTGTTTGCATTGAGAGGAAAAATAAAACAAGAGGGTGATGAGCTTCGAGTTGGTTGCAAGTAGTCACGCATGGTGCGTACTTGTCTGTTCTCACCTTCAGCATGAACACTTTCATTGTCAGCCATGGTAGGAGTTGTATTAGAAAGATTACCTGAAAAAGTTTCACAATAAAATCTAACTAAACGACGAGATCTAAAATCACGTCGCCAAACAAGCATAAAACAAAGTTAATATACAGATTAGGCGGTATAACCAGCCAATACAAATAAAACAAAGTTAATATACAATATAAATATAAATATATAGAAAATTAGGCGGTATAACCAGCCAATAAAAATAAATATACTTATAAACTTATATACTTAGTATTGCCTCCCCGGCAACGGCGCCAAAAACTTGATGGAGACTCAATTAAGAGTTGTAAACCCAAGTGCAGGTTATGTTCAAGTAATAAATTCTCGGGTGTCCGAGGTCGAACCACAGGGAAGCGTATTAGTAAGTATAAGTTTATAAATATATAAGACAAAGAAAGTAAACAAGATATTAGGGAATCAACAACAAAATAAGATAAACAAGATATTAGAGAACAAAATAAACAAAATATAAAAGAAATTAAACAAGATATAAAAAACAATAAGAAAAGATGTTGAGGTTAGAGAATCCACTGTTGGTGTTATGCTAAGATTAATCTTGTTTTATTACACAATTGAAATCCACACATAAAGGAGGTTCCAATCGGAAGGTTTAGCAATTCAGTCCAAATTGTCCAGTCCATAGCATATGATATTATGTTCATTTGGTGTCCTCAAAACTCATAAAAAGAGTCCAAGCATTCCTTATGCCAAGGTATATGTCTACAACAAATCAAGGTTATGAAACCAAGCATTTACTGTGCCATTTTCATTGTCACTAATGAGTCAAGATCCCTACTTTGCAAGTATGATTTTAAACCAAAAGAAAATATTATCTATACTAGTGTTTATAAATGATGATTCATTTTAGCTCATGTTTAAGAAACTAACCTTAGCATTTACCAAAAGCTTCACCTCATCACCTCAACAATATGATTAGCAACACATACTAGATATGAATAAAATGAAAAGAAATGTAAGAAGCATAAGTAAATAAAGAAAAAGAAAACTAGAGAAAGGAAAGAAGAAGAAAACTTAGAGAATTTTATTACAATGGCTAATATCCTACCAATGTATCATAATACTCATCCAAGGCCCTCTATTTATACACATTTTGGAGAGCTAAATGACAAGAGACAAGCTTTATAAATTTCAAAGGTAGGTATAATAGGTGGGTGCATTTTTCTAACAATTTTCGTCATATTGTATGACAATTCTGATCAGCCAGCTTGATGGTCGATTTTGTCAATGTTGGAGGCTCGATCTGATCAAATGGTCTTCTAGAAAAATATACCCCTATCAGTTACGGATCCATAGCCGTTGGAATCAGATCATTTGCTCATGTGGATCGGAAGATATGGTCAAAATACCAAAACAGGTCAGCACAGACGTCATTGCACATCAGCCAACTTGATGGTCGATTTCGCTAGGAAAAACGACTCCGTTTCAAGAAGTGTAAAACATGAAAAAGATAGATATGCCTCTTAACTATGCACTGTAAAACTTTCAGCCTTAATGATTCAGTGAAACTCCAGATATAGCTGATATGGCAAAAGGTGTCGGAACTGGAACTGAATTGGATTTGCCCTTAATTCTTGATTTAACCTAGTAATCTGAAATCACTCAAAGAAACTCGTGAAAAACACCAAATTACATAAAAATATAAAAGATCATAAACACAAGTAGACTAAACAATAATAACTCGTATTTGACACAAAACAATAATAAAACATAACTAAAAACTATATAATTATACGAGTTATCATGCTTCTACAATCATGGGCTTGGTATCGACTGCCATTTCTTGCTCCGCGCGTGGATGTTTCGGTTGTATACCCCCTTGCAAGCAGGTAATAATCTTTACTATTTTATTAATTTTGTACGAACTTGTATTTTTATAAGTCTATTAAGATTTTATATACATTTTAACAAATGGAGTAGGAGTAGGAGTAGAGATTTTACCGAGACTCCGACCGACCTTGCAAGTATAAGATTGCGAGTAGATCGAGTAGGATATGATAAGGTAAATATTTACATTCAAGTATTTTTGTATTTAATGCATATGAAACTAATAATTTGTAATAATTATTTGCAGTTTCTGTGGATGCCATATTCCTCAAGTGAAATTATGGCATGCCTCCCATCGGATACCTACAATAATTGTAATATATGGAAAGCAAACACAGCATTGATATGCTTTTCATATGTAGAGTGGCACCAAACTGACAGGATGTTGCGATAATTTGGGATGCAACAACCAATTCCGCAAGCACCAGTGAACCTTGATAAGCTTCACAAGATCGACATGCGTGGCCGTCATGAGGAATTTTGGCCTGCGAAGCATGAACATTGGATCCATTGGTGGAATATACGTTGTCAACGAATTCCGACAGGTTATCCGATTGTTGGTAATAAATTCAACCCATCTGATGATTACATAGGATGGTATAAAAATAAAGGTCGGCCTTTTGTTTGTCCACCGTCGGTGCATGAGGATGTTAGAAGTATGTCATTTAACGGACAAACTTCAACTCCAGTCCCTTTTACACAGGATATGGAAGCTCCTAGACCTAGCTGACAACGTGGGTGGACGCGTCAACCGGCCTCATTGGAGTTCACTGCACCGAGGATGTCATTTAGTCATCCTGAACCTGAACGGGATCGTGGAGTACCATCCAGTCATCGTTATTCCGTCAGTCACCCAAATATATGACGTTGATGAGTGTTACCGACCATCACCACCAATGATGAGGTTAGATGACCAACTCTCCATCCTAAGTCCAAGTTCAACATATCTAACATCAATGTATCAGTTTAGAACCCCTGCATCAGCATTTGATGGTCCATCATTTTCGGGTCCATCTAGTAGTCAGGTTCCCTTTATGGGTGAACTAGGTGTTGGCTCCTCCAGCAGTGAGTTTCAAATTTTTGATACAGAAGAAATGGCGGATGACATACAACCAGAACCAGTGGCGATTACAGCAAGAGGTCGTGGTCGACCGCGAATACGTGCTACTGACGAGGTTGAACGACGGGTCCAACCACCACGCACTAGGAGAGCTCGACACTGTTGCTCTACACCACGCAATAATTAGAATAAATGTACTTTTATCAATATAACGAGAATAATGTATTTTAAATTTGTAATATATAAATTTATATGTTTTGCATTTCATGTTATTTATTTTAAATTTGTTGGGAAATTAATTGTTATTTTTAATTTTTATATTCAGCATATCTAACTAAAATGTTAATGTTGTTATTTAATTTATAAAAATGTAATAAAATATATTATTCAATATATTTTTATAAAGTTTCTTAATTTTATATAAAAAAAATAATCCAAATTACATGATAAGTAGAAAAAAAAAACTTGCATAACATTTTCCTTAATGGCAAAATATGTAAATATTACAGGTTATGAAAACATGTAATTCCTTTATTGTTGATGCGAACTTTCCCCCGATGTGCCAGATTGATGCGGACATTTTCGATGGCTATGACCTTCATTTCTGCATAATCCACAACGTTTTGGTTGACCCTTCTCCCTGAGGTCCATTTCATTACAAATACGACTTGATTTTGGCCGACAATGTGGATTTCTCCGTATTTCTTGATTGGGACACACTTCTGGACCATCATATTGAGGCCAATAACCTTCTTTTCCAACTGCTTCGAACTCATGTCTATAAACATTCAATATAGTTTCCAGTCTATAGACATTGTCCACATATTGCATGCAATCTACATGGACATGTGCACAAGCAGCAACTACATGTGAACAAGGGAACCTTTGTGCTTGAAACTTCCTACAGTCACACCACATGTCACTAAGCTTGACTTTGTACTTCATTGCAGAAACACCCTCTTGTGGATCAACTAACTCTTCAATCAGAAAAGATTGATTTGCTCGCGTAAAATTACGAACAAAGTGGGAGTTAGCTTTCCTGCGGTTTTCTTGCATAGTCTATGTGACTGTTTCACAATATGTGTGCCCTCCCTCCATCATTGCGATTTGCTTGTTCCCCATCTTAACAAAAAGTGCAGCCAACCTATAATATGTTGATTGCACTAAAGCAGTAATGGGAAGATGACGCGTTCCCTTCAATACCGAATTGATAGATTCAGCTAGGTTGGTTGTCATATGGCCATAACGTCTTCCTTGATCATATGATTGGGCCCACTTCTCCTTGGGGATCCTATCAAGCCAATTAGCCACCTCTGCATTTTCTCCACGAAGATTCTCATACATGAAATGAAAATTCGGTCGCCTCAACTCGTATCCTAATAAAATTAAAAACAAAAGACTTGTGAATTTCAGTATTATTTTATATACTAAAAGAAATATAAGAGATAAAATAACAATGATTCGATTCCATACCCATGTTAACAATGTGTCGACACAATTTCTTATTGTTAAACTTCTTCATAAAGTTAGCTGCAATGTGTCGAATGCAGTACACTTAATATGCATGTGGAGGATTCCATCCACTACCATCGCTTCTAATCGCAGCTTTGATGGCTTCATGTCGATCAGACATCAAGCATATGCCAGGCTGTTTTGTCACATGTTTACGCAAATTAGTGAGAAAGAATGATCAAGACTCTATTGTCTCACCCTCTACAATGGCAAAGGCAATTGGCAGTATGTTTCGGTTGCCATCTTGTGCAATAGCTAACAATAATGTTCCTTTGTATTTTCCATATAAGAAAGTACCGTCTATTTGCACAATAGGTTTACAATACGGATACCCTTCAATGCACAACTTAAATGTCAAAAAGAGTCGATGGAATATTCTCTTACCCTGGACCAGTCGATCACCGTGATATGCAGGTACCGTTTGCAATTCCACAATTGTACCAGGCACGAAATGTTGCATTGCACCTAACCATTTAGATAGCTCATTGTACGATCTATCCCAATCACCAAAAACTCGAACAATTGCCTTTTGCTTTGCTTTCCACGCTTTCTTATAAGAGGTGATGTATCCATACCGGATTCGCATCTCAGTGATCAAAACTGAAACGGAGATCTCCGGATTTGCTTGGGCCAATGACAGAATGCATGAACAGATCATGTTAGAATCTAACTTGCAATGATCTTGTGAAATCCTCCCCAATGTGCAAGTATGAGGCCCTTCATATTTTCTAATCTCCCATATCTGTTTCTTCTTCTAAAAGTTGCCCTTATTCTCCAATTGCACCCTTTCCCATACATTAGACATTTGGCATAATATTTGGTCTGCTCAGATTCAATTACTCTGTAATCTACAGAGTTTTTGATGTTATAGTGCTTAATAGCTGAAAGCACAACCTCTTTCATTGAAAATTATAACCCAACACACAGATCAACAGTCAAATGTCACAGGCGTAGCTAATGTATGAGCATACTCAGGAAATTCTGGCACTTGCATTGCCTCCAGATCCAGGGTATGCATATGGGATGCAGCCTCATATGGGGGAAGATCTCCATGAGTGTTGATCTCAGCAGGGACGATGTCTGGGTCAAAATCACTGTTGTCATCACTTGCGAATTCAGCATCTTTTTCCTGCTCACTAAAGTCACCAACATATTCACCATGGACCCCACATGGCGGAACAAGATCAACACCAGCTGGCTCATCTTCGAGGGTAGTAGGAATTGTTTGTGAGACTAATGAATTATGAAACGTTGTAGCTTGAGATAACGGAACGACTTTTTCTGTGGGAACGTCATATGTAGTGTGAACATAGAACGGCCCAGAATCATCATCTTTTGTGGGAAAGTTTTCTGTAGTGCGAACATTTGAAGGCCTACAATCATCGTGAACATCTTCTATGTCAGCATATAACTCAAGTACACCAACATTTACAAATCTCTCATGAGCATAAAACATGCATCTGACATCATCATCATCTACAAGTGGAAAATGTTCTATATCGGACACATCCTTCACCAATAGAAAGAGGATGCCTATACTTAATCTCTGAAACTCTTTTTTTATTTTCAGCTTTAATTTTTGTTTGAATTTGCAGCTTCAGTTCCTCTAATGTGACGTCTTCATCAACACGAAAATTTTTAGGACGTTCACAATCAAAGGTAGCACCTTCGTCAGTATTATGAATTTGGCCATTATAGTAGACCAATGTGATCACTAAGTTGCTCATGTTGTGTAGTAATGAAACTAAGAATGATGAGAATGGAGGTATTATCACTCGGCAAAAGCAAGAAGAAATAAAGAAGGATGAGAATTAGGAGGTATTAGCACTCAGAAAAAATCTGATTGAAAAACTACTTTAGGGGGTATTGTAAACCTTCATCAGTATTATGAATTTATAATGGTTCATTATGTTGTACCGGATGACAAATCCCATCCTTTGTACAGGATGGAATCTGATTCCCATTTTTTGGCTAGGGTTAATTGACTGAAAAACTGATAACTCATTCAATGTAAAAACTGATGATAAATCACATCCTTTGTACTGGACTATCCAATAGTCCAATCCATTACAGAAGAAATCCAATTCCAATATTTTTTTGCAGCATTTGATTGACTGGAAAATAGCTAAAACCTATCTCTAACCCTAAATCATTAGTCCCATCCATTGCAGAAGGAATCCAATTCCAATATTTTCTGCAGCATTTGATTGACTGGAAAATAGCTGAAACCTATCCCTAACCCTAAATCATTAATCTCATCCATTGCAGAAGGAATCCAATTCCAATATTTTCTGTAGCATTTTATTGATTGGAAAATAGCTGAAACTCTAACCCTAAATCTAGTCAATAGTTTCATCAATTGCAAAAGGAATCCAATTCCAATATTTTCTGCAGGATTTGATTCACTGAAAAATAGCTAAAACCCTAACCCTAAATCATTAGTCCCATCCATTATAGAAAGAATCCAATTCTAATATTTTCTACAGCATAAAATTAAAATAATAAATAAAATTTAATTTTATATAAAATTTAAATAAGAAATTAATTTAATTATTTTTATATAAAATTTAAATAACAAATCAAATTTTAATTTATATAAAATTTCAATAAGCAATACATTTTTTAAAATAAAATTGTATTTTATATAAAATTTAAATAAGAAATAAAAATTTTTATATGAAATTTTAATAAGAAATATTTTTTTTTATAATTTTAATAAGAAATAAAATTTCACCTTTTATAAAATTAAAATAATATATTTTATTTTTTATAAAATTTCAATAAAAATTAATTTTTTTATAAAATTAAAAAATTAAATAAATTATAAAATTTTAGTATATATATTTAAAAAAAATAAAAACAAACCAAGATAATTTTTTTCATACCTGTTTGTTACAGATCTCCCATATAAATAAGAAATCAAAATTTTTATTTATATAAAATTTAAATAAGAAATAAAATTTTTTATATAAAAATTTAATAAGAAATATAATTTTCTTTTTTAAATTTTAATAAGAAATAAAATTTTATTTTTTATAAAATTTTAATAATAAAATAAATTTTATTTTTTATAAAATTAAAAAATTTTAATATATATTTAAAATAATAAAAAAAACAAGATAATTTTTTTTTTTTTTTTTTTTCAATTTTTAAAATTAAAATACAAATTTTAAAAACAAATTTGCACATTTTTTTTTAAACCGTTGGACTTTTAAATTTAAGTAAAAAAATTTTAAAAATATATTTCAATTTACACCAAGGAAAATCACCATGGGGGTGGCGATTTCCCTTGGTGTATTTTGAAATTTTTTAAAAATAAACCAAGGGAAATCGCCACTTCCCATGGCGATTTTCCTTTGTGTTTTTTGAAATTTTTGAAAATTTTACGCTGGAAAATCGCTATGGGGGATGGCGATTTCCCAGCTAGTTTTAAAACAAGCGGATTTTGGGAATTAATCTGAAAACAACGGTATTTTGGTAAATAATTTTTTTTTAGCTATATTGTGATAAAAAAAACCTTGTGACACATGGTCTTTTTTTTTTTTTTTTGAAGAAAAAGAAAAAGAAAGAGAAAGAAAGGAAAAAAGAAAAAAAATGATAAAAAGTTATGTGTTCGTGTTTGTATTATTTTTTATGTGTTTAAAATATTATAAATTTATATAAATTTTTACACGTTAATAATTTATTTTATGTATATTCGTGTAGTGTTCATTTTATTTTTCTTGTGGTGTTTTAATTATTTTTCCTATGCTGTGTTCGTGTCATGTCTCAATTCATTTCATATTTTGCTTAGTTTTATCATTGTGATTCAATTTAGAAAAAAATTTGTGTGTTCATGTCTTGTTTCAATTCATGACATATTTTGCATAATTTGTTATAGTGATTTAATTTAAAAAAAACAATTTGCGTGTTCGTATTGTTCTTTTGTGTGTTTAAAGTATTACAAATTTATATAAATTTTTACACGTTAATAATTCGTTTTATATAAATGTTGACACGTTCGTGTATTCGTGTCGTGTTCGTGTTATTTTTTGTGTCGTGTCGTGTTTTAATTATTTTTTCATATTGTTTGTGTCGTATCTCAATTCATCCCATATTTTACACAATTTATCATAGTGATTCGATTTTCTCTAAATTTATTTACTTACGATATTAAAAACATAAAAAATTATTTAAATAAATAATTATTATTTAATATGATTCAACTTATATTTATTTATGATTATTAATTTAATTTAATTTTATAAATATTACAAAAATCCCCCTACGAAGCGGGGAAAGAATTTTAGCATATTTTACAATTGGGTATTTTGTAAATCGGTAAAAAAATTATTTTAGATTTATTTTTTAAATATTTTTTATAAGTGATAAGATTTAAATTTTATTTTTTTAATTCTATATTAAAAGTTATACTATTGAATCAAATGCATAATTTTATTTAGTATTTATTATATTTAATACTTATTTAATATTTAAATTTATTTTAATGGAACCGACTGATTCAATTAATCGAATCAATTAAATTGATTATCGTAAATTTCACCAATTTATCCTTTGATCCAATTTTTTCAATCTTGATATTTAGAAGAAAAAAAAAAGATCATTCGTGATACTGTTGTCCGATTTAATCACGTAAGTGCACGTATCGCAAACAAGTAATATAATGAAGAGTAAAGTATCGATCCCACGATGAATTGTTACTAAATTCGTTAACTACTAAAATTAAAACAACTTAATCTTATTCAAACACTTGATTAAAGGTTGTTAATTAAAAATTAAATAAAAAAATAACAAGCAAAGAAGGCAAATTAAAATTTAAATTAATCACTTGAGAAAAGCCCAGGATTACAATTTTCTTCAACACTTCGTTTGAACCTCTCCTACTCTCTTAACTTGACAAATGACATTGAGTTGTTAATCTAAAGTTCTAATTTATTTATAAGTATCTTCCGATGATCTTATAAAAATATTCCTTTTAATCAATTAACTATATTCCTGTGAAAATTGATTTAAAAAGAAGCTTAAACTCTAAAATTGGTTGCACATGACATGTAAGTATATTTCTACCATAAATGCAATTCAATCCATCATAATAAATATGTATCTGAAACATATGTTATTCAATTTATATCTAACACTAAACTCAGGGGCAGAGGGAGGGGGTCGGGAGGGGATTTTTTAAGACTTTTTACATAAGGGTAAAATTATGTGTAGTCCCACCAAACTTTGTTAGATATTTCAATTTGGCCCCCCTTTAAAAATTTTAAATTTTTTGAAATGAAGTAAAACTATGTTTGACCCCTCCAAATTTTATTTGGTCCTTCAATTTGATCCCTCCATTTGTAAAATTTGTTTGATATAATAAATTTCGTAACATTTTTAGTTTAAACCTTATTCGTTATTATTAGCTTAATTCTCTCTATTTACCTTTTCAATCAATTAAATAGATACATTTACATTAATTATTTTTTTTAATATTTTTCATTCTATTCTTAACAATAAATAAAGTTAAACAATTACAATATCTAATACGAATTATGCATTTAACTTATTTTGTTTTTTCTAAATATATGTAATATTATGATTTCCTTTTATAATATGAAATAATTTTATACATATTTTAATTAGACAATAAATTTTCTGACGTTGAAACTTTATTTTTTATTAATTTTTTTTTATATGTAACATGAATTATAATATTTAAAAATTAAAAAATATATATTTCATTATAAGGATTTTATATATATTGTTAGCAAATTTAATATCATATATAATATTTAAATTTAATATTTTTATACTAGAGTTGTCTATGGACTGGGTCGAGTCAGGCTCACATAATAAAAAATTTAACTTGTCTAAGGCCCAGTCGATTTGAGCCGACGAATAACCCTGTCCTTAGATAGGTTTATTTCATACATTATTTTTATTTTTACTTTATATGTATATTCCGGTCCCCTCGTCGATATTTCTGGCTTTGCCCCTGACTAAACTCTCTTTTCTAAATTGTATTTAGGTTGTCAAATCAATCTAATTGGTGATCAAGCAATTAGAAACATTAAGTTTAAGATTGAATAAAAACTCAAATATCATTAAATCAAGAAAGAGAGTAAAATATTCCAAACTACATGTTGAGTTCTATTGCAATCCTAGAAAAATAAATTTTAGTTCATACTAATTAATGAAAACACAAAATAAAAGAGTTTCACCATCACCAATATTACAAGAAAGTAAAAAAAGAGTAAAGGAAAAGAGAAAACTAAAGTTTGTCGGGACTTCAGTCTTCAAGTCTCCAAAATCTCTCTTGCCTCTTGTAAACTTTTAGTACCTGCTCTCCTCTTAAGAAAACTAGGTTTTTGAAAGCAAAAAAGTGCTTATTTAAATCTTAAAGGTTTTTATTTATAAAACTCCAAAAGTTTGGAAGGAAATACTTCATATACAAGTAACATGTAAGTCTTTCCTTTTTTTTCTTTTTTTTTTCTTTCCTTATATGCAGGCACTGCAGCGTCGGCGCTATTGCCTGGTTGCTCATACTCGGTTTGGTTGTTGCACACTAACTTTACCATCTTTTCGCACTTTCTCAACTGATTTGGATGGCCAAATCTTATGCGATTTGAGCAAGTAATACACCGTTGGAAAGATATAGGAATCAGCTCCAAAATTAAAGAAGGAAGTTTTCTTGAATAAAAACATTAAGATCATGTTTTCCTAGCTACAAGCTCCGGGAGTCGATCTGTCCTTGCTTTGCTTTGCACTTTTTTGTCTTTTTCGTACATGAAAATTCCTTCTCGCTTTGGACTTATAAAAATACAAAAAAAATACAAAAAAAAAACTAAATTAATTTAAATATGAAATAAATAAATATAATTAATCTAAAAAAATTAAAAATAATTAATTTCGAATAAAACTTCAAAAACTTAACTGATTTGAATGTAAAAAATATGATAAATTAACTCTATTTCATAGAGTTATTATCATATACAACTAGAGGTGTCCATGGGCAGGGCCGGGCCGGGTTCGGGTCGAGTTTATGTATGGTATCAACACCATATATGCTTGCTCAAACTCGGCCCAGCCCAAAATATGGACCTAAAATTTTACCTAAATCCGCCCATATTTGTAAATGAATAGCCCAAACTTGTTTAGGCCCATCCATATAATTTTTTTCTAAATTTTAAAAAAAAATGTTATTTTTTTTATTAAATCTTTAGTAATTTTATTTTTGTTTCTTTTATCAAGTTCTTAAATATATATAACTTAACATATTTTTTAATGTTAAGACTATAATATTATATATATTTAATCTTTATATGACATAAATTACATAATATATATAAAAATAAAAATAATATATTATTTAATTGAAAAACGGGCCTAGCTTGGGCCTTGAATGTTGGAGTCAAGGCCCGGCTCATTTTTTCAACGGGCTTAATTTTTTTTTCTTAAGCCCATTTTGTGGGCCTAATATTTTTTGTTCAAACCTTCTAAAATATAGACGAACTTTCGAATTTAAACGATAACCCGACCCACAGATCTTTATACAACCATTCAGTCCAACTCATTTGGTTTCAGTGACCCAAGTAATTCAGATGCCCCATTTTCTCTTCCAACAACCTTATTAGATTTTATTTGTTCATTTGAAAATGTGATTCTTTCTTAGATAAAGAACATCAATATTTCCCCCCCATGTCCCACCAGCCCGCCCTACTGCCCTAACTTCCTCTTTTTCCTAACCTACTTCTCCTTATCATGGATTCCTCCAAAAAATATTTCCCTTACTTGCATCTTTCCTTCTTCTTTTTTTTTTTTTTTTTTTTAAATAATACATATGATGATAGCAAATTTATATTAGTATAAAATTAATTAATTTTATATATTTTTATACTTTTATATATAATTGATATTTTAACAAATTGATCGTTGGATTTAACAATATAATTTATTGATGTTTCAATATATATTACTAATAATTCATACTATAATTTTAAAAAAAATACTAATAGTTTTTAATATTATAAAATAAATTAATTGCTTTGTTGACAATTTTAAATTAACCTCAAATTTTAAAATCTATTTTCTATTTTAAAAAATTAAAAATATATTTTACTAATAAATCATACTATAATAAAAAAAAAATACTAACGAATTTTAATTAATTGCTTTGTTGGAATTTTAATTTAATATTAAATTTTTAAAAATATATTTTAATAATAAATCATATTATAATAAAAAATAAATAGAATGATTTTTAATATTTATAAATTAAATTAATTAATTATTTCTTTTTTTTTCTTCTCTATTATTTCTTTCTCAAAGGGCTTTTTCTTTCTCCAAAAATATTTTAAAATATCAAAATCTATCCTTCAAATATACCCAAAACAATTTGAAAATATGTTCCATATCCAAAAATAATTAGGGATATTTCAACAAAACAATTATGTACACATCATCAAACATGTGTTGCTTAGGTGACATTTAACCCTAAAGTTAACGGGGACACTAATAAAAAATTATTTCGTTATAATATTTGAAGTATATGGAAAATATATTACTTTCGAAGCTTTGGGATTAAAACAATATGCGGGACTAAAGTTTACTAGTTTAGGGACTACGAGAGTAATTTACCTTAATTAATTCAACAAGAATCAATGCATGTAAGATTAGAATGGGCCAAACTCTTTTGAATTTAAAGAATTTTAATGGTATTTATAAATGTTTATGGTCCTTCCTAAACCTTTCTCAAGGGTCGGACAGTTCGCTTAAGCCTGACAGACCCGATTCGTATTAGATCAATTCTGGATAAAGAATTTTTCATTTCAGGCTAGCCCGACTTGAATTACTGTTTGTGTAATAAACAAATATTTTTTTATTTAAATTCAATTATAAAAGTATATAAATATTAATATAAAAAATATATTTTAATATTATTTAAACAGTGAAACGAGTTTGCTGGTCAATCCGGGCTTGCTCAAAGTCAGGCTTGAGTAAGAAAAAAAAGAAAAATTTTGGATCGCAGCCCGGCCATGAGCAGATCTAGTCCTTCCTTTTATGTATTTTTTTTTTCTTTCTTTTTTTCTGGTGAGATATGAACCCACAATATCAAGGGGATGAGATTTTGAGTTACTTTTTTTTTTTGTGTGTGTATAAAAGAGACCGCAGCCTAGAGATAAGGGAAGGAATTGTAGATGATGGGATTTGAATCCCAGACCTGCTGAATGCCACCTCTTAAAAGTGATTAAATGAATCAACTAAGCTCCGGATTCGAGTTACTTGTCTTTTATGTACCCTATTGTAATGAGCAATCAACTGCCTTCTTTTGGCTTTTTTTTTTTTTTTTTTCTCTATAAGATAAAGATTTTTGGAACAAAGAAGATTTTATCCACTCAACAATTTTAAGATGAATATCAAATTCTAAGTGTCCACTTAAAATTTTGCTTCCTCTCATTTTCAAGTGACTTAACTCACAAGCCCACCAAACTAGACCTAAAACAAAGGTTTGCCCGCCCGCCTCTACAACCTCTACCTCTACCTTTAATAAGTTCTAACGACTCACGCCATTACTATGACTTTGTGAATTCTCACTTTGTGGCCACCCATAATCTAAGGCCTATGAATTAATGCACTCAACTCAATACATTGTTATCTTTTAATCATACTTCTTTTTTCCCAACTTTTCCTTCTTGTTCCATGTATTTCCAAGTTGATAAGCCAAACAAATTTAAGCCATACTTTCCCACTATTTGTTACTTTTAGCTTTCCAATTGGAAAGTCTTAATAATTAGAGATGTACCAAAAACTTCAAGTACTAATTAAGTAACTATGGGTTTAAACTACAATTAAAAGTTTCTTTCTTGTACATAAAATTAGAATTTGCAAAACTAACCTAAACTCAAAACATTTATCCAATTCTCTTAAATTCCAACTTGACTCCAATTTGATAAGGAAATTAAAGTCAATAATCTGAACCCATCTTACTCGAATTCAAGACACTTCGAATTTAGATTAATTTGAATTCGAAATATTCAAACTCGAACAAAAAGATTAACTCGAATTTAAATTGATTACATTTTAAAATTCAATAATTTAAATTTGAAATAATTCAATTTTTTTTTCAATCCAAAATTACTCCATTTAAAGTGACTAGTCTCAAATCCAACTCAACTTTTTACCTGTTTAGCATTGTTGTTGGCATAGCTTTTGAGATCAAAAGCTGTGTTTCACAAAAAACGCAATGCTAAATGAGTAAAAAATTTTGACTTTTACAATTGAAATCATGATTTGGCAACCCAAATCAAAAAGTCAAGAAAATAGAGTTTTTGGCCTTTAGAAACTAGCTTTTAGATAAACTAACTTTATTATCATCACATCTTTAAATATTTATTATTTTAAACTTTTTTTTTGACATTTCAAATACTCAAATACTTTTTCAGAGCAATGCCAAACAATTTAAAAAATTTAAACTATATTTTTTCACTACACTTTTTAAATATATTTTTGTCAACCCAAACTTTTTTAACCTAATTTTTTTAAACAACAATACTGAACTAATCCGGATATTCCGGACTCAATTGCCACCTTTATTAAAAATCATACACTAATCTACTATAATGAAAACTGAGTCCTGAGGGACTCAGTTGATATTTCTCAAAAAGATCTAATTTTTTTCATCCAATTTTGTTTGGTAATGGGGTAAAAACATAATTTGAGTTAAATGATTTGAAAAAAAAAAAAAAAAGAAGAAAGACAGTTGTTGTGTCGAGACAGAGAGAAGGAGAAGAGGAGAGAGAAGAAGAAGAGGAGAGAGAAGAAGAGAGAGGTGGTTGAGGGGAGATCGGAAGGGTGACTATCCGACGCGGGTGATTGGCTGGAGAGGAGAGAGAAAGAAAGGAAGAAAAAGAAAACAAAAAACAAAAAAAAAAAAAGGAGGACGAGAGGGGGAGGAGTAGGTGACGGAGAAAGAGATGAGGAGGAGGCGATCAAGCGTGGAGGCCCGGCTGCCTCGACGTGGCGAATGACGACTCAGACAGCCGACGGCAGGAGGAGGAAGAAGGATAATCATAATAATAATAATAATAATAATAATAATAATAATAGGAGGAAGAGAAAAAAAAATAGTTGTAGTGTTATTTTAATTTTTATAATTAAAAAGAATAAGGGAAAAATAGAGAAAAAAAAATAGTTGTAGTTTTTTGTTTTTTATTATTGTTGTTTTAATTTTTGATAATTTATTATATTTACAAAAATAAATAAATATATATTTAGTAAAAAAATTTACATAATTTTAGATTTTTATATATTAAAAAATTTTATTAATATTTTTTTATTATTCTCTTATCCATTTTTTTGAGAAAAATATGATTTTAAAATAATTATAATAGTTTATTTATCACTTTGTATTTATCAAATTACACTTAAAAACATTAAAAAGTATAAAAGTATAATAAAAAGAAAAAATAAAAAGTTAAAAATTTATTTATTATTTATTTTATATTTTATATTTTAAAAATAATTACTCATATATATTTTTAAAATATATATAATTTTCGCAACAGGCGCGGATAAAGTTATTAGTAAGTAATAACAAATGTGTTGTATAATTCCTTTTTGTTAAACAAGGGGAAAAAAGGGGCGGGAACTTGTGATTTGTCAGAAGAGCTAGCCTAGAGTTCTAAGGGGACAAAGAGGTTGGTCCCAAGAGAGAAGCAGGGAGACCAGGTCAAACAAAACATCATTGGCATTAAAATTATAAAATAAAAAAAAAATAAAAAAAACTAAGATGAGAGGATTGATCCAAGGGTGGAGTAAATATAGAGTAAGGTGAGCCATAGATGCGATACCACTTCCAAAAACAAATAGATTCTATACTATGGCTATCAGCCTATCACTGACCTAACGTTAAATCAAAAGGAGCGGCTACAACTCTTTCCCTTTTTATTTATTATTTTATTCAGTTCATTTGTTAAATAAATAAAAAAAACGAATAAGTTAAATTGATGAGTTCTTAATTATTTGTTAAACTGATTTGATTTAATTAAAAGAATTTAAATTTTAAATGTAAAATATATAATTTTAATATTAAATAAATATTCAATATAAATATATATTTATTTAATGATATAATTTTTAATATATAATTAAAAAATTAAAAATTCAAATTTTATTATTTTTATAAAAAATTAAATAAAAATTTAAACAATAAAAAAATAAATATAACTGATGATTTTCTATTAATCAATTTGATCAACCGATCTAGTTTTTAAACCGTGCTTTTAACTTGTATGGGATAATAAATTGGGACATTAGCCTTTGTTATGAAAATTTGGATAAAGAAATGCTTTATTCACTTTTGTCCTATTTTTATATGAATGTTGAAAATATTTTTTTTCATGAATGTCGGTTACATTCATAACCGCTCCACACTGCTCTATCATACTTTTTTATTAATTATTTTTAATTTATTATTGTGAAAATATATATTATAATTTATTTATAATATATAATAATATATATGATTTTAGTATATATATCTAATATATATTAAAAATATAAAATGGATATATAGAATTTTTTTAATAGGTAAAAGAAATATATTAAAAATAATTTTAATTTTAAAATAAGAGAAGGGATAAAGTGGAGTAACCATTTACCAAAATAGACCCGCTTTAACCCGTTTCCATTTTTCAAAGAAAAAAAAAATTCATTCGAAACGAATCGATATGAAATTCATAAAACAAATCGAATTTTGCCATCCTACTCGTAGAGCCTTCCCCACCCCATCCTCCCCGGCTTTAATAAGATTGAAATTATACAATCCACCTGGCAAGCTATAAATTATTTTTTTTTGGTATCTTTTGAAATTAGAGATGACAGCGGATATATATCTACATTTTTTATACTATTTGAATTCGAATTCGTAAAATTATTTTAAAATTCGAATCCACAAATTATTCGCATTTAATCCGCATATTACTATCTGAATTAAATAACATTATCCGTCGGATATCCGAATCCGCTAAAAATCTGAATTCAATAAATCAATTTTTTTTAAAATAAAAATATAAAATCAAATAAAATAAAATAAAATAAAATAAAATTTATGTGATTTACAAATAAGCGAATCCGTAGAAGTAATGCGGATTAGGATAATGGATATCCGAAGTTTCATATTCGCATCCGCTCCAAATCTGTTACGGATAGTAATTATAATATCTGAATCCGACTTTTATCCAAATCCACAAATTCGAATCCATAAAAAATAAATCGGATATCCGCGAATATTCGAATCCGTATTTTAAATTGTCTTGGAATAGAGTACTCTGAATTAATTGCTCCTTTTGAGTTCTAAAATTTTCAGTTTCTCAATTCAACCCTAACATCCCTTTGCATATAAATTCACCAAGGCTAATATTATTTTGTACTTAATCGAATCGAACCGATTATTTTGGATGCCGACTGCATACAAAATTATGAAGATAATAAATAATAATTTTTTGAAAATTTTTCATATAAATAGTTAGATAATCTAGTTATTCAGATTCTTTAGCATTTTTCTTACATAAAAGCTCTTTTGGAAGGAAAAAAAATCCTTATCTCCTATTTCAAAGTTCAAATCAACCCTTTTTCACTACTACTACTATTTATTTGTTATTATTTAAAAAATAATAATTCTTGTTTTCAGTGTGGGGGGGATATCAGGAGAAACAGTAGCAAGGTCTTTCTAAAAAGTTGAATCTAAAGTTTGATGATTACCAATTTTGAAACCCCACAATTTTATTGTTGGTTTTCCCTTTTCTAATACAAAGATTTGTTATTTTAAATCTTATCATGATAATGAGGAAAGTTAAGGTTCAACTAATCTAATTTGGATTAAGCAGAGGCGGACCCTCTTAACAGCCTAAGGGGGCTTTGGCCCCCCAAAGTTTATAATTTTTTTAATATTAATATTTAATAAATTTAAATTAACTCTTTTAAATTAAAATTATTAAAATTATTTTTTTATTTCAGAATTTAATTTTATATATTATTATAATTTAAGAGGAGTTAAAATCATAATACTATTTTTTTATTTTTGTATCCATCAATTATTACTTATAAATCTTTAAAATTAAGAGACTTGTTATTAGTTTTAAATTATAATCCTGTGAAGTTAACAAAAATCAAATTAATTTTTTGGCTTTCAATAAAATTCCAAATCTTTAACCAAGTATCAAATATGTGTTTTTTCTTTTCTTTCTAGCTTATTACAATTTCTTCTCTTCAAATAATTTTTCACTTTTAATTTTACTCTAAATCTCTATCCCATGTTGTCATACAATTTTGTTTCAAAAAAAAAATCAAATTGAAAATCATTTTATAAAAAAATTAAGATAAAATCATAATTTGTAATTTTAAAGTTTCAACTTTATTATTTTAAAATTAGATTTATTGTTATTGTCAATGAAAAATATATTGTTTAACGATTAATTAATTAATTTTTTATTTTAATTTTAAATTATCAAAAAAAGTTTTCATAATTCATTAAAAAATATATGTAATTAGTAATTTTAATATAGACAGTGCTACATGCACTCATCTCATATATTCATTTCACACACTCACTTCTTATCTAGAGATTTAAGTGAAACGTACTAGAACTTTTATATATTATAATAGAATTTTGAAAACTTATATACTACTTGTGTGTGAAATGAGTACAATATTAAATGAATGTATATATGATCTTTTCTTTTTACTATTAATTTGAAAATTTTTCTATTCTTAAAAGTTTAATACTATCATAGTAATATTTTTATTTTATAATTTTATGAATTTGGTATTTTTTTTTACAAATATATTATTTGCGTGTATATATATAATAAATCTAATATAAAATTTAATATTAATTGGCCCCTTTAAAATTAAATGTCAAAATCCGTCACTGAAATTAAGGCTAATAGAACAAATAATATTATTACATTATTATTTCGTACATGATTGATATTTTAATAAATCGATAATTGGATTTAGCAATATAACTGTACTCGTCGTGCACATAAAATTTTGAATCGATCTGATATCTCTATCATATCGATTGAGAATACTATCTTTTTCGATATATATTTAATGATTAAATTTTTTTTATATTGAACAAATAATTAAACATTTTTAATTTACTCAACATTCAATGTGCATGATTTACGTGAATAGAATATAAAATATATAGATCTAATTAAACAAATATAAATCGTATAAATTTATAAAAATATGTAAATTTAATTTTATATTAATATAAATAAATTTTTTCTAGTATAATTATATTGGAAATAAAATAAATAAATAAAAAAGAAGACAAAGTAGTAAAAGGCTAAACAATTGCAGCCGAGACGGCTGGGGAGTCTGATACATTCCGGCAAAATGTGCGATAATTTCCCAAACTCCATACTAAATAACAAATCTCAAAAAAATACTAAAAAATCTCTTAAATTATTCAATTTTTTTAAAAAAATAAACTAGAAATGCTGCATCCACTTTGTAAATGCTTTTAAAAATTAGATAGGTTGTTTTTTATTAGATATTAAAATGTTTATCCCGCTTGACTTAGGAATTTAGATTTTTTAAATAATTATTTATTTAAATATTTTTAAAAAAATTTAATATATATTTATATATTAAAATAATTATATTCTTAATATAAAAATTAAATATTTTAAATTATATCTTTCTCACAAATAAAAAAAATTTATTACTAAATCAATTTTAAATAAAAAATATAAAATTTAACTTTTTTAAAATCAAATGACAAATTCATAAAAAATAAAATTTAAGTTGATTGTATCACCCATCAGATTTCACTTTCTTAAATTGTGGGTGTCCAAAGTGAACAATTACTCCTACTAGTATTTTTTCTTCTCAAAAGATAAAAAATAATTACAAAATCTTATTTTCACATAATTTATTTTATTTCTTTATTAATAATTATTTATTATAATAATAGTAGATAATAAATATTTTTAACTAATTGGTTCATTTTGTAATTCTTCTAGTATTTTTGGTTTATTAGTTAATTTTGCAATTCTTCAAAAAAAAAATGGTCACAAATAAGGATGGCACCGGATGGGATATCTGCACTTTTTTAAATATCCGAATCTGAATCTGCTTAATTTATCTAAAATCTGAATCTGTTTATTATCCATTTATTATCCAAATCGCATCCAATTTAAAGAACAATATTTGTTTGATATCCGAATCTCCTAAATATTCTAATTTATTAAACTAGTTTTTAAAATAAAAATAAAAAACTAAATATGTAAATGGAGCAGATAACAAATTTGGATATATCATCAAATTAATCTAAATTTAGGCAGAAGTTAGTTATCCCTAGCTAGCAAACAAAGTAATAAAGTCTTGTTTAGCATTGATATTGACATCCGTTTTGAAATCATTGCAGATAGTAAAGTCAATATCTGAATCCGCAAATTATTCAAATCCGTAATATCCGAATCCGAAAAAAAATCAAATCACAAAAGTAAAAAAATCCTTATTAACAATTATTTATTATAATAATTATAAAGTATAAATATTTTTAATTGATCAATCCATTTGATAATTTTTCTAAAACAATGAAAAAAGAATGGATAAATTTGAAAAACATCCTATCAACACTACAATAATTGTTAAATGGTATAATGAGTAAGAATTATTTGAAAAAGAGAAATAAAAAATAAAAAATTATTAAGAAGGAAATTATAAAGATAAAATTACTCTTGATAAAAAAACTTATCCTCTATTTTCTCTTATTTTTTAATTTACTTTTTAATTAAAAAATAATTTTTTCTAAAAATAATTTTTTTTAATTTTAAAAAATAAATTTTAAAAATTTTAAAAACTTTTATTTACTTTTTTAATTAAAAAATTTTAAAAAATAAAAATAATTTTTCTAAAAATAATTTTTCTTTATTTTTTAAATTAAAAAAATATTTAAATATTTAATATTTTATTTGTTAAATTTATTTTCAATTAAAATTTTAAAAAAACAATATTTTCTTAACGGAGAATAAAGGAAAATTAGGTTTTTTTATTAAGGCTAATTTTATCTTTACAATATTCTTTATAATAATTTTTAATTGTTCATTTTTTTTTCAAATAATTTTTATCCATTAAACCATTTAACAGTTATTTACTTAGTGACAGCATGTTTTTCATATTTACCAAAAAAAAATTTGATGTTGCAAATATGTAAATGAAGCGGATAAAAGATTCGGATATTTGACACAATTCGAATCAAAATTAAAGTGGATTCAAATAACGGATATCCAATAATTCATATCTGAATCCTCTACGGATAGTAAATTCAATATTTGATCCGCAAATTATTCAAATCCGTAATATCCGAATTCGAAAAAACCGGATCGAATCACAAAAGAAAAAAAGAATTATTTCCTTACTAATAATTATTTATTATAATGATTATAAATGTAAATAGTTTATTTAATTAACTTATTTTGTAATTATCTTAACAAACTAAGGCCTTGCTACAGTATCCTCTAATGGGATTGTTTTAATATAGAGGTATAGATGGGTTATTTTTTTCGTTAGAGCGTGTAGTTTCTAATTTTTTTTTTTTTTAAATGTGTAAAAAAAAAAATAAAAGTAAAATATTCTTAATTTTCTTTTATTATTTTAATTTTTTAAATATTTTTTCAATTGAGTTGGTATCATTTGACTCATGACACCAACACAGTCACTCTCATTATATATATTAAATGATTTTTTTTTAAATATATAAATATGAGTAATTTTTTTAATGGAGTAGTAGTTTTTAAAAGAATGAATAGTAATTTCTTAAGAAAATAATAATTTTTAAAAAATATATTATATAATAAATTTAAATACATAAATATTCTTATAATATTATCATTGAATTTATAAAATATTTGATTTTTTAATTAATTTTCTAAATTAAGTTGATGTCTCAGTCACTCTTATTATATATAGTATAAATTTTTATATTTTTATTATATTCAAATAATTTTTTATTCAATAAAATTTAATTTATATTAAAGATTTATTTGAAAATAAAAAATTTATTTAAATATAAATTAAAAACTCATTTAAATAATCAATGTGGTTAGTTCATTTAGATGAATACTTGTTAGGGCTTTGGCAAATATGAATTCAAATTTTATCAATCGTTTAACTTTAATAAATGATCTGTAAATATTATTGTTAATTTTTTTTTTTTTTAAACATATGACATGTCTGTCTCCTCACACCTAAATATTTTTAAAATAAAAAAAAATTAAATATAAATTTTATTTAAGTACAATAAAATATAAAAATCAAAAACTTTTTATTATTTTAACCTATAAAAAAGTTTATTGAAAGAGATAGATTAGATAAGCTCAACATGACTTACCAAAGCCTGAAAAATCCTGACAACGCGCTTTTCCAGCGCGTGCATTGCAAAACTCACTCCCAGAAACCAAAATTCGTTCAACCCCACCCCACCATATTTTCAACTCATCAACAACAGCGAAAAACAGAGATTCCATATCTTTCAGATCAGATTAAAAACAAAAAAAAAACTTCCAATCTCAAAAACATAAAGCAACTTCTTCCAAACTCTCAGTTCTTCTTTTCTTTTCCATTGAAAAGTCAGCAAAATATTAAACAAAAATGAAAAAAGAAACCTTAAAAACAACCATAAACAAGAAGAAAAAAAAGGTATATAGCTACAAGAAAATGTGGGAACTGTAAAAGTTATATAGGACCCTCAAAGGAAATACAAGAAAATGAAAACGTTAAAATGTTACAACTACTAATTAAGACTTAGTACTAATTTGTTACCTAATCTCTCCTTTTGTTTTTGCTTCCTTTTTAATGGTTTCGATCTGCTGCTGCTGTTACTCTGATGCCCTTTGCTGCTTCCTCCATTTGCAGTAATCTTTTGTGGGGAAGATGAAAACAACTGTCCGAATCCAAAAACTGAGCCTGGTTTTGAAGATCCTCTCAAGGAACAAACGGGGACATTAAGAACTGGGGTGATTCTAACATTAGCTGAATATGACCTGTCCATTCCTCTTTGTTTAAACGTGGGACCACCATTGAAACTACTTGGACTGCTTGAACTTCTTTCCAGGCTTTGAAACACGATTTTCCCTGAAGAGTTCATTCTTGGACTATCTACTGAAACTCCCCTGCTTGTAATTACTCCACCTGATGAATCACTCATTCGAGTCCCAGCAGCTGCGATTTGATTGGTAGTATCGGACCCTGAACCTGGTCTTGGTTTAACCATCCTCATTCTTGGTGGGTTTGGGTTTATATTTCTACAAGGAGCAAAAGGGTTCGGGCTGGGGTTGTTCAAACTTGGCTTATCACAATCAAGTGATAGCCTTGTAACATCCTCATGTTCATGGCCGGAAGATGAAGAAGAAGAAAGCGATAACCTTGATGAAGATATAGAGACTGACTCAATATCTGATTCTTTCAACAAGGGAAGACTCAATGAAGAGTCTGCCAGCCAGGAGGAAGCAGTGGCACTGGAAGAGGATGATTTGGAGCTTCTATTAAGAAAATGCTTGAGAGATTTCGGGTTTTGAGACTCGGATTTGGGAGGTTGATTAGTGTTTTGGGAAAACTTTTTAAAACCCAGAAGTTCCCTCCACCTGCTTGAACACCTTGGAGCTTTAGGATAAAACAAGTAAGGATCCGTGCCAGAAATCTCCATTTCTAATCTACGGCAAGATTTGGCTGTTTCGGGGGACCTGATGATCTCAGACAAAGCATTCACAGGAGGATGCTGTTTCAGAGTTGAGAAATGTAAAGGTACGAGCTTACCATCAGAAAAAAGCTCATCAGCTGGAAGCATGGCCACAGGATCTTCAAGCCTGAACTCAAAGTCACCAGCTGCTGTATCTTGGATCTCTAGCGCATCAGAAACAGGAAGAGGATTTCTGGAAGACAGATCAGTTTGAGACTTAGATGACTCCTCTTCTCGGCTGAAGGAAATCCTAGGACTCAACCAACCGTATGAAGAGTAACTTGTTGAAGCCTGGAAACTCTCCGGCGAGACGCCGATGTTGTTAACACAAGCTGAAGCCATAAAAAAAAAAAAAAAAAAAAAAGAAAGTGAATTACATTTACATTTGGGTTGATAAAAGGAAATAAGAGTTGAGATCTAAAGCAAAGCCGAAAAGGAAAGGTTTTTGTTTGAAGCAGTTTTGGTTTTGATTTTGATTTTGATTTTGGTTTTGTTTCTGTTTTATTTTGGTTTTGGATTTGGTTTGTTAGGGTTTGGGGAAGAGATATGTTAGTTTAAAAACTGTTGAAAAGGGTGAAGGAAGGATACAATTTATTGTATTTATATTTGATACACAGTTTTGAATTAGATGATATTATTTTATTAAAAATAAATTTTTTTATTTTTATTTTTAAATTTAAATTTTTTTATTATGATAATATTATTTTATTGATCGTGTATAAATATATATACGTACATCAAATATAAATTTTAATTTATTATGAATTTATATATTTTTTAAGTTCCTACTCAATTCATAACTTATAATTTTCAAAAATTTATCAATAGCATCATATCATTTGATATATTAATAATGTATAAAATTATATATCGTTAATAAATCAGATAATATTATTTAATTAAAAATAAAATTATTTATATTTATATTTATATTTAATAAATTAACATAAAATTTGTTGACAGTTTATAAATATATAAATGTTATCAATACATTAAATATTTTATAACATTTATTATAAATTATATAGGGAAAAATAGTAGGGGTAAAAAGTTTACGTTTTGGAGAGGTAGGGCCACGTGGCACATGTTTTATTTGTATTGTAATTGTATGTATATCCTTTCTTTTCTCGTGACATGATGTTTCATTTGTTGATATTTTTTCTATTGGGAATGTTAAAGCTATGATTACGGTCTCTCAGTTTCACCCTATATTTAGTAGTAAATTCGTTGTTTCCCAAACCATCAACCAAAACACTTCCCTATTTTAACTAACTTGCCCACTTGTCTTGGTTTTTTTTTTTTTTTTTTTTATTTATTTATTTATTATTTCACCCTAAGTTAAAAGTATATTATGATCATTCCGCTTAATGGGTGTCTATTTATTTATCATTTCGAAAAAATATTTTATATTATTTTTATTAAATTAAAAAAATAATATATTAATTATATATATATATATCACCTTAATTAATGTCATTAAACATTGTTAACATTTTTCTATTATGATAAAGGTTCGTTATTGATATATTGATAGTAAAAAAAATTTAATTTATAAAATAAATTAAAAAATTATCATATATTTTATTTTTAATTTTTTAAATATATTTAGAGAATATATGTTATTCTATTAATTTTACTTGTAAAATTTAAAAAAATTATTGACGATAAATTAAATAATTTTTCTTATAATAATTAGGTAATTAATCGAGTCTTGAGAGACTCAGTTGTTATTTGTTAAAAAGTTTTTTTTTTTGGTTTTGTTTGGTAATAGGGAAAAAAAATAAATTGAGTTAAATGATTTGACCAAAAAAGTTAATTACACCAATGGTCCCTAAAATATAGACCATATTTTATATTGGTTTCCAAATTTTAAAACGTAACAATCAGATCTCAATTTCATAGTTTCGTATCAAGTATCAATGTGGTTCGTCCGTAAGCACAATCCTGAAAATAAACGTTAAATGACAGAGGACATGTGACGTGTAAATTACAAAAATGTCACATGCTGATATGGTCATTTTTTCCTTTTATTCCTTTTTTCTTCTTCAAATTTTATATTTTCTTTTCTCTTTTTCTTTATAAATAAATACAAAAAATAAAAAATAATTTATATTATAATTTGAATTAATTTTGTAAAAATAAAATTTATTTATAAACATATAAAATATTTATTTAAATTAATTTTATAAAAACCATTTTTAATTTTTAATTTTTTTCTTTATTTCTTTATTCTCTTTTTTAATTTTATCTTCTTTATAAATAAACTAAAACATAAATAATCATTTATATTAAAATCATTTATAAAATATAAAATATTTATTTACATTAATTTTATAAATTTTTTATTACTTCTTTATTATATTTTTCTCTTTTTTCTCCTCTTTATAAATAAATACAAAAAATAAATAATAATTATATTTTAATTAAATTAAGTTTATAGAATTAATAATTAATAATTTATAAAAAATAAAAAATATTTATTTGCATTTATATTATAAAAATATTTTAAGTTTTTTACTTTTTTCTCTTTTCTCTTTTTTCTTTTTTCCTTTTCTTATTTTATTTTTTTTTAATAAAAAATATAAAATATTTACATTTTTCTCAAGCAACTGGCGGCACGAGGAAGAAGAAAAAGAAGAAGAAGAAAGAAAAAATTAAAAAAAAATAATTGTAGTTTTATTTTTTTTATTAGTGTTGTTTTAATTTTTATAATTAAGAAGAATAAAGGAAAAATAGAAAGAAAATAAAAAAAGTTGTAGTTGTAGTTTTTTATTATTGTTGTTGCTTTAATTTTTGATAATTTATTATTTTCACATAAATAAATAAATATATTTAATAAAAAAACATAATTTAAAAATATACTTTTATATATTTTTTAATATTCTCTTATCGATTTTTTTTGTGTGTGAAAAATATGATTTAAAATAATTATAGTAGTTTATTTATCACTTTGTTTTTATCAAACTAAATTTAAAAATTTTAAAAATATAAAGGTATAATAGGAATTTTTTTTAATTTTTTTTTTAATTTTTTATATTAATTTTAATTTTTTAAAATAATTTTAATTTAAAATAATTTAATAAAATTACTTATATATTTTTTAAAATATATATAACTCCCGCAGCATGCGCGGATAAAATTACTAGTGCTACTTAAAGCTTATTCGGTGAATGACTCTATTTCGCTTATGATAATTAGGTAATGTTAGGTAAAAGTTAAAGCCTATTCGGTGATGACTCCACTGTAGGAACTGTGAAGATGAATCTGTTGTATATTGGGGGTTGGACTAATGCAATCAAGTAAGAATACAATAGATCAGAAGAAGTGAAGAAAATTGTAGGCAAGGCACTTTCAGGAAGCTTTTTTTAAGATAATAATTTCCCACTATGGTGCAAATGATTTCTTGGAAACGTTATCTCCAGGATACAATGCCTACTTGAAGACGAACAAGATTGCACTTCAAGTTCTTCTTGAACACACATGAACCATTAACTAAAAGAAATGAGAAAAGAGAAATGATTTTTCAAGAGAATTGGATGTAAAGAATGTTCTGATCTTGAATTAAGTGTAAAGGAAAGTATTTATAGATACCAATAGGTGCTAAAAATACATTTTCATGAAAAATTAACAATTTGATGAAAAGTCATCACTCTTGGAATAAATACTCTTTCATGAAAAGTTAATTGAAGAATCATCACTCTTGGAATGAATATCTTTTCATGAAGAATCATCACTCTTGAAATGAATGATCATCTCAAACGGATATAACTTTTCCTTCAAATACACGTAATTCATGAAAATATGCAATATATATGATTTCCAACCTTTGTTAAAAAAATAAAAAAACTATTGAAATAATTTTGAAACATTTTATTATAAAGTAATATATACAACATAATGATATAATTTCGCATAAGGTAATATTACTTAAAGTCCTATCGGTGAATGATACTTGTCAAGGTGCTAATGAGTACTCAACCAACTGAATCAATCCACGTTGACATAAGTTTAAATATTTAAATGTATATTTGAATTAGAATATAATTTAATTATAATTTAACTTGATAGTAATTAAAAATAATTTTGTAGTTAAAAAAGTTGAGTAAAAAGAAGAATGAAAAGAAAAAACATAAAAAAATAATTAATTAACAATGAGTATATTTGTCTTTTCATTTAAAATTAACGTAGAAATAATATCTTAAATGTTAGTGTATTTTATGTCAAATCTTAAAAGAATAAGTGAGTATTTTTCAAATCTTAAAAGATAAATGTATTTTTTTATCAAAATTTAGATGGATAAATATACTTTTCCCAAATAATTATTTCTAACTCAAATTGGATGATATTAAAAGCCAACCTAACCATGGAAAAACTTTTTGTTAGGCACTCGTTTAGGGTCCCAAGATTAGATTACCAAAAAAAAAAAAAATTTCCTTATGTAAAAACTTCTACGAAAGAAGTCATATGGACTGAGCTTAAGTAATGTATTTGAGCTGTAATACTACTTTTTGTATTAAAAAAATTATTTTTTTTTTCTTCAAAGAGATCCAAAATCTATTTAAAAGTCGGATTATTCATTTGATCCGAATTGAATCGGGTCTGAACAGATTTTTTTTTTAATTTGGGCAACCCAATTCGGCTCGAATTACTGTTTATTTAATAAAAAATTATTTTTTTATTTTTTATTTAAATTTAATTATAAAAATATAAAAATATTAATATAATAATAAATTTTTAATATTTATAAATCATAAACCGAATTTACAAATCGGTTCGGTCCGACCAAATCCCTCAGAAAAAAACCCGGGTTGGCCCCAAATTCGAGCATTTTGGAATTAAACCGGTGGTCCCAAACCCTAAACCCAGAAATTCAGAAGAGCTGTGAGTGAGAATTGAGAAATGGCGAAGCAGTGCAAGTATTCATGCGATAGTGCAGCTGAAACCTTGGAATGGATCAAAGCCATTGCAGATTTCATTAAACCTTTCTCTTTCTTAATCAATGCTCACGTTGTCAATTTCTTCAAGGTTAGTTAAAATTTAAAATAAAAAAACCCACTTTTCTTTTCTTTCTTTCCCTTTTTTTATTTTTTTTTATTTTTAAATTTACATTTATTTATTTATTTCAGGATAGGCTATGGGAAGCTGTTGATAAAGAATGGATTCAATGTCTTAGTGAAGAAGCTGTTGAAAATCTTCTCCTTATTCCTTCTGGAGTTGTACAAGTAAAATTATTCCCTTTTTTATTATGATTTTTGTTCTTGATAAATTTGAACAATTAATTTTATTGAATTATTTTTAATGGTAGGATCATTGGCCTACTTCGCTTAAAGAGTTCCTTCTTACTTTGAAATCTCTTGTTTATCCTCGAGAACAAGCTGATTTGAAAAAGGTTAGTTTCTTTAAAGCTTTATAATTGAGTTTTGGATATTTGTTTTTCAATTATTGTGGAAAAAAAAAGTTGATAAAACGTAGTAATAGAAAAGAGTAAAATGCAAAATCGTGTTGGATTAGAAATGAGCAAATCACTAAAATGTAGCCCACATAATTGTTCTTTATGAAAGTAGAATCATGCATTTGGTAATTCATCAATATTACTTTTTTTTTTTAATGATTTAAAATTTCAAAAATATTACATTTGCTTTCGATGCTGCAAAGGTACCTTCAGTGTTTTGCTTTACCAAGTAAAAAACAAGTAGCAAAAAGTAATCAAACCGAGAATTCGCTCTTTTTGACATTCTTTTTGGCGTTTGATCTTTCCCCCGCAACTGTATTAAACAAGGTTAGGTTCCTTTTTTTTCGCTGGAAAAAAAAGATTCAGCTTTACTTCTCTGGTTCTTAGTTTACTAAGAAGTGTATTTTTCTTTTTTTAGTCATTTTTAAAATTTCATTTCCCTGTGCTCCTTCACGCCCACCCCATTTATTATTTCTCTATTTCTTTTTCTGATTTTTTACCAATAGAAGCTACCCAGGTGAGGAGCACTTTCTCCTATAAGTGTGTGGTAGGAGTTGTTTTTAAAGAAGATACTTATCATACTGGTTTGTTGTAGGTATTTCCCGACTTTCATACAACATCACTGAATAGTGTTGTTGCTCAAGGGATGAATCTAAAGAAGAAACATGAGGTAGCTATTATGTTCAATCTTGGAATTGAATTCATCTCTTTTTCCCATAAACAATGATGTCCCTATGTGGTATGTGCTTCACAACAGCGGATTTCTAAGGTTACTTTATTTATGTGGTGAACAGGTGGAATTTCTTTCTGCTATTGTTAGTTCTATTATGAGTACCATGAGAGCTGATGCAGTAATTGATGTTGGTGCTGGTCAGGTGTGCATTCCTCTTTTTCTCCTTTTTGATCCTCCCTGATTTTTTCCTTTTCTACTTTCTATTTGGATGATGCTGAATTTGGGGTTGAGATTGCTTAATTGATGCTTTAGTGGATACATAAGCTTGCCACAACTTGGAATCTAGCAGCAAATTGCTGCAACCAACAAAACGGCGTCAAAACTGATTTGACCTATTTTATTTAAGCAAATTTGGACTTAATGGGTAATGCCTACATTGGTACTAGTTTATTAGCATGCTGGATAGGACAGCTTTGTGATGGGCATCACTTGTGTTGCAATTATTATGTTGCTTGTTGTATTCATGTTTTTGGTCAAAGAGGATAGGATTAGGAGTTCTTGATTTGTGACATCTTTTTTCTCCTTGCTGTACCTTAGCAACTTAACCATGGCCTATCACAGCATTCCCAATCCTTTGCTGTTGGCCCTTAGTCTCACTCTTGCATTTGACTGAACCTCCTGGCATAATCATATCTTTACAAGATTTTGTGTGACAACTATTTCAGTGGTCCAAATCTTTTAAGCAATCTTCACATTGCCTCACCATAGCTAGCTGTTATCTCGATGAATCTCAAGCCTTTGATCCAAACTTCAAGGAAAAGCTAAACATCCATGATTTCCTTTTCAAAGTCCCATACTTGCTCTGATGGTGACATCAAGCATCCTCAATTCTTTGGCAGTAGCTTTTCCATTTAATAAATCAGTCAACCAACTTGCCAAGGTGTTGCCTTTATGTGCAACTCAATTACCTCATGCTTCCAAGCATCATAGTACTTGACCTTTCACATCCCTAATGTTGGACCTCCCATTAGGATCTGCATCCTTTTGTTGCCTCTGGTGAGCAACAAAAGCCTCTTTCCTACATCCCACATCCCACATCAGCTACTTCTGCCCATTAGACATACATACATAGGTACTAGGTGCACACAAACAGGCAGGCAAAAATATGAATGTATGTATGTATGCAAGTATATAATGTGATATATATATATATATATATATATTTTTTTGCATTCATAACTTCAGCCTTACATCTAAATGCTGCTTCAATAATGTTTAGTTGATCTGCGGTGGAAAAAAGTTTTAGGACATTTTGAGTTTGACCATGGAATATTTGTTTCCTTTGTTCCTTCACAAAGACATTGTGTGCATTTTACATATACTAGCATGTGGATAGTTATGTTTATTTCACTTAAAAACTGTAGATCTGGTTCTTAATCCTGATTAACATGGTTTTCCAGGGTTATCTTGCGCAAGTCCTTGCCTTCGAGTACCAGCATTCTGTAGTTGCAATAGATGCTTGTTCTCATCATGAAAAGGTTACAAATGCACGTGCAGAGCGAATCAAGAAGCATTACATAGCTCAGATGCGGAAATTTGGGTATGTGAGTGATGCAGGAGCATCGACTTAATTATTAAAGTTTATGTTTGTTTACTTAGTTTATTTTAAGTAGAAGTCTTCAAGTTTATGCTTGTTTACTTAGTTTATTTTAAGTAGAAGTCTTATGCTATTTAGGTATTTTATTTAGGCATGTGACTTTTAATAACTTAGGGTTATTATAAATACCCTAACTTAGGGTAGCTGCCGATTAGACTATTATTATTATTTTTCAGAGTTTTAACTCTTCTAATAAAAGTTTAGCAGATTTGCATTTAAACCTAAAGTCCTACTCGATCAACAGCCAATTTTTCTTAGATTGTTTACTGTTCTAGATCCTACCCTGCATCAAATTGGTATCAGAGCTTAACAAGATCCTTGTTTTGTGTCGAGATTCACCATCAACCATGGTTGGACGTGGTAGAGGTCATGCCAGGGGAAATCAAGGGCAGCAAACTGATTTGAATGAGATGAGGCAGATGATTGAAGAATTGTCGCGGGCTGTTCAAGCCTTGCAGCGACCAGGACTAGTGGGAGCCCGAATGGAGATGCCGGAAGTGACCACAACCCTTTTGATTTACCGGAAGGTGGTCAGGAGGAAGAATCCGATGAGGGAGAGGCTGAGAACCCCTTCCATAACGCTGGACCTGCGAATCTGACAGCAAGAGGTGGATTGGAAGATAGGTTGTTACATGCCTTGGACTTGAATGGAGGAGGAGTGAGGATCCAAGTGGATGATTTCCATGGGGATCTACACGCTGAAGATTATCTAGATTGGGAAGCCACGGTGGATAATTATTTCGAATGGAAGCCCATGGCAGAGCATCGAATGGTATTGTTTGTGAAGCTTCACTTGAAAGGGGCGGCACTTCAATGGTGGAAGAGAGTTGAAGAGCAGCGGGCACGTCAAGGAAAGCTAAAAATTGGTAGTTGGGAACACATGAAGAGCAAGATGCGGAAACAGTTCCTACCAGCAGATTATGCCATGGATCTTTATCGCAAATTTCATCTACTCAGACAGAATGGTAGGTCGATTGACCAATACACATCTGATTTTAACAATCTGTCTATTAGAGTCGGTTTGAAGGAAACCAATGAGCAGTTAACATCTCGCTATCTTGCGGGAATGGATCTAAGCATTATAGATGAGTTGGGGGTGGTTCGGTTGTTCACTTTAGAAGATGCGAGACAAGCAGCCTTGCAAGCTGAAAAAAGGGTATTATGCTATGGTGCTAGGAGGCCTATTTTCAACAAGACAGATTCTGCCTCCCACGGCAATTTCAGTGGGAAAGGGGCTGCCTCAACCAGTAAACTGACTGGCAACAACTCCATGGGCAGTAGCAAGGGTTACAAGGAGCAGAATGAGTACAGGGGTGGCACACAAGCAGGTTATGGCAAAACAGGAGGCGGCACACAGTCAAATCCTAACAAAACAGGGGCTGGAAGTCAGATTCGGTGTTTCAGTTGTGGAGAAAGGGGACATGCTTCTTACACATATCCTAAACGAAGGGTGAATCTAATTGAAATAGATGAGGATGGTCAAGACTTGTCGGAACCAATCTATGATGACCATAATGATGATGATGATGATGTGGATATTTATCCGGTACAAGGAGAGTCTTTGATGGTTCGGAGAGTTATGACAACAACCGCCAAAGATGATAAGGAAGATTGGAGGAGGCGAAGCATATTTCGAACCCGTGTTCTTTGTGGTACCAAAGTATGTGACGCTATTATCGACAATGGGAGTTCGGAAAATTATATTTCCAAGGAAACAGTCGACAAATTGCACTTGCCTACAGAGAAACACCCTCACCCATACAAGATCCAATGGGTTAAAAAAGGCTTTGAGATACCGGTACAATCTCAATGCTTAGTTAAATTTGTTATGGGCAGTAATGTGGATGATGAGGCGCTATGCGACGTTGTGCCAATGGATGCTTGTGATATTCTTTTGGGTCGACCTTGGTTATATGACCATGATATGCAACGCTGCACTAAGGAAAATACATATTCCTTCCATAGAGCGGGTAAAAAGTACACTCTACATCCTCATAGAGAGGTTGCGACACCTAACACCAGCAAATTGAATGGGTTCCTAACAGCTGAAGAGTTGGAGGATGAAGGAAGGGAAGCAGGAGTGATGTTCGCTGTTATCAGCAAGGTTGCTAATTGTGTCGACAGTGATGGGGACAGCAGGGAACAACCTATGGCAGTTCAACGATTATTAGAGGAGTTTGCTGATTTGGTAGGTGATACCTTGCCTCAAGGCCTACCACCAATGAGGAGCATTCAACATGCCATGGATTTAGTACCGGGAGCTTCTCTACCAAATCTGCCAGCATACAGAATACCGCCTGCACAGCGGCTTGAGATGCAAAAACAGGTTGAAGAGTTGATGGAAAAAGGGTTAGTGCGAGAAAGCAAAAGTCCTTGTGCTTGTCCGGCCTTGCTAGCCCCTAAGAAAGATGGTTCTTGGAGGATGTGTGTGGACAGTCGAGCCATAAACAAAATCACAGTCAAGTACAGGTTTCCAATCCCACGATTGGAGGACATGCTCGATCAATTGGCAGGTTCTAAGGTATTTTCTAAGATTGACTTGAGAAGTGGTTATCATCAAATCAGATTGAGAGAAGGAGATGAGTGGAAGACTGCTTTCAAGACCCCGGATGGCTTATATGAATGGCTAGTAATGCCTTTCGGCTTGTCAAATGCTCCTAGCACATTCATGCCCATCATGACTGAGGTACTCAAACCTTTTCTGACACGTTTTATTGTCGTTTATTTTGACGATATTCTGATTTACAGTCGAAGTGAAAAAGAGCATTTAGTACATTTGCGCCAAGTATTGGAAGTCCTACAAAAAGAGAAGCTTTTTGTAAACCTGAAGAAGTGCTCCTTTTTACAAACAGAAGTGGTATTTCTGGGGTTCATTGTTTCTGCCGAAGGGCTGAAACCAGATCCGGGAAAGGTCCTAGCAATCCAAGACTGGCCAGCACCACAGTCAGCCAAAGAAGTAAGGAGTTTCCATGGTTTAGCTTCATTTTATAGGAGGTTCATAAGGAATTTCAGCTCCATTATGAGTCTTATCACAGAAACTTTGAAGAAAGAGCATTTTGAATGGACCAATTCAGCTCAGAAAGCTTTTGAGCGAATTAAACTCCTGTTGACAGCCGCACCAGTTCTAGCGTTACCGGATTTTGATAAATTATTTGTTGTGGAATGTGATGCTTCCCGTAACGGGATTGGGGCTGTTCTTAGTCAGGAAGGAAAGCCTTTGGAGTTTTTTAGCGAGAAATTGTCAGATTCTAAGCGAAGGTATTCCACTTATGATCTGGAATTTTATGCTTTGGTGAGGGCCATTCGGCATTGGCAGCACTATCTAGCCTATAGGGAATTCGTGGTTTATTCAGACCATCAAGCCCTAAGGTATTTGAGTTCGCAAAAGAAGCTCAATGATCGTCATGCTAAATGGAGTTCGTATTTGGATGAATTTAATTTTTCTTGAAGTATAAGACAGGGAAGACTAATGTGGTGGCGGATGCCTTGAGTCGGCGATCGTTAATTTTAACGACGATGAGTTCCCAAGTTATTGGCTTCGAAGAACTCAAAAATCAGTATGTTACTGATTCTTATTTTAAGCAGATTGTGGCAGATTTACAGGGGACAGAAGCTGACCAGCAGCTGCCATACAGGTTGCATGACGGGTACCTTTTTAAGGGTAATCAGCTTTGTATTCCTGAAGGGTCTTTTCGTGAGCAGATTATCAGGGAACTTCATGGGAATGGTTTAGGTGGACATTTTGGCAGGGACAAGACAATAGCGCTGGTGACAGATCGCTATTATTGGCCGCGAATGTATAAAGATGTGAGCAGGTTTGTGCAACGGTGTTCAATTTGTCAGTTCGGCAAAGGGACATCCCAAAACACTGGGTTGTACACGCCATTACCAGAACCGGAGGCACCTTGGATTCATTTGAGCATGGATTTCGTGTTGGGTCTTCCTAAGACATCCAAAGGGTATGACTCTATTTTTGTTGTAGTGGATAGATTTTCTAAAATGGCACATTTTATTCCTTGCTCCAAAACAGCGGATGCTTCCCACATAGCTGATTTGTTTTTTAAAGAAGTGGTACGTTTGCATGGTGTTCCTACTTCGATTGTTTCTGACAGGGATGTCAAGTTTGTGGGTCATTTTTGGAGGACTTTGTGGCGGAAGTTAGGAACTGAATTAAAATATTCCAGCACTTGTCATCCACAAACAGATGGCCAGACTGAAGCCATTAATAGGAGCTTGGGTAATTTGCTAAGGTGTTTGGTTAGAAACCATGTGAAGGGTTGGGATTCAGTTATACCTCAAACTGAGTTTGCTTATAACAACTCAGTTAATAGAACTATAAAGAAGACTCCTTTTGAAGTTGCTTATGGTCTCAAACCTCAACATGTGTTGGACCTAGTGACATTGCCGCAAGAACCTAGGGTGAGTGAAGATGGGGAAGCCTTTGCTGACCATGTCTGCAAGCTTCATGAGGAAGTGCAAACAGCCCTAAAAGCCAGCAATGCCGCATATGCTAATGCTGCCAATCAGCATAGACGTTTCAAAGAGTTTGAAGAAGGAGACCTAGTGTTGGTCCACTTGAAGAAGGATAGATTTCCAAAGGGTACTTATCATAAGCTAAAGTCCCGGAAGTTTGGCCCATGTAAGGTATTGAAGAAGATTAGCTCAAATGCCTATCTAATTGAGCTGCCTGGTGAGTTACAAATCAGTCCCATTTTTAATGTTTCTGATTTATATTCTTTTGAGGGGTTTGATGAAGAGAATGTGACCACAATTGAAGACCAAGCTGATCAACTTCCTACTAAGCAATCTGATGTTGTCTAAGAAGTTCTAGATGTAAGGGAAGTGAAGTCTAGAAGAGGTAATGCTTATAGACGATTCCTAATAAAGTGGTTGGGCAAACCAGTTTGTGAAAGTACATGGATTGCCGAGGAAGAATTAAGGAAGATCGACCCTGAAGTATATGCTGAAGCGGCCAAGGTTTATTTTACAGATTCAGCTCCTTTTTAACCAAGGGAGATTGATGCAGGAGCATCGACTTAATTATTAAAGTTTATGTTTGTTTACTTAGTTTATTTTAAGTAGAAGTCTTCAAGTTTATG
Organism: Fremontodendron californicum; assembly: GCA_030761205.1. Taxonomy (NCBI): domain Eukaryota; kingdom Viridiplantae; phylum Streptophyta; class Magnoliopsida; order Malvales; family Malvaceae; genus Fremontodendron; species Fremontodendron californicum. The sequence continues at coordinate 3,173,566 of JAULJL010000045.1, forward strand.
CTTGTTTACTTAGTTTATTTTAAGTAGAAGTCTTATGCTATTTAGGTATTTTATTTAGGCATGTGACTTTTAATAACTTAGGGTTATTATAAATACCCTAACTTAGGGTAGCTGCCGATCAGATTATTATTATTATTTTTCAGAGTTTTAACTCTTCTAATAAAGGTTTAGCAGATTTGCATCTAAACCTAAAGTCCTACTCGATCAACAGCCAATTTTTCTTAGATTGTTTACTATTCTAGATCCTACCCTGCATCAGTGAGGGAGTCAACTTCCTTTATCATATCTTGGGAGGTTATATTTATTCTAAAGACTGAAGCTTGTGCCACCTTCGAAGATACCTAAATGAACTTGTGCATGTTTCTCATTTTGATGGCTGGATTATGCTGAGTTTGATCACTTTTGAGGCATTTTTCTAGAATTTAATATTGTGAAGTTTTCTTTATATTATATTTCATAAGTTTACATGGGTTCTTCTTATAAAAAAGAATACAAGGGCAAATTTAGGGAATTAATTGCAATAGCTAGCTGGTCCTAACTAATCTCCTAATTTTTCAGCATTGACTAATATTCTATTTACAGCAAATATTCACAACTAATAAACTTCCTAATATTTGGTAATATTACTACCAAATCTTTCCTTTTTCAACAAATACCTTGAGTTAATTTGTTCTGTTGGTTGTAAATTGAATGTTAAGACTTTATTGACTCCTTTATATTGGTTGTCTTAACAGACCCTGCAGTTCTGGCACTGATTTTCTGTTGTCTGAACAAAGAAAATTTTTGAGAACATTTTGCATATAACTACTCTTTTTTGTAACATAATTCCAATTTGAATTTATCTTTTAGCATTAGCATGGATTTTATTGTCACAACTATACTTTTAAGTTAATTGAGTCACTACTTTTGCAAGTCTTACACTTTGTTGACAGATTGCACGTTTTTCTGTTAGATCAAGAAACAAGAGATTAAATGTGCCCCAGACAATTACATGCCGCATAATGTCCCTGGAAACATTGAAAGCCTTGACCACCTTTTTGCCCTATAAAGGTGATGTTGAGCAGCCAAAATTGATTGAGCAAGACCTTGAACAACTTGGTTGGGCAGGTAATGGGAGTTCCTTGGTTCTGGCTGGTCTTCATGCTTGCGGAGATCTCTCAGTAACAATGCTCAAGTGAGTGTCAAAATATGCTTGTAAGCTATTCTTTTCCCTATCCTTCCTATTAGGATGATTGATAATAATTATAGAAGCTATCTTAAGTCTAAATATTAAAATTGCACATTCAAATATGCAATAGTTAACGTAATAGATGATGAAGGTAAAGTAAGAGGATCAAGCTTATCTAATCTAAGGATATACCATGCACCAATGAAGGACAAACACAGTTCCCCCCCTCGTATGGTGTCGTACCAGTGTCCGACACGAACCCGCTGCTAACACGGCGTAATACGTATAGAACATGTAGGGACAAAAAAAAAAAATTGGACATGGCCAAGACTCGCTCCTACACAGGAGGGACATGGAAAAGAAAGAGACGCTCTGATGCTTGTATTTTGTTGATGGCCGGCAAAAAAGAAGAAGAAAGAATAAAAGGACAGTGGCGCTGAACCTAAAGAAGAGGAAGCCGAATAAAATAAATTAGGGCTTTTCCTTATAATTATAACTTGGGCTTGGACAAAGAGCTAATAGTCAACTGAAATTATATTCTAATTAGTTTTAATCTAGCCTAAAAAACAAAGGATTATATCTTGAGTTTTTGACTAACCAATAATTATATGGGTTTGAGCCTTAAGATAATCTAAAAAATATCTAATTATCTTTTGATGGAATAAAACTATTTAAAATCAACAATAAAAATAATAAAAAATTAGTTTGATTGCTTAAAATATTTAAATATGGAATTGAATTAATTTAAATATATTTATATATTTAACATATTTTTTTATTGCCATATCCTTGCCGTGTCATGTCCTAATTTAAAAAAAAATGTTGTGTTGTTTCTTTGTTGTGTTGAACCCATATCCTTCATCCGTGTCGGTGCTTCGTAGCAATCCACAAAGAATAGTGTCAACTATTATTCTATCAGGTTGTGGCAACGAGAATTGAAATGATAAACAAATAACAGACCTGGTTAGTGCTCAATGAGCATTGTTTGATTGCTTTGTTTGATGTTGGCTTTAGTTCTATAGTTCTACTTCTTTAAATATAGGAGTCTAAGTTTGTATCCTCAAAATACCAAGAAAAAAAAATGAATATTGTTAGAGATGTAGATTCCAAACTTATAATATAAAGTTTATAAGTTTGGAAACTATAACCTAAATGCAAAGTTAAGAAGAGTAGAAGACTTACCTCAACTGGCATTAATCACCAATTGACCACTAGGTCTACTTTGCTTTGTCCAAAAATGAAATACTCAAAGCCTATGAAGCACTGATATAGACACGGGATACGGGTATGACACGTCACGTGACGTGGCTTTTTAAAAAAAATTAGGACACGACATGGTAAGCGTACGACAATAAAAAAAAAAAAAAAATTTAATTAAGGATTTTGCTAATGAGTGCCCTTAGGGCACTTTTTAAGGTTATTATATATAGTAATATCTTTATTCAATGCATTGGAAATGATGAATAAAGTTGTCAATTACTGCATTTAATACAATATTATTACTATAAATAGTATAATAATTAACCTTAAAGAGTGCCCGAAGGGCACTTGTTAGCAAAACCCTTTAATTAATTCAATTCTGTTTATAAATGATTTTATTTTTATTTTTCCTATCAAAATCCTTATCTTTAAATCTTTTAAGCAATCAAACTAATTTTTGATTTTAACTAGTTTTTTTCCTTAAAAAATAATTTGTATTTTCTAAATTATCTTAAGACTCAAACTCATATAATTATTAGTTAGTCAAAAGCCCAAGATATAATCCTTTGCCTTTTGGGCTAGATTAAGACTAATTAGAATGTACTTTGGGTTGACTATTAGCTCCTTGCCAAGCCCAAAGTTATAATTATAAGCAAAGCCCTACTTTCTTTTAGTCTTCTTCCTCTTCTTCAGATTTAGCGCCGCTATCTTTTTATCCTTTCTTCTTCTTCTTCCTCTTCCTCTTCGTCTTCTTCATTTGTTCCAGCCATCAACACAATACAGACAACAGAATGTTTCTTTTTCTTGTATCCGAGTGTGTCTTGACAGTGTCCAAATTTTTTTTTTTACATGTCCTTGCGTGTCTAAGATGTATTCTGTCGTGTTGGTGGCGTGCCCATGTTGGACACTAGTAGGACAACAATACGAGGGGGAAGAGGCCGTGTCTGTGCTTCATAGCTCAAAGCTGAACTGAAGTTAGAGACATGAAACCAGAAAGTAAGGAAACCAAAAATGTTTTGATACTTAATTAAGAGCTTAAGGAGGTTTCATTTCATTGACTTCAAAGTTTGAACATGTGCATTTCAGGTTCTAGAAGTCATAGAAAGCTTATATATCAACAAAATCATTTATTGTTAGAGTTGAGTAGTTGACCTGTATAATAAGCTATGATGACACTATCAAAAAATATAAAAAAAACACTAAGTTTCAAACATTTGTGTTACTTTTCTGGTCATTCACAGCTTTGCTTCAAACCTTCAATAGTCAACTAATTATCTTCACACTTGAGACATTGAAGTTGGTTCAAGGTTAGCATCTAATATTGTCATGGCAAAATGTTTAAAAGTAGTAATGAATGCACTTGAGAATAATTATGGATACAGATTGGAAGTGATATATAGGATATGGCAAGGTAGTAGAAGGTAAAGCTCATGCAATCAAAGAATGCATTGTTAGTGATAGTTAGTGGGATAAGTTGGACTATTTCTTGAGTTTGACAAAGCCTATTCTTGACATGTTAAGGGCCGCTGGTGTTGATTCTCCACCAATACTCCACTTCATATATGACATTGTTAGTCATTGGATGATCTTATGGAGCCATTTGTTCCTGGTGGGATCACCAAAAACATTACCCATTACAGAAGACTCTTTTAAGATATTATTTGAAGTGTATATGAAGAAGGTAATGCTATGTACAAGTCAATGGATGGTATTAGAAATGGTTAAGGGAGGAGGAATGAGCAACTATTATGGAGCTCAAGTGTTATTGCAAGACATAATTATGGTGATGCAAGTGTCATAAGCTATAGTATTTATATGATCATGACATTGAGGAATATTCAAGGAATGGAGCAATGGGAATAAATGACTAAAGTGCTAGTAATGGAGAGGAATTAGTGACATGAGGGTGGTTGGTGGATTTTAACTTTCTAGAAAGAGAAATTTAGGGAGATAAGAGCAAAAAGGTGGTCCATATACTATATGTGATTTCATATTTGTCAAGTGTGGTACTGTTGTACTAGTTGTTATACCCACATGTTACACTTTAGTAATTTGATGTTGTCAATTTCTGTTTCGTGTAAAAATGATGCAATGCTAGATTATGCTTTTTCATATTAGAGTATTATGTCATTGTTTAATTAGTAATTGATCTAATAGAATGTTTATGTAATTGATCAGGACCTTTTTAGAGTGTGAAGAAGTTAGAGCAGTTATTAGCATTGGCTGTTGCTACAACTTACTATCTGAAGAAGGGTTTGAAAATGCTTGCATTCAGTATGGTTTTCCAATGAGTTCTGGTGTTAAAACTGTTAACTTGTCTCTTGGAAAAAGTTCTCGTGATCTTGCTTGTCAGGTATGTGTGGTTCTTGCTTTCCTTGGAGTGATAGAAAGCAATATGATGCGAATGCCAAATGCATGAGAGTTTTTTTTTTTCCTTTTTCATTAAGCTAGGATTACCTTAAACCAGTATAAGCTGATATGCAGGTAAGTATAAGGAACATGTTACTTATAAAAGTAGCTAAGCAAATAAAAGATATGAAGCAGTCCTTTGATTGTGGAATTTTGCTTTGACTGCCATAAGAAAGAATTGTAAGAGTCTGCCTAATTAGAACTGTGGTGGGTTACGGATTTACAGTGTATGGTTACAAAGAACAGGGTTTTTCTGGCCAATACAAAGAACAGGGGTTGAGTTACGAATTCTGTCTACTAATGTTGCTTTTGCTTTATCTTTATCATCTTTAAAGATGAAACCAGTGATCATGCTTTATTTGTTTAGAGTGCTGAAAGATGGAAAAGTTTAGGAAAGGATGCTGGTCTCCACAATTTTGAGTTGCATGCTTTCCGTGCTGCTTTCCAAATGGTACAGGATACTTGATTTTCTTGTTGGGTTTCATTATTTTTCTTGCACAATGTCAATTTTGTTATTCTAATACCTTTGAGTACTTTTTTTGTTGCTTCTCTCGAATCTTGATACCTCCAAATTGAAACTTTCAGTAATTTAGATATTTGCTGCCTGACTGTATTTTATTGGTAGTCTTCTCATCTTAATATTTATGTTACCTGTTAATCTTAGGGTGTGATGAAGTATCCTTAAGGTTCTTTTTCTTTTTCACCAGAAATATTTCTATGTGAAAGTATGTTTAAAAGTATTTGTTAAGCATCCGACCTAAAAATCAATTGGTAGGTGGAGAGGCCCAACTTGAATATAAGACCATAAGAAACCCAAGACTTGATAGATGTGGGATAACACCATTTAACACTCCCCTCACGTGAAGCTCAACAAAGGCCTACACGTGGACAACCTCAAAAGGGGTGGTCAACCTCACATGGGGTTAGGCAGGAAGAACAAAACACACCTGGATTCTAATACCATGTTAAGTATCCAACCTAAAACCAATTGATAATAGGTGGAGAGGCCCAACTTGAATATAAAACCACAGGAATTCCAAGACTTAATAGATGTGGGATAACACCACTTAACGGTATTTATGCACGAGTTAAAAAAAAAAAAAACAAAAAGAGAAATGTATTTATGCATGAAGCAGGCTTTGTGTAAATGTCTGGCTGGTTGTATGCAGGCATATGGGTGTCCACATTGTCAACAAAGACAAACAATTAAAACAAAGGATAAACAATTTTCTTTCTATGGGGGAAAGGTCTTTTACCAAAGAAATCGTAAACCCAATCCCAACATTAAGAACTCTATTTGCTGGAATGGCCATATTCATTGGCCATTGGGTCTTATTAAATGCAGTTAAGTTTTTTTTGGGGAGCTTTTATGTGCTCTTTAGCTTAAATATGTTGAGTATTATTATTTTTATTTTAATGATTTAGGACACCTAATCCAAGTAGTTATTGATAGGTCTCGGGAAAGTTGTAACTCACTGTAGAATTGTTGGGTTACTGTTACAGCATGAAAACAGCACCCATAAACTTGTTTTCTGTGTTTTGCTTCTGCCCTAAGTTCCAGCAAACTTTACCTTCTGTTTCCACCCTCTTTGGCATCTAATCTCAATTGAACTAGATCCTAATTTCTACCTAAATCCTAACCCTGATTTCCTACCTTAGCCATAAATCCTAAAATCCCTAATTTTCCAGCCTTAGCCTACCGTTCAGCCTAAGTAGGCTGACTCAGTGTTGTCAAGGCGTGCGCCTAGGCGCGCCTACGCCTTGCGCCTTAGCGTTAGATAACAAAAGCGCCTCAGGCCCTTTCGGGCGAGGCTCATTTGATCAGGCGCACGCCTGGTGCGTCTAGGCGCGTTTTTTTGTAAGGCGATAGGCGTAAAAAAAGCTCGCCTAATTGAAGTTCTCTTTAATTTCTTTAATTTTAACTTTTTTAATTAGATGTACCTTTACTAGTAAGAAAGGAGATAGTATCAAACTCTCCACTTCTCAATATTTGAGTATTCAACAACAGATACGGGACCATAAAAAAATCATGCATATTGGGCAAAAAATAAATTGCATGTTTTGTAGATAAACTGGACCACATATATCTTAAGCTTATTATATATATACATACATAGACACACATATAAATATTGCGCCTTACTTCACTCAGGCGAGCGCTTTTTTTGCGCCTTGCGCCTAAGGCAATATAAGGGTTCTAGCGCCTAGAGTGCGCCTTGCGCCCTTGACAACACTGACTTTCCCAAATCTGTCCTACATCACTTGCCTTTACAAGTAGAAGCTTCAAACATACAGCAATCCTCTAGTTCTACTGCTTCCATCCAGTTACAATTTCTTAGTTGACTGCTAAAGACTAAGGTCAGTGTTGCTTTTACTTGGTACAAGAATCTGACATGATATTGGTCTAGGTGTCTGGCTCCTATGTTTTTAAAATTTTGACTTGGAACTTGGTTAAATCCAAAATTACGATACAGTTAGGCAAACACGCACACACACTTGACCATTAAAGGATTAAAAAAAAGGGAGAAGGTATAACTAATTTGAGATGTCACTAAGTTGAAGGTGTTCAATTACTTGTTTGTATATTATTATTAACCTGTGTGCGAAGTGTTGCTAGCAGTAAACAAATACTACTGGTGGCGAACCCAAGAGACTCAGAAGTAGTAAAGAAACATGATAATCAGATGATGATAAAATAGCAGCAACTGTTAACAGGTTTGAGTCTCCAAATCAACAGTAATGGCAATTAAAAGCTCAAACCTCATATACTTTTGCAAATCAAAGAATGTACCTGAAATTTGAGCCATAGCTTGTCTGAAAGAGAAAATAGCAGCAGGAATTAAAAATCGTACTCAGTAATGTGATGTGAAAGGAATTTAGTGGTGCCATTGGTTGATTCCTCAAAACCTAGAGCTTTCAAACCTGAAAACATTTGTGGAAGATTTGTAGATTAAGAGAAGAAGTATCTCTCTGGGGTGGCAGCTTCTTTTGAAAGGACTCAACAGCTTCTCCTAGAAGTTATCAAACAGATGACTGCTTTGAGCCCCCCATGAAAAATAGTCATCACATCCTGCACACCGTTTCCTGCCTTCACCTTACCCTTTCTCCTTTCTTTCCCCACAGAAAGATAACTTTTAGTGCGAGAACACCTAATGAAACCACAATTTCATAGGCCTGAATGTATAAATCTAAGAACTCAACACTGAAGTCTTATTGGAACATGGAATTCCTCGAACATTTATTTGATTACTAAGATGATATTTAAATTAAAACATTCTCTACCAGCTTTTTTTTTTTAAATTTTTTTTTATCGATTCACATTTATTGTTCTTGGTTTACATCAATATGTACCTCTACTTGCGTTGCGTTAAGGAAGTTATAATAAATCTATTTTCTAATATTCTTATAGTTGGTTTATCAGTTGTCATGGTTGTCTATCTTTCATTGGTTTTACTTTAGTCCTGAGATCTACCATAACTAACAGTCAGTATCTTTTGAAGGTTCTGCATAAATATTTCCCTGAAGTCATAATAACAAGTCCTTCAATTGGGCGCCAAGGGAAGGCTTTGCGCCGCAAGAAGCAAAGGAGGATAATTGAGTCTGAACAGCATGATGAAGAAAGTACTTATTCGTCTTTGCCTCAGAGGGCTTCTAATATGGACGAAGCTTGCTCTATCTCACAGAATAGAGAATCTGGAGCAGGTACATAATGGTTAATTAAGTTTTAGGACCACTAGCTTGTGGCTTTTTTGATAACCTTCCACTCCATCCCTTTTTCTGTTCTTCGCTTGGTTATGGTAATTGCCTAGTGAAGGTCCTGCATGGAAAAAAATGGGACAAGTTTCTTCTTGCAAACCAATTTGCATGTATTAGATTGATTGGGAAATCTGAATTACTTATAAGATACTGCAACTTTTCCTTGTGCTGCAGGTGACACTTCAGGCGTAAGGTTGGACGTGGATGCCTTATTCAATAAAATGTCCTTACATACTGGTAGCAGATGTGAAGGGACTATTTCTGCTGATAAGTATTCACTTTTTGAGAAATTTTGCCAGTCTGGATTATGTCGTCTTGGGCTTAAACCTTTGGATGATATAAATTTCCGTGGCATTTGGAAGGAAGTTGAGCCCTATGTTGTATGTCCCTCCAACTACTTATTCGCTGTTGCATTGAGAATATGTCTGAATTTTAACTTATCATCACAAATGTGTTGCAACTCTCTAGTAGATTCTTTGTTTATATAATGTCTTAGAGATTTAAAACTGTTTGTTGTGTCTATTTCCTCAATTAATTATCACCATGGCTGCTTTGGAATTGCTTTGATAATACTATTTCTTGCATTTTATTTCTGAGTAGGATTCAGGACCATAAAGCAAAAATATGATGAAACTGTATTTGGTCGTAATGCTCATCTTTACTTGAAGCTATTTAGCAAATCAGTGCATCATTCTTCATTTGGAACTTTTAGGGATACTTTAGTGCTTATAGAATTTGATCTTGAGGATAATCATCATTAAAATCAAAGTATGACATTCACCATTATGACATTTAGAAATTGGTGAAAAAAGTTTCATATTTGATTTACTAGAGCTACTTCAAAAACTTGAGCTTTTAACTGGCAGAGAGACAGCAGATTCATCAATTATTTTTCATTTGTATTTTATTGTATTGTAGTTTCTTGTCTATTAGGCTTGTCTAGGAAATAGATGGCATCTTTGATTTTTCTTTATCCATAAGAAGTCACTTGGATTTCCATCTTTCAGTTTGAAGATTGAATCCCCTTAAAACCTATACTTTTATTGCCTATTTACATACAAATGTCAAGTGCAGGAGGATATATTTGGTCTTGGTCAGAGAAGAACAAGAGAAACCCATTGTACCAAAAAAGAGTAAAGTTGTTACTGGATTGAAGAAAACTCAGGCTATCTAAACTAAACCAGAATTCATATCTCACATTCAGAAAAGGAATAGAAACCTGAAAGTGGAGAATTGTCTAGAACCCAAAATCTTGAATCATAACTTATTGTTTGCTGTTTATCTCAGTTATTTGTAGTTTGTGAATTATTCATGCAAACCAACATTAGTTGGGATGCTTCCAAACTTTAAAAAAGATGAGGAATATGACCCTGTAATTACTTGCATGTATTACAACCTATGTCGCTCTGACTCTTTATTTTTCTTGAAGTATCCGTGTCCGATACCTGTTTCCGACGCATATTCGGACATGGGTATGGGGATATGCCCCTCCAAATACATGGAAAAACTTAGAAAAAATTGAACATACTCGTGTCGGACACATATCCGTATCTGACACTCACATCCGAGTCCGAGTAACATAGGTTACAACCTCTCTAATCTCTGTTATTAGGGAAACAAGATTACAAGTGTTCATTAATTATATATTAGATAAGCTAGTGGAGTGGTGCCTAATTTGTTTATTACACGCATGCAGAACCTTGTTGGAGTTTACTGGTCTCTTCGTGCTGCTTTTGGGCCTCTCTTTGAAACTGTTATTCTTCTGGATAGATTATTGTTCCTCCAGGAGCAAGCTGGTCAGTTGGAAGCAATAATGTTACCTATTTTTGATCCAACATTATCCCCAAGGAATGTTGCCATTATTGCTAAAAAGCTGGATACAGGTGTGGCATCATAGTTTGAGATAAGGTAATAGTGTTTAGACTTGTGTTATTCAGATTCGGATATGAGTGTCGGATACGAGTATGTGTCCGACACGGGTATGTTCATTTTAAATTTTTTTTCTTCATATATTTGGAGGGTCATATCCCCATACTCATATCCGAATATATGTGTCGGACATGAATACTTAATGAAAAATAAAGAGTCAGAGTAAGGTATGTTTAGATTATGAGGTATTATAGATTTTCTCTGATTTGTTTTGATTTCATTTTCTTTCTGATTCAGCTTTCTTCTTACTTGATTGACTGTGATTTACTTTAGACTATTCTCTAAATTTCTTTTCTACGAAATCTAATTTTTACTGTTCCCCAAAAATGTTTATGGAGGTTTTGCTTAAAATTGTTGCATGCTATCTTCTTTAATATTTTAATATTTTTAAATAATAAAATGGACTTTCGGTTCGATTCAAAACGAAATTGTTAAAAAAAAAATATCCGAGTCACGACTCGATTTGACTCGACTCTGCTGTTGATGTTAAAAATACGTTAAAATCAAATCTCTATACGATTTTCTGTTATCCATAGCCAAATAACATTTGTCATCTATCCCCGTACTACCGAGTCCTGCTCATGGCCGGGCAGCCTGTCCTGTCCGGCAGGTCCGAACCGTATTAGATCGGGTCTGGGTAGGATATTTTTATTTCAGGTCGATCCGGCCTGGAACAGTATTTTTTTTAATTATAATAATATTATTTTATTTAATTTTAATTATAAAAATATAAAAAAAAAGAAAAAATATATTTTTAATCCGATAAACAGTGAATTCGGGCTTACCGGGCCGGGTCGGTCCGGCCTGATCCAGGGTCGGGTTTGGGCAAAAAATATGAAAAAATCAGGTCGTGTTCTTGCTCGGTCCGACCTATGAGCAGGTACTCCATTCATTTTTTTATTATTATTATTTGATTTTGTCTTTTCGGCAATTTTTATATTTGTAAAAAAAAAAACATAAAGTAAAATAACTCTATATTTTAATATCAAATTTTGTTATTAAATTTCAATTATACTTCTACTTTTGTCATCAAACTTTTTGTTTTGGGTCGACCCTAAACAAAAAAAAAATTAACAAAAATTTATATATACTTTTGATTTAAAACAGAGAAAATTGTAACACTGCTCTTTGAGCAAGAAATTCATTATCAATTGAATCAAATGATCGGATGAATAAAAAGAATATTTTGTTTACGGAAGAATCTAACAAATTTCATCTAAATTTTGTTCTTATAATTACATCCAATTATTGTTTAAATTTGATGACAAATTTATTTTATATTTTTTTGGAATATGTAGGAAGATTGGGTTTTATGTCCGAGTGTTGCAGAAAAACAGAGAAATTACTGGCAAAGGTGTAGTTGCATGGGAAGCTGTTATGATGACAAAGGCTCCTCACCTCTTCCACTATTGATGGATTCTTACATCACTTTTGACCAAAATCAACCAAATTCAGATGAGTATGATAAGCAAATGGAATTTAAATTTAAATTTTTAAAATTTATTTTTTTCAAATATAGTACAAAATTATGGAATCAATTCATGTACTAAGGTAAAAATTAGAATTTAGTCCATATACAATAATTTGAATAATTTTATTTTTTATATTTTTCAGATTAAAATGTCAATCCAAAATGTAACAATTACAAAACTTTCATTAAATTATTGATGTGATAATTTTTTGATCATATGGACCTATGATATGGCTCTTTCAAATATGTAAATGTCACGTAAGCATTTACATCTGACTTTTTTTTTTTTTTTTTTTCCTTTCTTTCTCTCTTCAACTAGGTCAATTTCTTTTTATTATTTTTCAGTCAATTATTTTTCAATTCATCTTTAATCACCATTTATAAGTATGATTTTCATAATTAACGAACGGGTTTTACACATGTAAATGATAATGGTCATTGTATTGAAAAGTAATAGACCAAAAAAAAATAATGAACCAGATCCCAATTCCTTCAACCTCGACTGGTTGACTTGTCCCACCCTTGCCTATAGTTGTCGATTTTACCTTCCATTGAGAACAAACCTTTTGATTATATCACGGGATCATTACTCTCTTTTCAAAAGACACATTTAATTGAATGTGTAGCTTACTGTTTTATATGCCCAAAGATTTTTTTTTTTATTCGATGTGAGATTAAAGCATCCTGTTTACTTTAAAGCGCTTTGGAGTGACATTCTATCTTACCCAATCTTGTTCTCGTCACGGGCTTCTCCATCTTTTTGCTTACCTCGTCCCCTAGAGTGTTCGGCATAGAGTCACGATTACATCAACATAATAATTATAGCAGTTTTCTATATTTCAATTTTCTCTCTTTCTTCTCATTCCTGCAAATATTTCAAGTTGTTCTTCTCTCTGACTTCGGCTCTGAGTTCTCTTCTTTGGCTCTCTCCTCTTTAAGCATTCTCTAGCTCCTCCATTGCTCTGTTAGTGATAGTGGTTTGCACTCTCTTCTCTCGACTTTTCTCCTGATTTTTGCCATCAAAACAAAAGAATTTCACTTATTTTGTCTCCACTACTCCTCTTTATCCAAACAAATTGTAAGAATAATTGTTTTAAATAAGTGGAATTTTGAACCATCACTGCTAACCCAAAATTGATGGTGACAAATGCATTCGTCAAAATAGGTGAATATTCCATATGTATGATGAATGAAGATTATTGATTTTGTTGTTGGTTTATTCAATTCAATTCAATTCTACTCCACTTATCTTGTTGTTTTGCTCTTTTGTCTATTATATATGGTTGACTACTAAGTACTAATAACAGTTCTTTCAGCTTTTCTTAACACAGTCACCATAGTTTTCTTTTTCATATCTGCAGATAGTTGGAACTGAATATATATTTGAGCTCACAACTCATGTCAAGAGCTTGTCACTGCCTCCTCAAGATGAAAATATTTATGAAGAGATATGATGGGATTTGAACCAATTTTTACTATCAAGGTTAATATTCAACAGCAAAGCAGGGAAATGTATGTGGAAGTTGAATGCAGAGGTAGCCAAATTTTAGTTTTGCCTTTGTGTATTAGATATGAGGCAGAGAATTTTCATCTATGTTATCCGGATTTTTCATTTTTCTTAAAGTATTCATAATCGTTACTTGAATCCGATACATATTCAGATATGAATATAGACTATCATCTTTTAAATATATATATATATATATATATATATATATAAAAATTTAAAAAATTGAGCTTACCTATGTTAAATATACCAACACTCATTCGAATCCGAGTAACATACAGAAGAATGTATGGATTCTGTTTGTGGATTGGTGAAGAAACATCAACCATGATTTGTTGATCGAGAGAACCTTTATTTTTTGGTGCACAATTTTAAATTGCTGATCGCGAGTTTTCATTTTCATGCAACTTTATGAAAATAGCCCTAGACCTTTCCTACCCTTGTTAAGCTCTTTTCCACTAAACTTCAACTATTTGCCTTCTGAAACTATTACCAAACAGTGGCAAATGGCAAAACACTTTATTATTATTTGGTCATGGTTATCTTCTTCCCGACTTGAAAGACTGAGCAACTTATCCCTGGTTACTTTTTTGATAAAGGATTTAAATAACGGTCGCAACGTAAATTCATTATTTTTGCGATTTTGATTTTTTCGTTATCGATATTCACGGTCAATATTTACTACAATTGACTGTAATAACATTTTTTACGTTCGTAACCACGATAAACACGATGCGACCGAAAATACATGCGCGATCTCAATCTAAATCCATGCTCTCGATGGTCATTTATCTGTGAAACAGTATTAATTTTGTAAAGAAAAAGAACTGATCCAAAAATGCAACACAAAGCACATTAGAAGTTATAACAGACCTGGATTAAATCCAAGGCAAAACATTCTACATATAGATATGCAAAGTAGTTCTTCAAGGTATTTTGATTAGAACAATTACATTGGACAGGCTATAATACAAGAAGGGCAAGGATTGAAATAGGAGAAATCTACTGAGCTAAAGCACTTGTGCTGTAAACGAGAAGAGCACCTCCGGCAAGAATACCGACTAGGGTAACTGCCCAGATTGCCAATCCGGTAGTACCTGCAATGACGTTTAAATCACATAATTAGTTTTAAAAACCTATATTGCTCCGACTCTTCATTGTTCTTGAAGTATTCGTGTCCGACGCATATCCAGACAAGGGTATGGGGATATAATCCTCCAAAGACCCTCCATATACATGTAAATCTTAGAAAAAATTGAACATACCCGTGTTGGACACTTACCCGTGTCCGACACTCATACCCGAACCCGAGTAAGATAGCCAAGAACAAACCAAATTCAGTCTTTCCAGTGTGGCAATTATTTGGACAATGAGATCACAGAACTGAAGTATGGTGTTTAAAGATACGTACCGCCAACATAAACATCACCGCTGGGAGACCAGTCGTTGGTGTCATAGATAGGGCTGCATTCCAATCATAAAAAAAAAAAAGAAGATATTAGGACTTCCATGGCAGTTTCAGTATAGTTAAGCATGGCTTTAAAAGAACAAATCACTACAACAAAATTGGTTTTCAGTGGCGCTAATATAGCGGCGTTTGACTTAAAAACGCCGCGGAGTACCGAGTTTTTGAATACCCGGCGGCGTTTCTAATAGAAACGCCGGGAAGTTTTAAACTAGCGGCGTTTCATTTACTCAAACGCCGCTAAATCTGTACTATATGCGGCGTTTGCATTATATAAACGCCGCTAAACTATAATCATATTTTATCAGTTTCGTAAAATTTCGCCAAATTTTGGGCGCCAAAATTTGGAGGCGAGACGCTGCGTTTAGGCTTTTGTTGTAGCGGCGTTTGTATCCACAAACGCCACTATCTAATTTAATATAGCGGCGTTTTTAAACATAAACGCCGCTAAATATTTCGATATAGCGGCGTTTGGAGTAAAAAACGCCGCTATATATAAGTATTTAAAATTTATAACCAAACGACATAGTTTTTATAATGGATTTAGCGGCGTTTGTCGATCAAACGCCGCTAAGTCCAAATTAAAATTATCCCTCATCCCATTCCTCAAATCAGATATCTCTCTCTCTCTCTCTCTCTCTCTCTCTCTCTCTCTCTCCATCGTCCCCTTCCCTAAGCCGACAGCCCCAAATCAAATCCTTTCTCCATCGTTTCTCTTTCTCAAAAGTAAAAACCCTAATTTCTAATTTGGAAAATCGTTCCTCTTTTTTTTATTTTATTTTAATTATTACGCAATTTTGTTGTTATTGCCCCTCATTTCTTGATTATCACTTTAATTTCATATGGTTTTAATATAAATTTTGTGCATTTTTCAGCTTTCAAGTTCTTATTGGTATTATAAACGTCAAGAAATTAAACCAAACTCAGAAAGGTTGATAACAGGTGAGCAAATCTTATTCTTTTACACTTTATGCATGTTTTAAGTTCTTCCTATTTTACTTCAATCAATGGTTGATAACAGGTGACTCATTCGGTGTTGTTTAGATTGTTTAGATTGAGAGCATTATCTGTATAATTTTTATTTATCATATTTATATATAATAAATATGATGCCTCCAACAGGAACAAGAACAAGAACAAGATAATTTAGGTTTTGGCTTAGTTGTTGATATATTCTTCTAGCTATAGGGTGAACTTAAAGGTTATCATTTATTACTTAGAATCATGCTTGCAGCTGTTAGTTACCATACCATTCAAATTCAAATGAAATAGTTTAAAGCTCAAGTTTTAAGTGCCCAATCTGTTTTATCCTTCACAATAAAATTTATTTTGAATTGTCCCAAGAAAGAATTAAATTTAGATAAAATTTGAGATACCCTTAATCGTATTACCAAAAAGAATAACAAATCTTCATCCCTTGCTTCATAATCAGCAGGGGATTTGCTTCAATAGCACAAGAACGATCAAAACTATACAACTCAATCATAATTTTGATAAAATATCATTGAGAGCCAAAACAATATTCTCGTAGCACTGCCAAACCTGCGATGCATCTTCAGCCCTTGCTGCATAATCCAGCTGCAATGTTTCAAAAACCAAAAGATAATAATACCAATCAAAATCTACAAAGCAAAATATAAGGGGGAAAAAAAGGTTAGAATGGGGAAGCATAATATTACTTTGGTAACATTGTTGAAAAGATTAGAATAAAGCTTCCTAAGTTGAGGCCTTTCACTTCCAGATTTCCCTTGGATGATAGTATAAATATCCTGCTTCAACAATGAAGAACTCTTCCTTAACTCCTTCTGAGCTTCACGCCATGACTTTGACTCTATCAAATCTTTGACTTGCAGTAAAGCTTTTGCATGATTTCGAATCCCATTTTCTGCTTCTTCAACTGTCTGCTCTGGTGCTACCATTCTTAGGTCAAGTCCATATGCAATATTTTCTTCCTTTATCAATAGTAAAGAAGCAGCCATTGTTGCTATGACTCCTACTACCTTTCTATTCATGTTTGAGTGGACAAGCTTTTTTTGAGGCCTTTCCTTGCAGTACTGCTTCCTGTTGGGTTTTCCATGGCAGGTGATTAAGGTTTGTGAAGAGTTTGAAACCAGAATTGGTCTTAATGCCATCATTCCTTCAAACTATACCTGGAATATATATATATATATATTTATGAACTTTAGATTAGACTAAAAGTCTAGTATTTCTGCCAGATTTGGGGAAAATATTTGTAGTAGATATAAGGCCTAAGACATTTTTAGCATAAAATCTTGGGCAAGTCCAGAAAATTGGGGTGGAAAAAAAAAAAACAGGAGAAGCAGTTTTTCATATTTTATTAATTCTATCCTAAAGGAGAACTAAGCCTGAATAAAATTAATAAAAAGAAGAAACAATCACCTAAAAAGAATGTCTAGCCTGCTAAAACAGTAATCACCAAATGACCTTTCCCTTCTCTTTAATCTCTTCCTCTCCAGAGCCTTCTCTATGGAGAACCTGCACAGATTGAAGAAGCTTAGTCAATGACTTATGATACAAAGTTCCATGAACCTGGACATCCAAGCTTATGCACATTATATGCATCATTAGAGTTCAGCTAGGCACTGAATCATTTCCTCCATTGAGAAAAAATTTGTGATTTTATAATTTTTTGTTCTTCATATATTGAATGTTGTCAAGCGATCAAATGCAGACTACTCTCACCAACTCCCTACAAACTAGAATGGATCATTGGATCCATGTGTTTTGCTGTTGAAATTTCCTTTTTGGTCAAGAAACAAATTAACTGAGTAGTACATACACAAGAAAAACAAAAAGAAAATTTGGTAGGCACAAAATATTTCACAAACTACAGCAAGTGAATAAGGAAACCCACCTCCAAAAGGAAATTTGGTCAGTAACTCTGTCTCTGCAGCTCTTTGTGCCAAACAAGATAAGAAAAAGAGAATTTTTCATAAGATAACAACCAAACCTCGAGATACACATGGTACACAATCATAACAGCTGACTTAATGGCAAGATCTAAGCACACACGTATACTCCTACCATCATACAGTTAGTTTACTCACCAACCACCCAATTCAGTCATTTGAAGATATAAAATATAGAAATACAAGTAGAAAAGCAAGGGTTAGAAGCATAATAGCAGTATTATAAGTATTAACAAATAACAACTAAATTTAAATTGCAGGTACAGCATTAACCAAAAGCCATACTCGTCTATACAACAAACTCCCACGAACCAACTACATAAAACAACCCCCACCGCAGCAGCAGGCTTCTTTCAGCCACCTAAATTTCCATTTCTGATGAAAATTAAGATGAATCAACAATTTGAAACATTCATTTTCTTTACTTTTTGAGGGTCTAATGCACATCATAACGACCCAATAGCAGTTTACAAAAAATCCAGAGTCAATTTCACTTTCATTGACCACCTAAAATTTCAATATATTTCCAAAGGTATAATTTAATTACTACGAGAATCTTTGAATTTTTTTTCTTTCCAATTCTTAGTACATGTATCAATTGATTGAGAAAATGAAATCAATGATGAAAGCGAAATTTTCAAAAGAAATTAAAAAACATATCATAATCGAGAAGCTACAGCTGAATTTTTAACCTAATTATCCTATAAAAGCCTAGCTTATCTTGCCATTAAGTCAGCTGTTATGATTGTGTACCATGTTGGTGAGGACTGCATGCTAAATAAGAAAAAAAAAAGTGTCTAAACAATGAGAAGAAGCTTTCTTTTAGTTATATTGAGCTAGTAATAGTTTTTTCAACATTTTGTTTCTTGAAGAGTGTTTATTAAATGTACAAGTCTAAATGCTGTCTTGTAGTTGTTGATGACTTGATGAATTATTTTGAGTTCCATTTTCTTGGCATTTACCTTTTACCTTAAATGGAAATAGTCTGATTGAGAACCATCAATATAGAAAATTCAGATTCTTAATACATTGCATAACACAAGAGTATTGCACTAATTATTGGGATCTATCTTACTCAGATTCAGGAGAGCGTGTCGGATATGGGTATGTATCCGACACGGATATACTCAATTCTTTTAAAATCTTTTCATATATTTGGAGGATCGTACCCTCATACCCATGTCCGAATATACGTCGGATACGGTTAGTTCAAAAAAAATAGAGTCGGAGTAACATAGATTGGGATGGCTCATGGAGCCTAACAAATAAAGGATCATATTTTTATATTACTATTAATTATAAAAATATTAATAGTAATATAAAAATAAAAAAAAAATATGAGTTTCTGATGGGACTTAACTATGCAGAACGTACGAAATGGATAAGAGTTGGATGCAAAAGTTGAGACTAAGTCAAGAGTACGAAGATGGAGTACATAGTTTTCTCGATTTCGCTTTTCAGAACGCAAGCGAAGATAATAAGATATTATGTCCTTGTTCGAGGTGTGCCAATATTGATTGGCATATGCGTGGAGTTGTTTTCGAACATTTGATTTGTGAAGGATTTCTCCCGGGTTACAGACAATGGTTTTTTCATGGAGAGTCCGCAACTTCTAGGTCATCTTCTAGAGTTCGTCCAAGTAATTCTAACAATCAACATCAGTCTATTAGACAAGATGACATGGAAGGCATGTTGCGAGATGCATTTAACATGCGTAACCATAGTTTGTACACATCTTCACCAGAAGTTCCTGGAGGGAATGATGGATTCAATGTTGGCATGAATGACTTTGCTGAAACGGGAAGAGGTATGGGTGATCAGGAACCCAATGGAGAAGCGGCAAAGTTTTATAAGTTGCTTGATGATATGAATGAAGAACTTTACGAGGGATCTAAGCATACAAGATTGTCTTTCTGTGTCCGTCTTTTTCACTTAAAATGCTTAAGCGGGTGGACAGGAAATTCTTTGACACTGTTATTAGAATTTTTGAAAGAAATGTTTCCTTTTGCAAAAATGCCTCAGTCTTGTAAGGATTCGAAGAAGATGATAAAAGATCTAGGCCTTGGATATGAGAAAATTCATAGTTGTCCGAATGACTGTATGTTGTATTGGGGTGATAGAACAAATGAACAATTTTGTCATGTCTGCGGTAGATCTCGATGGTTGAATGGAAATACAGAAGAAAATATGAATGAGGACGATGGTGACACACATTTAAAGAAGAAACCTGCAAAGATTTTGCGGTACTTTCCGTTAATACCAAGACTTCAACGAATTTTCATGTCATCAAAAACATCTGATTCTATGAGGTGGCATCATGATGAAAGGATTGATGATGGCTTATTAAGACATCCTGCAGATTCTTTGGCTTGGAAATCATTCGACAATAAGTTCCCATCTTTTGCTAATGATCCCCGAAATGTGAGGCTTGGACTTGGTTCTGACGGTTTTAATCCGTTCAAAATAATGAGTACTTCTTATAGTACTTGGCCGGTTGTCTTGATTCCTTATAATTTGCCTCCATGGATTTGCATGAAACAATCCTCTTTTATCTTATCCATGATAATTCCTGGAGAGAAAGGTCCCGGAAATGATATTGACATTTATATGCAACCTCTTATTCAAGAGTTGAAGCAGTTATGGGAAGGGGTTGAAACATATGACGCATCAAAAAAGGAAAACTTTAATTTGCGTGCAGCTTTGTTATGGACTATAAACGATTTTCCTGCTTATGCAAATCTATCTGGTTGGAGCACCAAAGGTCGTTATGCTTGTCCTTGCTGTGCTGCACAAACATGTTCAAAATGGTTATATAACGGAAAGAAATTCAGTTATATGGGACATCGTCGGTGGTTAGATGAAAATCATAGATTTAGATTCCAAAAACATGTCTTTGATGGCAGTGAAGAGTTAAGACAAGCACCTGAGACCACGATTGGGTCGGATATCTTGTTGATGTTGAAAGATATCAATTTCACTTATGGAAAGATGAATCAAACAAGTAGCACACAGTCAAGGAAAAGATCAAGGGAGATGTTAGAAGGTGATGTTGAAATTCAGAGTGATGAGGAGGAAGATGAAGAAGATGATCCAAATGAGGCGGATTTGTGGAAAAAAAAAGTATTATTTTTGAGTTACCTTATTGGGAGCATAATTTATTGCGTCACAACCTTGATGTGATGCATATAGAGAAGAATGTTTGTGAAAATATCATCGGGACAATTCTTAATGTGGATAGAAAATCAAAAGACAACTTAAAGAGTCGGCTTGACCTAGTTCACATGGGAATTCGTCGTGATCTTCATCCGGAATTACTTCCTAACGGAAAATCACGGTTGCCTCCTTCTTGCTTTGGGATGTCTAAAAAAGAGAAGGACGTCTTCTGTAAGGTGTTGAAAGATATGAAGGTCCCGGATGCGTATGCCGCCAATATATCAAGATGTGTGAATGTGAAGGATCGAAAACTTTCTTCTTTAAAGTCACATGATTACCATATCTTGATGCAAGACTTACTTCCAGTTGCTTTACGTTGTTCTATGTCAAAGCAAGTGACTTCTTCTATAATTGAACTTAGTAATATAATGAAAGCTATTTGTGGCAAAGTTCTCAAGATAGAAGAGCTTGAAAAACTTCAACATCGAGCAGCTCTAACTTTGTGCCACTTAGAGAAGATTTTTCCTCCATCATTCTTCACTATAATGGTGCATTTGGTTATCCATCTTCCTTATGAAGCAAAAGTCGGCGGACCAGTTTTTTATCGATGGATGTACCCATTAGAGAGGTATACTTTGCTAATTAGCTTATTATACTTTTATCTGGTTTACATAGCATTTAATTACACATTATCATTATTATGTATTATGTTTTAGGTTTTTAGGAAAGTTAAAATCTTATTGTCGGAACAAACGCTATCCAGAAGGTTCTATTGCTGAAGGATATTTAGCGGAGGAGTGTATGACATTTTGTGCAAGATATTTGGATGATGTTGAAACAAGATTTAATAGACCGGGAAGAAATGATGTGGTCACACATAACAACTTAGCCGAAACATACTTATTTGGAAGTGTTGGACAACCAATCGGCAAGGTTGAAGTGGTTGAGCTAGATGATAAATCTTGGGCACAAGCGCATCGATATGTGCTTTTCCATAGTGATTCACTGGAATCATTACGCACGTAAGTTCCAGTATAATTTTTAATTTAACAAACAGTTTAATTTGTCTTTTGCTTTCTCACGTAAAAAACGTACTTTTTTGGATAGTGAGTATAGAAGCTACTTGAGAGGAACTTTACGTTCTCGAAGAAGACAACTTCGCGAGCTTGATAAGTTATTTACGAAAAATTTCCACGAATGGTTAGGAGAAGTAGTAAGTAACACAAGTTTTTATCATTTTATTACGATCAATGTATTCTTTAATATATAAATAAAGTGAAGTGTTTGCCTTTGCGTTTCTTGTAATAGGTTTGGAGTGGAAGAGATGTTAGCGAAGAAATTAAGTGTTTTTCACAAGGACCGAATAGAATAGTGAAAAGATACAGTGCTTACATCATTAATGGATTTAGATTTCATACTAAATCCCGTGAACGCTTTAGGAGAACACAAAATTGTGGAGTTGTTGTTTCTTCTTCAACAACAAGCTATGCTAGTGCTAGGGATAGTAATCCTGTGGAGGGGGATATTGATTATTATGGAATTCTAACTGATATTATTGAGTTGGATTATTATGGCAAGTGGAAGGTCGTGTTATTTCGATGTGATTGGGCTGATGTGAATACTAGTAGAGGTGTTAAAAAAGATCAGTTCGGATTTACAATGGTGAATTTCTCTCGATTAATTCACACCGGACAACAACTGATTGACGAACCTTATGTTTTTTCATCTCAAGTCAAACAAGTATTTTATTCCGAAGATCCGAATGATGCGGGTTGGTATGTTGTACTCTGTAACACACCTAGAAACCTGTTTGATGTGGGTGATAAATTTCAAGATGATATTGAACAAAGAACTGAATGCTTGCCATTTACGGATCAAAACATGGATGAAAATATCCCCAGTACCAATACAGATGTTCGGTGGGTTCGCGAAGATGTTGATGAAGACATTTATGAAAATTGATGAAAAAACAAAATCTAGTAAGATTATTTTGAAACAAATACTCTGTATATAATATGTTTTTATGCTTTCTAATATTATTATTAATGTTTTTTACATAATAGTATTTCATTCTTATACTAATGTTGTTTACTTAAAATTGATGCAGATAGCATGGCGAGGAAAAGATTAAGGGATATCAATATCATTCAGACTGTTGAGGGTGACACTAGAGTGACGCCTTCAGAGGTGCCGAATGCGTCTACTGCAGATGTTAACCCACCAGAGTTGTCGACTGCCTCCATAGCTGCAGAAACTGCAGTTCATACGAACTTGAATACAAGTATCGTGGTACGGCGTTTGTGTTAAAAGTACGCAAAATCATATTGAAATTGCTAATATATTTGCTTTTGTGTAGTTGATAATGTTGGACAACGCAGAACTCGTGGTCGTACAACATTAAAGGAGTTATGGACACTACCTCCTGAAGAGCGTATTGTTGTCGCAGCAAATAATGAGCAGCAGCCAATTGGTCCAGAAGCACAATTATTGGCTAGCTTTCTTGGCCTGATTGCTCGAAATGGGATGAAGTGTCCCATTCATTATGAGTCATGGCGTGACGTGCCGAATACTGAGAAAGTCGAGATGTTAAAGTTTATTGAGGTATAAGCATGTTACATTAGTATTGCATTATTTTAATAATTTTGTTGATCATCGAAACTAACGTTGTACAACTTCTCCGTTTCAGTCACGATTTTCTTTGCAGATTCCCACATCATTCGTTATGAAATCATTGGGGAAAAAATGGAAAGACTTTAAGCATGAGTTGAAGAAAAAGTATTTCGATCGAAATACTGATCCTAATGTCTTACTACGAATCATACCGCGTGGTGTGATTATGTGGCAGTATGAGAGACTGGTTAGATTCTGGTATTCAAAAAAAGGAGAGGTATCATTTATAATTTATTTTGGTCATTTACTTATAGTACTTGATATAATACAATTTTATGGAATATGTATAGTTTTATAACGTGCTTTGTCTAATGTACAGGAACGAGAAAAGATAGGGGTAAGCAGTAGACAACAACAGAAATACAGTCACACCAGTGGTTCAAAAAGTTTTGCCAGAAAAGCTAATGAAAAAGTAAGTTTACATTCATAATGTATTAATATATTAGTTCTCAATTATTTTAATACAATTTAGTATTAATTATTTTTGTTTTGTAGGAAATTGAGCGGGGTGAAAAAATTGGACGAGTTGAACTGTTTCAGTTAACTCATACTAAGAAGGATGGATCCTATTTGAACATCGAGACTCAGGAAATTGTGGTATATTTTCTTCAAACTTGTTTTCATTTACAAATATGTTTTACAAAAGATTTTATTAATTTTATTGTTTTATAGGAGAAAGCTCGAAATAAAATTGTTGAGTATCAAGTCGGAGCATCAGATGGATCATCAGCGAATATGCAAGATGTGGAGAATCAAATATTCACTGAAGTAGCTGGAAAAGAACGATATGGACGGGTTCGAGGTGTCGGAATGGGTCCGACACCATCTAGCTACTATGGACTTGGTTCTCAACGGTTTACTGCTTCTTCTTCACAAAACTCCAGTGCATATGAAGTTCAGATGCTGAGAGAAGAAATGCAAAATATGAATAAACGTTTTGAGGAGAAGGAAGCAGAGAGACAAGCTGAAAAAGAAGAACAGGATAGACGATATCAGGAGCTGCAGACACAGTTTCAGTCATTGATGAATTTAGTGCAGCAAAAGAATTTAGGAGGCTCATCTACTTCAGATTAAAGAATTTGTAAGTGGATTTGATGTGTTGAATAATACATTGTATGGTTCATATTAAACAATGTTTTTATATTATATATTTTTTTTATAATTTGTGTTGTTTGTGTATTATTCGACAATGTTGCGCATTTCAGACCTTCAATTGTATTTTTTTTAAAAAAATATTCTGCATTTACAGCGGAAATAAATAGTATTTTTTTAAAAAAAATATTCTGCATTTATAGCGGCGTTTGTGAAAAAAACGCCGCTAAATACATAAAATTCTGCAAATATAGCGGCGTTTTCTGATAAAAAACGCCGCTATATATATAAATTCCTGCAATTATAGCGGCGTTTTCTTATCAGAAAACGCCGCTAAAAGCCAGAATATAGCGGCGTTTGTGATCAGAAAACGCCGCTACAAGCCAAAATTTAGCGGCGTTTGGTATTCAAAAACGCCGCTAAAATAGAACACTTAGTGGCGTTTGAGAACAGAAAACGCCGCTAAAGTTTCAAGTATTACCATTTCGGACCTTCAATTGTGGCGTTTATAAACGCCGCTAAAGTACCTAAAAACGCCACTAATTTAGCGGCGTTTATGGTGAAAACGCCGCTAAATTTCCCGTCACTGTTTTGACCGGCGTTTGTTGCGGCGTTTTGTAAAACGCCTCTAATTTTTTTCGCGGCGTTTATAAACTAGACATATAGTATATAAACACTTGAGAGTAGCTTTTTCTCTTAGTCTGCATTTGATTGTATTTGTAATTTCTAATTATATATTTTGTAGTACCTATGTATGTACATATATGTATGTATATTATGCAAACTAGACATAAAATATCTAAAGGGTGTGCCGATTTGATTATATTTGTAATTTCTATTTATATTTACATATTATTTATATATGTGCATATGTATATGTATATTATGTGAATTATGACAAGCATAAGCATTATTATTGAAATAAAAGGGGAGCATCTTACCTGTATCCGTCGACGTTAGCACCATATTTGTCAACAAATTGGTAAACACCCTTTCCCTACATCAGATTTCAAGATTAAATTGTCAAGTTTCATCACATATACAACTTAAATGCAAATCAAAGAAAATTTGCGAAAATGGATTTAGACTATAATCTTTTATATATATATATATATGTATGGATTTTACAAAAGATGTTGCATACTGATGATAAAAGAATGGGAGTTGCATATATTGAAATATGAACTACAAATTTTTTGGATATCATTTTTTTAAAGATAATTACATGAATCAACTCGATTAAATCGCAAGATGCTTTTTCTTCTAAAGTTGAAGTGGATTAATTGTTGATTTTGTCTAATTATAATAATTCCACTCAAGAGGGAATTTAAAATAGTTACTATAAAAGAAATTTAAACAATTTTATTGAGTTTTAAATAGAAATATTACATTTCATGTAAGAAATCAAATTAAACAACAAAGACGATAAAATCAGATAAATCTAACATAATTAAAGCCATATATATTAAATTCATACATGATATGACTTTGAACAGATTGTTAAGATTCCAAAATCCTCTTCTTCGTGGTTAATTAAAACAAGACAAAGACCTCTTTCAGAGGCATGGGGATCGAAGTTGGAAAAGAAAAACAAAGATAAAAGTAAAAAACAAAATACCAACCGTAGGCTTCCTTCCAGAGGCATCGACACCATCCCTCAAGTTCATGCCACCACCGGTTCCTGTAAAAACCATTCAAAATTCTTTGTTAAAATTTATAGTTAAATCATTCTCGTCAGGAAGCTTAAATTTTTTTTTTTTTTTAAAGGGAAACAGCTGACCATAAGGCGTGTCAGTCTTGATCTTCTTGACACCACTGGCTTCAACCTTGAAAGAAGAAGGGGCCCTGGCAAGGGAAGGGACGCCTCTTACGACACCTGATTTCTCAACACTGAAACAAGGTTTGAGGCTAACTGAAGAAGCCATAACTGAGGCAGCCATTTTTCACTTAGTTGCTTGCGATGCTTCTAGCTAATTCTCTCTCTCACTCACCAAAAATGGTTTGCCTATGGGAAGATAGTTAGGGTGGAAAATCTGAAGGTACTGATTGTCATGTTGACACGTGGAGATGCATATGTGGCTGATATCTGGATATGAATGTTTGCAATCTTACAAACATCATCTTCATCAGGATTTTCCAGCGAGTAAATTTGAAAAATACATAATTATTAATGGTATAATGACTAACAAAAATTTGTAAAAAGAAAATATAGAAAGAAAAAAATTATTGTTAAGAAAATTATAAAAATATTTTTATTTTTAATGAATTATTTAGAGTTAAAAAAAAATTCAAGTGATAATTTTGTCATGTGTATTTTAAAAATTTTAAAATTTATTTTAAAATTTTAATTTATTTTGTTAATTAAAAATTTTAAAAAATAAATCTTTTTAAAAATAATTTTTTTTTAATTTTAAAAAAATAAATATTTAAATATACTTTTTTAATTAAATTTTTTTTAAAAATATAAAATAATAAAAATAATATTTTTGAAATTAAATTTTTAAATTTATTGATTTGATAAGAGAAAAGAATGATAAAATTTTTTTATTAAAGAAAATTTTATCTTTATAATTTTTTTTTTAACAAATTTTTTCTTTTTATTTTTTAAATTATTTCATTTTATCAGACATTTAAACAATAATTCTACCAGCCCTTTC
The DNA here is from genome assembly GCA_030761205.1 of Fremontodendron californicum. Classification (NCBI taxonomy): domain Eukaryota; kingdom Viridiplantae; phylum Streptophyta; class Magnoliopsida; order Malvales; family Malvaceae; genus Fremontodendron; species Fremontodendron californicum. Next base: position 3,200,973 of record JAULJL010000045.1, read on the forward strand.
TCCTCTCTAGCACAATCTTCCCATCCCACATCCATTTGTTGCCACGTAGATTTACTTGTATTATTTGCTTATTTGTCCTTGCAAATCTTCAAATTATTCAATCACTACACTATTCTAATAGTGAAGGCTTGTTCTTTTTTATAAACAAAGTATCCAAAAGAAATTCATACACAATTTTATCAACAAATATGAAATTATTCCATCTTGTTATTGGTTCAAATATAGGGTAATTGAATAGGTAATGTCGGGTTTGGAATCATGTTTCCTACTAGGCTGAAAAAAAAAAAAACCGAGTCAAATCGTAATGTTTGGTTCGATTTTTATTAAATACGGTTCTATTTGGTTCGGATAGTAATAAGTTTATTCAATTGGTTTTCGATTTATAAGTTAAAAGAATGCAATTATTCGAACCAAATCAAATCAAATCAAGTTGAATTTTATTTTTAATTATTTTTATAATATAAAAATAAATATTTTATTTATAAATTAATAAAAAAACTATAAAATAATATTTTTTAGAATTAAAAAAATCGATGAACCGCATCGAACCGATGGAATTTGATTTAGGTCGGTTCGGTTAAAGATTCTTTTCGATTCGGTTTTTATTCAATTTAAAAAAATTAAAATACTGCATTTTATCCGTAATTTTTGTCCAAAACCAAATCATAACAAACCGTTATATTTCCTACCATCAAATAAAGTAAAAGTAAAAAAAAAAAAGTCAACAAAAAATAAGAATAGACTTATAAATATGAAATCTTAATCAATTGGATTAACAAGTTTTTCGTTATTATTATTATTATTTTTTTAATTCATCCTTCTAATTACAAAGTAAACCCAAGGTTTAAGATTTCCATCTTTATCAATGGGCTAAAAAGAAGAAATGTGATTTTTAACTTCATGCCATGAAAATAAAAGGTGTTCTGAGGGTTCAATCAAACCAAATAAAACAAGATGTAAATTAGAAAGTGAAATTAACCTTTACAAAAATCAAACAATTTTAACATGATATAATAATCATAAAAGCTGATAGACTCGTACATCAAAACCCAACTCAAGGTAACATTTATAAAGTAATTAGTACTAATTATATAACCCGCAAGCTCCAACAAAGAGCTCAGCTCAGCATATTAAAAGAAAACAATGACCTTCAAAGCGTTTTTTTTTTTTTTTTTGCCAACAAACAATCATGTAACTCATTTCATTAAGAATCACCATAGTCTAACTAACAAATCAAACAGAGGACATAACATCACTAGAGCCTAAAACTATTAGAACTCCTAATGCTGTCCTAAAAGAATAAAAAAATACATCAACAATGTGGTGCAAGTAACCCGTCCTTGTTCAAGATGTTCACCAAAAAAGATGGTTTATATCTATCCCAATCAGATCTACACATCCCCTTGATCGCTTGTGTCGCTACCCAGTTTGCAGCTTCATTAGCACTTCTTCTGATCCACTTTATTCTTTTTTCAGGAATCAGGTTCAGCATCTCAAATATATCGTTGCATACTGGTTCCACTCTCCATCTGCTATTCTCCCCTTTCATCAATAATTCTTCCACCACAATTTTTGAATTTGACTCCAGTTCCACTTTTTCATATTTATTATTAATAGCTATCTGTATCCCCAGTTTAACAGCCAAAGCTTCTGCCATTAAAGCTGAATCCGCCCTTTTTATCCTTCCTTCTCATTTTACCATTTCCCCAACAGTGTTCCTCACTACTATACCCAATCCAGCGTTCCATTCTTCTGACAGTAGGCACCATCTGTATTTATCTTATACCATCCTTCTCTAGGGCAGCTCCAATTGTGACTACCATCCGTCTCCTCATTCACTCTTCTTATTTCCTGTCTTCCTGTGTTCAATATATGTTGAGCAATCCAGTAGTCATTAACTTCTGCTTTTGCTCTCTCGATAACCAGCCCAAGATTCATGGTTTTGTGCCCCACAATCACATTACATCTTTCCTTCCAAATAGCCCAACATGTATATGCCACTATGCTTCTCAATTCTATTCTCTCTTCTTCCCTTCCATTTATCCCGTTAAAAGTATTTTATAAGCCATCTGTCAAAAGAACTAATCGTGTTTCTGTCAACCTTTAGTCCCCTACACACTTCAAACCAGATAACTGCACCATCATATGTTCAACAGATTCATAGCTGCTTCCACATATTCCACATGTTGGTTTTTCAATGATTCTCCTTTTCCACAAATTCTCCCCTGTTGGAACTGCATTAGAAAATAATCTCCACAGGAACACTTTAATTTACTTGGTACCTTCAACTCTCATATAGATATCCATACCTTACTGTCCACTGAGTGAGAACTTGAAGCATCTTTCCTCTTTTTTCCTTTTGCTTCAGCTTTTAACACCTGATACCCAGATTTCACTAAGTAATCCCCTTGCTTATTGTATGGCCAGATCAGTTTATCCTTTCCCCCAGATTGGCACACCGAAAGTTCTGCTATGGCATCCCTCTCTTCAACTGAAATCCATTGCTCAATACCCTCGAAATTCCATTCCCCCTTTTCTTTATCTATAATCTCTTCAACCTTTGTTGGTATTTGTGAATCCACCATACCTGGGTATTGAAGCTTCCCCCCCTTTAATCCTGGTATCTATTTGTCATTCCATAATGATACCTCCTCACCACCCATCACCTGCCACATTAGATTTTCCTTCAAAAAACCCCTTCCTTCCAGGATACTACTCCACCCCCATGAAGCTTTTGATCCCTTACTAGCATCAAGGATTGATTTTTGTGGAAAATACAATTCTTTGAGGATTCTTGCCCACATTGCATCTGATTCATGCATCATTCTCCAGCACTGTTTTGCTAAAAGTGCCTTGTTAAATAGCACCAGATCTTTAAAGCCAATTCCCCCTAGACATTTTGCTTGTGATAGGTGAAACCAACTCTTCTAATGCATCTTGCCTTCCTCTTCTTTTTATCCCCACCAAAAATTTGCCATTGCAGCATTGAGTTCTTCATATATCTTCTTTGGAAACTTGAAGCATGCTATTGTATAGGTAGGAATTGCACTCGCTACTGCCTTAATCAAAACTTCCATTCCACCATATGACAAAGTTTGTTGCTTCCAACAATTCATTCTTGCTAGCACTTTTTCTTTTATAAAACCAAGGGCTTCCATCTTCTTTTCCCCCTAAAAGGATGGGATTCCTAAGTAGGTACCTTGATTTTCAGCAACTTTAACCTTCAGAATATCACCAATCTTTTTTTTTCTCTTGATCTGGCATAATTTGGCTGAAGATAGCACTTGATTTTTCCCAATTAACCTCCTGGCCCGATGCTTGGCATTACACCTGGATTCGTTTCATTAAGTTTTTGCAATTAACAACATTAGCATTAATAAAGAACAAAGAATCATCAGCAAAAAATAAATGTGAAAGCATCGAACATTTTCTTCCTAGTTTCATCCCTGTTATTTGATTATTCCTAATTCTTTTATGTACAATCCTAGACAAGACATCTATGACAAAAAAAGATATGGAGATAGGGGGTCTCCCTGTCTAGGACCTTTAGACGGATAGAACCTACTAGTCAATTTACCATTTAGAATTAGAGAATAAGAGACCGTTTTCACACAGTCCATGATCCAACTTACCCAGATGTTATGAAATCCCATCTTGATCAGAATAGCTTCCAAAAAGTCCCATTCAACTCTATCATATGCTTTATTCATATCTAATTAGAGTGCTACTTCATACTTCTTCCCTTTTCTCCTTAGCTTCATATGATGGAAAGCTTCATGGGCAACAATGATATTATCATGAATTTGTTTATTTGCCACAAATGCATTCTGATTTTCAGTTATCATCTCTCCCAAATAAGGCTTCAATCTGTTCACCATGACTTTTGCAATTATCTTATAGATAAAATTGCAGAGACTTATTAGCCTAAACTGTTGAGCTGAAGATGGTCCTTTTACCTTAGGAATTAACACCACATCTGTCGTGTTGATCTCCCTCATTAGACCTCTCCCTTATAGAAACTTCTTACAGCTTCACATATCTCCTTCTTAATAATATGCCAAAATTTCTGGTAGAAAACCCCACTAAATCCATCCGGCCCTGGTGCCTTATATGCTCCCAACTGGAATACTACCTCCCTTATCTCTTCCTTCGAGACTTCTTTAATCAACTCCTCATTTACTTCTTGGCTAACAATCCTAGGGACCTCATCAAGAACTCCTCTCCATTCTCTACCTCCCTTACTTTGAAACAGCTCTTTATAAAACTTCATAAAGCACTCCATAATCTGCTCCTCTCTTTCACACCAATTTCCTTCTTCATCTTGGATACGAACTATTTTGTTTTTTGTTTTTTGTTTTTTGTTTTTATTTCCTTACTAGTGTGGATTGGTGGAAAAATTTAGTGTTTTGATCCCCCATTTGAAGCCAGTTAATTTTTGCTCTTTGAAACCAGTATTGTTCTTCCCTTTCCCAATACTCCTTCACCTGCCCCTGTATCTCTCTCAATTTCACCTTATCTTCTGCATTCTTAGCCACATATTGTAGCCTAGTTATCTCTTGCAATAGCTCATCAATTAATCTACAATTGTTAGGAATCTCTTCCTTACTCCACTTCTTTAATAGTCCTCTACAATGCTTCAGTTTCAAAATCAATTGTGTGATTTTTGACCCATCAAACCCCTTTTTCCAACCCTCTTCAATTACCTTCTCACATTTCTCATATGTAGTCCAGCTGGCCTCAAATCTAAATCTTCTAGGGGCCTTTCCATCTTTATACTTCATGTTGATGATGAGTGGGGAATGATCCGATCCTACCGCAGGCAGATTTAACACTTGCATATTAGGGAAAGCAAATGTTGAAAAGTGCTCTATCAAGTGTTTCCTTAATCACCTTCTACTCCCTCATTCTTATCCATGTAAATTTTTGTCCCTTATATTTTGCATCATTCAACTTGCTATTCTCAACCATCTCCCTAAATGTTTCCATCTTTCTTTTTTCTTTTTGTCTACCTCATTCTTTCTAATGGACTGTTAATATATCATTAAAAATTCCCACACACATCTAAGCCCCTTGAATGTTTCCTGCTTTACCCTCAATTTGCTTCCATACTTCTTTTCTATCTTCATATATTGGGGCTCCATAGACCCAACAAATCCTACACCTCATCCCTTCATCTTGTTTTTCCACTATAGTATCTATGATATTCTTGGAGCTAGCTAGAATTTTCATTTGTATATCTTAAGTCCACCACAATGCCATTCCTCCACTTAGTCTAGCTGGTTGTTCATACCATCCATTTTTGTATTTCAACTTCTCTCTAATTTTCTCCATAACTTTATTTCTGTTTTTTTATCTCTATTAAGAATACCACATCTGGGTCATTTTTTTTCCTAAGCTCTTTAAGAGCTTGAACTGTCAAGGTTGACCCAGCCCCTTGACAGTTCCATGATAGAACAATTATGGCCCCCCTGTGGCTGTTCTGGGCCAGCCACCACCGCCACAATTTCTCATATTTGTAATCGCTTTTGCTATTGCTTCCAGGCCATCAACCTCTTCCTCAATACTAGTCCTAATTGGGACATCAATTAATTTTGCATATTTCAAACTAATTTTTGCCTTCCCCCTCGTTCTTCTTGTATTTTTTATCACTCCTTTGTTTCTTCCTCCATTTTTTTCTTCTTTTATAGTCACTCCTATTTGTTCCTCCTCACCAATCTCCCACAACTTCCCATCAGTCCGAATTTTTTTCCTACATCCTCCTTCATCTTCCCCTTTTTTCTCACTAATTCTCCTTTTCAACTTCATCCTTTCAAATACATCAATTAAAGTTCCTTCCACTATTTTGCTTTTACAAATCACTACCCCATCTTCTCTCTCCCCCTCTCCTCTTTCTTCCTCTGGAGGTAGTTCAACATAAAAGTTTCTTTCAGAAGTCACTTTTTTCTCCCTTCCCTCCCTTATACCACCCTCATATTGAACTATAAGGTTTAGGTCCGGCATGTTGTGGTTTTGCTGCTGGTTTTCTGATTTGGATAAATGTTTTGGTTTTATAGTCTTTCTTTGGTTTAACCAGGTTATGTCTTCATCATCTTGCCTCCCATCTCCTGTTCTCTGCCCATTTTTACAATAGTTCTGGTTTTGGACTCCAGTTTTTTGGTAGGTCTTTTGATAGTTTTTCTTGGTTAGGGTTGGTTTGGCTAGATATATTGTTTTTATTGGTTTGCCTTTGTTCAAACTGTAACCCCCATTGCTCCTGTATTTTCCCACCCATTCTACCCACCTTCAGCTGACTTTCCAACACATTCTCAGCCATCTTTCCTGTATCATTCCTTTCTTCACATGCTCTTTCCTCTTTCTCAACACTCACCACCCCTTTGCCTTTCATATTCTACTCATCCTTGTTTCTTCACCAGTTGGCCCACATGCTTTCTTCTTGCCTTGGCCCCTCATTCTCTTTCCATTTCTCTATCCATCCTTCCCTGATTGGCGTTGTTCTTAGGTGCGCCCCATATTTTGGTTTTTCCATGTTGAAATCCATCCTCATCTCCTCTCCATAGGTTTTCAACCTATGTCCTAGCCTACCACATACAAAGCAAAAATCTGGTAATTTTTCATATCTCAGTTCTACCCATAACTTCTCTTTCCCTTGTCTTGGAATCCAAAAACCATCCACCAACGAACTCTCCACCTTAATTTTCACTCTCACCCTCAAAAACCGTATTCCAAATCCTTCTTCAAGAATCGAGTTCTCAGCCTCGATTAATTCTCCCAATTGTTTACCTATCTTCCTTGCATTTTGTATTGTAATCATTTCCAGAGGCAATTAATGTATCTGGACCCAGAATTTTACTTCCTCAAATTTTACCTCTTCCACAGCAAGCCCCCTCTTCCATCTCTTTAGGATCATACACGAACCCATAACTGACCATGGTCCTTCTTCTATTGCTCTTAACATAATTGCTTCAAAATTAAAGAAAATGCTAAAAATATTGTTACTCACCTCACTGATACACAGTGCCATTTCAAATGGCCATAGATTCCTCAAGATAGCCATAACACCTCTCCTGTTTAGGAATCGATCCGCCAAGATTTTGCCGATCATTGTGAACTTTAGCCAGACTCTATAAGACCATCGTAAGACAGAGATTGACTCGGGTCTCTTTAAATGGATCCAAATAGACATAAAATGATGTTAGAATGCTATTGGTGAAATCAGAATGAGAATAGGAGCTAAAACCGAAAAAGTTAAAATATTGACCCGTAAATGGTCAGGGGCCTGGATTTGATGCTCGGGATATTTGAAATTTTTTAAAAACTTGCGTACTAGTTTAAAATGATATTCTAAACACATCCGTGTTGATAAAAGTGAAAAACGAGCTTCCAAACGTAAAAATTTCATGTGGGCCTCGTTTAGGCACTAAAAGACAAAAAGTGAGCCATAAGCTCTTTGCTTGACACTTGGCATGGGCAAAATGACTACAAAATGAAGCCAATACCCCATGTTCAGCCGTGAGTCTCATTTCCTTATGCCTTAAGGGTTTGCTTCAACCTCTTCCTTGAGAAAACCTAACCAAAGTGAGAAAACTATATAGCCAAAAGCTTAGTAAGCTTGATTTCTTGATTTTTACTCATCACCAAGCCAAAAAAATACATATTATTACTGTCTAAAAGGTGAGGATCACTTATTTGGTATTAATATTTCAAGAAACTAGGAGAAACTATGTGTTTCTCTTTATGGCCATTTTGCCTTAGGTGGTTCCCAACATAGCCACCATCTTAAACCACCATCATGGGTAGTCCTAAATCAATCTCTACATCCATTATTTGGGGTTGGTTGATTGCAAAAAATGGCCTGGAGATGGAAATCCAAGTTTGGCCGAATACACCATGGTGGCCAACCATCTTGTGCCGCCACTTCCACCATCATCCGAGGCCACTATTGGCTTTTTTAGGTTTGGGGGAGCAACTTTCCAGTTGATCGTTGCTCCGGATTTCCACCCAAGCTAGGTGTAAAAATTATAAAGCTTTAATAGCTAAGCTGTAAAATTTTGGATAGTAGCTAATTAGCTACAATTTTGGATAGTGTGAATGTTTCTAAATTATAAAATATTTATGAAATTATTGTTTATGTACTAGGAGCGCAGATTAGCTGAGTCCGTGGTTGGAAGAACTTCGGAGCACGAGGATCCAATTTCTCCCGCTTAGTGCACGGTGAGTAAACGTGTAGCGATAGACGTAGGATCGTTAGATTATGTTATGACATACTGACTGTGATTGTATGAATGTATCGGTGATGGATTATAATGTACTTGAGTTGATAAATGGTAGTGTGTATGACGTAGAATTACCTTATGTTATAGAAATCTCGTAAAGACGTGAGAAAAAGGTCCAAGGAATGGACAAGTAATGATTATGTAATAATCCGGGATTGATTTATGAGTTGTCGACTGTATGGCGCCACATTGTTTCCTTGCTTATGTGCTTATTTAAATGCTATGTGTGGAATGTTTACTGTAATGTTAAGCTATGCTTGACTTTGTAGGCTGCCATTCTGCCCTACCGAATTTGTAGGCTGCCATTGTGCCTTACCGGATTGTAGAGCCTTCGTGCCCTACCGATTTTGTAAGAGCTTTCGAGCCCTACTTGTTTGTAGGAGTCTACGGACCCTACCGGATGTTATAGTTGTTTGTGATGTTGGATAGGAACATCAAGATGATATTAGTTAATACGACTTGCGAGTATTTTTCATAGACTTTACTAATTCTGTGTTTGCTCACTGGGTCCTTATAACTCACCCTTTAGTTATTTTTCTTTTTCAGATACTGATCGATCCGGTCCCTCATCCACCCCGCTAGCATAGCTAGTGATCGGTAGTCGGTGAGCATGACATGCCGTTTTGACGAGGTGATCCGTTGCTTGATGGAGGAGCCGTGAACAGTCACCTAGAGATGTCATTTATTATTTTGTCTATGTATGTTGTATTACGTGTGATGTTGTTATCCGGTCGGAGACCGAGATTGTTGTCTGTATTTTGGTATTGTATATATATATGCATCATGATTCACTTTGTGCGTCTGCTATGGGGCATCTCGGGTGCTTTCTAGTTGGATGTGTCCTAATCGGGATGTAATGTGTTATTATTATTATTATGCATGTTTTGCAGGTTCGGTAACCCCCATATCGGGCGGGGTCATGCTGAAATTTCGTTAGGTAGATGAACGGTGAAGGCTTCGGACGCAAGGGCACATATTTGTCTCTGGCCGGTCACATTCCCGGATTTGGGATGTGACAAAGTTGGTATCAAAGCATTGCCTAGAGGTCGGTGACTGTACACGTGTCCATCATGTAAAGGATCACTTTTCGGTTATAGTTGATAGTACGGGGTTGGATAAATGAGGGTACCTAACGATTAAGTTTCTTTCTCAGGTTACTATGCCCCCGGTGTTAAGAATACGGGGTAAGCAGAGGGAACAACCACCTGGGGTTCCCGATCAGGTCTCCACAGGACGTTCGGATCCCGCTCCTGGAGAACGTGACCAGACCGCTGGATCTGCTAATGGGTCAGCAGCAGATGATAGGGTAGAATAATTAGCTGCAGAGGTTAGTGAGATACGTCAGGAGGTTAGGTCCCTGATAGATCTACTAGCAGATCAGAGGCAACAGAGGCAGTACCAGGCTCCTCCAGTTCCTTTACGACCACAGAATCCCCCTGAGGGACAGCAGCCCGCTCAACTGGGGCCGTATCTCTCAGTGACATTATATGAGTTTCGACGGAATAAGCCATCGGTATTTTCTGGGATTGAGCTTGATTCAAGTCCACAGGACTTTGTGGATGTATGTGATCGGTTATGTGTGGCTCTCGGATGCTCACCAGTTAGGGCCGTGGAGTTGACTAGTTATCAGTTGACGAGGGTGGCCTATGAGTGGTCTGAGTTTTATAATGCTTTTATTGAGCGATTTATGCCTGAGAGTCTACGAGATGCTAAGGCTCGGAAGTTTGAGTTACTGAAACAGACTGAAGGCATGTCAATATTGGATTATGATACTAAGTTTAATCAGTTAGCGAAGTATGCTCCACATATGGTGATGACTGATACTATGAGGGCCAAGTGGTTTGCTAATGGCCTTAGGGAGTACTTATTTAGGGCGGTACCATTGACAAGGATCTCCACGTACTTCGATGTTCTTGATGCAGCCTTACGATTTGAGGCACGGGCCAAAGAGAGGCAGGTTGACCGAGAGCCTCGAAAGAAGGCCCGGACTGGGAGACAGAGTTTTAGGCAGTCTGGTGTAGGCAGATCAGGAGCATCTAGTAGTGCTGGTACAATGTTCCGGGGATAGAGCAGTCAAACTAGATAGGTTAACCAATCATCAGGTAATATTGGGAGACAATGAGCTCCTCATTGTCAGAGTTATGGTTATCCGCATTTTGGACGATGCAGAAAGCCTGGTACTTGTTTCAGATACAATCAGCCGGGGTATATGAAGAAGGACTGTCCGCTAAATTTTTCTCGACCCACGTACACTACAGTTGCACCGTCCCCAGTTGTTACGCCAGCTGTTACTACTGGATCAGTGGCCCAGTCAGTGGGCAGAGGTACAGCAGGCAGAGGTACACAGTCTGGAGATAGGGGACAGACTATGGGAGGTAGAAGACAGACTCCAGGGGGTCGAGGACAGGCCAGGGTATTTGTGCTGAATCCTCAAGACGCACAGGCATCAAATGCAGTCGTGATAGGTACATTAGATATTTGTTCCAAGCAAGCTGTAGTATTATTTGATTCGGGTGCTACGCACTCCTTTATATCCCCTTCCTTTGCTTCGTGTGTGAACATGAGTTATGATATGTTAAATGATCCGTTGATAGTGTTTACTCCGGTAGGGGAGGTTTACCCTGTGAACAGAATATTGAAAGGATTAGAAATACGGATCGTAGGTAAGATATTTTTGGTAGATCAATTGAGCTAGATATACTTGAGTTTGATGTGATTTTGGGTTTGGACTGGTTGTTCGCCCACCATGCGGTATTGGATTGCCACGGGAATGTGGTAGTGTTGAAAATACCGGGTAAACATATGTTGAGGTATCAAGGAGATCGTAGAACGACTTCACCTCACTTGATCTCGTCGGGGAACTATTAGCGAAGGGTTGCCAAGGATTTTTGGCATATGTATATGATGCTGAGATGAAGTCTCAGGATTTGAGAGGGATTCCCGTGGTAGAGGATTTCCCCGCTGTTTTTCCCGAGGAGCTGCCAGGACTTCCACCGAATAGAGAGATTGAGTTTTGCATAGATGTACCCCCGGGAACACAACCGATATCCATTCCTCCTTACCATATGGCTCCGTTGGAGCTAAGGGAACGAAAGGTTCAATTGCAGGATCTTCTTGATAAGGGTTTTATACGCCCGAGTACTTCTCCTTGGGGTGCTCCGATTTTATTTGTTAAGAAGAATGATGTATCGTTACGGTTGTGTATTGATTACAGGCAGCTGAATAAGGTGACTACGAAGAATAAGTATCTGTTGCCTAGGATCAATGATTTATTCGATCAGCTGGAGAGAGCTCAATGCTTTTCTAAGATAGATCTTAGATCGGGGTACCATCAGCTTCTCATCAGGAGGAAAGATATTCCTAAAACGGTCTTTCGCACTCGATATGAACATTATGAGTTTTTGGTCATTTCGTTTGGACTGACGAATGCACCAGCAGCGTTCATGGATTTGATGAACAGGGTGTTCAAACCCTTTCTTGACCAGTTTGTGATTGTGTTCATCGATGATATCTTGGTGTATTCGCGAGGCGAGGAGGAACATAGGGAACACCTCTGTATAGTCCTCGAGACTCTTCGAGCACACAAACTGTTTTCCAAGTTCTCCAAGTGTGAGTTTTGTCTATCGAGTGTGAGCTTTCTTGGCCATATAATTTCGAGGGAAGGTATTTCTTTAGATCCCAGGAAGATTGAGGCAGTACGAGACTGGGAGAGGCCGACTACAGTAACAGAGATCAGGAGTTTCTTAGGGTTAGCTGGATATTATAGGAGGTTCGTGGAGAACTTCTAGAGGATAGCCGTACCACTAACCAGGTTAACACAGAAGAATGTTAAGTTTGTTTGGTTAGATGAGTGCGAAAAGAGCTTTAATGAACTTAAAGAGCTCTTGACTTCAGCACCAGTGTTAGCATTGCCAAATGAGACAGATGGCTTTGTGGTGTATTGTGATGCTTCTCGCATAGGTTTGGGCTGCGTATTGATGCAGAAGAACATGGTTATTGCCTATGCATCGAGACAGTTGAAAAGGCATGAGCAGAATTACCCCACGCATGACCTGGAAATGGCAGCCATTATTTTCGCATTAAAGATATGGCGACACTATTTGTATGGTCGATCATGCGATATTTATACAGACCACAAGAGTCTTAAGTATATATTTGATCAGCGGGAGCTGAATTTGAGACAGAGGAGGTGGTTGGAATTACTCAAGGATTATGATTGTACTATTCTTTATCATCCCGGCAAGGCCAATGTTGTCGTGGATGCCTTGAGTAGGAAGTCCATGGGTTGCTTAGCCCATATAGCAGTACAGAGGAGACATATGGTGTGGTACTTAGTGTTATCGACACGGGGAAGATGTTAGCCCATATGCAAGTACGGTCATCATTAGTGGAAGAGGTAAAATGGTTGCAATATGATGATGATTTTTACATAGGAAAGAAAGCCCAGGTTGGACAAGGATTGTGCGAGGAGTTTCGTATAGATGATGATGGAACTTTATGGTTACATGACCGCCTCGTGGTGCCATTGGCAGGAGATATACGACATAGACTCCTCGAGCCAGCTCATAGCTCATCCTACACTATGCACCCTACTTCCACCAAGATGTATCATGATCTACGAGCATATTATTGATGGGAAGGCATGAAGAAGGATGTAGCCAACTTTGTGGCTAGATGTTTGGTGTGCCAACAGGTTAAGGCCGAACATTAGAAATCGCCAGGTACACTTCAGAGCTTGGATGTCCCTGAATGGAAATGGGACAAGATTACGATGGATTTAGTCATGGGGTTTCCTAGGTCAACCAAAGGATTCGACTCGATATAGGTTATTGTCGATAGATTGACCAAGTCAGCACTACATATATGGCAACCCAGTATGCTAGACTATATTTGGACCGGATAATGCTTTTGCATGGAGTGCCTATTTCTATTGTGTCAGATAGAGGCACACAATTCACATTGAGGTTTTGGGAATCATTTCAAAGGGCACTGCGTACTCAGTTGAGATTCAGTACCGCGTTCCATCCCCAAACCGATGGTCAGTCTGAGAGGACCATCCAAACTTTAGAGGATATGCTTCGGGCATGTGTTTTAGATTTTGAAGGAAGTTAGGATCAACACTTGTTTTCGATTGGGTTTGCATATAATAACAGTTATCAGAGTACCATACAAATGGCACCATATGAAGCATTGTATAGCCGAAAATGTAGATCTCCAGTGGGATGGTTCGAGGTGGGTGATCATCTATTATTAGGTCCAGATATGGTTCAGGAAGCATTGAGAAGTGTGTAGCTGATCCGTGACAAAATGCTAGCGGCACAGAGTCAGCAAAAGTCTTATGCCGATAATAGACATCGGGAACTAGAGTTTGATGTGGGGGATCATGTGTTCTTGAAAGTGTCTTCGTTTAAGGGTGTCATGAGATTCGGCAAGAGAGGAAAGCTAAGTCCAAGGTACATTGGACCTTTTGAGATACTTCGACGACATGGGGCAGTAGCATATGAGTTGGCCCTTCTTCCTGAGTTACCCACTGTAAACCCGGTATTTCATGTGTCGATGCTTCGAAATACCTCCCTGACAAGTCCCATGTGTTCTTCCGAAACCGCAGGCGAAAGTTCCGATCGAAGGAGATTCCTTCGGTGAAAGTTGTATGGAATCATCATGGGGAGGAGGAAGCTACTTGGGAACTTGAAAGAGACATGAGAAGATAGTACCCCCAGTTATTTCGATAGTAGGTACGTAATTTTTTAAATGAATTATTCGATAAGTTTACAATTAGGAAAATTTGAGGATGAATTTTCTTAAGGAGGAGAATTGTAAGACCCTCGTAAGACAGAGATCGACTTGGATCTCTTTAAATGGATTCATATAGACATAAAATAATGTTAGAATTCTATTGGTAAAATCAGAATGATTATCGGAGCTAAAACTGAAAAAGTCAAAATGTTGACCCGTAAACGATCCGGGGCCTGGATTTGATGCTCAGGATATTGAAAAATTTTGAAAAGTTGCGTACTAGTGTAAAATGATATTTAAAACACATCTGTGTTGAGAAAAGTGAAAAACCAGCTTCCGAACGTAAAAAATTTATGTGGGCCCCGTTTAGGCACTAAAAGACAAAAAGTGAGCCATAGGCTCTTTGCTTGACACTTGGCATGAGCAAAATGACTGCAAAATGCAGCCAATACCCATGTTCAGCCGTGAGTCTCATTTCCTTATGCCTTAAGGGTTTGCTTCATCTTATTCCTTGAGAAACCCTAACCAAAGTGAGAAAACTCCATAGCCAAAGGCTTATTAAGCTTGATTTCTTGATTTCTACTCATCACCAAGCCAACAAAATACATATTCTTACTATCTAGAACGTAAGGATCACTTATTTGGTGTTAGTTTTTCAAGAAACTAGGAGAAACTATGTTTTTCTCTTTATGGCCATTTTGCCTTAGGTGGTTCCCAACACATCCACCACCTTAAACCACCACCATGGGTAGTCCTAAATCAACCTCTACATCCATTATTTAGGGTTGGTTGATTGAAAAAAGTGGCCTGGAGATGGAAATCCAAGTTTGGCCGAATACACCATGGTGGCCAACCACCATGTGCCGCCACTTCCACCACCATTCAAGGCCACTATTGGCTTTGCTAGGTTCGGGGGAGCAACTTTCCAGTTGATTGTTGCTCTGGATTTCCACTCGAGCTAGGTGTAGAAATTATAAAGCTTAAATAGCTAAGCTGTAAAATTTCGGATAGTAGCTAATTAGCTACAATTTTGGATAATGTGAATGTTTCTAAATTATAAAATATTTATGAAATTATTGTTTATGTACTAGGAGTGCAGATTAGCTGAGTCCGTGGTTGGAAGAACTCCGGAGCACGAGGATCCAATTTCTCCCGTTTAGCGTACGGTGAGTAAACGTATAGCGAT
Organism: Fremontodendron californicum; assembly: GCA_030761205.1. Taxonomy (NCBI): domain Eukaryota; kingdom Viridiplantae; phylum Streptophyta; class Magnoliopsida; order Malvales; family Malvaceae; genus Fremontodendron; species Fremontodendron californicum. The sequence continues at coordinate 3,216,168 of JAULJL010000045.1, forward strand.
AGACGTAGGATCGTTAGATTATGTTATGACATACTGACTGTGATTGTATGAATGTATCGATGATGGATAATGTACTTGAGTTGATAAATGGTAGTGTGTATGATGTAGAATTACCTTATGGTATCGAATTCTCGTAAAGACGTGAGAAAAAGGTCCAAGGAATAGACAAGTGATGGTTATGTAATAATCCGGGATTGACGTATGAGTGGTCAACTGTATGGCGCCACATTGTTTCCTTGCTTATGTGCTTATTTAAATGCTATGTGCGGCATGTTTACTGTAATGTTAAGCTATGCTTGACTTTGTAGGCTGCCATTGTGCCCTATCGGATTTGTAGGCTGCCATTGTGCCCTACCGTATTTGTAGGCTGCCATTGTGCCCTACCGGATTGTAGGAGCCTTCGTGCCCTGCCGATTTTGTAGGAGCTTTCGAGCCTTACCGGTTTGTAGGAGTCTACGGACCCTACCAGATGTTATAGTTGTTTGTGATGTTGGATAGGAACATCAAGGTGATATTAGTTAATACGACTTGCGAGTCTTTTTCATAGACTTTACTAATTCTGCGTTTGCTCACTAGGTCCTTATGACCTACCTTTTAGTTATTTTTCTTTTTCAGATACTGATCGATCCGATCCCTCATCCACCCGCCAGCATAGCTAGTGATCGATAGTCGGTGAGCATAACATGCCGTTTTGACAAGGTGATCCGTTGCTTGATGGAGGAGCCGTGTACAGTCACCGAAGGATGTCATATATTATTTTGTCTATGTATGTTGTATTACGTGTGATGTAGTTATCGAATCGGAGTTCGAGATTGTTGTCTGCATTTTGGTATTGTATATATATATGCATCATGGTTCACTTTGTGCGTCTGCTGCAGGGCATCTCGATTACTCCCTAGTTGGATGTGTCCTAATCGGGATGTCATGTGTTATTATTATTATTATGCATGTTTTGCAGGTTCAGTAACCCCCCACATTGGGCGGGGTCATGCCAAAATTTCGTTAGGTAGATGAACGGTGAAGGCTTCGAAGGCAAGGGCACATACTTGTCTCTGGCCGGTCACACTCTCGGATTTGGGATGTGGTAGGCTCGTTCTTGATCATCCGCCCCTTCCAATTCTATCTCCAGCTCCTCCATTTCTCAGAATCGCGATCGAAATAATTTCCCCTTCAAAGAATCTCAAACCCTAGATTTCAATTGGATCAAAAACTGTGGAAATTTATCTCCTTTCTCGAACTCTAAACAACAACCTTAATAGATCCTACCCCTTAATTCCTAGAAAAATCGTAAGACAACGATCAAGAATACCTACGGAAGACCCACCTCTAGAAACCTGTGCAAAAAGGGAACCCAACTCTAGACTCTATACTGACTCGATTCCGAAACTCGATGACACTAATAATGAGAGAATTCTTGAATGGATTACTCGATTGAAATCTAAACTCTAGCAAACAAGAAAGTAGACTCGATAATGACCAAACCCTAAAAAAACGAAAGTGAAAACCGTTTTTTCCAGTATGGAAACAATAAAGACTCCCATTCAAGAGAGAGAAGCTCTCAACTTAGAGAGAGTGAAAAAAAGATCATCATTTGTACCTTCAAAGCGTTTAATATATGCAAAAGATACAAAATCAAAGCAGGTTTTTTTGACAATGGGAGAAGAAAATGAACTAAATAAAATTGCAACCAAGTCTTTACCTTTTTCTTATAAATTGCCTCTCAGCCAAACGAGTAATTTTATTGTTGAACAATGATTTCAATATGAAAATGCTATTCGTTAGTTTTGAATTGGTCCTAATTTTAATGTAACAAAACATTAAGCTAAAATAGATTGATTTATCAAACAAGACTCTTAGGTTATAAATTTTAATATTTTCTTAATATTATTTTGAAAAATTACTAAAATATTTTGGACTCAAACTTTCCCTAAAAAATACATGTTCTTAAATGAATATTTTTTGTTAAATTATTTTTGAGAAAAGTCAATCCTTCTTTAAAGTAAAAAAAAAAAATGTCAAAATTTGCAAAATTGAAAAGAAGGGATTAATCCCCCTTTGGTTTTTACCAAAGGACCGATCCTCCTCTTTTTGTTCTTTGAAAAGGATCGATCTCTCGTGTTTTAGGACGCTCTCTTTGACTTTTTGTATGAAAAGATCGATCCCCCTATGAAAGGATCGATCCCTTTGGCTCTAACGTTTAAATTTTGAAAGTATAGCTGAAAGGATTGATCCCCTGAAGCAAAAGATTAATCCCCTAAGCCTCACAATGACTAGTTTACAAATGAGTTGCAAAGCATCGATCCCCTAGCAAAGGATCAATCTCCTATCGCAGACTAGATTTTAGATGAGCCAAAATTTAAATATTTCAATGACTATTTCTCATCCAAATCATTTATAATGACTAGAATTCATATCCCACTATAAAAGGAAGCATCCAACACCTTCCAAATGCAATAGATTTCATTCAAAAGCAAGATCTTTCATTATTCTCAAGTTTCCAAGAGCTCTCAAGTTTCTAAGCTTAATTTCTTAATTCTTGTATTCATTTTATTTCTATCTTTCTATTGTATTTGTCTCTTCATTTTTGTACCCAAACTTTAGCAAACACCTATCTATTAGAGGTTACTTTAGTTTCTAAAATTTCTTTGAGAAACAAAGTGTGTTTGTGAGAAAGGGGAGTGAAGCCCTTGAACAAATTATCTTAGGATTTGGGTAGAAATCCTAAAGGGTAAGTTTGATTTGTAAAGGTTATACCTTGTCGTAGAAAAGGTAACTTGTAAGGGGTTCAACACTAGGGTTCAAGACTAGTGGGTTTGAAACTCCTTGGCAATGAAGGCTAATGAAGAGGACGTAAGCGCGTTGTTGGAGAAGGACCGAACCTCTATAAATCGCTTTGTTTGATTTTTTTTCCTTACACTTTACTTACCTTATTTGCATATTTATTTACTTTAAGTTGCTTATTGTTATACATTATTGCCCATTTCATTGATTTCCTATACTGGCTAAAAGTTTCCTTAAAATTTTTAAAAACCAATTCAATCCCCCTTCTTGGTTTCATTGAATACTTTGAGCAAACATTATTAAATGCTGAAGCAGTGAGTAGGAAAAAAGGCTGTTAAGTATTTTGAAGGTTATTTGAGGGTAAAATGTAATGAGATTAAGGAATAATTAGGGTGTGCAAAAGGATTAGATTAGGGTATAGATTAGAGGGCTAGACCAGGCGTTTAGCTGATTCCTTGAATGCTATCCAGTTTTGTGAACATCACCTAGGGAAGGTGTTCTGGATTCTAAAGTTGAATTTTAATAGTCAATTGATTTAGTTATGATTGGTTCTTATGAAAAAGAGGTATTTAGGGTCTCATGAAAGTTAGACCGAGTACTGATTAATGATGCCTTGCTGGACATTTTCCCTTCTTCATTCGTTAAATTTCATACTCCTGGAATTTCAGATCATTGCTCAGATTTGATTAAGTTGAAAACAAATGTCCTTTCTCCTCCTAAACATTTCAAACTTTTCAACTATTGGACTCATCATGAAGACTTTTTGGAAGTGGTAGCCAAGTCTTGGAATACTTCAATGACAAGTTATTCTATGCTTGTTTTACACAAGAAACTTAAGCCGCTGAAATAGAGCTTAAGAAGTTAAATAAATTGCACTCTAGCCATATTTTAGCCAGGGTACAAGAGAAGAGGCAAGAACTCAAAACAATACAACTAAGTCTTTTATCCCCCACAAACTCTAAGGATTTAGTTGTTGATAAAAAAACAACTCTCTACTGAATTATTCTCTCTATTAGCAGTTGAGGAAGGTTTTTATAAACAAAAGTATAGAATTCAATGGATTAAAGAGGGTGACCAAAACACACCTATTTCCACAAAATTGTCAAGGCCAGGAAAATTTGCAATTGTATTAAATGCATTCATGATCCTTCTCGTAGAAAATTGACTTCTCAAAAGTAGATACCTGTTGAGATAATTCAATTCTATACCTATCTACTTGGGAAGGTTGATAATCATGTGGTTGGTTGCTTTGTTGATGATGCAAAGGCTATCTTACGGATTTCTTTCTCTGATGAGTCCAAATCTCTGATACAGGTGCCTATCACACAGGAAGAAGTGAAAGCAACTATATTCTCCATTAATGGCAACAAAGCCTTAAGGCCAGACGAATACACAGCTCAATTTTTCAAGGCAACTTGGTTAATAGTTCGTGATGAGGTCTTGAAGGCTATTATGGCTTACTTCCAATCAGGTCAGATGCTAAAAGTAATAAATTCTACTATTATCACATTGGTGCCTAAGGTTCAAAATCCTACTTTTGCTTCTGACTTTAGGCTTATCTCTTGTTATTCCACCATTTACAAATATATAATTAAGATCTTGCAAATAGACTTATAAAATGTTTTCCTAGTATTATATATGGCAATTAGAGTGCATTTGTGGAAGGTATGAGTTTGGTGAACAATGTTCTCTTGGCCCAAGAGCTTGTTCGAGGTTACCAGAGGAAAAGCTTATCCCCTCAGTGCACCTTGAATATTTATCTCCAAAAAACCTTTGATTTAGTTAGTTGGGAGTTCTTGTTTACTATTTTGAAAGCCTTGGGAACCCTTTCTAACTTTCTGCTATGGATAAAGGGTTGTGTAACATCTTCTGTGCTTTCTGTCTCAGTGAATGGTGGTCTGATTGGTTACTTTTCTAGAGCCAAGGAAATTAGACAAGGTGTTCCACTCTTCCCCTATCTTTTTGTGATTGTAATGGATCTTTTGTCTTGTATGCTAAATAATGCTGTTAAGGAAGGGAAACTGAAGTTTCATCCTAAATGCAAAAGAGTTGGACTCACCCATATTTGTTTTGCGGACGATCTTATGATTTTTTTTTCTCTAAAGGCTCTTTTGATTCTATTGTGTCCATTTTGGAAATATTATAAAAGTTATATACACTCTCTAGCCTGCAATTGAATAGAAGCAAATGTGATGTTTTGTTATGGTATCAATCAACAAGATTTAACACATATTCAACACATTATTGGTTTTCACATTGGAAGTATGCCAATCAGGTATTTGGGAGTGTCTTTGGTTACAAGGAGGCTTTTTGAAAAATACTACTACCCTTTGGTAGAAAAGATCACAAGGAGGATTGATAGCTGGGGGCCTAGGCATTTATCTTTTGCTGGTCGACGAATCTGATCCAATCAGTTTTATTCAAATTAAAAACCTTTTATTGAGGCATTTTTCTACTTCTAAAAAAGATTCTTAAGAAAGTTTCTTAGTTTTGTTTAGACTTATTTTGGAAAGGGAAGAGTGGTAATGCTAAAGGTACAAGAGATAGTTGTGCTTTCGTTTGTCACCCTAAAGTTGTATGAGGATTGGGGCTCAAAGATATTTCAGTCTGAAAGACTGCCTGCATTCTCAAGCACATCTAAATGTTGTTTACTCAAGCTGCTTCCATATGGGTTGATTGGATTAAATCTTATGTGCTGAAGAGTGTTAGTTTTTGGCATACCCAATGTCTTTTAAGAAGCAGTTGGGCATGGGAAATTAATGCTGCTTAAGCTTATGCAGTTAGCTTCCTCCCTGATTGATTCCACTTGCAATATAGCTAATCCCTCTATAGAGCCTAGGTAGTTGGTATTCAAATATGGTATGTACAACGCTACAAAAACTTATAATGTCTTTCGAGATAAGCTGCCACAAGTGGACTAGACAGGATGTTCTAGTTTCAGCATAATATCCCAAGCATGTGCTGATAGCTTGGATGGCTATCTTAAACAAGCTGCCCACTATTCTCAGATTTTTCTCTTGCCAATTGTTTATGCTTTCTTTGTAAGCAATCTGATGAGGATAGAGATCACTTATATTTCTTTTGCTCCTATACTAAACTGGTATGGAGTAAGGTGTTGCATTATTCTGGAGTTCAAAGGGCTATGGAAGAATGGTCAGATGAATTTGGTTGAATAAAGTCATTGAAGGGAAAATCTTTGCTTGTGGTAATACTTAAATTAGCTTGGAATGCATGCATCTGTTTAATTTTGATGGAAAGGAACAACAAAAAGCTTGGAGGGAAGGCTCGTGAAGCAGAAGAAAGTTTCAGCTGCATAGTTGATTCTATAAGATTTAGACTATAAGATTTTCCCCTAACAACTAAGGATACACATGTTTCTCTTTGTCATAGCTAGAGGCTTTTTGATTCTTTGTAAAATTTAGATTATGTATATATATTTCTACTTGTTGTATAGTCTTTGTTAATTGTTGTACAGTTTTCTTTGTAGCAGGTTATGTCCTTGGTTAAAAAAAATCTACCATTTATAAAAAAAAAAAAAAACCAATGTCAACTAATGAAATCCTATCAAGTTCACAACTACACTTCTCATCGTCGGACATCTTCCAAATAGTAAAACCAGCTTAGCATGCTTTCAAACATTTTTGATAGCCATTGCCAGCATGTCCTCTCTTAGTCGGCCAATATAGGCGAACAAAAATATATCAAACTTGAATGGTATAACTTATTTGGGGGTTAATGGTCATTTATTCGTTAAGACAGTCACAAGCTATGTTGCTCCGACTCTTCATTTTTTTTGAAGTACCCGTGTCCGACACCCGTATCCGACGCATATTTGGACATGGGTATGAGGATATGATCCTCCAAGAACCCTCCAAATACATGGAAATCTTAGAAAAAATTGAACATACCCGTGTCAAACACATACCTGTGTCTGACACTCACACCCGAGTCCGAGTAACATGGGTCACAAGTACAAGATCTAGTGATGAAAATACACTAGAAACAAGCTACAGATCTGCTGAAATCAGCATGACTATTATTAGATCATCATTTATTTCAAACATGACAATTAAACTCATAAAACGTAACAAAATAACCTAAATCTATCTAAAGATGACAATTGAACTCATAAAATAACCTAAGGGTGGGTTTGGTTCGGAGAATGTTTCATTACCGTTGGTAATAAGATTTCCCTTTACAAGATGACGAAGTCATATTCTCGTTAATCTTACATGCATGCATTTGGTTGACCATCCCTTCATTGAAGACGATCATGTTTGGTTGACGGAATATAACATTCCAAAATCCTCACATTACTAAAATACCCTTACCTTTCTGTAAGCCAGTAGTAGATGGTGACCTGTAGTGATCCAAAACCCTCCCTTTATCCCTCAATGATAATCAGGACAAACCAATGTGGGTTTTAACATTTTCAGTTTCATCATTCATAATCTACTTACAATCCCTTAATCTTCAACTTCCTCAACCACCATGGAAAGTTATTTGGAAAATTCAAGCTATACCAAGAGTTAAAATTTTCTTTTAGCTTTGGGACTGCCCACCTCCGACCTTCTTTTCCAAAGAAGAATTATTTCTTCTCTTATTTGTCAACTGTGTAACATTGAGGCTGAAAATGGAAGTCTCAATAACCCAAACATTGAGGATGGAACATTTTTTAAGTATTAACAAAAAGAAAACTACTATTTAAGTCTCAAAATAATACTACAATTCTTAAAGTATCAAGCATACACAAACAAAATTATACACAAATACATTGATCAACAACAAAATTTACCTTACATAAGTTGTTGTTCAAATTTACAAGAAAATTAAAATCATTTGCCAATATACAAAATAAACAAAGTTGTGTGCAAGCTCCAACAAAAAATCCCATAATTAATCCTTTATTATAATAAGAAAAATGAGATGCATAATTGTTAATGCACATATCATTTGAATTTTTTTGAAATATTCCTTTTTGTTCTTCCTTCACATTTAAGTTTCAATACTCTACAAATACAGTTTCTGCATCCCTTCGATCCTTATACATCTTATGATGAGCACCCCGATAATCCAAGACTTGCACTTTAGCTTTATCCCAAGTATTATAAATACCTGGTCTACGCCCGTTGAAAATAACATAATACTTTTCAATCCTTCTTAAAAAACCTAAAAACATAAAGTAATTATCAACATAATTTTCAAAAAATCTAAAAACAACAACACAAAGACATACATAAAACTCTTGCATTACCACTATATTATGCAATTACCAACAAAGATCAAAGAAAGCAACACAGATTTATATTCCGTTCTCCTATTTGTCACTGACTTGTACTTTGCATTTGCCAAAAAGCATGTAAACAAGGGTAGTGACCACTAAACCAAGATGAAAATAATGATAAAAGCCTGGCAACTATCATGCTCAATTGTTCATGCACTCCTTAGATGCCAATACAATTCCCTAGCTCTTTCAAGACACAACCAGAAAAAAAAAACTCATAGAGGATGTGGGAGAATTTGAGTCCTCATAAATGGGAGAAAATTCATAGAGGACTATATTAATTGGCTTCTGCATTCAAAACTAAGCACTTATTGTTGATATGTGATTCTCGGGTAGACCCGTTCGAGTGAGGGGAAAAACAGGCAGAGGAAAAGATGACTTAATTCCTCTTAAACTAAAAGGTCGAGGGTATGAAAACGACTTGGAGAAAAAAAAATAGAGTCGCCACCAACATTTTTTGGACAGGTGTGATTGGCCACCTATTCAAATCGGTTTTTATAAAACATTTTAAAATTAATTAAAATATTTTTAAAAACAATTTTATAGTGTGCGCTTTGAACCAGAGAAAACAAGTACGGGTTCGGGAGTCGGTTATGTGCGAGGAAGGATTAGCACCCCCATAAAGCCCGTATAAAACGGTACATTATTAGTCGTGTGTTATCTTGAGCCTCAGTAAAAAGTCGGTTTTAAATTTGGTTTTTGTAAATATTCCCTTAAAAAATTCATATTTTATTTTGAAAATGATCTGGAATTTATTAATATAAAAATTTTCATGTTTTTCGACAAACTCGGCAAAACATGAAATTTTTCCTTGGTTTTGAAATTTTCCGAATCATCCTCATTTTAAGAAAAGATATTTCGTTGTTAATGATAATTGATGATATCCTCCCCAGCAGAGAATTCACGAATTATTTTAACTCGGAAATAATCTTGATTAAAAAAAATATTATTTTATTTTCCATGTATTTGAAAAATTATTGAGAACAACCATGAGTATGCAAAAATATCGCTAAGATAAAAATTAAATGAGTATGCATATTCATGGCATGGTAAGCATTTTATTATGGCATGGTAAAAGAAATAATGACATGCTAGACATGGCGAAAGTTTAAATGACATAGCATAAAGAAATGAATGTCATGTGAACGAAATCGTCATGGCAAACATAAGCTTGGAGAACTAAATGACATGGCAAACAAAATGATATGGTATGAGAATGACATAGCATGACAAGGTGACATGGCACGAATGACATGGCATGAGAATGAAAGTCATGTGAATGAAATCGACATGGCAAACAAAATGACATGGCATTTGAATGACATGGCATAAGGATGAATGTCATGTGAATAAAATCGACATGGCAAACAAAATGACATGACATATGAATGGCATGGCATAAGAGTGAATGTCATGTGAATGAAATCGACATGACAAGCAAAATGACATGGCATATGGATGATATGGCATAAGAATGAATGTCATGTGAATGAAATCGACATGGCAAGCAAAATGACATGGCATACGGATGACATGGAATAAGGGTGAATGTCATGTGAATGAAATGGACATGGCAAGCAAAATGACATGGCATATGAATAACATGGCATAAGGATGAATGTCATGTGAATGAAATCGACATGGCAAACAAAATGACATGGCATATGAATGACATGGCATAAGGATGAATGTCATGTGAATGAAATTGACATGGCAAGCAAAATGACATGGCATATGAATGACATGGCATAAGAATGAATGCCATGTGAATGAAATCGACATGGCAAGCAAAATGACATGGCATATGAATGACATGGCATGAGAACGAATGTCATGTGAATGGAATCGGCATGGCAAACAAAATGACATGGCATAAGAATGAACGTCATAACATAATCTAATTGATATGGCAAGACCGAATGACATGGCATACTAAATAAATGACATGGCATGTGGATGGATTACATGACATATGAATGACATAGCATGAGAATGACATGACATAATCTAAGTGATATGGCATGTGAATGAATGACATATGAATGACATAGCATGAGAATGACATGACACAATCTAAATGATATGGCACCTAAATGAATAACATGTAAATGGATGACATGGCATGGCATGCTTGACATGGCAAAATCACAAAATGACATAATCATAAAATATTCATAATCACATGCACACATCATTATGGATAATTCATGTGGGGAATCACATGAATAGCATATGTCGAAAAATATTACCATGCTTCTCACAAACCCGGCAAAACCTGAAAAATAATTCTTTCATATGATATTTACATGGTTCCGAGTAAAACGAAAACCATACATTTCGATTTCATAAACACGTGCGTTGAATAATTTCCTAACCTCCCCAGCAAAACTGGAAAAGATTGGGAACTAATTCTCGCCAAATGTTTAGGAAACCGAAAAATACGTTTTTATGCCGAATTAAGTAAAAACATTTTTAAAAATGCAATGCACGAAGATGTATTTCTTCCTTGGAGTAAGGATATCCGTATACCTAAAAAGGTGTCCGAATACCTTTGGAAGAGACTTAAATCGGATTTTCAAAATCAAAAGACTTTGGGCTTGGATTTTAAAAAATTGGAAAAAAATTTAGATGAACAAGGCCTTATGGCCGAACCCCCCTTTCTTTAAAAGGTTCTATTTTCCTAGTTTTGAAATCCGGGTTGACCACCCTTGACCCGACTTTTATAAAATCAAATTTTATGATTGAAATGACATGGAAATTAACCTAAGACAGTAACCAATGTCCTAAATCAGCCCCCTCTTTGTATCCTAACAAAAACTGAAAATTATTATTTCTTAAAATCAAATCTGACTCTCACTGGCAATTTTGAAATCAAATTTTTTTACCCTTCTAAAAAATTTCAGAAAAATCTGAAAAAATTAGGGTAGCCCTAGAATATGTTGATATCCATGGGAAAAAATCAGCTTAATTTTTGGAGAAGGGGTATTATGACCGAATTTTACCAAAATCAAGACAGTGAGTTAAAAACTGTTTTGTCAAAATCCATTTTGCCAACCATGATAAAAAAATCTAAAAATCGTGAGAAAAATACCATGGTATCCTCTAAATGACTACATCATGTGGTAAAAAAATCAATTTATTTTTACCATGGATGAGTAGTGAAAAAAAATCAAAGTCAGAATACTCAATCTAAAATATCACTCTTTCAACTCATAGACAAAGAGTTTTTGGCTTGAGATCATTGGTTGATCTTGGCCAAAAACCTAGTTGAAATGTCATGAAATGAATGATTTTACAGCCCACAATCACATGACAATAGATCAAACATGAGTCAAAAGTATGAATACAACCAAACAAGCAAGAAATATCAAGCAAGAACAAGCACAAAGACATCCTAGTAGGTTCGGCTATTGCATGAAACATGTAGAATTTTTTTGTCAATTTGGTTATTTGATAAAGAATGAAGAACAAAAGATAGAAAACCTTTAAGATTTATTTTTGAAAACCTTTTTATTCATCAAAAGTTTACAAATCACATGAACAAAAAGAGAATAAAAAGAATCACAACATCAAAGAAAAACATTAAAGAAGAAGAAAGAAAGAGGTAGCTACCTAGCTTTTGCTTTCCAAATCAAAATTGTCAAAACTTTCTCTTCTCTTTTATTTTTCTTCTCCTTTTTCTCTCAAGAATGAAAAATGCCTTAAAGAAAAAATGAACCTCCTCCTCTTCTTGCTTGGCCGGCTGCCCCCCTTTTAAGAGTGTGAGAGTTGCTTTTTTTTTTTAAGCTTTGTCTCCTATCTCTACAAAATATCTTGGCCACTTGTCAAGATCATATGGTCTCCTATTAAAAATATTCTCCTACATGGCATTATTTATCTTATTTGGCATCATCTTATTAACTTCACATGGCTTTCCAATTTGGAGCCTTCCCATTGGCTTAAAATGCCATGTAGGCAAAGTAGTGGAGAATCTTGTCCTCGTAAAAATGTCATCTTGCTATCCATCCTTGGCCATTTGATCCATGATGATCACACCCCCTCCCCTTGATCAGCTGCTGGCCGAAAATGCCCTGAAAATTTCCAGGCCATTCAACTTTTTTTATTTGCAAATTGGCCCTTTTCGGTTTCTTTGATAAAATTACACTTTGCCCCCCAAACTTTATTTAATTGCAAATGACCCCAATTTTTTATCTTTCTTTTTCAACTCATCCCATCCAATATAAAACTTGGTTCTGGAGGTTTTCACATTTTTCCGAGCTTCTTCTATATTTTTCTCGGATTTTTTGTTAAAGTTTCGGTTTAGTGCCTCCCAAATTTAGCCTTTTTCATTTGAGCTCTAATTCCAGATTTTTCTTCACCAATCTCTTTCATAAAAATATAAAACTCAGATCTAGAAATTTTCATAATTTTTCGAGCTCGTTTCCTATTTTTCCCAGAATTTTCTTTTGGATTTTCCGGGTTAGTGCATCCAAAATTTGCCTTTTTTATTTGAGCTTCGATTCTGGATTTTCTTTCTCCAATCCCTTCCAAAAAATATAAAATTGAGATCTGGAAGCTTTCATAAATTTCCGAGCTCGTTTCCTATTTTTCTTGGAATTTTCTTTTTTGATTTTTCGGGTTAGTGCACCAGAACTTCGCCTTTTTCATTCGAGCTCCGATTCTGGATTTTTCTTCACCAATATCTTCCAAAAAATATAAAACTCAGATCTAGAAGTTTTTATAATTTTCCGAGGTCATTTGCTATTTTTTTAAGAATTTTCTTTGGGAATTTTCGGGTTAGTGCACCCGAACTTTGTCTTTTTTCATTTGAGCTCTAATTTTGGATTTTTCTTCACCGATCCCTTCCATATGATATAAAATTCAAATTTGGAAGTTTTCATAATTTTCTGAGCTCGGGACCTATTTTTCTCGGATTTTCCAATATTGCCCTTTAACCTTCGAGATCTCAGTTTTACTCAAAACAGGTCTGATTTCTGGATTTTCTTTTTTCACTGCTTTTTTCATATACTGAATTTGAGTTAGTTCGAAAATGCCCAATTTTTAAGATCAAATTCCCCTCCGATTTAGTATTCCCTTTTTCAATACCAGGAATTTTCTCGTTTTTCGTTCTTCCTCTAACCGGCTCTTCCTTGGGATCCACCTCAAACTAGGCTTTGGGATATTTTTGTTTATTTGTCCTTTATCAACTAGGGGCTTCGATTTCACCAAAATGGGCCATCTCTTTAGTTTTCCCTAAATCCGTGAATTTCTTATTAAATCCTTATTTTCCTTCAAACTGCACATTCCTTCAACTCCGTTTTCAAAATTGAACCTTCCAATATCCGTAGTTATTGATCTCATCCCATTTGGGACCTCAAATTTCATCTGATTTTATCGTTTACGTACTTTTTCCCAAATTTGCCAAATTAAGTACTCCTCTACATTGAATTTTCGCAACCTGTCTTCCAAACTCTATATCTTTCGTTGTAGACCTGGGATTATCAAAATTCTTACGCCATTGTTCAATTCAACTTCGAATCTTGATTTTGACTGGGAGTCGACTTTTTTAGTGGTTGACTTTTTAGGATTGACTTTTTTGGGATTGACTTTTTTCGAGTTGACTTTTTGTGCTGACCTCCGAAACAAAGTCTTGGGGACCCATCTATGAAATGGTGGAAGTCTTTTTGCGTTCCGGGAAGTTGAAAAGGAGAATCTGCCTGGTTTAGGGGGCCTGGACAAAATTAGATGTCTACAGCTGCCCCTTTTTTACTATTTCTGAGAATCAGGAATCAGGCAAAGATAAACTAGACAATAATTTTTCTGGTTAGTGAAATCATATGTGCAAGATAAGAAGGGGAATTTCAATTTTTCCATTTATTGATTTATTGATTTTTTTTTTTTTTTGCAAACTGTAGAATGAAAATAAAATAAAAGAAATTTGTCCTTAAATTGAGTTCCTTGACTAATCAAGGCTCGACCCGTCTTAAGAAAACGAGTTCGATTTGCAAGAGAAGACAATACCTTGATGGAAGTCCCGGGGCCTTATCTTAGCTTGGTGTGATTTTGTTTAAAAACAATAAGATTTGTCCTTAAATTGAGTTCCCTGACTAATCAAAGCTTGACCTGTCTTAAGGAAACGAGTTCGATTTGCAAGAGAATATAATACCTCGGCAGAAATCCCGGGGCCTTACCTCATCTTGGTGCAGCTTTGACTAAAACTATAAGGTTTGTCCTTAAATTGAGTTCCCTGACTAATCAAGGCTCTACCTGTCTTAAGGAAACGAGTTCGATTTGCAAGAGAAGATAATACCTCGGCGAAAGTCTAGGGGTCTTATCTTATCTTGGTATGAAATTATATGAATGACATGTGTTGGGATATTTCACTGAACTCCTCGGCAAACCCAGCAGAGTTTTTAGAAAAATGTCTTTTCACATGACATGTATATAATTTTGGGATAAAATCATATATTTTTTGAAGATAGAAGAATTTGTCCTTAAATTAAGTTCCCTAACTAATCAAGGCTCGACCCGTCTTAAGGAAACGAGTTCGATTTGCAAGAAAAGAAAATACCCGGAGGTGTTGAAAACAGATGTCTGAAGGTCTTCCAAAATGTTGCTTCTTTGAAAAAGGGTGCTCGGAGGTCTTATCCCATATTTTGAATATGGTGCCTAGAGGTCTTATCCATGGTTTCTGAAATAGTGCCTGGAGGTCTTGAAAACATATGCCCGGAGGTCTTTAAAAAGTGTATTTTCTTTGAAAATGATGCCCGAAGGTCTTATCCATGATTTTGAATATAGTGCCCGGAGGTCTTAAAAAGATGTCTTTTTTTGAAAATGGTGCTCGGAGGTCTTATCCATGATTTTGAATATAGTGTCCAGAGGTCTTTAAAAAGATGTCTTTTCTTTGAAAATGGTGTCCGGAGATCTTATCCATGATTTTGAATATAGTGCCCAAAAGTCTTTAAAAATGTTTTTTCTTTGAAAATAGTGCCATGATTTTTTAGAATTGTGCCCGAAGGTCTTTAAAAGATGTTTTTTCTTTGAAAATAGTGCACGGAGGTCTTATCCATGATTTTGAGAATAGTGTCCGGAGGTCTTAAAAAGATAGCTTTTCTTTGAAAATGGTGCCCGGAGGTATCCAAATTTTGAGAATTATGCCCGGGGGTCTTTAAAAAGATGTCTTTTCTTTGAAAATGGTGCCAGAGGTCTTATACATGATTTTGAAAATTGTGTTGAAAATTAACTTGAAGGTTTTGAGAGGATACAAATGCTTCACGATGCAGATGCAAATATCTTTAATTGATGCAAATGCTTCATGATACAGGTGCAGGTGCAGAGATCAAACAAGATGCACATGCTTCATATTGCAAATGCAAATATCTTGGATTGATGCAAATGCTTCTTGATGCAGATGCATATATTGAATAAGATGCAAATGCTTCATGGTGCAAATGCAAATGTATTGGATTAATGCAAATGCTTCTTGATGATACAAATGCGAAGATCAATATTGATGCAACTACTTCATAGAATGATGCAGATGCAAACATTGACATTATGCAAATGCTTTTAAATGATGCAAATGCAAAGATTAACAATGTGCAAAATGCTTCTAAATGATGCAAATAAAAAGATTAGCATTGACGCAACTACTTCATGGAAAGATACAGATGCCCCTATGAATCGTGTTCATGTAAGTGGTCAATGGATGGTGTAATTGCAGTTACCACACAATAATGAAGATGCAACGATCCTAGAAATGATGCAATTGCTTGAGATGATGCAAACGCAAATATCCATGAAGGATATAAATGTAAGGGTAAAATGCAGATGCTCATGGAATAGTGCAAACGCAAATACCCATGGATGATGCAAATGCTTGCTGACACGGTGCAGATGCAAAGCTCAATAAAGAGGTAAGTGCTCATGAGTGATGCAA
This sequence comes from Fremontodendron californicum, assembly GCA_030761205.1. Classification (NCBI taxonomy): domain Eukaryota; kingdom Viridiplantae; phylum Streptophyta; class Magnoliopsida; order Malvales; family Malvaceae; genus Fremontodendron; species Fremontodendron californicum. The sequence continues at coordinate 3,232,151 of JAULJL010000045.1, forward strand.
ATGCCCCCGATCGTTTTTCTAGACTTCGGCTTAACCTTTCCACTTCAAATCAGAGTGTATCATGAACATTCGTGCCCATAAGAGGTCATTTCCTTTCCAATCCTTGGCTATCTCTTTGCCCCGACTGCTTTCAAACTTTTATCGACGGAAGTTTGTTTGCCGAGTTCTATTCCTTCTTCTCATATCTGGAAGTCAATGTCAACCTTAGTAGTTCCATACCTTTGGGTTAGAAAAACCCTTGTCTCATGTCAACATCAAAAATGGTTATTTCAAAAATATTTTTATTTGTTTTCCCTTTTTGAAAAAGATTGCTCATTTAATGAAAACTTCTGAGCCAAAAATATTATCCCCATAATGTGTGATATACAAATCTCTTGAAGACTGATGATCATCGTTAGAAATTTTCTGAATGTCAATTTGGGTTTTTCAACTTGAATTGAAAGGCTTGATACAATAGGATTTTGGTTGATCCAAGAAAACTTCACAACAAAAATGTATATCCCTTCTAGGCTCACAAATGGAATAGGTTCTATAAAACATGAATTCCTTGAGAATCAAACAAATTCAACATTCTTTTAGTTTCCATATCATGGCATTTTGACAAGTGTCAAGATTAGCCGGGATGTTCAAAATGGAAAGTTAATTTTGGAGGGAAAAAAGGTCTTAGTTTTTTAAGTCAATCCTCCAAACGAGAGCTGGCAATTTGGGAGGTTCAGGAATTCCTAGATATTTCTCGATTTTCTTGAAGATGACCTTCTCTTTTGTGGCATCGGCAGTAACATAGATGGCATCGGAAATTCTCATTTTACTCTAGACTGCCCATTTTTGGGTTTTTGCCCTAGAGTCTCATTCTTTCCATTTTTTTTCTTTCTTCCTTTTTTATTGTTCTACCATGCACTTGAGAATTCTAAATTCTTCCATAGTGAAATGATAATTCGATGAGATGGGATAAAATCTAAGGAAAAACCCTTCAAGTTAAATATTCATGCTTGATCAAAATGGACTTTTAAAGCACGTAATGTAGGCCATGGTTCGGGGTTCAAACAGAAAGGATAAATAGGCTCAAAATATGTGTTTGAGGGTAATCAGATCAAGGATCATTTCTTGAGGAGGATTTCATTTGAAGCATTTGTCCCTTTTGACTTTTCTTTCCTTTTTTGACATTTGCTCTTTTTCTTCTTTGTTCTTGGCTTTCATTTACCATACTTTTTCACACATTTTTTTTATGTGTTTTGTTTTTTGGCTTTCATTTCGCCATCTTTTTTCTTTTTCTTTGTTTTGTTCTTGGCTTTCATTTCGCCATCTTTTCTACATCTTTCTTTCGACAGAGTGAGCCCGTATATATTTGGGAGCTCATTTTGCTTTGTATCTGTCTTTGAGTTATGACTCTTTTTCAGTGATTTTTTTAGAAGATCTTTCCTCGCATTTGCCCTCCAGTGTAGAGGGTGATCCTTGATCAGGTTTCAAAGAAGAAAGAATTCTCTCGGCTCAAAAGGGGTGATTGTGGATAATTTCTTTTTGTGAAAGAGATATGAAAGATGGTCATTTCTCATATCAAGCACAAATATTCTCATTGAAAAGCAATCCCCAGGGGGAATAGGTGATCAGAATTTCATTTTGCATTTAGAAGCATCTGAATTCTCATAAGCATGATATCACAATTTTTTTCTTTTTTATTTTTTCTCGCATGCCCTAATGATCCATGCGTTAATTTCCCCTTATCCACCATGTATCTATCATTTCTACATATGATGCCCTAATTTGATTAACCATGAGAATTTGTATCATTACGAAGAATATCGCAAGTCTAGGTTTATACTGAAAAGCTGAGTTTCAATCTTGAGTTTGTTTGAAGTGACAAGAAAGAATATGGCCCAACACAGGTTTTTCTAAGGAAATGGAATAATTTGGTTTAGTCATTGTGCCTTGAGGTGTGAATCATGAAGTGATGTTTGAGCAATTAGTGTTTTGTGGTTATTAGAAAAGCTGTGAATGGTTTTGGCACATCCTTGACACATACCAAATTACCATGATCTAGATTTCTTAAAAGAATGTATCATTTGTTCGATTTCCAAGGAGCTCGAAAAAATTTAAAAAAAAAATCGTTCTTTTGCTCATAGCCTAGACTAAATCTACATCTTTGCTTATTTTGTAGTGGCAATGGTTTATGAAGTTCAATCATTCATATTTCTTGAAGCATTAGCTCTTTCAAGTGGTCTTGGTTCAAGGGATTTAGGCATAGGAAAGCCCAAAAGAGAGAGGGAAGTCATTTCTGACAATGCATCAATATTCTCTAGACTGTCCATTATTAGAACTTCCTTAATGCTTGTTTTTGCATATTCAAATTATTGTTAAAACACAACAAACACAAAGCATTTAAAACTCAATGTTCATTTAAGTCATATGGATGTCGACATGAGACAGGTGCTTTCATCATGAGGTATGAAACTACATGCATCAAAATGCTCCTATTGACATGCCTTCAAAGACAGTAATTCTCCTCCTGAAACCCTGAAAGAAACTGATTTATGGCAAAGCAGACTTCCACTGTTCGATAAGCTCTAAAGTCAAAATGCCATCGTGGATAAGACCTTCAATCCTTTCCTTTAGTTGTTTGTATTTTTCAGTTGAATGCCCAATTATCCCCATGTGATACTCACACTTGCTGTTGGGGTCATAACTCCTTGCTGATGGGTTTGGAGCTGTTTTCAAAGGCATAGGGGTAAGGTACTGATTCATTATTAGTATCGGCAGCAGGTCAGGGATCGAGATTGGAATTTTTCCTTGGTTATCTCGCGGTCGTTTTTTGGAAGTAGGCCTTGTTGCAGGGACTGGTATAGGATTAGGTGCTTGGGTTGGTAGGTAAGGATAAAGGCTTGGAGATACCTTGGTAGGGTAACATGATTGGTATGAGGGGGATTGGGGATATGGGACGAAATCTCCCATAGCTTGGACACCTTCCTCTTACTTTCTAGGTGCCCCATTTCTCTTGGCATTGAAAGTTCTTTCTCCTTCATGTTTCCCATCCTTGATAGCATTCTCAATCATCTCCCCTGAGATTACCATATCCGCAAAATTCTTCGTGGCATTGCCGACGAGTCTATCATAGTACGGGGCCCGTAGTGTATTCACAAAAAGGACAGTGATTTCCTTATGTATCAAAGGCGGTCGTACTTGGGTGGCCATGCCCATCTACTGCTGAGCATATTCTTTGAAGCTCTCAGTGGCCATTTTCTCCATATTTTCCAAGGTGAGAAGATCAGGTGCCATATGGGTCATATGTAGGGATGGCAATACCCGATTCTACCGATGGATTTCGAACCGATCCGATCCGAATGGAGAGGTTTTTTTTTTTGAACAATGGAGGCGGAGCGGGGCGGTGCGGTTTTTTTTGTTTGAAAGGCGGGGATGGAGCAGTTGTGGTAATTGCCTGCTCCGCACCGTCCCGCCCCGAATACTAAAATTACAATTTTACCCTTAAATATTTAACTTTTAAAAGAATAATAAAATAATATAATTAAACTTATTATTTTTATTTTTCTTTTTAAAAACTTAAACCTAATACTTTATTTTTTTCTCTTCCTAGATTAGAAACATGTTTATATTGAATTTATATTAAAAAAATTTTATAATGCTTTATTATTTGAAAAAAATAAAAATAATTAATAAATATCAAATGGGGCGGAGCGGGGCGGGGCGGTTATGGATGTAACCGACATCCATGGAGGCGGTAGTGGTATTGAAATTTCAACATCCACGGCGGAGCGGGGCGGGGGGCGGGGCAGAGCAGTGCTATGGCGGGGCGGGGCGGATACTGCAAAATCCGCCCCCGCCCCGCTCCATTGCCATCCCTAGTCATATGCTTGTATTGGCTTAAAAATGCATTAGCCAAATCAATCCAAGAGGAATCTGATCCTCAATCAACTGACTATACCACCTAATCACGGACCCGCTGAGGCTATCCTGAAAACAATAGATCAAAATCTTATCATTATCTGTATGGCCCGTCATCTTTCGGCAAAACACGGTGATGTGGGCTGACGGATCGGTTGTCCCATCATATTTCTTCAAACTGGGAACCTTGAATTTAGGGGGAATGACTAAATCGGGGACCAAGCAACGTTCATTCGCATCTACACTCCCAAATATATCTATGCTTTCCATTGTATATGTACATACGTCACTTTGTTTATTCTTCATGTGCATCAAATTGCATTCATGACATTCATGGCTCATTCATCATGACATACACTTGGGGGAATAAAACAGAAATTGGCTTGGCTTTAAGAGTCTTTGAAAGAACTTCCATTTCAAATCAGAGGTGTAAAAAGTACTGAACATCTTTATAACACAGGCCAGAGCTATGAAGAGTGAACAAGCTGCCCGGGTAGAGAGAATGGAAAAAGCACAGGAAGAATCGCGAGAACAGTTGACAAAGTCTCAAGCAGAATCTAAAGATCATATGACTAAACTGATGGAGTTGGTGTCTGCCTCGACCAAAGGAAAAGGATACACTGAAAACTTGGCCGCCAGAGAAGGGTCGGAGGCACAAGCTTTACAACAAGGTTTACATTGGGCTTCATCAGGATCTATCGAGAAAGAAGGTTTGATATTAAGAGTTGGTCCAGAGAAAATAAAATACTAAAGAGATTTTTTTCCCCTTCTGGCTTAAGAGGAAAAATAGAAGAAAGCATTATGTTTTCCTTCTCAAGGATAGATGAATCTTAATCTTACAATCCTTGGTGAATTCACCAAAAAATCCAATCAATTGTGACAGCATATTGAAGCAGAGTCAGACCCCTTTCTTTCTTCAAACCAAATGATTGAAACTGATCCAACACACACAAGAGAGTGATAAAAGAGAGAACCAAACAAAAATATCTCCATAAAACTTTATAGTTGAAATCAAATTTACACTTCCATTTCTCTTTGCTGGGACAAAAAAGTTTTCATAGACATAGCAAAAGCAAAGTATAAAGTTCCAGGGAAAAAGTTTTGATACACATTAGGCAGTTTTAAAGTGTAGCTCAAGTCAAGTCCACAAGAGACTCATGATACACAAAACATAGTCTCTGGCAACAGAACCAGATCATCACATTCTTAAGCTTTTAGATGGTACTAAATGTTTAAAATGAACATCTCAGACAGTATAAAAGAGCCTCACAGCTTCCTGATAAGGAGAAACAGATTCTGATCAAGCTCCAATTCAGACATATAAGAGGGATTTCCTTTCAGCATCATCAAGAGTCCACCAAATGAAGCATTTATCTCCCTGGAAGAAGGAAATCAAAATGAAATTTGGAGGTCAGATAAGAAAGACTACTATGCTACTGAAGCTCCAATTAAGAGAGAGAAAAATTCCATAAAGGCCAAAGTAAATAAAAGATTAAAAGAATAAACTATACATTACATAGTAAATAATGGAGTAAGAATTGCTAGCAAATAACAGTTCATAGCATAGGAGATGAACTTGCAAAATGCTCCAACTAACTAGGAGTTAGTATATACATACGACTTAGAAATTCTTCGTGCAATTTCATCTGCGGTCTCCTCTTTATCATTTGAGATCTTGTATACCTTCCCACGCATGACATACTCATAGCTGTCTGCTAGAGACTCTTTCTTCTCCTATATGGATGGAGTTATTTATTAGGCAAACAGTAGTGAACTGATCTTTATAACTTCATTAGAGTATAAGTTGTTCTTATGGAGTGTGGAGGGAGGTCTGTCATATATGTATTACTTTTCAATTTTTTCTCAACAGATTGGAACAAATATCGATTTATGAAATGAGAATATCTAATATAGATTCAAGAACAGCAAAAGTGAAGAAGATTTCTGTTGGTAACCCAAAGACTAAAGAGTAGTGGATAGAAACACAAATGAATTGTCCTGTGTCAACTCCAAGTAATCACTACAAGCATCAATTTCACTTAAAACCTTAAGATTCTCTAGTAGAAAAAATGTGAATATAGAAGGCTATGTTGCTCCTACTCTTCATTTTTCTTGAAGTATCCGTGTTCGGCACCCGTGTCCGACGCATATTCGGACATGGGTATGAGGATATGACCCTCCAAGGACCCTCCAAATACATGGAAAAACTGAACATACCCGTGACGGACACATACCTATATCCGAGTCCGAGTAACATAGATAGAAGGAACAAGGTTACCTGGGAATAGTAGCCAGTGTCAGGTGTTCCATCCAAATTGAGTGTCCAGGCTAGTGCCATTAGGAATCTATCACCTACACTCATAGGATATATCTCTGTGTTCACATCTAGCTGCATGAACATGTCATAGTTTTCGCTCTTATTTGCTTCGATGCGAGTAACTGCACAGTGCACATACATACCAAAACCAAACTGATATAAATGACAGAGCACTACTGACTTAAATGTAAATCACAATAAGTCAAGGTTTCATTTGAACATGTTCAATTATTCCACAGGCATAAAATCTTGGAAATAAACTAATAAAAGTCTAAAACTACCAATAGTGTTAAGCTAAAAGTTTACCAAATAACAAAGTTATAAAGAAATTAACTTAACAACAGGTAGTGCTGAGGCCAAAAGAAAAAACAAACAACAGGAGGTAATATTGTTCCCAATAGTGAATCCCCATTTTACTTAATTGTTACATTGTCAATACAAGGCAAAATACTCTCTTCCTCCCTCCCTCCTTAATTCCTTTTAGAGGGATCACAAACATTGAAATTTGTTTCCAAGTACCCAAGATTTACATTACTGCATATGATTAGTCTATATTTGAGTACTAACAAATAGTTGAATGATTACACTTTTAAATTGCTAATATAACTAGAACATGAAATTCCTGGAAAGAATGTAATATTATTATCTGTTAGACTGTTACCTCCATGTACAAGTGCATATTTGCTTCCATTCTACAAGATTTTGAAATAAGAATTAAGAACAATAACATAAAGGAAATTGAAAAAAGGAACTGAAGAACAATTATGACTTCAGGGATTAAATGAAATTTAAATCCACCATTCCTGTAAGCAATTTGCCTTTTTCTTTTGATGCCAAAAGAAAAGGCATATATACATTCCAAAACTATGTCTTACTATCAGGTAAACTATGTTTACTCAACAATAAGACAAGCTTAATGTAACTTCTGCTTAAACAAAGACTTGGCAAGCTTGGATTATATCTGTTTTCTCTTTGAACCCTGCCTTTCAAGACAAACACTTGTAGAACTAGATTTTATAGCTTATATTCAAGTTTCAGTCACTGAGATACATGATGATTTTCCCTTTTAGCATCTCTAATTAGTGAGACTGAAACCTTATAAAAGTTGTCATAAATATGAATTTCAGCATTTCAGTTTATAACCCAAAACAGAGTAAGTAACCAAATACAACTTCTTTACATTCTTACCCTAAAAGGCTAAACTCATCACATTCCTTTATTGCATGAAGGCCAATTTTTTTCCCCATTCAATCAGAAAAATTAAAGTGGACAGGTAAATACATAATATATGCCACTAACATTATATGGGAAATGAACAAGAAATCAAGCTGCATATCCTCAAACAGTTCTATATTTTATGAAAAGAAAAAAGAAAAACAAAAGCCATGGTTTTTACCTTTGTCAAATGCCTCTTCCTTAACCAGATTATTAACCAGAAAAATATCCTCAAAAAGTATAAGATTCGAGGCTGCCATCTTTGCAGCAAATTCACTCCTACAAATAATTTAAGCAAGATTGTCAAAGAAATTAACAAACAATAAAAACATGCAAAAAACCAACCAAAAGATTTGCATTACTTTTCCTTCTAATCTTCTCTAAAAACCCTTTAATGAACAAGTGTATTTTCTTCTCAAAAAAGACAAAATGAATTAATGAACATCTTTTTCATGTATGCTTCTTACAAAAGCAAAAACCCATGCAAATTTACGTATATAGTTATGAATATACGTATAAAAAGCACAGAAACTTAACTATTTTGCTTTCTTTTCTTGAAATGGAGCAAAATAAATGAGTTCAAAACAAAAAGCCTTACGAAAATGGTTTTCTTTATGGTTCTTGGACTTCAAGTTTACTAAAAAAGGAAGAACAAGATCAAAAACCTTAATGAACTTCAAAAAACTTCTAAAAGAAAGCTCATTTCTCAAGTAGGTAAAAAAGAATAGCACGTTGAGAACCTTAAAAATCCCTCACTTTCCCGACCTTTCTTGGCTACCAAACGGGAGTCGAGAAATGAGAGAGAGAAACCTTACCAAATATCAGCAGGTTTTTTGTATGGTTGTTTATGGAAGGTTCTAAAGAAAAGCTAAGGATATATAGAGTACCACAGTTAAATTGTGGGCTTGGCCCCAAAATGACAGAAGAGTTTTTTCTTTTTTTGCTAAGGAAATGATAAAAGAGTTTGAATACTATAATATATATATATTGATGAAATAATATAATATATTTTTAACACTTAGACAAACATGTTACGGAATTAATAATAATTCAACATATAAATTTTAAAAAGAAAAGATTATATACACTTAATAACTAGACAGTTTTCATACACATATGACAACATAAAAATTAAATTAAAACAAAAAAAAAATTGAAACAAAAATAATAATAATACATATGTGTACAATTTTTATGTATGAAATATGTGTAAGTAGCGCTCCCCGTTCTAAAATGATAGGCTGAGTTATCTATAAGATCGTTTTAATTTGGACATTATATCTAATTTAGTTTTACATATTTTCGTAATTTTTTACATGATTTATATTTGTTTAATTTGACCGTTGTATTTCATGCTTTATTTATGTAGATCGTGTACGTCAAATTTCGAGTAAATTAAAAATATCTAACTATTTGTTTGATGTAAAAAATTTACAATCGTTAAATATATATATATATATAAAAGACGATATTTTCGATTGACATGATATAAAATCGGATCCATTTAAAATTTTACGTACACAACGAATACGATTATATTATTAAATTCAATGATCAAATTATTAAAATATTAATTATATAATAAATTATAAAAGCGTATAAAACTAATATATATATATATATATATATATATGTGTGAAATATGTGCAAAGAGCGCTCCCAGCTCTAAAATGATAGGTTGAGTTGTCTAATATGAGATCATTTTAATTTGGACATTGATATATATATATATATATATATATATATATATATACTGTTTTGTTTAATAGAAGAAGACAAAATTCACATTTCAGATCTCTATTTATAGTTCGATTTTCTGACTATTTACAAGAAAAAAATGTTTATTATTTATTATCTCATGCTAGTTAATATTAATTCATAACCAGCTTTGCAAGGGTGTTGACAAAGAGTAAGAAAAAATTATTTTATATATGCTTTAAAAATTGATTAAAGTATTTAAATAGTTTCTGTATTATATTCAAAAGTACATTTTAATTTTCATATTATAGAAATGAATAATTTAATCTTTGTACGTTTGAAATTGGTGCAAAAAAGTAAAATTGGTACTTAAATATAAAAACTTGACACGTAGTACCATATAATGATATCACATGTATTAATAAAAAAATTATTGTTTTAATTTAAAAATAAAAATAATATTTTCCTTGACACGTGGCACCACGTAATTATACCACGTGTATTAACAAAAAAAAACATTTTATTTTAATTTTTAAAATAAAGATAATATTTTTTTCTTCCTTTCTCTCTCCCTTTTAATATTAATAAATATTTATAACAAAAATTAAAATAATAAAATATTTTAATTTCTTTTTTTAATTTTTTAAAATTTTTAAGAAAAAAGAGATATTAATTTTTAAAAATATTTTTTTAAAATTTTAAAAAAAAATAGAAATTAATTTTTAGAAAATAGAATTTTATATTTTTAAAATATTTTTTGTAAAAATTCAGATATTTATTTTTAAAAAATAAGTGATGCCACATGTCATCACCTGATTGGTCAATGCCATATCATCATCTATGTTTAACGGTATTAAGTCAAGGTACCACATTGATACGCGGTTTGATAATAGATGTACCACATTGAACACTTTTAAAGTATAGGTATCATATTGACAAATTTGATCAACTTCAAGGACCATTCATGATATTATCCATTTTTGTTATATGTTATCTTTATATACATTTAGGGTGGGTTTGGTTCAGTGAATCTTTCGTTACAGGCCGTAATCTAAGATTTCGTCATGAGATTACCGTGTTTGATTCACAAACATTTCGCAATCTCGGTAATATGATATTAGCTACAGTGTCAAAATTCGGTCATATTGGGTGTAATGTCATACCTACCTCTTCCTCAGGTTATGTTACATTTCGCCCGTAATGTAACATTTGTGCCACTTTTTCCCCCCAATATTAATGTTTTGGGTCCTTTTTGTCCTTATAACATAATGAAATAACACCCAATACCACGAGATTTATTTTAGCTGACATTTCCTCTTCCTCTCGTCTCGACTTCTCTCTAGACCGTTACCTCTCCCTCTCGACTTCTTCCTGAACCATTGCCTCTCCCATTCGATGCCTCAATCAACCATTTTCTTCCCCTTTCTTGATTTCGTCGGTCAATCCAGGTATGATCCATTTTGAAATTTTCGATTTATATATTTTTAGCCAATAGATTTTGTGTGTGAATATCAGATTCAAGGGTTTAGGATTTTGATATTGGGTTTTAATTTTTGGGGTTTCGGTTCTTGGAGTTTAGGTCTTAATCAAAACTGAATGAAACCATGATGCGATATTAAAATGCTTTTGGGGTTTTGATTTTTAGAGGTTTAGGTTTTGATATTGGGTTTCAATCTATGTTGTTTGATTTGGGGTTTCAATGTATTTTAGGATTTCCCCTTTAAAGGAATGAAACCATGCTACTATAGTGTATCTTTTTTGAATGGCTTTCGTGTATCCGTTATGGATTTCAATGTGCTTGAAAACATTGAAAACAACTTTTTTTTCATTCTCAAAGCTGGGTGCATTTTCAATTCCATTTTCTGAAAAAACGTTTTCTCTAAACATCTATCAAACATGTTTTCTATTTTTCAAGAAAATGAAAACAGAAAACACTTATGTTTTCTTACACCAAACATTGGTGAATTTGAATGGCTTTCATTAAATATTAAAGCACATCATCCCTTTTGTTTCTCCTGGATAAAGAGTTAAGATTGAACAATAGGTTTTTCTTGCTTGTGAACCATTTGTAATGCTAACCAGCTTGAACGAATGTTTCTGAACACATTTTGATGCTTGTTTATCTATCTGCCTTAATTGCTAGATATGAGTGTAAACACCTAATTTTATCCTGACCCCCTAAACCAGGCAGATTCTCTTTTTTAACTTCCCGGAACGCAAAGAGACTTCCACCGTTCCATAGATGAGTCTCCAAGACTTTGTTTCGGAGGTCAGCACAAAAAGTTAACTAAGAAAAAGTCAACCACTGACAAAGTCAAATTCTAGTCAAAATAAAGATTCGAAGTTGAATTGAACAATAGCGAAAGAATTTTGATAATCCGAGGTCTACAACGAAAGATATAGAGTTTGGAAGACGGGTTGCATAAATTTAGTGTAGGAGAATACCTAATTCGGCAAATTTGAGAAAAATGCGTAAACGATCAAATCGGATGAAATTTGAGGTCCCAAATGGGATGAGATCAATAACTACGGATATTGGAAGGTCCAATTTTGAAAACGGAGTTGAAGGAATGTGCGGTTTGAAGGAAAATAAAGATTTAATAAGAAATTCACAGATTTGAGGAAAACTGTAGAGATGGCTCATTTCAGTGAAATTAAAGCTCCCGGTTGATAAAGGACAAATAAACAAAAATATCCCAAGGTCTAGTTTGAAGTGGATCCCAAGGAAGAGCCGATTAGAGGGAAAACGGAAAAACGAGAAAATTCTCGGTATTGAAAAAGGGAAAACTAAATCGAAGGGGAATTTGATTGGAAAAATTGGGCGTTTTTCGACCAACTCAAATTCAATATTTAAAAAAGCAGTGGAAAAAGAAAATCCGAAAATCGGACCCATTTTGAGTAAAACCGAGGTTTCGGAGGTTAAAGGGCAATATTGGAAAATTCGGGAAAAATAGGTCCCGAGCACAGGAAATTATGAAAACTTTCAGATTTTAATTTTATATCATATGGAAGGGATCGGTGAAGAAAAATCCGTAATCGGAGCTCAATGGAGAAAGACAAAATTCGGGTGCACTAACCCGAAAAATCCCAAAAAAAAATTCAGGAAAAATAGCAAATGAGCTCGAAAAATTATAAAAACTTCCAGATCTGAGTTTTAAGTTTTTTGAAAGATATTGGTGAAGAAAAATCCTGAATCGGAGCTCGAATGAAAAAGGCGAAGTTCGAGTGCACTAACCTGGAAAATCCAAAAACAAATTCCGGAAAAATAGGAAACGAGCTCAAAAAAGTATCAAAACTTTCAGATCTGAAGAAAAATATAGAATTGGAGCTCAAATAAAAAAGGCTAAATTTGGGAGGCACTAAACCGAAACTTTAGAGAAAAATCCGGGAAATTAGAGAATGAGTTCGGAAAAATGTGAAAACCTCCAAGACCAAGTTTTATATTGGATAGGATGAGTTGGAAAAGAAAAATCCAAAATTGGGGTCAATTTGCAATTTAACCAAGTTTTAACAAGTAATTTTAAAATATTTTATATTTTAAAAATAATTTTAGTTAAATATTTTAATTTTTAAAATAATTCTTAATTTTTTTAAAGAAAAAACATATTTCATTTTTAAAAATATAATTTTATATTTTATATTTTTAATATAATTGTTTTAAGAAAAAATAGATATTAATTTTTAAAAGTATAATTTTAAATATTTAAATATTTTTTTAAAAATTAAATATGTTTTTTCTTTAAAAAAATTTAAATATTTAGATATTTAACTAAAATTACTTTTAAAGTATAAAATATTTTAAAATTACTTATTAAATTTTTTTTTATAAATTTTTTAATCATATAAACTATATAATCATATTGTGATCTCCAAATCTTTGTGGTCAAATTAATGACTACTATTAAGTAAAAGATTTAACTTCCATATCATAATAATGATGTCATTAAGAAAGTCTATGCTTTTCACTATTCCACCTTTGATTAGAAAAATAATCATGCAAATAGTATATGATTTATTTCTAATCAAAACCACATTTAAATTAATAATAAATTTGTAAAATAATCCAACCTTTGATTTCATAAAATCAATCATGAATCCATGTGGCAAATAATAAAATGGATTAGATAATTATAAAATCATAACTTCATTTAATCCCTTAAAAATGGACTAATAAAATGAATTAAATAATTCTAAAATCATAATTTCATTTAATCCCTTCAAAAAGAACTATAAACTTTATAAAAAAAAATGATATTTAAAACCATTTGGACTTATGGTTCTGTTAGCTAACCACAGTGATCCACCTTATATTTTCATGTATATAATAAACTATTAATTGGTTTATTATCCGACAATTAATCCATGGAGCATCACTTTGGCATGCATACATAGATACCAATGCAACAAAATTAATATCAGATATGATGCCTATGGTAGAAAACATTGCTAAGCAATAGTCATTGGATAAAAATAGTTGTAATAAACTTAACCATACTCTTCTAATCCTTCTATTTAAAATATTCAATACCACAACAAATATGAATTCATGCTTATTCAAGAACTAAAATTTTAATCATGCCTTTTGAACAATGTAGGTATTAAAAGATAAAGAATAAGCATCAAACTAGTATATATATATATATATATATATATATATATATATATAATTCTAGAAATATGCAAAGTAAAGATACTTGGCCACTAAATTTATAGGGTATATCCAGAATTGCAATGCACGAATAAAGAAGGGGACTCCCTTCCCTCACCACTCAATATATAGTAACCATTAAAGACATTAATTTACCCACATATAAAACATGTAGTACTATCAATTAAAGACACTTGGGTCCAAAGTACATACATCTAACCATAACTATGAAAATAATGCTGAAAACAGAATGAGAGAAAATAATTGAAACTAGTTTTTAGAAAATTCTTAATATTTGAGGATGAATAAAAATGAGACAATTTCAAAGGGTTAAACTTAACTAATTAAACTACATAGTCTGAGCATTTTAGTGGAGTGGTTCTGCTTTTTTTTTTTTTTTTTTTTTTTGTGAACAAATATCTATTCTAATGAATACCTTTATAGGGAAATGTTATCCTTTCATTCTTTTTCATGGTTAACTTTGTAAACTTTTGGAGTATCATCTGTTAATAGTCAATAATCATATATACAAACAATAATTAATGAAACTCCATTAATATCCAGGCCATTTCAATTTTACTTTTATTGTGAACAAAGGCCTTAACCATGGTATTCATAATCCTTGAACATTTTTTTTTTAACCTTTAAACAGACTTCAATCATCATTTTGAAGTCAATAACAGCCATCATATGGCTTAGTTCTAGCAATTTAATAATGACCCAAATTCAATATTTAGAGATGAACCAGTTAGCAAAAGTTAATATAAAAAAAAAAAAAAAAAATTCATTAATACATAAAACATACCTCGTCCTTGTTACGGAAATAAATCAAGCCTGAATATATCTTCTAGTTATAAATCATAATTCTGTTTTTGTCTTTCACCCACGCCTTTGAATCAATATTTCAACTTACAACACAAATGTGAGAACTAAAACTGGTACAACTACTTAAATCACCATTCTTGAAGTATGAATTACAATGGTGATAGACCATGATTGATTCTTCGTATACCATCCACGGCCCTTATGAAACAACCATAAAAGAACATCATGTTTGATCATAATAATGCACATGCAGTGCTGCCTTTGATCGTGGATCTTGAAAAGCATGGACATGATGACATAATCAAATTTGTCTTTGTACACTACTTATGCCACTGATCGACTTCAATGAGGATCCCGTTTGCTAGTGCAACTTCATGCCCATGTGCACATTTTCTTTTCAATGCCGAGATTTATGCATTTCTTTATACGGATCCATTTTGATCCCTTGAAAGTTATTTTTTATTCCTCGAGTCTCCTCTCATCATTGATTTTCAAAATTGTAAGAATGTTTTCAAAAAGCGAAATTAAAACCTTAAGATTGTCAGTACATGGATTAAGAAAATCATAAAAAAATTAATGAAGGTTTTAAGACGTGTAACAATGTCATTTTCTTTAAAATTTTATTTGCCTTCATCACTTAATAAATTGGTATGCAAAAAAGTTATCGGCGTATAAACCTCGAAGATACAATGAAGTCCAATGATTGACGGCGTTTTGTATTGACGAAATCAATCCACTGAGCATTCAACAGTGTAAGAACATAATCATCAAATTTTGAATGTCGAAAGAACTTGTGAGTGTTTTATGGTTATTGTTCATTATTGAACAATGTCCAACCTTTGTTCTTTTTCTATTTTCTATGTCTTCCAAAAAATTAGAGAGGTTCTATTTATAAGCAAATAGATGTCTCTTTATATAGGCATTATTATCCAAATAGATGTCTATTTGGATAGTCACAACACTTAGCAAATAACCAAGAGACACAATTCTTAGTACATAATCAAGAGACACAACTTTTTAATTATTGAAGACATAACCTTTCACTTATCACATGCAAATTATGTGACATTATTTTAAAAACGTTCTAACATATATTTAACAATTTACCATAATTTCTTTGGATAAATATATAGGTGTAATTATATCTATAACATAACTCACCCGTTTATATTATTAATAATAAATTGTAATAATTAAATTATTGATTGTTTTATTATTTATTTAAGATGCAGTATATATAAGATTGAATTTTATTTCATTGTCCATGCTAAGCTCTATAATTTACATAGTCCATGCTAATCATTATTTTTGTATTTCACATACTTTTTTTTTTTGTTGATATTTTTGATATTATTTATCTATTACGTGTACACTATTTTTTCATTTTTTTTTCTTTTATTATCATTTTAATTTATCACCATCAGTAAATATTACATGTGGGCTATCTGTCCAAATCTAAAGATCCATTTAATATTTGGAAAGGTTTGAACAAAAATATTAAGCTCAAAAAATGAGTTTAGAAAAAAAAAATGAAAACCGTTTAAAAAACGGGTCAGATCTTGACTCCAATATTCAAGGCTCGAGCCCGGCCCATTTTTCAATTATATAGTATATAGTATATAATATTTTTATATTTATATATATTATGTAATTTGTATCATATAAATAATATTATAGTGTAAATATTAAAAAATATGTCAATTATCTACATTTTAAAACTTAATAAAAAAATTATAGTACTAAAGATTAAATAAAAAAATAATATGAAATTTAAACTTTTAAAAAGAAAAACAATATGGACAGGCCTGGACGGGTTTGGACTACCCATTTAAAAAAATAGGTGGGCTTGGACAGAATTTAAGGCTCATATTTCGGGTCAGCCGAGTTTGGACAAGTATATATGATGTTGATACCTTACTTAAACTAGGTCTGAACCTGACTCGACCTGACCCATGAACACCTCTATTATAGTAGTAATTTTACTCTTTTTATTAGTATTTATAGTTTTTGGATTAAAAACTAAAAAAAAAAAAAAAGTATTTTTTATATATTGATAGTCGAATTTTTTTAAATTTTATAAGTAAGGTTAAGAGATTGTGTCATATATTTCACCTTTTTTTAGTTAATTTTTTTTATTTTTTTATATATTTTAAAAAATATGTATCATTTTATAATTTGCTTATAAAATCTAAAAAATTTATTTGAGGATATATAAGATGATTTTTCAATTAAAAAAAATCTTTAGATATAGTTGCAAATACTAATATTTTTTTATTTAAAAACGTGTAACATAATTTTAAACTCAAATCTGGACAATAGTAGGTTGACGACCTTTAGTATAGGATAACAACAGATTGAATATCTATAATTTTTTAAATATTTGAATTTAAATCCGCTTAATTTATCCGAAATCGAATCCATTTATTTTTCGCTTACTATTTGAATATCATTATCTAAATCCGCATCTGATTTAAAGAGCAATATTGGTTGGATAATCAAATCTGCTAAATATTCGAATTTATTAAATTATTTTTTAAAATAAAAATATAAAATTAAATAAGAACTAAATATGTAAATGGATATCAGATTCGGATATCGAATCCGTTATCCGCATAAATAAAGCGAATTTAGATATCCGACATTATCCAAACCAAAATAAAAGCAGATTCGGATAACTATATCTAAGAATTTATATCCGAATCCATTCCGAATAATAAATTTAATATTCGAATTCACAAAAAATAAATAAAATAATATCCGATATTTAATGTTTTATTATTTATTGTCATGCATACTCTAATATGACCACTTTATTTAATTTAGTGTTATCCAATATTACTAGCATTTCGTCAAATGGGTTAATCTAAAAAAATATCCATTGTCATCCTACTCTAGTATGACCAATTTGTTTAATTTAGTGTTATCCAATATTACTAACATTTCTTCAAATGGGTTAATCTAAAAAAAAACATTCTTTTTTTAAATTTTTTTTTTTATTTTGGTGAATGTATTTCGAGATGCGTCAAACCAAAAAAAGAATATCCACTTAAGATCATTGAAAAAAAATAAAAAACTTTAAGACAGCCTTAATTGTATTAAAAAAAGAAATTATAATTGCATACTTATGACTCGAAAAATAGACTACAACCAACCAAGTCAGCAAAATGCTGATGTAACACGCAGCAAATAGTTGACCAAGTCATTTTAGGCCGAGTTGACAATTACGCATTATATTATTTAGATTTTTTATAAAAATATTTATGATAAATATTTATGTTTAGTATATATTTAAATATAATTTTTTAAATAATAATTTTTTTTAAAAATTAAATATATTCATAATTAAAACATATTTATTTTCGAAATTCATTTTCGATTTTGAGTAACATAAATTTTTCGTCACCGACCGTACTTCTTTCCTGTTTGAAAATTTTAAGAAAAGTCGTCTTTGAACTTAGCAATTTATTTATGATTAAATAAAAAAAAAAAGCCATAAATTTGGGAAGTCAGTTTTGGGCAACTACTAATACCTAAACGAGCTTAATAATGGACTTTGAAAGACTTCAAAACCTGCATACGCCTTCCTTCATCTTCAGGGACTTTGAATTCTTTATTTCTTAATTGTCTTCCCTTTCTTAATTAACTTCTTCCAAGAATTCCCTTTGCTTCTCTGTGTCAGCCTTTCAGGTGAGTTCAATTTTCCCATATGGGTTACTTGCTTTTCTTTTTCTTTAGCTAATTGGCTGATTATCTTTCAGTTCTCTTTCTGGGTTTTTCTTGGTTTAGTTTGTTGTCTTTTTTTTTTTTTTTTTTGCTTCATGTAATTAATAACTTGAACTTTATTAGTTTGATCGATTAATTTTCCTGTATGGGTTATATTTAGTTTACTTGCTTTTCTTCATCTTTTGCTAATAGGCTGATTCTCTATCAGTTTTCTTTCTGGGTTTTGTTTCTTGTCTCTTATCTTTATTGATGAAGCATGTAGATGTAGTTATTATTCTTGAACTTGGTTTGATCAGTTCATAAGTTTTACTGGTTTTTCATGAGTCATTGTATTTTTCTATTTTAGGAATTTTTCTGGCATAATTTCCTTTTTGCTTGATGTTTAATGGTGAAATGAGCATAAATTATGCATTTAAGATCAAATTGGGGCTGAAATCAGGTGGCTTCTGACTTCATTTCGTGTTTTTTCCTCATAGAAGTCTTTATATATGTTTAAGGAGGGGCTAATTACATGGCTAGGAATTTGATACACCACTTTTAGTGGTATTATTTCTTTTGAATTATTTATTAAATTTTTACTTTCCGTAATTTATTCAAATTTCACCTTGTTACTCTATGATCACCCTAGTCCTCATTTGCTAGAAATATGCAATGAGTTATGATTAATGAGAATTGGATCAGGTTTAGATATGTAGTTTCAGGAGAAAGCCTTATTGCCTTATTGGATAAGAAGCAAACTTTGTAAAGTTGCATTGGTGCCTTAGCTGATGACTTCAAAATATTAACTAAATTTTCAGAATTCAACATGCTTTTGGAAATTTATATATGACTTCTGAAGTCAGTATGGACTAATTGATGCTTTTCTTGTTAACGAATTTGTCTATATGATGATATAAAGGGATGGAAAAACTTGTTAAATTTTGCTTTTTCTAGAATCTTAGTGTGAAAAACAAAAATTTTGAAGTAAAGGGCATCAGGCCATTATGCAGGACATATTAGATGGCATAACATACCAATGCAGGTGAATAGATGTTCTCTGTAGAGGTAGCATGAATTAGACTAGTTGATAGATGTTGATTTCTATTATTTTCATGGAACAAGGTCCAAGAGTGTGTCTATTCTAGGGCTGTAAGGAGTAAGTAGGAACAACTTCTCCAATTAGGGATTTTGATTAATCTATGTTTCAAAAGGTATAATATTTCTGATTTGACACCAATGGCTTGTTAAGTATAGCTAGGTAACCCTACATTGCACATTATAGAAGGCAATGCTAATTGCTACCTGCTCAAAACTTCTAGAGTTTCTTATCTTTTTATGGATTTACTAGATTTGTTTAATTGGTTTAGAAATATATAGAGAATTTCATCACTTTAGAGACATAGTCATTGTAGGTTACGGATCTTTAAAATGAATAAACCCCTTGCACCACTAACAGACATCCACCAAAACAACTAAATCAAAACGGAATCCATGAACCACTGCTATTGTCTATCCCCAGCAAAACTTACAGGTACTGAAATATTTAAAAATATCATTGTAAAGAAATCAAAATTTAAGATAGTACATTCATAGATATTGCTATGATCCTAGATCCAAACTGAATCCCATACTGAATTTAGAAGATGTTCCTGAAATCATTACCTGACATACTAAATTACCTAAATGATGAAGAGCTACATGTATTTGAATGTGCTCATCTACCATGAAATTTGGTGTATTAGTTCTAATTGAGCATGGACTGTCAATGGATGACTGCATCAGTGCCTTTTTTAATGATTTTGATATTTTATTCCATAGAATTATGAATATGAAATTAAGTGTTTCTGATGGTTCTTTTTGGCAGGTCTTAGAACTGCTCTGATAGAAAGCATTGGTTGAATATATAAGAAAACTGGTCAACGGTGCATCATAAAATTATGACTTGTTTTTCTTTCTTATTCCGTAGACGCATAGATTCATCAAATAACCAGTCTTTTGGGGTTGATGAAGGTAAGTCAGAAGCCTTCTTCTAATACTTAGAAAACCTTTTATACTGTCATGTCCAATTAAATGAAGGATGGCTGATCCTTCATATTTAATACTAATAAGCCTTATCACTGAAGTCCATTGCACGAACTAATTTCCTCCATTCTGCCCTCTATGTACATCAAACAATGTGATTTTCTCTACCTCTACTGTCTTCATGTTAAATAACTTTCTCTAAACTGGTACATCACTAGGTCTTTGTAGCACTTGCAAATATTTTACATAGTTTTGTCCCGCATTTTTTGTGCACCTTTTACAAGTAATTTCATCTCTTTTTTATTTAAAAGAAACAAATAATATTATCCTTTCTAATATCAACTTAAACATTCTTATTTCAGCAACAATCATTTTGCAAATATTGTTTCTTCATCAACATGAATAATAGAGCTCTCCTAAAATCACTGAATATTCCATTTCCATTCTTCATTGCATCCTGCTGTTCTACTCCTGTCAATAAATCCTCTTTGATCTTTGTTTCATTATGTATAATAGAACCTATGCACCATAACGCTAACTTGTAGAAATTTCTTGACCTTCAATTTCTACTCTTCCAACCTTTTTAGTTCAACTTGTGTTAAAAAAATCTCTTTGATACTGGTGACTCCTTACTTACAGTTTATGATTAAACCAACCGTATTATTCTGCCTAAAACTAAATTAATAGGAAAACTTCTAATCTGCTTTTTTTTTTTTTTTTTTTTTAATGAACAGAATTGGACATTCACAATGTAAAATTTTTCACGTACAATGAATTAAGAATTGCTACTGAAGATTTTAGCCTTGCCAATAAAATTGGAGAAGGAGGTTTTGGTTCTGTCTATAAGGTATATATGCTGTTTCAATATATAAAGCATTATTTACTTGATCCATTGTCTTCTTTACGACATTCTGCAAAAGGAACCTCCTTAATTATCATTATGGATTTTCAGGGGAGGCTTAAAAATGGGAAGATTGCTGCTATAAAAGTTCTTTCAGCTGAATCAAGACAGGGAGTGAGAGAATTTGTGACAGAGATTAAGGTGATCTCAGAAATAGAGCATGAAAATTTAGTCAGTCTCTATGGCTGTTGTGTAGAAGATAATCACAGAATCTTGGTCTACAACTACCTAGAGAATAATAGCCTTGCCCAGACTCTTCTTGGTAATTTGTTAATTTTGTTCTACAGTTGGAAGTTCAGTTTATTGTTTATTGAGGTTATTCTTCATACCACAGAGTAGTAGTTCCATCCTAGAACTATATATTTCTGAAAAATGTATTTGCTATTTATTTTACTCCACATTTTGATGACACGACTGTTCTCACTTTTAATCGAGATGTCCCAAAAAAGTTGTGCAGAACTAAAATTTAAATTCTAAATAGTATCAAACATCCATCATCCAACTATGCCTTTCATTACATGATTTACTTACAATGGAAAAATGAAGAGAAAAAGGTACCCCATTTATGAAAGGCAAAATTGGATTATTTTGTCAATACTATTTAGTCCGACTTTATTTAATGTGGTTCTTTTTTATCCTTGAACATTTTCTAAGAGGACAGCTATTTGGGATAGTAGGAGTACTTTTTTTTCTTCTTTTTCTTTTTTAAGGAATCCTGCATTATTTAAAATCTTAACCATAGAAGAAGTGCTGTTGTATAAGATGCATCTCATTTAACAGATTCACACAGTGCTTGCCTAAGAAAGTTTAAATCACATTGAAACTGAGAAATTAAAACCTTTTCTTTTACAGGTAGTGGTCGCAGTAATATCCAGTTTAATTGGAAAACACGGTCTAAAATATGCGTTGGGATTGCACGTGGGTTTGCTTTTCTACATGAGGAAGTACGGCCGTACATTGTTCACAGAGATATCAAAGCAAGCAATATTCTTCTTGACAGAGACCTAACACCCAAAATATCAGATTTTGGCTTGGCAAAGCTCATCCCAGCGAACATGACTCATGTCAGCACTCGTGTGGCTGGAACAATGTAAGGCTCCAATCTTCCTGTTAGTTGTTCAAGTTAACAATAACTTCAAATATACTTTTAGTTTTGATTAGCACTGATCATGATATTATCATCCAAGTCTTCTAAGCATTGGTGTTATAAGCAATACTTAAACAAAATTTATCACTTTTATATATATTTTTCTATTGGAGTTTCTGCTTTATCATCATAGAGTGGGTTTATTATTCTGAGTTTAGTAATTAATAAATAATATTTTCTCCATGGCCATAAGAATCTGCAAACATCATTTGATTATTCACTTTCATGTTAAAAGGTTATTAAGTGTAGGATTTTGTGGCTAGCTGTTGTTAGATTATTAAGTTAAGCATATGTCACACTATACGATTAAATTTTAGTTCATATTTGCTCATCAATCAAATTTTTTCCTATCTCACTCAACCTTTTATGCTTTCAATAAATATGAGCTGTGTCATTAACATTTTTATTCACTATTTTAGAGGTTATCTAGCACCAGAGTATGCAATAAGGGGGCAGTTGACGCGAAAAGCAGATATTTACGGTTTTGGCGTTCTCCTCATAGAAATAGTCAGTGGCAGATGTAACACAAATACACAGTTACCTGTAGGAGAACAATATCTCCTAGAACTGGTATGCTTTTGAGTCTTTTCTGTTATGTTTCAAATTTTGTTTATTGCAATTATTTAATAGTAGAGCTCTTGACCTGTGAGTTACTGGTAATGGCACTTCCTTTCAGTTTTTGCTCAGAGATCATCAAGCAGTTATGAAATGAGCAAGGGATAAAGATGTAATAACTCCTTGAAATATTATTGAATTTCCTTGAACTCCTTAATTTTATTTTATTTTTTTAAAATTTCTTGAAAACCTATTAGACATTACATATTATAATTTTGCTTTAAGCTGCATCCGTGTAACTTTGTGATTTCTCTTCTATTAAATCTTGTCTTGATTTTACATTTATGGAGCTTACAGCTTAGTTTCGAAAGTCATTTCAACCTTGGAATTGAAATAAGTGATGTTTGTGGATAGAAGATCAAAGAATTTAACTACTGAGATGATTTCTATGGAATATTTGGGCATCTCTGAATATCAGCATTATAAGTTTCTTGTTAAAGCATGTTATTTATATTTCCCTTATTTTGGATAAGCTTGTGGATGTCTTTGCCTGTATAAAAATATATGGAAAATAGAAAATCAATTTATAGTCTGATCCATGATGAATGAAAAGTAGTGTCAATCTCCTCAATGTGAGAAGACTTGTTTTGAAATTCTGCAAATTATGTATTGGAAAGGTTTGGGGTTCATGACATACACTGATCTCTTGTTGCAGACATGGGAGCTTTACGAGCGAAGGGAGCTGGTCGGGTTGGTAGACGCATCGTTGAACGGTGATTTTGATGCAGAGGAGGCTTGTAAGTTCCTCAAGGTCGGTCTTCTTTGCACCCAAGACACTCCTAAACTCCGGCCAACTATGTCATCTGTGGTGAAGATGCTAACTGGCCAGAAGGATGTCGATGAGAAGAAGATAACGAAACCGGGCTTAATTTCTGATTTTATGGACCTCAAAGTGCGAAGTTCTGATAAAACCAAGCAAGAATCCAAGCATACATCTTCTTATAATGCTTCCTCTAGCTCAGACACCCTAGACAATTCAACCCTGTCATCAGGAACCTCAACTTCTGCAACTATGACCTTCAATGCTCCGTTTAACGACCGGAGTGTTTAGTTTAAACATTCAACCAAACGAATTTGTCAAATTTTATTCATTCTATTCTATTTTTGGGTTTTCAAGCTTGCCGTTTTGTGAATTGTCTAACAGTGTTGTTTTTTTGTACTTCTTCGTCGAAATAGCCGAAAGTACGCTCTTGTAAATGTACCATGTTTGGTCAATTAAAAGAAACTAGATTAAACCCTCGCGCGATGCCGCGGAAATCAAATGTTAAATATACGATGACAACATTTCTAAAAACAAAAATTAACAATTAAACAAAAAAAAAAAATTTTTAAATAGCAAAAGAGAACTGTCATAACAATTTAAAGTTATAAAGAATTTATAAAGTCAGCTTAAAAGATAAATCTAAGTGAAACAAATTTTATCTTAAATTGAATCACAATGACAAACTATGTAAAATATAAAATGAATTGAGACACGACACGAACACAATATAGAAAAAATAATTAAAACACAACACGAAAAATTCAATAAGAATACACGAACATGTAAAAATATACATAAAATGAATTATTAACGTGTAAAATCTTATAATACTTTGAAGGGGAAAAAAACACGAACACGTCAAGAACACACAAATTTTTTTCTAAATCGAATCACTATGACAAATCATACAAAATATGTCATGAATTGATGAAAAACTATGTAAAATATTAAATGAATTGAAACACGAATTATCAACGTGTAAAAATTTATATAAATATATAATATTTTAAACACAAAAAATAACACGAATACATAAATTTTTTCGTTTTTTTTTTCTACCATTTTTTTCTATACACTAAAATAAAGTGGGGTCCACAACAAAGTGGGGCCCACCAAAAAAATATGGAGTGAAGTGGGGTCCACAATAAAGTAGGGCCCACCAAAAAAATTGGAGGGGGGCGACGTGGCCACCCTCTCCTTGCTGCAAAAACAGCAAAATTTATATATTGGATTTTTGCGGGGTTGAGCGTTGGGATGGTAATAGAGCGGGAAGGAAGCGAGATTGTCTTATTCATTTTCGGTCTACTTTTGTATGGATGTTGGTTACATTCACTTTCATGAATGTCAGTTACATCCATTTTCATGAATGTCGGTAACATCCATAACCGTTCCACAGTGTTCTACTCCGCTACATCTTAATTTTTATTAATTATTTTTAACTTAATATTGTAAAAAATTATATTATAATTTATTCATAAACATAATTTTAATATATAAAATTCTCTTATTTATATATAATATACATATATATATTAAAAGTATATATATATATATCTAATATATATACTAACAATATAAGAGAAAATATAAAATATTTTAAGAGGTAAGATAGTAATTTTAAAAAGCGGGCGGAGCGGATAAAAATTTTACCAAAATTATCCCGCTCCACCCTGTTTCGTTTTAAAAAAAAAAAACTCTATTTGGAACGAATCGGTACGAAATTTATCGGTCGGATTGAGTTTTGCCATCATATCATCGTTCCTTTTTGCCCCAAATCTCGATCCTTTGTCTTCTGCAGTCCGTGTGACATGCAGGCATGCACACTACCGTCCCCTGATCACCCTTGCTAGTTCAGTCTACACATAATATGTGTTTTTCTGAGTAAACTAAAACTTTTAGAGGAAAAGCAACGAATTCAGCTTCAGGAGCAATTGCATGTAGCCTGTTGCTTCAGCTGCACCTATCTCCAATGCCAAGGCAAGTGCAAAAAGAAGGAAGAATAGGGCCAATGGCCCAATGCCATCTCCTAGTTATTTCACTGCATTGTAGACTCGAAAAAGTAATAAATAATAAAAAAAAAAATTGTATAAAATTAAAGTAGACTTGTTCATGGGTTGAATCGGGGTTTAAAACTTTTATAATTTTTTTTATTCAATTCCGGCTTTGGACGGGTCTGAGCCAACCCAATTTATTGTTTAAAAAATAATAAAAAATTTATTTTTATATTAATATGTATAACTTTTTATAATTAAATTTTAAAAAAAATATTTTTTATTATATAAACAATGATTCAAGTTGAGTCAGACCGACCTAAATAAAAAAAAAACTCTACTCAAATCCGATTCAGTACGAGCCAAACTTATCAAGCTGACTATTCGGAGCATGTCTAAATTTAAGTTGGAAGAGTGGCTTTCTTTGAAAAAAAAAAAACTTTTAATTCATCTCCATGTCATCAAATAAAAGTAACTTTTGAAAGAAATTGCTTAAAAAAGATGAAGCAGTAGGAGTGTTGAAAAAGAACAAACAATTGTTATCTCTCTCCTCTCCCCTTTCTAGAAATTATTGGTTTTCAACTATTTTGAAAGGTTTAATTAAAAAATTAGTCCTTGAACTATATCCTTTTTTCTATTTTGATATCTAAATTTTTTTTTGTCTCAATAGGGTATCTATACTATAATTTCGTCAAACAAATTGATACTTGACACTAACACCGTTAAATAAATGCTGACATAATAAATAGCAACCAATGAGAGCATGACACGTGGCTAAATACCATGTCAACACTAACTTTATGATGCCACGTCATCAATAACCAAAAAAATGTTAAAAATTCAAAAAATAAATAAAAAAATTTAAAAAAGTTATAAAAAAATAAAAAATTCACAATAATTTTTTAAAATTCAAAAATTAAGAAAAAAATTAAAAAAATAGGAATAAATTAAAAAAAATCACAATTTTTTTCTAAAAATTCAAAAAAATCGAAAAAAATTCTAAAAATTTTAAAAAAATGAAATAATTATAAAAATAAAAAAAATTTCACAATTTCACAAAACTTTTAAAAAAAATCAGAAAATTCAAGAAAAATTGAAAATTTCAGAAAATTGAAAATATAAATAAAAAATTTTAAAAAATTATAAAAAATTAAAACAATCACAATAATTTTTTAAAATTAAAAAATTAAATTTTTTTTATAAAAATAATAATAAATTTTAAAAAAAGCACAATTTTCTTCTAAAAATTCAGAAAAATTGAAAAACAATTCTAAAAAATTTAAAAAGGAAATAATTATAAAAAATAAAATAAAATTCAAAAAATATAAAATTTTCATAATTTTTTTTAAAAAATCTGAAAATTCAAAAAAAAATTAAAAAATTAAAAATAAAATTAAAAAATCACAATAACTTTTTAAGATTAAAAAATTCAAAAAAAAATTATAAAAATAGGAATAAATTTTTTTAAAAAAATCATAATTTTTTTAAAAAGGAAATAATTATAAAAAATTAAATTAAGTTAAAATTTCCCTGTCCCTCTTTCCCTCTATCTCTCTCTCTATTTTTTAATTTGTTTTTTAAAAAAAATTCAAGAATTTTAAAAAAAATAAAAAAATAATTTTTAATTTTTTTAATTTTCCTTGAAATTTCTATAATTTTAAAAAATAAATTTTCAATATTTTAAACTTTTTTTTTTTGAATTTTTATCTTTTATTTTGAATTTTTATACTTTTTTCTATTTTTTGTGAATTTTTTCTATTTTTTATGTTAAAAATCTTTTAAAAAATTTAATTTTAATTTTTTCCTTTTTTTATAATTTTTTTAAAATAAAATTGTGATTTTTGTTTGATTTTTTTTTATTTTTTATAATTTTTTTGAATTTTGAATTTTTTATTTTCTTATTTGTAAAAAGATTTGAATTTTTTAATTTTTTTTTTGAATTTTTTGAATTTTTTAAAATTTTTTGAATATTTTAAATTATTTTTAAAATATATGAATTTTTTAAATTTTTCATAATTTTCCGATTTTTTTAATTTTTAAAATTTTTTTTCGAATTTTATGAATTTTTTTTTTTATAATTTTTTCTATTTTTAATATTTTTTATTTTAATGATGACATGGCATCATAGAATTATAGGCTGACATGGCATTTTGTCACGTGTCATGTTCTCATTGGGTGTTATTTGTCATGTCAGTATTTATTTAACGGTGTTAGTATTAAGTACTAATCTGTTTGACGAAATTATAATATAGGTACCTGATTGATATAAAAAATTCTTTAGATATCAAAGTGAGAAAAAAATATAATTCAGGGAGTAATTTTTTAATTAAGCCATTTTGAAATGACTCGTAAGCCTCTAACAGTAGCAGCTAGCAGATATGGAAAAGACGATTCTTTTATCTTATATAAAATATAATTAATAAAATAAAGTTAAATTTAAGTAATTAAACGCTACAAACAATGAAACAATTCATACTTCTAAATTGAACCATAATGATAAATTATACAAAATATAAAATGAAATGAATTGAGACATGACACAAATACAACATAAAAAAATAATAATTAAAACACAAAACTAAAAATAACATGAACATGACACGAATACATAAACGTGTCAAAATATACATAAAATGAATTATTAACGTATAAAAAATTATATAAATTTATAATACTTTGAACACACACAAAAATAACATGAACACGTCACGAACACATTTTTTTTCTTCTAAATTGAATCACTATGATAAGTTATGCAAAATATGTTATGAATTAAGACACGACACGAACACACAAAATTTTATCTAAATTAAATCACAATAACAAATTATGCACTGTAAAAAATATAATATTACTTTATTAATATAGTGTTTGCTTAATCCAATTCTTCAAGTTATACACTATAAAAACAAAAACAAATCAAATCATAAATAGATTTATAGTTTGGGCCATTTGCATGTGATCTTTTTGAAAAAAAAAAGAAAGTAAAATGCTGCTGTTTATTTGGTAACAAATATTTTACTTTTAATAAAAATAAAAAGAGTCATGTACATGATTCTATTTTTAAAAAGAAAATAACATAAAAAAAATATACCAATTTTACAGGAAAAGAAAATTTAAAAAATGAAGAAGAATTTTCTTCTTGATGATAAGAGGAGATAAGGTGGATAAAGAGAAAAAAAAGAAGAAGAGTGCAGTCAGTTGAATTGGCAAAACCCTTAAAGCCTCATTGTTTACTATGTTATTTGGATTTAGGTAAATGTCAGATATTGGTATCTATTTGATATACGTTTATTCAAAAACAAATTGGATAATTTATATAAAATATAAATAATAAAATAAAATAAATTTAATTTAATTTAATTTAATTTAATTAACTTTAAAAAATTAAAGTTAACAGCCTCATTATTTTAACATGATTACTTAATAATGTTATTTTTTAAAAGTACCGTATCAGTACCCATTGAATTCTTAATCATTTGGGACGGTTTAGATATTTGGCAACATGTTACCTGCTACTACAAGTTACAGGTTACTCTTAAAGCATTTGATTTTCATGATTCTTACTTAAATAGTTCTCATTGTAGTTGACTCGGCCTAAATTGAACAGTTATAATTAAGGAATTTCAAGTCTTGTTCATTTTGGAATAAACTTTAACAATTAAAATTTTAAGACTATTGCATTTGCACCCTCAAAATAATTAACATTAATTTTATATTTCATTGCCTTTAGATTTAAGATTTTCTATTCAATTTTTCTTGAAATTATATAAATATCAATAAACTTGATGAAATCATTCTACGAAAAATTTAACATTTTTTTTTTTATTAATTTTTTTTTTACTCAATTTTAAAAATAGATCAAAATTTAAAACTATTTCTCTCTCTCTTTCGTCTATTTTTTTAATCAATTTATCCTCACTAACAAACGAAAATATTGAATCTTTTAAAAAAAAATTCCACCGAATCCCAGCCCCAGGATTCAGTTTTAAATATGTAGAAACTATAAAGTGAAGTTGTTATTGTAGCATAACCAATGTTTTAATAACTACATCGGACATTGAACCAACTGGGTATTGTGTTCTTATTAATTGAAAAAGCATTAATAATGTTTTAAATACATCATTTGTTATTAAATATAGATTAAATATGACAAACATTTAATAAATAAATGCATTTGATTATAGGTAATACATTAGTGAAATTATGAAACTACAAAGAGTAAGAGTTTGAATTTTACCACTTACAACAAATTTTTAAAGAATATAATTTTCTTCTCTTATTTAAACCAATTTTTATTATCTACTTATATTAATTATTTTCTCTTTTGCTTTTTTTTTTTTGGTTGAGAAATCCCTCTTTCTATCATTTATTTATTTATTTATTTTTGTAGTATTTTTTGCCTTTTCCCTTTTACTTTCTTTTTTCACCTACAAAGATGAAGATATGATTTGCCAGAATGTAGGCTAGAACGTGATCGGTATCTCTATGTTTGAATTACAATTATCTATGATTCTATTTTGTATTTAGGATCTCCTAACATTGACAGATCTTAATGTTAATTCTTAAAGTTACCAAAGTAGATTAAAGAAAAAAAAAAGAGAAAAATAATAATTTTCATGTGGATAGATGATATCTATTGGTAGATTTGTTCATGGCCGGACCAAATCAGGTCGCGGCCAATTTTTTTTTTTATTTACCTTATCTAAGTCCAGGTCGGGTCCAGTCCGAGTCGATCCGAAAGTCCACATCATTATTTAAAATAATATTAAAATACTAAAAAAAAAAGTTCTCGCTTCGCTAGGAATTTGTTTTTAATATTTAGAAAATTTTAATTAAATTAACAATCACAAATAAAATTAAGTTAAATCATATTAAATAATTATCACTTATTTAAATACTTTTTTATGCTTTAATATCTTAAATAAATGAATAGAGCTAAAATCGAATCACTATGACAAATTATGTAAAATATGAGATGAATTGAGACACGATACAACATAATATGGAAAAATAATTAAAACACGATACGAAAAATAACATGAACACAACACGAATACACGAACATGTCAAAATCTATATAAAATGAATTATTAACGCATAAAATTTTATATAATTTTTTTATAGATAAGTACAGTTTTATTTATCCAAAAAGCAGAATGCTACTACAAATGAACTGTTTGCTAATTCAGCAAAACTTACTAATTATCTAGTTTAGTACATTTACACTTAAGCCCCAAGCATCATACAATTGCTTATTAGCAGGGTTATTATCAATTCTGTTCAAACAAATCAACCTATCTCGCACTATGCTAACTATCAAGCAAAATAGTGCTTGCTCCTGTTTCCCTTGTCCACCATGCAACTTTCTGTTTAGCTCTTGCCAGACATAGTCAATATATGCATTCCAGACCAATCTCATTATTATCAAAACTAATCTCTTCCCTTTAAGCCATCTTACTGCCCAAGGCAACTCATCTTGTCATGTGCCCACTGATTTGTTAAGATTACAGGCTAAAAGAATCCTTTCCCACAAGAGTTTTGAGAGTCTGTAGTTGAAGAAAGGCTTAAATAAAAAATTGACCCCTCTACTATACCACTTTTTTCACTTTGGTACTTAAAGAATTTTTGTTCACAATCATGTACTTATATTATAATTCCGTCAAACAAATTGGTACTTTGTCCTAACATTGTTAAATAAATGCTGACGTGACAAACAACATCTAATAAGATCGTGACACGTGACAAAAATGTCACGCCAGCACTCACTTTATGATGTCACGTCACCATTTAAAGAAAAAAATGTTAAAAATTTTAAAAAAAGAAAAAATAATAAAAATTAAATTAAAAAAATATATAAAAATTCAAAAAAATTAAAAAAAATAGGAAAAATTATAATAAATAAAATAAAATCTTAAAAATTCACAATTTTTTTTTAAATTCAAAAAATTCGAAAAAAATTAAAAAAAAAAGGAAAAGTTATACAAGTTCAAAATAAAATTAAAAAATTCAAAATTTTGAAAAATTCGTAAAGAAATTATAAAAATTCAAAAAATAGAAAAAAAAATCTAAAATTCACAATTTAATTTAAAAAAATAAATAAATGCTGATGTGGCGAACAACATACAATGAGATCGTGACAAGTGGCAAAAATGCTATGTCAATACTCACTTTATGATGCCACATCATGATTTAAAGAAAAAATATTAAAAATTGAAAGAAAAAAAAGGAAAAAATTATAAAAAATAAAAATAAAATTCAAAAAAATTCAAAATTTTTTAAAAATTTGGAAAAAAAAATTATAAAGATTTTAAATAGGAAAAAAATAGGAAAAAATATAATAAATAAAATCTTAAAAATTCACAAATTTTTTTACAAATTCAAAAAAAAAAAAAATTCATAAAATTAGAAAAAATAGGAAAAATTATAAAAGTTCAAAATAAAATTAAAAAAATCTAAAAAATTCAAATTCCAGAAAATTTGAAAAACAATTATAAAAATGAGAAAAAAAATCTAAAAATACACAATTTTTTTAAAACTCAAAAAATTTGAAAAAATTATAAAAAATAGGAAAAATTTATAAAAGTTCTCAATTCTAAAAAATTCATAAAATTCTATTTTTTTTTTTTTACAAAACTTAAAAATTAAAAAACATCTAAATAATTCACAATTTTTTTTTAAAAAAAAAATTCAGAAAATTGGAGAAAAGTTATTAAGAATTCAAAAATTAGGAAACAATCATAAAAAATCAAAAAAAAAAAAGTTCACAAATTTTTTAAAAAATTCAAGAAATTCAATTTTCTTTTTTATAAATATTCAAAATTTTATATATCCTTTTCAAAAAAAAATTATTTTAATTTTAATTTAATTTTAATTTTAATTTTAATTTGAATTTCTTTATTTTTTTATATAATTTTAAGAACTTTTTTTTTTCTGAATTTAAAAAAAAAATGTATGAATTTTTTAGATTTATTTTATTTTATTTTTAAATTTTATAACTTTTTTTTATAATTTTTTGAATTTTAAAAAAATTGTGAATTTTTTATATTTTTTTTCGAACTTTTGAACTTTTGTAATTTTTTTTAAAATTTTCTGAATTTTTTTAAAAAATTTTAATTTTAATTTTAATTTTAAACTTTAATAATTTTTTCTTATTTTTGATTTTTTTTATATTGTTTTCAAATTTTTTGAATTTTGAAAAAGAAATTGTGAATTTTTTAGATTTTTAGTTTTTTATTTTTTCCTATTTTTTGAATTTTTTTAAAAAATAGTTTATTTTTTAGATATTATTTTTTTTTTAATAATTGTTTCTTATTTTTTTGAATTTTGAATTTTTTTTTTAAAAAAAATCAAATTTATGAATTTCTTTTAAAAAAAAAATTATGAATTTTATAATTTTTTTAAGTTTTATTTTGATTTTTTATAATTTTTTTCTTTTAATGATGATGTGGCATCATAGAATGAGTGTTGACATGGCACTTTTGCCACTTGTCACGATCTCATTAGGTGTCGTTTGCCATGTCAGCATTTATTTAATGGTGTTCGGGCAAAGTACCAATTTGTTTGACGGAATTATAGTATAGGTACCTGATTGGGAACAAAAAATTTTAAGTACCAAAGTGGGAGAAGTGGTATAGTATTGGGGCTATTTTTTTATTTAAGTCTTGAAGAAAATATGGTCTCTTGACTCCTCTTCTTCACAGTAGAACAGGCATTCCCTAGGAACTTGACAGCCCCACGAACTTATTCTTTTTTTTTTGTTGGTAGTCTGTCCAATATTGCCATCTAAGAGATAATTCAGTGTCTTGGTATAAAGAGTTGACACCAGACAAATTTGTGCCAGTCTACCTTAGGATGTTTGTGCCTCAATTCATTCCAAACTTGGGCAGCATTATATTTAGAGCAAGGCAATCTCCAAACCCATCTAGTTCCTTCTTGCTCATGAAGTTAAATGCCAAACTCCTAAGCTTCAACAACTTCTTCCAGCTCCAGCTGAATCTTTGAAGATAAGGCAGTTGCATTATGCTTCTGCCTTTCAACACATAACCTTCAATCCATGCCACCCATAGGGAGCCTGCTTGAGTGAGAATCATCCATAGGTTCCTTAGAATACATGCCTTATTCCAAGTAATCAAGTCTTTTAGTCCTAAACCACCTTCAGATTTAGGATGGCATATTGTCTGCCAACCGACTCTCGCACCTCTAGCATTACCCTCTCCCCATTTCCAAAAGAAAGCACTACACAGTTGGGTAACCTTTCTCACCACTCATGCTGGCAACATCAAAAACCTGCCAGCATAAGGTAGGTGTTTCACAGCCCATTCCTTTATCCTTTGAGTGATCCTGTCAACCAGAGGAGAACAATCCTTGTCACTCAACCTTCTGGTAACCAAGGGTACACTCAAGTATCTTACAAGAAGAGAGCCAAGCTTGAACCCTGTCCTTTCTGAGATTTCCTACAACATTTCTTCATTAATCCCAGAGCTGTAAATCTCACTTTTGGAGCAATTGAGTTAAAGTAAATAGGAAGAAGGGTAATTTTGTGTTAACGTTTTTTTTTTTAACTTTCCAACTACATGGAAACAAACTTTCCCACCTTTCCTAATGGGAATCACATTCCAATGTTTGTGTGAGAGTAATTTCCAAAGGAAAGTTACATTCTCAGGAAAGTGAGCATTTTTCAGCATATCAAACATGAGAATCAGATTCCCACCAATTAAATTACTAGGAAAGTGAGTAATTTTCATCATACTAAATGCCCTCTAAAGATTGCCTTTCTAATATATAGGTGGTTTCTGGCTAGTGTAATTTCTAATTTTTGTTTAGGTGAAATTCACAATTAAATTTTCTCTTTCAAGAACAATATCCAAAGTACAAACAGGCAGTTTTTAAATTTCGAGAATTTAAAATTACTTCATTTTGTATGTTTTCAGTTACATCATTTTGAAATGACGGGTTGGAAAAGTTCATAGAGTTTTCTAATACCCCATAGAAGCCTATCCTATGTATTTGTCAATTAGTATATGAAGAACAAATTCTTCTTACTGGTAATATTACGGTGTTTGGAATCATGCTTTTTTGATCTGTGGTCAAAGTTCTTTTTTTTTTTTGGATAAGTCAGTTACTTTTATGAAATTGTAGTATTCTTTAATAAATCTGATCAGACTGACCTCATTGAACAAATATCTTCCATTTGTCCCTGTCAAGGGATAGCCTTTAACAAATCTGACGAGACTTACCTCATTGAACAAAAATCTTCTCTTTGTCCCTGTCAGGGGATAGCCATATAGTTTTGAAAATACAACGGAAAGTATTGCTTTTGGTTTGATCTGAAGTCAAGGGGAACCCTTATTTTCTAAACCAAAAGTTATAAAGCTGCTGCCTTGTCACTTTAGGGAACTTACCTTGATAAGACATGGAAGGCGAGCATTGGTAGCAAAGGTAAGGTTGCTCCCTTGTGACCAGAAGGTCACGGGTTCGAGTTGTGGGAACAACCTCTTTGCAAAAAGCAATGGTAGGCTGCGTATGATAAATGACCCTCCCGCTCGCAAAGCGGGGAGCGGAGCCTTGTGCCGGGGAGCTATGTTGCTTGGACTCGGGGATGAGTGTCAGATACGGGTATGTGTCCGACACGGGTATGCTCAATTTTTTTCTAAGTTTTTCCATATATTTGGAGGATCATACCCCCATACCCTTGTTCGAATATGTGTCGGACATGGGTGTCGGACACGGATATTTCAGGGAAAATGAAGCGTCAGAGTAACATAGCCGGGGAGTGCCCTTTTTGTTGAATATCAGAAAAAACTGAAAGTTTAACAATTGATATTTGAAGAAAGAAAACATACATCCAGAATTGAAAGATAATTGGCCTTTAAATAGCCTTACATCCAACAACATAATCGTAACAAACCTAGAAACAAGGAACAACATCTCTGCAAATTCAAAAACACTTAACAACCTAATCATGATTCCTAGTTAATAGGATTTATTAACAGAAAAACAAATACTGACTTTAACACTCTCCCTTAAACTGAATGCTCGTATGCAATCAGTTTATTTCTTCAATAGAACACATGCCAAGTGATGCCCTCAACTTCATGAAAGATTCAGCCTTCAAGGGTTTAGTTAGAATATCTGCAATTTGCTCTTCACTTCTGTAATGAATTAGTTCAACAGCTCCCTTTTTGGTGAGATCTCGAAGAAAATGAAACCGTACATCAATGTGTTTGCTTCTTCCATGCAGGACTGGATTTTTTGACAATTTAATAGTTGAATTATTGTCACAAAATAATGTAATTGGACCTTGCTGTGTATACTTCACTTCTTCTAGGATTCTTCTTAGCCAAACACTTTGACAAGCACATGATGCAGCAGCTATGAACTCTGCCTCAGTTGTAGATAAGGTGACAACAGATTGCTTTCTTGAAGACCATGAAACTGCAGCTCCACTTAAGAGAAAGACATACCCGGATGTGCTCTTACGATCATCTTTCAAATAGCGAAGTATCTTTCTGGCAGCTTGATGATGAAGTTCAGTTGGTGCTTCCATAAACCTGCTAATAAGACTGACAGTATACATTAGATCTGGTCGAGTGGCTGACATGTACATCAAACTTCCAACCATTTGCTTGTAATAGGTGCTGTCAATCTTCATTCCTTCAATATCTCGAGTAAGTTTAGTTCCAGGAACTATAGGAATCTGAACCGGATTACAATCATTCATTCTGAACCTTTCCAAGACCTCTCGAGCATATTTCCTTTAGTGAATAAAGATGCCACCTGCAGATTGAATCACTTTTTCTCCAGTTTTGATGTAAAGTGTGTGCTCATAAGGACACTTGTGAAAGCCAGCCTTGCTGAAGTAGTTGTCAATCCGACTGTACCAAGCTCGTGGAGCTTGTTTCAGTCCATAAAGAGCCCTTTTCAGCTTATAGACCATATGCTTACTTCCCTTCTTTTCATAACCTGGAGGTTGCTCCACAAAAACTTGCTCTTCAAGCTCTCCATGTAAAAAAGCAGACTTGACATCAAGTTGATAAATGGTCCACTCATTCATGGCAGCTAATGAAATAACCATTCTTATTGTGTCATGCCTTGCCACTGGTGCAAAAACTTCAGAATAGTCAATTCCATACTCTTGAGTGTACCCTTTAGCTACTAAACGAGCCTTGAGCTTGTCAACTTCCCTTTTTCATTCAGCTTTGTTTTGTAAACCCATTTAACCCCCACTGTTTTTTCTCCTTCTGGCAGTTCTACTAATTCCCATGTGTTGTTTCTTTCAATAGCTTCAATCTCTGCATCCATAGCCTTTCTCCATTTTGAGCTTTTGATTGCCTCATTAAATGTAATAGGATCACTTCCTGCAAATAAGGCGAGATGGGCTAATGTGTCTTCATCTGAGAGTTCTTCACCACTGGTGTAGTCATCCATCCAAGCTGGTCTTCTCCTTGGGCGTTGTAATGAAGTTTCAACAACCTCATTTACACTGTCAGATCCAGATTCGTTTGATTCTTCCCCATGTACTTCCTCTTCAGCTTTCTCATTGCCCTCAAGTTCAAGAGCTACTGAGATCCCCTGCACTTTGTTTTCCCAGTCCCAGCTGCTGTTTTCATCAAACACCACATCTCTGGAAATGCAAATCTTCTTTGTTATAGGATTGTAGAGACGATAGGCCTTAGATTCTTCACTTACACCAAGCAGTACACATTTCTCTCCTTTAGCATCGAGCTTCAATCTCTTTGGATCAGGAACATGCACATAAGCCACACAGCCAAATATTCTGAAGTGATCAACAGCTGGTTGGTGACCAGACCAAGCTTCTTCTGGTGTCATATTGCTCACAGAAAAAGTTGGACTCCGGTTGAGAACATGCACACTCCAATTAACTGCCTCAGGCCAGAAAGCCTTTGGCATATTTTTGTTTGCCAGTAGACTCCTCACCATATTCATAATGGTTCTGTTTCTCCTTTCTGATACACCATTCTGCTGTGGTGTGTATGCTGCAGTCAATTGTCTCTTGATTCCATTGCTTTCACATATATCTGCAAATTCATTAGATGTGTATTCTCCCCCACGATCTGTTCGAAGACATTGAATGTTCCTTCCTGTCTCATTCTCAACTCTTGCTTTAAATTTCTTAAACATTTCAATAGCTTCAGATTTTTCTTTTAGAAAATACACCCATGTCTTTCTACTAAAATCATCAATAAAAGTTATGAAGTACCTCTTGTTGCTGTTGGAGGTTGGATTCAGAGGCCCACATATGTCTGAGTGTACTAGTTGCAGAACCTGCTTAGCTCTCCAAGTGCTCCTTTTGGGAAATGATTCTCTGTGTTGCTTTGCAATCATGCATTCTTCACATACATGAGATGGAACTTCAAATCTGGGGAAGCCCTTTCACCATTCTTTTCTGCTGCAAAGTTCTGAGTCCATTGAAGTTTAAGTACCCAAACCTGTAGTGCCATAGCCATGAGGAATCTGGAATAGTTGATTTGAGACAGGCTTGATCTTCAGAAGTTTCTGTTTTCAGTTGAAACATCCGATTTCTAGACATTTTAACAATAGCAACTAACCCCTCTTTTGGATCGTGAATTTGGCAGTTTCCCTTCTGGATCACAATTGCACAACCTGTTTCTTGCAATTGTCCTAGGCTGATCAGATTGCTTCTAAGTTCTGGCACATAAAATACATCATCTATATTCTGCAACTTTTTGTTCATCATTACTTTAACACTTCCCTTTCCCATTACACACATGCTAGAATCATTACCAAGCTTGACTTTTTCTCTGAAAGCTTCATTTAAATCACAGAAAAGTTTTTTGTTACTTGTCATGTGATTGCTGCATTCAGAATCAAGATACCATATCTCTCCATCTTCAGCTAGCTTGTTCTCAATGTAAGCCATCAACAATACTTCTTCTTCTTCTGTCTCTGCAAAATTTGCCTTTTCTTCTGATTTAACAGGGCATTCCCATTGAAAATGGCCAGTTTTATGGCAGTTGTAGCATTCAATGGATGCCTTGTCAAATCTTTCTGCACCAATACCACGACCACGTTCCCTTCTTCCTCTGAAGCTTCCACGGCCTCTGCTCCTTCCAAATGAATTTCCAGCATGTGTCACTTTGAGGGCTTGCTCTTCCTCGAAGTGATTGGACATACGTTGTTCATGCACTATCAGTGAACTTTGCAACTCATCTACTAACATAGTGTCGATGTCATTAGATTCTTCTATTGAACATACCACATAATTGAATTTAGGAGTCATAGAGCGTAGAATTTTCTCTATGACTGTCACTTCTTCCAACTTCTCTCCATGCATCCTCATCCGGTTTGCGACAGTCAGTGTTCTTGCGAAGTACTCATCAACAGATTCACCAGCTTTCATTTGCAGAATTTCAAACTCTTTGCGAAGAGCTTGCAACTGGGCACGTTTGACTCTACTAGTGCCTTGATACTTCTTCTTTAGGGAGTCCCATATATCTTTGGCAGTGTCCTTCTTGAGAAGAGTCTCAAGAATGGTTCGATCAATTGCTTGAAACAGAAAATTTTTTACCTTAAGATCCTTCAGCTTCAATTCTGACATTGCTTTTGACTGTGCCTCAGTTAGAACCATTCCTTCTCTTGCTTCTGGGATTCCTTCCTCAATAAGTCCCCAATATTCCTTCGATCTTAGAAAGTTCTCCATCAGCATGCTCCAATGATCATAGTGACCATCGAGCCTTGGGATTGCTGGTTGAACAAATCCGCTACTTCCTTCAGATGCCATTGCTAATCACGGAAGGCTGCTGCTTCAAATGATCAGGCCTCTAACCTGGCTCGGATACCAAATGTTGAATATCAGAAAAAACTGAAAGTTTAACAATTGATATTTGAAGAAAGAAAACATACATCCAGAATTGAAAGATAATTGGCCTTTAAATAGCCTTACATCCAACAACATAATCGTAACAAACCTAGAAACAAGGAACAACATCTCTGCAAATTCAAAAACACTTAACAACCTAATCATGATTCATAGTTAATAGGATTTATTAACAGAAAAAAAAATACTGACTTTAACACTTTTACCTTGAGATAAGACATGTTCAAGCTGCACTTATGGTATCCTTAAAACCAGTTTTTAGGGTTGTGTTAAAAGAGAGAGAATGGTGTCAAAATCCAAACCGAACTTAATCAAATACACCTCTACTAGTTTCTGTCAAATTATTCAAATCCAATCATTTTAAAAAAGAATGCTCTTCTGCTTGGTTGATTACTCATCTGGCTTTGAATCCTATCTTCCTCTCTAAATGAAATTCTGAAGACCAGATAGGTTTTGAAATATAACTTAGACATAAAAAGGGTCTGTTCTTTATCCACTTAAAATCTTCCTCTTAAAATTTTGTGATTGTTGGATTGCAAACTTTTTATCTGTTTAATTCAGAGCGCTGTAATGGGTATATAGTTTAGTGTTGCTTACTTCTAAGCTTTAGATATTGTTATCTGAAATATCTCTGTATGTTTAGTAATTTGACTTATTCAGTATGGATTGAAATATGACATAATTAAGTTGAGCATGTTTCCATTTAATTCTAAATGCTAGATAATCAGTATCGGAACCATCACAACCGTGATTCAACAAATAGTACTTAAATAATTTGGCAGCTTCTCACCCGTGTCCGACACCCGTGTCACACTCTTCATTTTTCTTGAAGTACTTGTGTCCGACACCCGTGTTCGATGCATATCCGGATATGGGTATGGGGATATGACCCTCCAAAGATCCTCCAAATATATGAAAAAACTTAGAAAAAATTGAACATACTTGTGTTAGACACATACCCGTATTTGACACTCACACCTGAGTCCGAGTAACATAGGTTAACACTTAGAAGCTGATTTGTCCTGGTGACAGTGATGCATTTTTGTACCAGTATCTTTACAGAATGGTTCTTGCAGGGAATGGCATGTAGACCGAACACCCATCGACCTAGCTTCCATGTGAACATGGTAGGGTTGGAGAAGACACAAAGATCCAACTCAAGCAGATTTCCTTGGGATTTGGATGCTAAAATGATTGATGAAGATGAAGAATTTGAGTTATGGCTTCAGCAGGCATTGGCCTCTGGCCTCTTTTGTGAAACCTCTAAACGCAGAAAGAGCTGGAGTCCATTTAAATTGCCTCAGAAGAAAAGCAAAAGGCAATGGCGAAGATCTTCAACTTGAATACTTGATGGAAATGTATTTGTGAAGAATTTCTGCTTTCCAACCAAAGAGAAAACTTATCATTCTTCAACAACGGAGGAGACAGCGTACGAAGGGGGAAGCGAAAGAAAAGCGAAGAGGAAGAATGGGAAATTTTTTTTTTTTTAAATGAAAAGAGAAGATGGGGTTCTTCTGGTACGACACTAATGAGCAGCGATGCCTACGATCTCATCAAATTTCAGGATGAAAGCAAGGAAAAGAAAGTGGGGAGTTGCATGTATGACTTGGTGTTTTCGGGCAATAGATCAAGGCTTTTCCTGGTACAAATAGGTTTTCTTGACCTCCTTTTCCGGGCCTTTCTCATATTGAAAATCAGGAATCAAAATCGATCTCGATGTATATTTACCCCAATGCAATGTAGGAAACATTCTACTACTACTACTACTACT
Organism: Fremontodendron californicum; assembly: GCA_030761205.1. Taxonomy (NCBI): domain Eukaryota; kingdom Viridiplantae; phylum Streptophyta; class Magnoliopsida; order Malvales; family Malvaceae; genus Fremontodendron; species Fremontodendron californicum. Next base: position 3,273,521 of record JAULJL010000045.1, read on the forward strand.
ACTTTTATAGTTGTAATGAAGTTGATCTCTTGTTTTCCCTTCCCTATTTGGGTGAGCATTTTGATCGGTTGAGTTTTAAAATTTTAAAAATCGAATAAATTTAACGAATTTGAAAAATTGACCGAATTGATCGAATTTTAATAATCGTATCGAAATTAATCTGTTCGGTTCAGTCGGTTATGTCGGTTTGGATTTTGTTTTGGGCTTATGAAATTGAGTGTATAAAATTGGATAATATGGTTATGAGTTGAGTAGGATAATTGGGTTGGACATGCTTAATATAAACAAAAATATATAATTTATTTATATTTTAATTAGGTGTCGATTTATTTGGTCGGTTTGGTTTGAAAATAAATTATTTTTTAATTAGGTGTTGATTTATTTGGTCGGTTCGGTTTGAAAAATAAAAAACTGCAAATCAATCGAATAAATTTATTTAAATCGATTTGCTTAATTGAATTTTATTGAAATTCATTAAACCGAACCGAATGAACCGTTTAGGATTGGTTTCGATCGGTTTAGTTGATTCACTCGATTAATGCTCACTCATATCCTTGTTTTGTTGTTAGATTTCGTTTCATTCATATTACATATACAGGGACGAACCCAATCTAAAATATGAACCATAAAAGAAAATACTTATTAAACCGATAACAAAAATAACAGTTTGTACCTATTGTCCAAAGAGGAATTCTTCCAATAATATCGGTCATTTATCCTGCTTCTTTTCACATTTCATCAAGTAATCATGCTAAAAACATAAATAATAATAGGTAACTATTATGAGATGCAATCCTTCTGAATTAGATAAGAGAATTCCTACTATTATTTAGTTCAAGTATTTAATTTATCATGAAATATATAATTGCAGTTCATGTTGGTTCACTAATAACTCTAGGAAATAGAGTTATTTTACCATATTTTGTGCATTTAAATTAGTTAAGTTCTTATAGTTTAAACTCTTAATTATTTATTTCTAGTTATTTTTTAGGTTATTTTTATTTATTTTATGTTTAATTTAATTATTAATTTAATATCTTTTTGTATTTTTTTAGAGTCCTAAAGCAATAAGGAGAGAATCAGTTCATATATGGAAAGTCAAAACTGAAAGCTGTTATTTGTCCAAAAAGTTTTCTTTCAAACTTTTGGAGCTCTATAAATAGGAACCCCTAAGGACTTAATTAAAGACTTCTTCCTAACTTTTACCTTCTTAGCTTGTACATATATTGCAAGGAGTCGAGAGATTTTGGAGGATTGAAAATTGAAAATCTGACACACCTTAGTTTTTTCTTTTCTCTTACTCTTCTTTTATCTTTTTTGTAATATTTATGATAGTGAAATTTATTTGGTTTGTGTTTTCGTTAATAAGTATGAAATAATTGTTGGGAATCGTCCGGGCTCATGCATATAACAAAAATTTAAAACATAACAGTGAAAACAAACATAGAAGCATCTGGACGACCGCAGGATTTCGGAACATGATTTACATGTGATACATGGTATTTAAAACATTAATAACCATCAAGATCAGAATCATACCTACTCGAGAACTCGTAATTTTGAGTGTGCCGATCCTTTCAAGGAGGCAGCAACGTCAAAGTCACTGAACGGCTTCTTCGAGATCACGAGCAATACAGGTGTCTTGCCTCCAACGATGATCCACACGGACGACTGTTGGTACTTTAAAGAAGTTTTGAAAATTTTATTGTGCTAGCAGTTCGATCTCTAGATCCACAATTAAAAGATTCCTTCTCTTCTTTTTTCAATTGCCGAAACACAAGATGAACAATTCTCATTAATCGACAACAAAAAAAACTAGGAGAAGCAAAACTCGGCAATCTCAACTTGCCTTGGCTGAAATCATCTAATTCACACTAAGAAAAAATATACATTTTCTCAAAATATCTCCTTTTCAAAGCGTGATTTCAAGAAAAATATACATCTCTTTTTGTGAGTGACTTCTCTCTTTGGCATATAACTAAAAAAAATAAAGAAACCCCATTTGTCTTTTGCGTCAAAACCAAAAGCCAAAAGGAATTTTTTTCTTTTAGCTTATTCTTTCACCCAAAAATCATGAGAGTTATAGAGTAAATTCTTTTATGATGACCTTAAAATAAGTTTTATTATATATAAATATGATAAAATTATATATAAATATGATAAATTATATAAAATTATCATATTTATATGTAATTTTTTTACATATAAATATGATAAATTATATATATACATGATAAATTACATATAAACTTGATATATTTGTTATGTTTATATGTAATTTTTTAAATAGTGTATTTTTTTATTTTTACATATGTAATTTCTTTTTAAATATAAATATGACTATATAAACATGATAAATTACATATATAATAGAGTCTACGAGAAGCAGCTTTCCTTAGAATTTTTAAAAAATCGTGAGTCACATATTCATGCAAAAATCATATTCTTTCACGATTTCTAAGAACACCACTCACCTAAACCTTAGTCACTAGTGCTAGCAATTCTATTTTCCTTTTTACGTTAAAAATAAAAATGAGAATTCTAGTTTTCTTAGGACCCTTGGCCGGCCATATCACCTGGAGATAGGATAGGAATTTTGGTTAATTTTAAACTCCTTAGTTGATGAGAACTCTTCTTTTCATAGGTGTTTAAATCCTAGCCAAATTCTTAAGTGATTAAGCCTTCAATGAATCTAGACATCAGTGTGTCTATGGTCGGCTAAGATAGGATATGAGTTTGATCTTGATCAAATAACCTAGTTGAAGTAAAACTCTTTCACTTCAAGCATCCTAGTTCGACTGAGACTTTAACTCTTAAATCCGAGGTCGAACCTATCCTGGATTATGTTAATGTTAATAGCTTGGTTTCATAGGGATAGGAGTTTGATTCCAAATCAAACTCTTAGAGTCCTAATCGAACTCAACCAGCTCGGATTAACAGAGTCCTTATTCAAGTGAAGCTCTTTCACTTAACAAGTAACAGAGTCCTAGTCAAACACTAACTCTTAGTACCGGACTCGGACTTGACATAATCGCAGCAATGTTCGGTTTAGTGAAATACTAGAAGTCAAAATTTGATTCGTAATCAAACTCCTCGAAAACGAGAAACTTTTTCTCATTTTGGACAACTTGTTTTTGGCCAGAACAACCTTATCTTAAGACATGTCTCAATTAAGATATGGTCTGTTTAAGACAAGCTTATCCATATTGTCTTATCAAGACAACCTTATCTTAAGACATGTCTAAATTAAGACATGGTCTGCTTAAGACAAGCTTATCCATATTGTCTTGTTAAGACAACCTTATCCATATTGTCTTATTAAGATATCTCATTTGGATGTCTCAAATCCAAATTTATGTCTTAACCTTCCTAATTTGAATCTTATTCAATTAGGTCCTCCAAATTAACCTTTTATTCAAATAAGTCATTACTTAATTAATCCCAAACTTTAGCCAACAATTCTGTCTTTGTATGTGACCCATTAGGTTCCCAACATGTTGGCAATACGTATAAATTAATTCGATTAATTTATACAAATAGATCAAGAGCGGGATCTAGCAACCCATCGTGACCACCCAAATGTTGAGAAGTCAACGTGACCTCATTGGAACCTTTCAGTAACTAGCCTATCAGTGTAATACGGTACTTTCACCGAATATCTCGGATAGCCCTTGAGCATGGTGCAATGTCTACTCATGTTCAATCCATATTAGTTCCTGCAGCTTATGGTCAACCATATAAATTTGGAGAAACGATTCCTCCCAAATCCATCGTGCTTTGGCCAAAGACTTTATCAAGTTAACCGAAGCCAAGAACAGACGAGATATGTCTCCGATGTCACTTGGAGTGGTGAATCCTCTTTGGATCACTCATCCATCTTCGTATGGTTCATGTCATACCCAAAACCACCCTACCATAAGCATCCCTTTTTGAGACCTGTTCGTGATGGAATAAAAGTATGACACTCTTCATACAAGATGACCTGGTATCACAAGTCCGAGGACTAATTTACACGACTGGCACGTGAGCACATTTCCATAGACACTTGAGTGACCATAGGAAATGGAGTTCTCACAGCGGGCCAAGTTCAATGAACTTGTTCAACAAACAAGCACCTACATGTTATCCCAAGTATCCCTCATACTACAAGACGTGAGATCAGTTGTCTTACTTCACAAGTAAGTAGGCTTAACATGTACTAGTTTTTGAGCATTGCCAATGCCCCGTCTTGGCAATACGATAACCAAGAACAATTTTAGGAACACGACTTTGATGCATAAGGATCTCACTATTATAAATAATTCCTTTGCAAGGCCATTATGTTCCATGGGCTTCATCCGATTAGTACTTAATAACTCTTTATCATCGTACTAACATGAAGGAAAACCTTGTGTCACTAATGTATAGTGACTGGGTTTGCATTATTAATTGTATATCCCTTGTCCAATCTGATTGAAAATCTAATTAAGTTATTTCTGAACACTAAAATAGAGTTAACTTGGTAAAAAGAGTGTTAAAAAAATTCTTGAGTGAAATGAAAGACGAGATGCTAATTCACACTTGCCGACTGCAACGGGGGATTATTAAGTAATGATGATTTTATTAAATAATGTGGGAGATGGGGATTCCAAAATTGTAAACTCACAAGTCACAAGTGATGTAAGGAGGATGAATCATGATTGACCCACCAAGGTTTAATGTTAAATTAGATCTAAAGTAATCACTTTCCTTAGCTTTTTCAACTATTATTGCTGAAAACTTGAAAAAGCTTGCCTTTTAGAATGCTATGTTGAACAAACTTGAAAAAGCTTGCCTTTTAGATGCATGATTTGATGAGGGACATGGTCTTTCATGTCACTGGCATTAGTTCCCATTTAATGGTAAAAACTGGTATGCATTTGAGAAATCCCAAATGAGAAATATTGGACAAAGGATCTCGAGATGGTTTCCTTAATGCACAATTACATATCAGAAATCCCTTCTAATTCATCTCCAATGTGTCCCAAGATCTCGACCTTGTTACTTTCATCAAATCATTGTTTAACAAGGATACCAGATCCCTTTTTGGTGCACATTGGCGCCCTTCAGGTTCTCGATCTATCTGATACTAGCATTGAAGCTCTGCCAAATTCCATCTCCAAGTTAAAGAAACTCACTGCCTTATTGCTTAGATGGTGTGCAAGGTTAACGTGTGTTCCATCATTGGACAAACTTATTTTTCTGAGAAAGTTGGACCTTTGTCATGCTAGAATCAAGGAAATTCGTCAAGGCCTAGAAATGTTGGTCAATCTAAGATTTCTTAATCTTTATACACCACATCTGGAGTTCTTACCCTGCAGGATACTACCCAAACTCTTAAACCTCCAAGTGCTTATAACGTATGGGGCATCAAAGACTTTAAAGGTTAAAGGGGAAGAAGTGGCAGGTTTAAGGAATTTGGAAACTTTTTCAGGCCAGTTCTACAATATGCATGATTTCAATAGATATGTCTATTCTATTAGTACTAGAGGTCGAGAACCAAATATGTAATAATCCAAGTGGGTGAATCACATGCTGTGACAATTGAGGAAGAACAAGGATCATTTGGGAAACATGTAAAGTTACTTAAGTGCTTCATTGGGAGAGGACACGAACACAATGAACTTGTCCTTCCAAATGGCATTCAGACTCTAGATATTTATGACTGCCATGGTTTTGCTAGTTTATGTGGCATTTCTTCATTGAATAATGCAACTGATTTGAGGCCCTGTGAAATCACCAAGTGTGCTGATGTGAAATATGCATTCCAAGCCTCCTCAAGCATCCAACTTCAAAGCTTGGAGTTGCTACGACTTATAGATTTGCAGAATTTTGTTTCTGTTAACTATTATGGCATTTTTTAGTGGCAACCTTTTCATGATTATCTTTTTACATGTAATAATTGATGTGACAAGCCAAGTAAGATGTTTTTTACAAGCTATGTCATGGGTTGGTGTCGCAAAGATTAGATGTTGATAGGATGTTTTTGATGTGACATCAAGAGTGGTTAAATCATAGACTTTGATTGGTTGAACCATTGTCTTTGTATGTCTATATTATGAATGAAAAGCTGAAAATGAAAAACAATTCTCAAGATCATATGTTTTTTGTTCTTTGTTCTTCTTGCTCTCACTTTTCTTCTGGTTTTCTACTACTGTTTCCTTATTGCTCTTACAATTGGTATCAAGAGCTTCTCTAGACCTTAGAGGGCCTGAAAACACTTGAGAGTTGAATGTAGCATTTGTCAACTACAAATGGCTTCAAGTAGTTGTTCTTTGCCTTCACCTCCTGTTTTCTCTGGTGAAAACTACTAGATATAAGCTGTCAAAATGAAGACTTATCTTTGTGCTTTCGATTTGTGGGAAGTGGTCGAAAATGAGAAAGAACCACCTCACTTGCCAGCAATCCAACAGTCAACCAAATGAAGAACTACAGTGAAGAAAGGCAAAGAGATACAAAGCAAAAAGGTAAATTGAATCATCAGTTTCTGATGAGATATTTATCAGAATCATGAACTTTGAGACTGCAAAACAAGCTTGGGACTTGCTCAAGGAAGAATTCCAAGGTAGTGACAAAACGAGACAGATGCAAGTGCTTAATCTAAGGAGAGAATTTGAAGTTCTGAAGATGAAGGATTCAGAGAGTCTGAAAGATTACAATGACAGACTTATGAAGGTGGTCAACAAGATCAGATTGCTTGGAGAGGAGCTATCAGATAAAAGGATTGTTGAAAAAGTCCTAGTCAGTTTACCAGAAAGATTTGAAGCCAAAATCTCATCTCTTGAAGACTCCAAGGATCTGACCAAGATCTCCCTAGCAGCAGAATTGTTTAATGCCCTGCAAGCTCAAGATCAAAGAAGGGCCATTAGACAAGAAGGCTCAACTGAAGGAGCACTTACTGCTAAAGAAAAGGGGAAACAATAAGCTGACTTTAAAGGCAAGAAGCAATGGGACAAAAGAAACAAGAACAGTGGAAAGAAAAGGAAGTTTCCAGTCTGTTCTCACTGCAAGAAAACCACTCACTTAGAGAAATACTGCTGGTACAGACCAAATATTCAATGTAGGTCATGTAAACAGCTTGGCCATGTAGAGAAGGTATGCAAGAACAAAAACCATCAGCAACAGGATTAACAAGCCAGGGTTGCAGACCTTTCACAACAAGAAGATGAGCAAGTCTTTGTTGCCTCCCGCTATGCAACTGGAACCTCCTCAAGTGCATGGCTCATTGACAGTGGGTGCACACACCATATGGCTTCAGACATCAACCTGTTCAAGGAGCTCGACAAAACTTGGAACTCTAAAGTCAAGTTGGAAATGGAGAATTATTGAAGTCAAAGGAAGATGTGTTGTTGCTGTTGAGACATCATCAGGTACTAAATACATTCCAGATGTTTTGTTTGTACCTGAGATTGACCAAAATCTTCTAAGTGTTGGACAACAACTTGAGAAAAACTATTCTTTAATGTTTAAGGATAGAAAATGTATTATTTATGACTCTTTTGGCCATGAGCTATTTGCTGTTGATATGAGGGGAAAATGTTTCTCCTTAAACTTGGATCAAGCCAATTCATCAGCATAAATAGGTTCAATTGATGAATCTGAATTGTGGCATAAAATAATGGGCCATTTCAACTATAAGGCTCTAAATCACTTGCACAAAAATAAGCTAGTGCTAAACATGCAAGCCGTTGCACAACACTCTGAATTTTGTGAAGTCTGTCAGCTTGGAAAAATAAGCAAGCTTATATTTCCAATCAACAAGGCATGGAGAACCTCTGAAAAGTTACAGCTGACCCACACAGATGTTTGTGGTCCCATGAGAACACCTTCCTTAAATGGCAGCAGGTACTTTATTGCATTCATTGATGATTTCTCTAGAATGTGTTGGATATACTTCATGAAACAGAAGTCTGAGGTAGCAGTTGCGTTTTGGGGTTTTAAGGCTTGGATTGAAAACCAAAGTGGCTGCAAGATTAAAGTTCTAAGGTTAGGTAATGGTATTGAGTACACATCTGACAAATTCAATGAGTTTTGCAAGATTGCAGGTATAGAACATGAATTTGCAGCAACCTACACTCCACAAAAAAATGGAGTCAGTGAGAGAAAAAATAGAACTGTTATGGAGATGGCCAGGTGCATGCTATTTGAAAAGAAACTATCGAAAAATTTTTGGGCAGAAGCTGCAAACACTGCAGTCTATATTCTCAACAGACTGCCAACTAAAGCCTTGAAAGGTAAAACTCCATATGAATCCTGGTATGATACTAAACCTTCAGTTCATCATCTCAGGGTGTTTGGTAGTATCTGTTATGTGTATGTTCTTGAAGTCAAAAGAGATAAGCTCGACCAGAAGGTAGAAGTTTGCATCTTCCTTGGCTATAGCAATGTTACCAAGGGATATAGAGCTTATAATCCTTTCACTGGAAAAATGACAGTAAGCAGGAACATAAAGTTCAATGAGGTAGCTACATGGAATTGGGAAAGACAAGAAGAAGAGCCTATCAAACATACTGTTGCATACTCAAACACTCAGCAGCAAGAAGATCTCATGTTTGATGATGAAATCACTGACCATGAGCCTGTAAGAGGAACCAGGTCACTTGCTGATATTTACCAAAGCTCTCATGTGGCCATTCTTGAACCTGTCAACTTTAATGATGCCTCCAAGTCTCCAGAATGGAGAGATGCAATGAAGAAGGAGATTTTAATGATCAAGAAAAACCAGACTTGGATGCTGGTAGACAGACCAAGCAACAAAAATATGGTTGGTGTCAAGTGGATTTACAGAACCAAATTGAATGCAGATGGTTCTATCAACAAACACAAGGCCAGACTAGTGGCCAAAGGGTACTCTCAATAGTATGGTATTGACTATTTAGAGACCTTTTTCCCCTATTGCAAGGTTGGACACTATAAGATTGTTACTGGCCTTAGCAGCACGAAAGGGATGGAAGATTTTCTAGCTTGATGTTAAATTAGCTTTTTTGAATGGTTATCTCCAGGAGGAGATTCATATTGAACAACCTGAAGGCTTTGCCGAAAAAGGCTTTGTATGGCCTGAAACAAGCTCCAAGAGCTTGATACTCCAGAATTGATGATCATTTGCTCAGTTTGGGGTTCAAGAAAAGCCTCAGTGAGGCTTCATTGTATATCAAGGTTACAGACAACAAGGAATTGTTGGTTGTCTCTCTGTATGTTGATGACCTACTAGTGACAGGGAGCAATTCAAGGCTGGTGCAGGACTTCAAAGACCAAATGATGCAAGGTTTTGAGATGACAGACCTAGGAGAGATGTCATACTTCCTTGGGATTGAAATTTCACAATCCCAATATCAAATTTTCATCACTCAGCAGAAGTATGCCCAGGAAGTGCTAAAAAGGTTAAATATGGAAAATTGCAAGTCAGTTTCCACTCCTTTGGCACTGAATGAAAAACTCAATAAAGATAACAACTCTCCAAGGTTGATGAAACAGATTACAGGAGACTGATTGGTTGTCTGGTGTATCTAACAGCAAGCAAACCAGATATAATATTTTTTGTTAGTCTCCTTTCAAGGTTCATGCACTGCCCAAGAGAAACACATCTCAAGACAGTCAAGAGAGTGTTAAGATACATCAAAGGAACCTTTGATTATGGTGTTTTGTTTCAACAAACAAATGAAAAAAAGCTGCTGGGCTACAGAGACAGTGATTGGGCAGGTTCCTACGATGATATGAAGAGTACTACAGGCTATTTGTTCACACTTGGTTCAGGTGTGTTTGCTTGGAATTCAAAGAAGCAGGAAACAGTGGCTCAATCAACAGCAGAAGTTGAGTATATTGCTGTTGCAGTCACTGTAAGCCAAGCAATTTGGCTAAGGAAATTGCTGCAGGATTTGAACCTGACTCAGAATAAAGCAACTGAGATCAGGTAAGATAACCAGTCAGCTGTGGCAATGACCAAAAATCCAGTGTTCCATGGTAGAAACAAGCATATCAAAATCAAATATCATTTGTTAGAGAAGCCGAAACGGAGAATGAAGTAAAATTGGTTCATTGCAGTTCAGAAAACCAACTTTCAGATATTTTAACAAAGTCTTTGCCTAAAGCAAGGTTTGAAACATTAAGTTTAAGTATTGGTGTTTCCAGCAAAAATGAGGAGTGTTAACTATTATGGCATTTTTTGGTGGCAACCTTTTCATGATTATCTTTTTGCATGTAATAGTTGATGTGACAAGCCAAGTAAGATGTTTTTTACAAGCTATGTCATGGGTTGGTAGTCCCAAAGATTAGATGTTGATAGGATGTTTTTGATGTGACATCAAGAGTGGTTAAATCATAGACTTTGATTGGTTGAACCATTGTCTTTGTATGTCTATATTATGAATGAAAAGCTGAAAATGAAAAACAATTCTCAAGCTCATATGTTTTTTGTTCTTTGTTCTTCATGCTCTCACTTTTCTTCTGGTTTTCTACTACTCTTTCCTTATTGCTCTTACAGTTTCCCTAAACTACAAGGTAGGAGCTGCAACTCTTCCCGATGGCACATTTTCTAATCTCAAAAGCTTTCTTATTAGTCAGTGCCCAAACATTAAGAGGCTATTCACAGAGCTGGAAAAGCAGTCCCGAACCCGAGAACCCGCCCGAGCCGATCCGAGATCGAATTCAATCCGATCTGAATTGACTAAAAAAGTCAAAGGCCCGAACCCAAGAAAATCTGAATACAAAAAAACCCGAACCCGAGAAAACCCGAATACGAAAATCCAAACCCTTAAAAGCTTGAATCCGAAAAAACCTGAACCCGTAAAATCCCGAATCTGCTACGATCTGAGCCCGAATCGATCCAATCCGAAGCCTGTAAAAAAACCAAATTTTTAACCGAAGAAAACCCGAACTATAATTACATGATTTTATTTAAAAAATAAATAAATGGTAAAAATTTTCTTAAATAAAGTATTTTATTTATGAAAATGTATTTATAATTATTATATAATTATATCAATTATGTATTATCAATAGAAATAATTAATAGTGAATATTTAAATTGGATTATAAAATAAAATTAATTGGAAATACATTAAATATACGATTAGATCTATTGTTTTGTAGGATAAACTGTATCACTCATTAGAGTTTATTATCATAATTATATATATTACATAGACACACATTTGGATACATAGACACACATACGAAAACACGCACATATACATATTGCACCTTACTTCACTTAGGTGAGCGTTTTTTATGTCTCGTGCCTTAGACAATATAAAAGTTCTAAGGCCTACAGTGCACCTTGCGCCCTTGACAACACTGATCAAAATAATTTAAAATTAACTAGTTTTTACACGTCATAGTATCCTAAAATTTCTAACTATTAAGGGCTAAGATAAATAATTGACCAATTATTCATATTAAATATTTTTGGTGAATGATAATCGATACTCTTTTTAATAATGTCTGATATTCAATATTATAATTGGACAATTATTATTCGATTATATGATTAATTGATTATATCTAATGTTAAATTCAGAATGATCAAATATTAAAATTATATCAATTACCATATAAATTAGCTTTTATATATCAGGATTTTATAAAAATTTAAGTATTAATTATTAAGGTTAAATCAATTAATTAGTACGCTTTTAATGCCTACTATTCAACATTTAATTGAACATTTGAAAATTAGATCTAATGTTATTATGTTAGTATTTATAATGTTATTAAAGTTAAAGCAATTAGTGTATACAATTAGATCTAATGTTATTATGTTAGTATTTATAATTATGTCCAAATAAGAAATATAAATATAAAAACGAATTCTTGAAAATTTAAAATATTGTTAAAAAAATTATAATACAATGACTAAAGTTTTTTTTATTGGATTAAGTGACTAAGAGCCCAATGAGTTATTGGGTTAAGAGAAAAAATCATTTATATAAATGTTTAGTGAATTTTATTTTTAACTTCTTTCCTTCTAATGATTTCTTAAAAAATGTAGCCAAATGATTTTTAACTTTTATTTTTTTAATGTCACTTTATATTTATTTTAACTCATAAAACAAAACAAAATCTTATATAATCATTAATTATAGTATATTCAATATCAAATATTAAAATTATATCAATACTATATAATTTAGCTTTTATATATCATGGTTTCTTAAAATTTTTAAGTATTAATTATTAAAATTAAACCAATTAATTGGCATTCTTTTAGTGTCTACTATTCACCATTTTAATTAAATATTTGGTCAGTTAGTGTATAAAATTAATCTAATGTTTTTATGTTAATATTTATAATTATGTTCAAACAAAAAAAATATAAATATAAGAACAAATTCTTAAAAATTTATTACCACCAAGATAGCGACCTTTACTCTTACTCTCTTTATGCCTTAGAGATTGCTGCTGCAGAGAATAAGTAGACCAAGCCGCTGCCAGAACCTCTTTCGATTCAAGCAAAAAAGTTCTCCCCCTGGTTTTGTGGTTGGATTCAAAAATGTATGTAATTGGTGGGCAAACGTCCACGTTTGAATCCAAAAAAGGCAAGCATTCATTATCCAGAAAAGGAAAGTATTCATTAGATATAAGAACAGATTACTAAGGAATGAAAACTGCTATATTGCTTTATTGATTGGAACTGTATTTATACATTCTTGATAATGATAAGGTGATCTTATCTTTTGGATTAGAACTTAAGCTAGACTATATCCTAGGTTTATCTAAATATGTAGATTGATTTACATTTGAGGAGATAACAACCTTAGCTGATAACTATCTTTATCTGTTAATGGTTAGCTGAGGTCTGCTAACTGTTTTGAGTGTTGCTGAGGTGCTTGTGTTGCTGAGGTGGTTGTGAGACTTGTCTTGGTTTGTTGCTGAGGTGGTTGTGCTGTTGAGGTGGTTAGGAGACTTGTCTTCATATGCCCCCGCAAGACTGTGGAGCCATCGGCTACACCAGTCTTGGTTCTTAGGAAGAGAAACCTGTGCCTGGCAAGTGGTTTTGTAAGACCATCTGCTAACTGATCTTTGGTGGATATATAAGAGACATTGAGCTTGCCAGCTTGTACATGTTGACGAACAAAGTGGTAGTCCAAGGCTAGGTGCTTCATTTTGGAATGAAAAACAGGATTTGCACTGAGATATGTAGCACCAATGTTGTCACATAGAAGAGTTGGTGATTTCTGAAGGGGAAGGTGAAGTTCAGCTAACAGATTGTAAGCCATATGATTTCTGCAGCAGTGTTAGCAAGGGCCCTGTATTCAGATTCAGTTGAGGATCGAGCAACTGTTTTTTGTTTGATGGACTTCCAGGATATGGGATTGGCACCCAGAAACAGAATGTAGCCTGTGGTTGATGTTCTATCATCCAGATTACCAGCCCAATCAACATCACTGAAGGCAGTGAGATTAAGTGATGTGTGTGGGCGTAGGAGGATGCCATGAGTGACAGTTCCTTTTTGATATCGTAGTATTCTCTTTAGTGCCGACCAGTGAAGCTGAGTTGGGGAGTGCATGTACTGAGATAGCCTGTTTAGTGCATAGGCGATGTCTGGTCTTGTGATAGAGAGATACTGAAGTGAACCTGCAAGTCTTCTATAGGCAGTGGCATCAGCAGGACTAGTGCCATCAGTGAGCTTTAGGTTGGCATTAGTGGACATTGGTGTGGTGGTTGGTTTGGCATTTGTCATGTCAAAGTTGTCAAGAAGATCTCTGATATATTTTTGCTGTGAAAGAAACAGACCCGTTGTAGTGGGAATTACCTCAACGCCCAAGAAGAAGTGAAGATTGCCAAGATCTTTGAGAGAGAATCTTGTGGATAGCTGCGACAGAAAGTTATGAACTGTCTGACTGTTGTTTCCTGTAACTATAAGATCATCAACATAGACAAGACAATAGATTAAGTCATTATTATGAGACATGATGAACATGGAGGCATCTGATGTAGAGTTTGTGAAACCATAGTCAAGAAGGAAGGTACTCAATTCCCTGTACCAAGCTCTGGGAGCTTGTTTAAGGCCATAGATGGCCTTGTGTAGTTTGTAGACATGTTTAGGATGATCTTTGTCAAGAAATCCAGGTGGTTGAGCCATGTATACCTCATCTATTAATGTTCCTTGTAGAAACGTATTGTTTACATCGAGTTGTTTTAAGGGCCAGCTGACTGCAATGCTGAGAACTGTTCTGATAGTGGTTGGTTTTATAACAGGGCTGAAGGTTTCTGTGAAGTCTAGGCCAGGCCTTTGATGAAAGCCTTTGGCTACCAATCGAGCTTTGCATTTGTCTATTGTACCATCAGCATTGCGTTTTAGTCTGTAAACCCATTTGTTGCCTATGGCATTTTGAGAGGGACAAGGTGGGACTAAGGTCCATGTGCCATTGGCAACAAGGGCATTAAACTCAAGTGTCATAGCATGCCTCCATTCAGGAAGTTTGATCGCTTGGGAGACAGATGTTGGTTCAGGCGCTGGTGGGAGTGATTGACTAGAGGCAAGGTAGGTTCTTTTAGGTTTAAATATGTTGTGTTGGGACCTAGTAATCATAGGATGTGTTCGAGTGGGAAGAGTATCACAGAGGTCTGTCTGTTGATCAGGGGATGTAGCATCTGTGTTTGCAGAAAAATGTAAGGAGCTAGAGGAATTACCTGATGAAGGACTTGTCACAGGAGCAGCTGGACTGGTGGAGGAGGACACAGCAGAATCAGTAGGCTGTTGAGATGAGCCGCAACCTGCAAAATATGGAATAACAGTGGTTGTTTCATCAGAGAGAATCACAGAAGAGTTAGTAGCTGAGGAAGGCTGGGAATTGGGATTCATTCGATTGTTTTGTGCAAAGGGAAAGACTGTTTCAATGAATTTCACATGTCTAGAGATAAAAATTCTGTTTGTAGAGGGATCTAGACATTTGAAGGCACTCTGGTTTGTGGAATAGCCAAGGAAGACACATGGTTTGGACTTAGGTTGCAGTTTGGTGTCATTATAGGGCCTTAGCCATGGATAGCATAGGCAGCCAAAAACTTTTGTTTCTTGTAGTTTGGTGTGGTTTTGAACAGGATTTCATGTGGTGATTTGTGGTGAAGAATTGGTGTTGGCATTTTGTTGATTAAGTTAACGGCAGTTTGGAAGGCATGAGACCAGTAACATTGAGGCAGTGATGCTTGATGTAAGAGGGTTAAGCCAGTTTCTGTAATGTGCCTATGTTTTCTTTCAGAAATGCCATTGTGTTATGGTGTATGTGGTGGTGTTTTGAGGTGTTGGATTCCATAGGTTGCTAGTAAAGAGGATAATGCCATGTACTCTCCACCGTTATCTGAGTAGATAGTGATAATGGAAGTGTGAAATTGTTTTTCAACTTGTGCTTTGAATTTAGGGAAGATGTGCAGAATATCAGATTTGTTTTTGATGAGAAATAACCAGACAAACTTAGAGAAATGATCTATGAAAGTAACATAGTAATGATAGCCATCATGAGAGTTTAGTTTTGGACTTCCCCATACATCTGTATACAGCAGTTCGAGTGGTTTTGAGCTGGACAAGGATGAATTGTGAAAAGGTAGTTTGTGACTCTTATTACATGAGCATGAATTACAATCTGACATAGTGATGAAGTGATCACAGTCTAGGCTAAAGTTTTTAAGCATGAAGTTCAAGATTCTGGGAGAGGGATGTCCTAAACGTCTATGCCAATTATTAACATTGGTCTTCAAGCTGAAACAAGCTGATTTATTGTTGGTAGAAGCTGGTAATTCTGCAGATTTTGGAAGTTCATATACATCATTTCTGTTGTGTCCTTTCACCAGTGGTGCCCCCGTGATGAGATCCTTCACAAGTAAATGGTTAGGGAAAAATTCAACAGAAACACGATTAGTTTTGCATAGTTAAGAAACAGAGATAAGTTCACGCTGAATTTGAGGAACATGTAGAATATTAGAGAGTAATAAAGGTTTGTCTAAGTGTTTAGTTCTAAAGGTAGTTGAGCCTGTGTGTTTTATAGACAAACCTGAATCATCTCCAACTAGAATCTCATCAGGTCCACCATATGCTGAGTAGAGTGAGAGGTTGTTGAGGTCTGAGGTGACATGGTGGGATGCGCCTGAGTCAACCACCCAGTTTTGGTTATCAGAAGCATTTCCAGTCTGAACAAGGTTGGCAACAGGATCTTGCAGGGAGGAGATTTTGTATTGTCTGCAGTATTTGGCAATATGTCCAAGTTTGCCACAGAGTTGGCATGTAGGTCTGGTGTTGTTGTTGTTGTTGGAATAATGCTGAGGTCTGTTGTTGTAGGTGTTGGATGTAAATTGAGGCCTTCTTCTTCCCTGGTTTGAGGTGTATCGAGAAGAGTCATTGGGAGACACATTGTTTCTGAAGTTTGTGTCTTGATGTGAATGATAGGGTCTTCTATCCCTTCTGGCAAAGTTTGCTGTAACAGCAGATGTGTACATGAGATCGTCTTGTTTGGTGACAGCTTCAAAATCAATAAGCTTGTCATAAAGTTTCTCGAGAGAGATTGCATTTTCTCTTGCACGGAGTGCAGTGGAGATTTCCCTGAATTCTGGACTAAGTCCATTTAAAATGAAGATGATAAGATCATCTTCAGCTACTGGGGCTTGAGCAATTGCTAGTTCATCTGCGATGCTCTTCATTGATTGAAGAAAGTCAGACACAGATTTGGTTCCTTGAGTGGAAAGGGACAATTTTTTCTTAAGAGACATGATTCGAGATCTGGTTTTGCTTGCAAAAAGTTTGGTAAGTTTTTGCATGGCTTCATGGGATGTTTTTGAGATTGCGATCATAGGGATGACAGTTTCTGCAACAGAGGCAATAATGGAATGTAGGATGAGTTTGTCTTGTCTGATCCATTTTGAGTAATCAGGATTCAGAGATATGGTTTCTTGAGTGGTGATATATTGAGTTGGACATGGAAGTGTCCCATTGACATAGTCAATGAGATCGAGGCCAGTGAGCAGGGTATCGAATTGTATGAACCATGAAGGAAAATTGGTTGAAGTAAGCTTTACTGGAAGCTGTGTGGTGGGATTGATTTGAATGACAGATAATGAGGTTGTGGTTCGGATTGAATCAGCAGTGTTGGAGGTGGTGGAGTTTGACATGCTGTTAAGCTTGTGGCGTCTGATACCATATAAGAACAGATTACTAAGGAATGAAAACTGCTATATTGCTTTATTGATTGGAACTGTATTTATACATTCTTGATAATGATAAGGGGATCTTATCTTTTGGATTAGAACTTAAGCTAGACTATATCCTAGGTTTATCTAAATATGTAGATTGATTTACATTTGAGGAGATAACAACCTTAGCTGATAACTATCTTTATCTGTTAATGGTTAGCTGAGGTCTGCTAACTGTTTTGAGTGTTGCTGAGGTGGTTGTGTTGCTGAGGTGGTTGTGAGACTTGTCTTGGTTTGTTGCTGAGGTGGTTGTGCTACTGAGGTGGTTAGGAGACTTGTCTTCATATTAGACACTTATGTGTTTGATACTACAAAGCCTCTTCCTGCACGTTCTGAAGATGATGATCCAAAAGATTTTTTGATCAAAGGTCCTCAGTTGAATGCTCCCAAATTTGGTCCCATTTTAGTCATCTTTGATGGAAGAGTCTATGCGTTTCCACGTTGTTTCAGCAGTTACAGCCCGACTTCGCCAAAATGTGAGATGCTTAATCTTGAAATTGGATCATGGATTCCTCTTCCTGACCCACCTTTACTTGATCAGCATGAAAGGGATCAGACTAGAAGAAATTACACAGTAGAAGGTTATGCTGTTCATGATGGCACCTTTGTTGCATCACCCGTAAAGGAATATATTCTCTTAATTTGTCAAATCCTACTGGGTGGAGACATATTCAGCTATTGGGAGGTGTTAGCCAATTACCCTTCATTAACGAAGCTATTTGTACGGATGAAGAATAAATGGACGAAAATCTGCATTATGCAAATATGACAAGGGATTGGTCGAGGAGAAGGATTTACTAATTCATCTTAAATCAGGCTATGAATATTTAAAATGTTATCGGCGTGATCTTCTGATCCATTTAGGGGATAATATGTTATTTGTTATTAGAAGCGGTCTAGATAGGCCTCCCAATTTGTTTCCTCCTTATGGAAGTTGTAATTTCATATGTTTCGATATCTTTCAAGTAAGTGAGCATCAAAACAAGAAGAAGAACAAGAAGAAGAATCAATCAGGGCTTGGGCATCTCGCTTCCTCCACATTCACCATAGATAACAATCTAGGGAGTCATGGACTCCCCATGGAATGCTTCCTTAAACAAGTAACTCCTTTTACTAAAATATAAATTGTCTTTATTGTTTTTGCTTATACATCGAAACAGGAATCTGATAGTATAAGATTTTTTTTTTTTTGAGCATTGGCTTGATTACATTGCAAAAAATTGCTCTACTTGAATGTCAAGCCTCAAGAGTAGATTTTCGATTTTAACAATCATTTTCTTACATTTTTGCCAAGCTTTTTAAATTTTGTATATTTTTGGGGTCTGAAACTTTTAAATGATTTCATTTATTTTCTTATGACCTTTACATATTTTCAATAAAAATGTTAGAAAAATCTTGCTTTTTAGAAGATTTACTGATGTTTGATGCAGAAGGAGACTGGAAAATCATTTATTTTGTTGTAACTTTTACATATTTTCAATAAAAATATCAGAAAGCTTTTATTTTTCAGAAGATTTACTAATGTTTGATGTAGAAAGAGATTGGAAAATAAAAGATAATAAACAAGCAAATCACAATATTTTCTATTTCTATTTTTTTTTTTTTACTAGTGGTAGTTTGATTTTGTTTGTTCTTTTAATTAAATGAAAGATATACTTCTATTCTATATATGCAAAGAGAGTAGCTTAATTTTTCCAATTTTTTATTTTTTTTTCAAAAGAGGTCTTTCGATAAGTAAAGATTTTTAGACATATTTTTTTAGGAATAATTATATATAAATCAACTGAATTAATTCAAGTTTATTTTATTTTTTCTTTACTATTCAATTGTTCTTTCTGGTTACTTTTTTTTTTTTTTTTTGCTTCTTGTTTTGGGTATAAATAATTACATGAGATAGAATAAATTAAAATGATATAAATTTAGAATAAAACAAAGTAGAATTAAGTTTAGAATAATTAAAAACTTTTGAACTTGATGCTACTTTAAATATAAGGCCTATTTCTTTTTTGTCATTTGATAATAATTTATATAATTTTAATATAATTTATATGATTTTAATATAATTTTAATAACCTTAATATAGTTTTGATAACTTTTGATATAATTTTGATAATTTTTAATATAATTTTGAAAACTTTTAATATAATTTGATAGTAATTTATGTAATTTTATAAATTTTGATAAATTTAATATAATTTTGATCTAATTTTAATAACTTCTAAATAAAATTTTTATACAATTTTGATAAATATTAATATAATTTTGATAACCTTAATATAATTTTGGTAACTTTTGAGATAATTTTCATAACTTTTAATATAATAACTTTATTAACATTTGATATAATTTTAATAGCATTTATAATAAATTTGATATAATATATATTTATAAAAAAATATTTAAAAATGATTATATATATTAAAGTAAATAATATTTATTTATTATATTATTCACGTGTAAATCACATGCAATATAAACCTAAAAAAAATTAATTTTTAATTGTATTCAAATAATATATATTGTTAGAATTTTTTAAAGTTTTTGCAAATATATTTTGTTTTAAAAATATTTTGTTTTCAAAAGTTTTCGCAAAAATTTATAATATCTACTTATTAATTTTTCAGTGTATTTAAAAAAAATACATAATATAGAATTTTACTTTTTTATCTATAAAAAAGATATTTTACATAGTTATTTCTTTTATTCAATATCATTTATTATAATTGTTTTGAATTAAAAGTATAACTATATATATAAAAAAATTATTTTTAAATTTCTCATTTAACACAAATTTATCAGTTAGAGATATCTCATCAATATTTTTTCTTCTAATAAAATTTAATAAAATAAATAAAATTAAAATATTTTAAATATCACCCAAGATTGTGAATTCCTAAATGATAATAAATTTGTAAAACATTTAGCCTAATTCATTCCAATTATATTTTATTAAATAACTTACGACACTGAAAGATTGTTTAATGATATAGACATGTAATAGAATAGTTAAATATAGAAAATCAAGCTAAATATTATGGTATGATGTCATAGTTTCTGTAATATAATTGAAATAGAGTAAATAGTATTTTCTAAAAAAATAATATACTCAAAAGGTTGTTAACTATTTTAATTTAAGCAAACACACACTGACATGAAAACATAATAGATAAAAAAAGAGTTATTACCCATATTCCGGCAAACAGTCTTTTCTTATTCGTTAGATTTTCTTGTAAATCAATCACTATCTTTTTAAAAGAATAAACTATAATTAATTGTAAAAAAAGTTTTATCTTAATTAAATTGTTTACCATTTATGTAAGAAAAATCTATATTACAAACTAAATTTTAAATATAATTTAAAAAATACAAAACTAAACAATTGTTTTACATACATGATTAGAATGGCTTCCCATTTGCTTTATTGTATTTCTTAAAAATTTAAAAATATGATTTTTTTTAATATCATATTTCGACTTATTATTGAAAATTGATTCCAAAGCAATGCATTAAGAAATGTTTTCATCCCAAGATGGAAATTCGTGCAGCAACTATTTTGTGAAATCCTTCAAACAGTTCATTAGCTGGAAAATAAATTTTTTTATTGCAAAAGTTTAGGATGAAATTTCTCAATTTATTCAAATTTATCAAAATAACATGGTTACGAATTAAGTAGGGATACAATTTATTTTATATAGTTTATTAATATAAACATATAACTAACATGAAAAAACTTTCACAAATCATGTGGCAACCTTTTATTTTTGAAAATATTTTTTTCAAAAGTTTTCGCAAACAATTATAATCACTTCTTGTTAATTTTTTAGTGTATTAAGACAATACATAATACTAGAATTTTACTTTTCCACCACCACATTTTCAATGATTATTTCATTTAAGAAATATATTTATAATAATTGTTTTGAATTAAAAGTATTATTTACCATGTAAAAAATAGCACCAGAGACCCTAAACCCAAGGGCACTTTAAGAGAACATGAGAGCAACCTTTATCCACCTCCATGCACCACGGACACAAGCACTCATGAGCAGGAATTGAAATTCTCCTATACTTCAGAAAAGTTTTCGTTGGGATTATTTCTAGGATGACCAGCCATATAAAACATTGTACTTTCGGTGGTATTTTAACTTTCCAAAAGTTGCAGAAATCAAAATTATGAGAAGGATAGTTAGTAATCTCAAGGAAGGTAGAGATCTTTTTCATAGAAAATTTTTCAAAGTTGTCGAGTTCTCATATTAACCTGTCTTTGCTAGTTTGGAACCAAAGATACAACACCAATAGAGAGTAGAAGATTCTCTAAAAGAGAAGTTCCACAGAAATAAGTTTCTCCTAAAGAAAAAGGGTCATACCTGGTGAGAAAAACAATTATTGAGAGTATCATCTGTAGCTTTAGCATATTTGTCAATTGCCAATATGAATAACCTAGGAAACCAAGAGTTAAATGGGCTATCATCACACCATTTATCCAGCGAGAATAACACTTCATTCCCATTACCAATCACCCATCTACATCCTTCATTGCCATTAAAGTTCATTTTTTTCCCGATGAAAGTTCAACAATATCCTTCCACACCATAGACATACTCTTGCTTCTGTTGACACAAGCTAACCAATTCTAAACATGTGCACCATATTTGGCTAGCACAACATTTCTCCATAAGTAATATTTTTTAGTTGCATATCGCCATCACCACTTGCTAAGTAAGGCAACATTCTTGGAATTAAGATTAACAACACCAAGCCCACCCAACTTCATTGGTCTGCATACATTCAGCCATTTGACTTTTGTCATCTTTTGTTGATTCTCATTACCACTCCAAAGAAAATTTCTTCGACATTTATCAATTTTCTTTATCACACTTTTGGGAGCCATAAAAATTTACATGTAATAAATAGGCAAACAAGAAAGCACCGAATTTATGAGAGTCAACCTGCATTAACAAAACAATCTTCTCTTTTAGTTGATTATAATTTTGTATCCTTTTTTGACATGTTCGTACCACTTCTAAAAAAATTAATCCAAAAATATGGGTAGAAAAATAGACCTGAGTAGTTCTGTTGGTTTAAATCATATTTCTAAATAATTGATCTTAAACAATGGCTAACCAACATATTTTCTGATATTATATTTGTTTTATTTCACCACACTAATAGTTTTCATGCTCCTTTTTATTTTTTGGTGTTGGTTCTGCAATGATTTTATGCACTGGTTCCTGATATTATTGCTTTAGACTGGTTTTCTTATGAGAGCAAGTGCAAAATGTCGTTTTAATGATGTGCCAATGTACTGAAGTAAAATTATTAAATTCATGGTAATGCAGGGAGCTCTTACTTGCATTTAAGGTCACGGGACAAAAGCCGCTGAAAATAATCTTTTTATAGGTACTTTAGATGATTAAAAATCTACAGTTTTATCTTGATAATTTTTATTTATTTATTTTAGATTAGAATGAAAAAAATGCTATTAGGTTGTTGTTTAGACTTAAGGAATAGCTAAGCTTCAAGCTACTTTAGTTGTTCAAGGTTTTCTGATATTGTCCAAAATTTGTATAGAGATGGTGTCAGTGAAGACCAATTCTACGAGGTTCTACTATATGAATTTGACACCATACGGAAGGTTGGCTAGCATAAAGACATTTGGTGCCTATTTACTATGTTTATCCTAGGTTAATATTGTGTTAATATCCAAGCCTGTGGATCACTGGAACCCACTTACCAATCTCCGATTACATTTAATTGTGGTTTAAAAAGGCATCATACTGTTTGCCAGCAATCACAATGACAGAAGCAATGACAAGAATGTATTTGTGGTTGTCATGATTCAAATTAGAAAAAACTGTAAATCCTAAACAGTGATTAATTATATATTTCTAGCATTCAACAGTTAGTTTTATAATGGACAAAAAAGTTATTACACATATTCTACTAGTATCTCTTCATCAGCTAGTTTTTCTTGCAAATTAACTGCCATTTTTTTGAAATAGATCATCATTAGTTGTAAGAGAGCTTGATCTTCATTAATTTCTCTACCCACAAGCAAAAAAAAAAAAAAATTAATTAAATGCAAAATCTAAACAATTATTTTACATACATGATTAGAATGCCTTCCAATATGTTTTATGACATGTTTTAAAATTTTAAGAATATCCATTTTGTTTCTAACATCATACTTCATTCCTTATTGAGAATATCAATTGAAGCAACAGATTTGGGAAATGATTAAAACGACCCATCAAACGAAAGATAATCTTTTTATTTCAAAAGTTTCGAATGAATTTTTTTTAATTTTATTAAAGCCACTTTATCGCGAACTAAAAGCGTGTATGATTTATAACAAACGCTTTATTAGTATAAATATGTATAATATGAAAATAAAAGTTATTTAAGTTATAAAATTTTATAATATCTTACTCTCCATAATCGAGTAGTTCAAAAAAATTCCACAAATCATATTACACCATTTCATTTTTTAAAATATCTTCTTTCAACAGTTTGCACCAGTATTTATAGTCTCTTGTTGCTAATTCTTCATTGTAATCGAAAATATATAGTGACAGAATTTTATTTTGCGTTGTGCTGGATCAAAAGTACCATGAACCTTGATAAATCAAACACACAAAAAATGTTAATTTAGATAATAACATATATAGCTACAATATTAGCATAAAAACTACCAAAAGATTATATAAAAAAAAAAATTACCAATAATTAAAATTTAAAATTCTTACTTTATTATTTTCTTATATTTATCAGTAACAAAATCCAAATCATTAGGCATATTAATGAAACCGTGTCTAACAATGGGCTTGATCTATTAAGGTTCCAGTTCAACCATCCATTCTTTCAAGGTCCAATCAAAACGTTCATATTTTATATTTTCAGCTTTTACGGTATAAGCACGAAAATAATTAGGATGAGAAACATGTAAAACATGAATCATAAATTGGTCAAGCATTCTGACAATTAAACTTAATATTTTTAAGATCTTGAACACATAATTATCACATTTAAAAAGCGTACATATTGTATGGAAGATGAAAAAGCTATAATTGAATCCCTGATCTCCACAAGTAAATTGGTTTCTCTCTTTTAATATATTTTTCTATAAATTCGTTTCTCTCCCTTGATCTCTTTTTCTGTTACTCAATACTTTTTTGATGGAAACTGACTTTTTTTTTTTTATATAAACTGAATATGTGTGTAACCCTCATATATAGAGAAATGACCAATTTAACATCTCTATCTTTAACTTGAAACGTCCATCAAGTATCCAAATGAATGGTTGAGATGTATCCAAATGGACAGTTAAGATATATCCAAATGAACAGATGAGATTTGTTTATCATTAAAGGATGAATACCAATTTAAAATTAAATGATCAGTTATGCCAATTATCTTAAAAGCATAACTGATCATTATTGATAACTGATAATTATCTCGTGATTATCGGAACATTAACTTAAATTAATATCAAACTAGTATCTTATATTCTCCCACTTGGTCTGATGATCCAATAACATTAAACTTTAATAACATAAACATTATAGCGCACATAAAATAACAAATCTCTCCATAATGTTCATCATAATTACCATATTATGATTAATCATTAAGTGTGGGTTATGACGGTCGTACATTATTTGGATCATATACTCTCTTCCATATACCACTACACTTGTAACTTACCATAGTAGGTATATAAGCAAAATATGTATATTCCGACATGATCCATAATAATATCTTATAGAGACTTTCCTATTAACTCAAAATACAAATTATGTGCATACATTATGAGAAATAGAAGATTCATTAATGTATGTCAAAAACACATCATTGAGCTCAAAGTGTCAAAATCACCATAAATACATTATTCATCAATACATCTAAGACTCATTCTATGTACATGTTCTTTAAATATTTTTGGTTGTAAGCCCTTAGTTAACAGATCTGCAATCATGAGATCAGTTCTAATGTGCTCAATAGACACTCTTTGTTTCTGAACCTCCTCCTTAAAGATCAGAATTTTTAATTCTATATGTTTGGTGCCCCTTGAACATTTGTCGTCTTTTTAGAAGAATACTATTGTAGAATTATCACAATAAATTTTCAGCGGCTTGGTAATAGTATCGACTATCCCAAGCCTTGAAATAAAATCTCGCATCCATAATGCATGGATTGTGGCTTCAAAATATGCCACAAACTTTGCTTCCATAGTGGATGAAGCAATGACAGATTACTGAGAACTTTTTCCATGATCTGCTCATTCAGCTAATACAAACAGATAACCAAAAGTGGACTTTTGACTGTCAAGGCATACAGCAAAATTTGAATTTAAATACCCAATCACTTCTAGGTGGTTGGATCTCTTATACATGAGTAGTATTGTGGCATCAAACAAAAAGAAATGAGGCAATATTTGCCAATGTAACTTGTCATGTTGTAAAAGCAGTACATGTTTTCCTTCACATCTGGCTGAATACCCTGCTTTCAGAGCATTATATGCTTTATTATGTTATTCACATTATGAAAATTGACAATTTATTCACATTATGAAAATTGGACTAGGCCTGGATAAGGTATTTTGTAATTCAAGTCAACATGATTTGGCCCATATTACTATTCATTTAATGAAATCTATAAATATTAATATAAAAATAATGTTTTTAAAATAATAAAACGGGTTTCTGGGCCCAAGCCGGATATAGGCATGCAAAAATAATTTTCTGGACTCGGGCCAAACCCAACTCATGAACACCTCTAAAAATCTCGTATAAATAACAGGTTTACTTACACTTTGTTGAGCCCTGCTCCTATTTTATGTCTCCTCAAGCCTCGATGTTAAGAATGCCCTAATATGGCTTGCTTAGTTGGACTGTGTAGCAACAAATTATTTATTTATTTAATTTTAATTTTATACTTATATTTATTATTATTCTTATTATTATTTTTTAGACCATTGGGCTGGTTTTAAAATGTTTGGGCTTTGAAGCCCAAATCCGACCCAACAGGCCTGCCTAGCAAGCCATTACCAAACAGGCCTGTTCGGCCTAGTAGCCCCAGCAGGCCAGCAGCCCAAACCCTTGGTCGAATTAGACCCCAAACCTCCAAGGCCTGCCAGCAGTCTCCACCAGCCAACTTCAAAGCTTGGAGTCGCTATGACTTATAGATTTGCAGAACTTTGTTTCCTTAAAACTACAAGATAGGAGCTGCAACTCTTCCCGATGGCACCTTTTCTAATCTCAAAAGCTTTTTTATTAGTCGGTACCCAAACATTAAGAGGCTATTCACTCCCAGTTTGCTACTGCAGCTTCAGAACCTTTCAGTTCTTGAAGTTTCATTTTGTCCTCAAATGGAGGAGACAATTGCAAAGGAAGAAGAAGAAGAAGAAGAAGAAGAAGAAGAAGAAGAAGATAATGGAGAAAGCATTAGTAACCATCCAATGAACAGAGACACAACAACGAATCATCCAATGTTAAGGCATTTGGTTTTCTGTGAACTACCAAAATTGAAGAGTATCTATATGGAAATATTGCGTTGCGATTCTCTCCAAGTAATTGAAGTATATGGGTGTCCGAGGCTAAACAGAATTCCTTTCTCTTTATCTCTAGTTCCCTCAAATCTTGAGAAAATCTCAGCAACAAAAGAATGGTGGGAATCACTAGAGTGGGATCAACCAAACGCTAAGAGTGCCTTTCAACCTTTCTTTAAAAATTGCATCCCACATGGATAAAGTTCAGAAACAGGTATCACACTATCTCTCAATTTCTATCACCAGGAGAAAACTTATGAATTTTTTTTTTTTTTGTTTCTCACTTTAATGCTGTTTGAGAACATTCTTTATACAATTTTATCATACAAATTCTTTCTTTCAGGAGCATATGATAAAGGATTTCTCCTCTCATTATGGATCTTTCATTGATTCTGCAACTTGTAATCAACTTGCTAGAATACTTGTTGTATTCCATTTGGAGAACAGAGATTCGATCCTAACTTTCATAAACACGAAGATATATACGCACATTTCTCATTGAATCAAATGTTCGGTTTGTTATTTGTGAAGTAGGTTTCTAATAGCCTCATAGAGTAGTGAATATGATCATCCATATGTAGGCAAAATTAAAAAGCTTATTTGTTCCTTAGTTTAAGAATAATAAAAGATTACCTCCTACTACTAAAATAATCAGAAAATACAAAGTATAAATGATTTTGTTTGTGTTGTTTATTAAAGAAATTTAAATTTGCATTTTAAGAATTTTTTGAATACATATGAATCTTGAATCAAAAAATGAAAGTGAAAGAAGAGAGTTTTTTTTTATAAAAAAAAAATGGATGTAATATTATATAAAATGAATGTTAATGAAAATATTTATAAGTTTCATCGGTGTTAAAAATTCTCATTTATGATTAAACATTCTTTTAGTAAAAAAAAATCACTATTTTTGAAATGAAGTTTCATGTCCAATGAACATATTTCTTGATTTCTAGAATTAGTATTCAGATGTTTGACCAACGACAATCGAATGTCCAAAGTAAAATTTTAAACAGAATGTAAAATTCTATAGAGAATTCAGATGCCAACCTTAAGGCACTTGGATGCCTTAAGCCAAATTGTCACTTTTAACTATAGGACATTCGGTTTGGATGCTTACCTCAAGACATTCAGATGCCCTAATGTATTTTTCAAATAGATTGTTTGCAACCTTATCATCCGAATTCTGTAGAGAATTCGAATCCTTTTACTTATTTTTCATTCCAAAATTTATTAAACACTTCCAAAACATCATTCTTCAACATAAATGCATACCACGTGATTTTAAAACTTTGTTAAACATTTAAAACACTTTAGAAAATATTCATTTTAGTTATATTTATACAACAATCCTCAGTTATTTCCAAAATGATGCTCATATATATAACCTAAAAGAAATATGAAGTATGTAAAGAGTATATCTAAAAGTGACCAAAGCTTGAGCTTTTAAATTAAATGCTTGAGTTTTTAAATTAATTATGAGATTCAAGAAAACATAATCACATTATATATTAGTTTGTAAAGTTAAAGAAAACAAATTAATCCGAGTTTTGGTAGAAAAACTTTGATTAATTTTGCGTGCATAAAGGCTTTTTGGGCCCAAATTTTGCAGCTTTGGGTATTGTATTGGGTTCACAAAAGGTTATCTAGTCCAAAACAATAAGAGTTACTTATACTTTTATTTCATTTTTGTTTGAAAAGTGAAATTTACAAACTGTTCCTTGAGACACGAGGATTATATACATTGATTATTGAACTAAATGTTAGGATACAACAAATTAAAAAATTAAATCATTAATGAACGATTTAATTTCCTCTTTCCCAAATAAATATAGTTGTAAACAATTGAAAATCTTATAAACTACAATAAAAGTTATCCACTCAATTGGATAACCAATTGAGAGGTAATTCCTCAATTAGTTATCCAATTGAGGGATAATTTTGTAACAGCAATTTTTTTTTTAGATTGTGATAAAAAAAAAAAAAGAAAAAGAAAAAAGGAAGGAAGGAAGGAAAAGAAAGGAAAGGAAAGGAAAGAAGAAGGAAAGAGAAAAAAAAATATATTGTATTGTGTTTGAGTTATTTTTTGCGTCATAATTGTATTTAAGTTATTATATATTTATATAAATTTTGACATGTTAATAATTCGTTTTATATATATTTTGACACGTTTGTGTATTCGTGTCGTATTTTAGTTATTTTTCTTGTGTCATGTTTCTGTCGTATAATTATGTTGTGCCTGAAATTGTCAGATCTAATTGACACTATTCAAATAACTTCCAATTTTTTGGTCACGTGTCATATAATGATTGGTTCTTTTATTATTATTATTTTTAAATAAGATCATATTAATTGTTTGGTTTTTATATTATTTAATTAAAAATTTACTGTATTGATTTGATACATTTATGTGTTCGTGTCGTGTTAGTGTTATTTTTCCGTATTGTATTGTATTTTTGTTATTTTTTCATGTCGTGTTTGTGTGATGTCTGAAATTGTCAAGTCTAATTAGCATTATTCAAATAACTTTTAATTTTGTGTCAAGTTCGTTTTATATAAATTTCAACACGTTCGTATATTCATGTCGTGGTCATGTTATTTTTTCATGTCATGTCATATTTTACTTATTTTATCATGTCATATTCTTGTGTGATACTATTTAAATAACTTCTAATTTTGTGTCACGTATTGTATAATAATTGATTCTTTGTAATATTAATTTTTTTATTTTTATATTATTGAATAAGAAATTATTGTATTGATAAATTACCGACAAAAATTAAAATATTGAATAATAATATGAGATTAATTGATGTAAGTAATTTTTTTGGTTAAATACTCAATTGGCCCCTGTATTATACACCTTTTATCAGTTTGGTACCTGAGAATAAAATCGGTCACTTTACTACTCAAACTTTCATTCTGTCATTCATATTAGCCCTTTGTCCTAACACTGTTAGTTAATAAATAACATGGCAATAAACATACAATTAGAGCATGACACGTAGCAAAATGCCACATCATTAGTACTACGTCAGCATAAATAAAAAATTATTTTTTTTTTAAATTCAAAAAACTCAATTCAAAAATTTTAAAATATAATATAATTTTTTTATTTTAAAATATTTTATTTTTCTAAAAATCAAAATAAAAAACTGATCTAACAACAAAAATTCAAATTAAAAAGTCAACACCCAGATCTAACAACAAAATTCAATTAAAAGCTTTCTTTTTCTCAGAAATGGCAAAGTTTGATCCGAAAACTGGAAAGCAATTAAAAGCTATATCATCTTTTTTTTTTATATATATATATAATTAAAAAAAAAATTGTAATACTATAAAATTTGATTTTCTGAAGAGGTTAAAATTTGGGGGTTTAGAGTTATAGGAGAAAAATCATTTGTCATTCTGCCCTTTCTTTCCATTTGTCTTCTTGTCATTGTTCTTCTTCGACTTCTGCTGCTTTTGCCTTTTTGCTTCTAACCGTGTGCAAAACTGAAGTTGGTGGAGGATCATAGACATTAGCGGCCCATTTCATAGTCAGCTTCTTTAGTGGTAATCCCTGTTTCTCACGGCTACCTTTAAGGGTAGACACTAGCTTCAATGGAGTCTGTTAAGGGTAAATGACAGTAAGAAAGGAGGAAAAGAAAAAGGAGCAATAAACCTAGGGAAACTTAACCAACCAAAGGCCTAACTAAAGATTCTTAGTAGTAGAAGAATTAAGAGTAACAAAAGACACTTACATGCAAAGAAATTGAGCATCGAGCGGGAGTAAGGCGATTGCACGGAATCCCCAAATTTTAAAATGAACCTAAACTTATAACCTTAAATCCCAAATTTTAACTTTTTTCAGAAAATCAAATTTTGTGAAATTATAAATTTTATTTTATTTTTTTTTCATTTTTTAATTATGTATAGAAGAAAAGAATGATATGGCTCTTTTTTTTTTTTTTAAATGATGTGGATTTATTAGCCACATGTCTACATTTAATTAGACATAAAAGACACATCAACCTTTTTTTTAACGGAATAACATTTTGGGGTAAAGTTATAGACGTAAGGAAAGTTCGAGTACCAAGTTGACAATTTTTTTTCTTTAGGTACTAAACTGACAAAAAGTGTAAAGTACAGGAGCCAATTGAGTATTTAACCTTTTTTTTTTTTTTTTTACTTTTGATGAATCAAAAGAAAAATATTATGATTATTAAATAGTAAAAAAAATTATGTTAAATGATGTTATAAGTTTTGAGTTATTGTATGATAGTTGTTAGGTTTATATATATATATATTTAATATGAATAGAAATGATGGATATCACTAAATAAATTAAATTTTGATATCCATCTTAGTTTTTTTACATATAATAAATTAGATTCGTGTATTCGTATTGTATTTGTGTTATTTTATATCTATATTTTACTTTAAAAGTTATCCTCAAGTTGGGATATTTTACATAGTTTATCATAATAATTCAATTTTAACTCTAAATTCATGTTTTTTTGTGTGTCATATCATATTCATTGTATTATCAATAACAATAAAACCAACACTAGTTTTATATTATTTTCTTCCTTTGATGACCTTTTTTCTCTCAAATTTATAGGAGTAGAAGTATTTTTTTTTTTCTAGTTCAATGACAATCATTATTAAAGGTAAAATTCAATCCTAACTAATACCTTCAATTGGAGTTATCTAAACCTAATAATTTGGGATAAGATAAGATTATACGATGTGAATATGATAGGAGAAAAATAATTAAAATACGACACGACATAAAAAATAATATAAACATAATATGAATTCACAAATATATTAAAATTTATATAACACGAATTTTTTTTTGTGTGTGGATAATTTAACATGAAATTAACATGTCATAATTCATACGATAAATTTTTGATGTTTTGAAAAAGGAGAGTCCATTCACGTGTCAAACCATGTGTTCACTGTTGCTTCTTTTTGCTTTTTATTTTTATTTTTTATATTAAAAAAAAAAGAGGTAATGTCACACTTGCAATGCACTTTTTCTCTCTTTCTTTCCTTTGTTCCACACTTTTCACTCTTAGATTTTATTTATTTATTTATTTATTTTAATTTATAT
The DNA here is from genome assembly GCA_030761205.1 of Fremontodendron californicum. Lineage (NCBI taxonomy): Eukaryota > Viridiplantae > Streptophyta > Magnoliopsida > Malvales > Malvaceae > Fremontodendron > Fremontodendron californicum. The sequence goes on from JAULJL010000045.1 coordinate 3,305,365, forward strand.
ATTGGAAGAAAGAAGAAAGAGAGGTAGTGTTAACACTGCACTTTCTCTCCCTTTCTTCATTTGCTCTATTTTTCTTTTTCTTTTTTAAATTTGTTTATTTGGAAAGAAAAAAAAAAGATAGTGTCATGCACTTTGTCTCCTTTTTTGATTTTTTTTAATGAAAATTATTTTTTTACTAGCTTTATTTTCCTTAAACCTTTTCTTTTTTTCTTTAATGTTTTGGATTTTATCATTAAAAAAAAATTAAAATAAGGATTACGTGACAGCAAGAGGAAAAAAAAAAGGAATTTTTTTAAAAAATAATATACATCAAGTCATCAACCTAGTATGCCTTCTTAGACCCTTAATTAAACACAGTATTTATTACTATAGTCTTCTTCTTCTTTCTATGAAATATATGTTCGTTCATCTTTCATGTATGTCAGATGCATGTGCATTAAATTATGCTAGATATTGCACACTCACAATATAGCGTAAAGCTATAAACATGATCATTCATGTATGAGTTTTATGTTTTTTTTTTTTTTTTTGCATCAATCATATAAATATAAACGCAAAAATAATATTAAATGTGTTAAAATCCTAAACACGAATACGATATATGTATTAAATGTGTCGTGTTAATCATATTAATCGTTTTAAACGTTCATATTATGTTTATTACATTATTTTTGTATTTATTAAATATGTTGTGTTTGTGTCGGTTTTTGTATCGTGTTTGAAATTATCAAATCTAGATGTGGGTGAAAATGAGAAAAAAAAAGAACTAAAAATATATATAATAAAATGAATATATCTAATAATGATGTTATAAGTTATGACTTATTATATGATAGTTGTTGGGTTTATATTTTATTTTATTTTCTTAATATGAATAGAAATGATGGATATTAATATAATCTAAATAAATTAAATTTTGATATTCATCTTAATTTTTTTTTACATATAATGAATTAGATTTGTGTATTCGTATTGTATTTGTGTTATTTTATATCTATATCTTACTTTAAAAGTTGTCATCAAGTTGGGATATTTTGTATAGTTTGTCATAGTAATTCAATTTTAACTCTAAATTCATGTTATTTTTTTGTGACATAATCATATTCAATGTATTATCAATAACAATAAAACCAACACTTATTTTACATTATTTTCTTCCTTTGATGACCTTTTTCTCTCAAATTTATAGGAGTAGAAGTATTTCTTTCTTTTCTGGTTCAATGACAATCATTATTAAAGGTAAAATTCAATCCCAACTGATACCCTCAATTGGAGTTATCTAAACCTAATAATTTGGGATAAGATAAGATTATACAATCTTAATATGATATGAAAAAATAATTAAAATACAACACGATATAAAAAATAACATAAACATAATATGAATTAACAAATATATTAAAATTTATATAACACGAATTATATTTTTGTGTGTGGATAATTTAACACGAATTATTAACATATCATAATTCATTCGATAAATTTTTTATGCTTTGAAAAAGGAGAGTCCATTCACATGTCAAGCCATGTGTTCACTGTTTTTTTTTTTTTTACTTTTTTTTTTTTTATATTAAAAAAAAGAGAGAGATAGTGTCAGCACTTGCCGTGCACTTTTTCTCGATTTTTTTATTTTGTTCCACACTGTTCACTCTTAATTTTTTTTTCTTTTTTTTTTATATAGCAAGAAAGAAAAAAGAGAGGTAATGTTAACACCGCACTTTCTCTCCCTTTCTTCATTTGCTCCATTTATCTTTTTCTTTTTTTAATTTGTTTATTTGAAAAAAAAAAGAGATAGTGTCATGCACTTTGTCTCCTTTTCTGATTTTTTTTTTTTTTTTTTAATGAGAATTAGTTTTCTTACTAGCTTCATTTTCCTTAAACCTTTTCTTTTTTCTTTAGTGTTTTGGATTTTATCATTAAAAAAATAAAAAAATAAACGAATTATGTGACAGCAAGAGAAAAAAAGGAATTTAAAAAAAAAAAAACATGTACATCAAGTCATCAACCTAGTATGCCTTCTTAGACCCTTAATTAAACACAATATTTATTAATATAGTCTTCTTCTTCTTTCTATGAAATATATGTTCGTTCATCTTTCATGTATGTTAGATGCATGTGCATTAAATTATACTAGATATTGCACACTCACAATATAGCGTAAAGCTATAAACCTGATAATTCATGTATGAGTTTTATGTTTTTTTTTTCCATCAATCATATCAATATAAATGCAAAAAAATTATTAAATGTGTTAAAATCCTAAACACGAATATGATATATGTATTAAATATTTCGTGTTAATCATATTAATCATTTTTAAACGTGTCATATTATGTTTATTATATTATTTTCGTATTTATTAAACATATTGTGTTTGTGTCGGTTTTCGTATCGTATTTGAAATTATCAAATCTAGATGTGGGTGAAAATGAAAAAAAAAGGAACTAAAAAAATATATATTAAAATAAATTTATCTAATAATGAAAGATGTGGATAGTTTTATTTTCTTAAATAAAAATAAAATCACACGTGTGGTAGTTTGTTTAAAAGAGTAAAACACATAAACACCCTTAATCGTATTTTATATTATAAGTTTAATTTGATTTTTTTTTTTAAAAAAAAAATTACCAACTGAGTTGCCATCCTGTTAACTCATGATACTAACTCAATCAACCCTTTTTAATATTAGTATAGAGGTATAGATATTCACAAATGCATTTATATATATATATATATTAGTTTTAATAATTTTTATGATATTATAAGATTTGTACATCAATTTTATTGATTTTTTTTTTTTTAAATGATGTGTTTTGGTGTATTTTTTTTTTGGCTCTCTACTACTTTAAACCTTCACGATGAATTTTTCATATAAATTACGTAATATTTATTTAAAAATTAATATTATATTTTATATATTGGCAATGAAATTTGTAAATTTCACAAACTAAATTAAAAGGACATCGCTACATGTTTCATTATCGAAGGAAATTAATAAATTGATATAGTAATTAAATTGACATGTGACAACTAGACTTGCTCATTGGCTGAGTAGCCCGTCCGGACCGGCTCGTATTGGGTCAGATCTGGGTAGGAGTATTTAGGATCCAGACTGGTTCGGACTGGTCCTGATCACTGTTCACGTATTAAAATAATATTATTTTTTACAAATTTAATTATAATTTAAAAAAAAAAAAGGATTTATTGTTTATTCGGGCCGGCCTAGGTAGAGAAATAAAAAAAAATTCGAGTAGCGGCCCGGCCCATTAGCAGGTCTAGTGACAACATCTTAAAGCTCTTTTATAAAGTTTAAAATTTTCATTATTACCGTATAAAATAATAATCTTAAAAATTAAGATCAGTGGCATCTCCTAATAGGATCTCGGGGCCTTGGCCCCCCAAAACAATTTAATTTTTTTTAATATATATAAAATAGATTTAAATGATTTAAAAAAAAAAATTAACATTGTTAATTTTGCTTATTTATGTAATTTTTATTTTTTAATTTTATGTATTGTCATTGAAAAATTACTATTTGTTTTGTTTATTGTATTAACTAGTCATAATTTATAAATTCTTAAAATCAAAAGGTTTGTCACAAAGGTTAAATCACATTATGTAAAGTTAACAAAAGCTAAATTGACTTTTTTACTTTTTTAATAGATTCTAAGTCTCCAACTAAGTACCAAATATGTTTTTTATTTTTTATTTTTAGCTGATTACAATTTTTTCTTTTCATATAAATTTTCACTTTAATTTTATCTTAGATCTTTTTCTCTTGTTATTATACAACTTTTCATTAACATAAAAGTCAGATTGAAATCACTTTATAAAAGATTATAAAAATATCCTAACTTTTAAATTCAAATTTTGAACTTTATTATTTTAATAGAATATTTTATTATTCTTGTTTTGATGAAAAATATATTGTTTAGCAATTGATATATTTATATTTTTTTTAAAAGAAAGTTGTCCATAATTTTAAATAAAATTATTTATTTGATATATTATGCATAAAGTTATTTATTTTATGTATTATGTTTTCTTATAAATTTTTTCTGAATTGATAAAATTTATAATTTTAAAAGCGTGTTTATTTTTATTAGTATATTGCTTGCATGCATATATATATATATATAAATATTAATATAATAAGATAAATTTTATAAAAAAAAATTAAGATTTAGTAATATATTAATTGGCACCCTCAAAATCAAATATTAAGATCCTCCACTTATTAAGATGCTATAACGTCTAAATTTGATAATTTTTGTATAATGTCGTGTCTTGGGGTTTTTTTGTTTATGTCAGTTATGTAAATATAAAAAATAATACAAATTATTAAATGTGTCAAACTTTTAAATACGAATACATATATTAAAGGTATCATATTTAAACGTGTTGTATCATATTTATTACTTTATTTCTATTTTTATTAAACGTATTGTATTCTTATTATATTTTTATATCATATTTAAAATTGTCAAATCTTAACGTTACTTGATAATATATTCTTTTTTTTTTTTAATTTTCAAAATATCGATTTTTTTTATGTATCGAAATGGCTTGTTTTGAAAATTCGAGATGACGACTTCTCAACTGAAAATATATATATTTTTATAAACTCTGCTTGGAAGTCGCCATCTAGGATGGCGACTTCCATGCTTGATATTTAAAAAATATATATTTTCACACAAGGGAAGTCGCCACCCTAGATGGCTACTTCCCTAGTGTTGTAATCAATTTTTTTTTTTTTTTAATTAGTATGGAAGTCGCCATCCTAGACTTCCATACTAAGTTTTAAAAAATTAATATTTAAATTTATTATTTTAAAAAATAATAATAAAATAAAGTTGGAAAGTTGTCACCTTTAAATAAAAATTATATAATTTATAATTTTAAAAATAAAAATAAAAATTTAAATAATAAATAATAAATTTTAAAAAATAACAATTTTAAAAATTTGTTTATACAATTTATGTATTTTTTTAACTTTATGTATACAATTTATATTTTTTTAAAATTCTGTATATAATAACTATATATATAGCGGTATTATTGTTGATGCGAACTCTCTTCCGATGTACCAGATTGATAAGGACGTTTTCGACGGCTAGAATTAGAGGTGTCCATGGGCCGGGCCAGGCTGAGGCCCGAATTTTTCTTATTTCCCTTGCCCAAGCCCATTTCGGGTCGGGCCCGGGCCGACCCGAAAGCCCGTTTCACTATTCAAAAATATTAAATATATATTTTATAATTAAATTTAAATAAAAAATATTTTTTATTTAATAAATAGTAATTTGGGCTAGGTCGGGCTGGCATGAGTTACAAAAACATTTGTCCAAGCCTAGCCCAATACGATCCGGGCCGGACGGGCTACCCGACCTGTGGATAGGTTTAGCTATGACCTTCATTTCTAAATAATTCACAACACTTTGGTTGGTCTTTCTCCTCGAGGTCTATTTATTACGAATACAAATTGAAAGAATCCGATTGACATTACGATATAATTTTTAATATTTTTGTAAATTGTTATTTTTTTAATTTTATTATTTAAAATTTATTAATTTATTATTTTTATTATTATTTTTATATTTTTATTTAAATTTTTTTAAAAAAAATTTAAAATCTAGTATGGAGATGGCGACTTCCATACTGTATAAAATCTTCGTTTCTTCCAAATTAACTTCATCCTAAAGACTTCCCTTTATTCAGACCAAATCTCTCAAAAACACACCAACTTTGAAATCTTTCACTTTAAAAAACAAACTTAAAAATTTACAATATAAAGGATTCACAACTTACCTTGAAAATAAAGGATTTACAACTTGAGCATAACTTGAAAATAAAGGATTCGCAACTTCAAAATAACTTAAACAAAGGATTCTCACCAAAATATAAGATTTCTCACCTAAATAGGGGATTCTCACTTAAACTAAAGGATTCGCACCAAAATTAAGAGATTCGCATCCAAAAGAAGAATTCTCGGGATTCGCACCCGAAACTAAGGATTCTCGAGATTTACACCCAAACTAAGGATTCTCACTGAAACAAAGGGATTTGCACCCAAAACTAAGGAAATAAGAGATTCGCATCCAAAATAAGGTTTCTCACTAAACTAAGGGATTCACACCCAAAATAGGGAAATAAGGGATTCACACCCAAAATAAGGATTCTCACTAAACTAAGGGATTCACACCCAAATTAAGGATTCACACCAAACTAAGGGATTCGCTCCCAAACTAAAGATTCTCGCTAAAACTAAAACTAAGGGATTCACACTTAACTAAGGATTCTCACTAAGACTAAGGATTCTCATCTCATCTCGAACAAGGTTCGAATCCATTTTGAAATTATATTTCTCAACTGAAGTTTAACATCTCATTTGAAAAGGGTTTCCTCAAGCGAGGCTTAAGATCTCATCATAAAATTTTCTCAATCGAGATTTAAAATTCCAAGAGAAATTCTTATTCTCTTATTGAACTATCCTTCAAAATTCAAAATAGTTTTCTCTTTTATGTATTGATTGCATGCATTGAATGCCATGAATACAATAAAAATATAATGAATGCAAAATATTATCATGAATCTTTCATTATGACAAAAGGATACTCAAGCTCATTGTGTCATCTTTTTTCAGCTTCCAAATGCTCAGACTTAAAAATGGATTGACCTCCGTCAATTTCATCAATTGATCAAAGCTTTCTTTCTCAAAAACATCTCGCAACTTCAAGGTTTTGAACACACATATTCCCAGGCTTTTCATTGTTATCATCTCATTCTTCTTTTGACCATTCACTGATGCAACACATCCCATTCTTGAAAACAATTTCTCTCATCATGGAAATGGAAACCCAAAGTCTTTCTCAGCATTCTTGTTGCCCCCAGAAATCAAATCAAGTGGCAACGGTAAATTGCCCCAATTACTATTTTCCATGTTTAAAAATCAATTCCCCATTTTCTAAACAAAAATGCAACTTTGGATCTCTTAAAAAACTGATGATTACTTCCAAGAATGGACAAGGTAAATCATAATTTGGCTCATTCAAGTGAATTGGGTATTTCAATTTGTCAAGGTTTTGGTCATCAAGAGAGGTTTCATCACATAAGGGAAGATCAATAATTCTTTATCTAAACTCAATGAAGTTTCTTCAATAATCAGGTTTTCACAAAAAGATTTGTTTTGAAAACACAATCTATTTTGGCACTCTCTTTTAGTTTCTTGATGTATAGAATTTTAACAAATGTCAAGACTATCTATGAAGGGTTCAAAATTTGGACAAGAAAGTTCAAAGATTTTCAATTTTGGGCCAAGTCATCCAAGCGATGTTGATCTTCTTAAGTTCCTCAAGAATGTTTGGTGTTCCCTGGTTGGTTCAAGATATCATTTCTCATGTACTTCTTTTTAGGCCTTGGCATAATCATGCAGAGTTGCTTTCATATATTCAATCTTTGGTCTAGACTGCTCGTTTTTGGATTTTCACATAAGAGCTTCATTCTTTCATTCTCTTTTTTTTCCTTTTTTTTTTCAACTCTGTTCAACCATGCATTTGAGAATTCAAAATTCGTTCATAGCAAAATGATAACTTAAAGAGATGGAGTGAAGCATGAGGAAAACTCTTCAAGTTAAATATTCACACTTGATCAAAATTGACTTCTAAAGCTTGTAATGTAGGCCATGGTTTTGGGTTATGAAAGAAAGGATAATCAGGCCCAAAATATGTGTTTAAAGGTAATCACACCAAGGATCATTTTCAACTCAAAATATCTCATATCTTTCTCTTCACTTTCAATCAAACCATGGATCATTCTTTTTCTTGAGGATTTCAACTTTTCAAAGCATTTCACATTTTTTCTTTTCATTTTCAAGGTAATCAAGGATTATTTCTTTCCATGAGGACTTCATCTCATCAACTTTTTAAAATATTTCACATTTTCTTTTCTTTTTCTTTATTCTTTTTTTTCCTCACTGCTTTTTTTTATCGAGAAGTGAGTTCAAAATTTTGGAACTCAATCCATTTTAACATTTGCCTCATGCCACAGGGCATACTTTTCATGGCGTGTAAATATGACCCAATCATTCATGTTTCTTCAGAAAGATAATTTGCATACCTGCCCCCCGTGTGTAGGGTGATCTTTGGTTAAGGTTCATTCAAAAAATAATTTAATAGGCTCAAAAGGGGTATCAAAGGATAATTTCTCATTCTGTGAAAGGAATATGAAAGATGACCATTTCTCATGTCAAGTATGAATCTTGGGATTCGGCTCATGCTCAAACAGAGATAATGTATTATTTAATCATCAAGTTAAACATACAACATAGTGGAATAAAACAAAAACAAAGAGAAACCGAATCCCTCATGGATCTACCTATGAATTCAAAATGATCATCCTGTCAAGAACAGATAACAATCAAAATCTCATACCTCTGTAATGGAGATTGCCAAAACCTCAAGATAGATTCTTGATGTTCTTGTACACAAAGCCCGCTTGTCGCAAACCAAAACCGTCCAATTGTTCGACCTCTAACAGTAATCCACACAAGTGATTCGAAAACCTTCACAAGGTTGAGATTATGTTTACCAAGACGATGCTAGTAGTCTAGGTTGTGAGAAACCTTCATCCTCTTACACTAGTTAGCCGAAAATAAGCAGGCCGGAAGAAAACGGATTCCTCATCTTCTTTTCTCTATGCACCGATTCTCACAGGGAGGTGAGAGAATGTGGCTATCAGGGTTTTCCTTAGGGGGAGGTGGCAACAACATAAGGCATTTATATAAGCAGGTTTAGTGTATGCCAACTATTGGACTAACTGCACTAAAGCCCTTATACATATTATTAAATATTCACATTAAGCCCACAACACTTGATAAATATTTAATCTGGCTCATTCTCATTTTAATTTCATTAATCACATTTTGTGTGTGACCCATTAGGCCCTTAAGATGTTGGCAATAAATATAATTAATTCAATTGAGAATTTCCTATTTATATTTATAGATCATTGTCGCAACCTAAAAAATAACAACATCTAACAACAAGTCTCATCGCAAGACTTTATTATTCGTTAAGCATGACATTAAAAAACTGAGAAAAAGTCGACTTAATTCCTCTTGAAATAAAATGAGGGTTTGAAAACAACCTCGGAAAAAGTCATGGAGTCGCGGACCAATATTTTTTAGCTAGGTGTGATCGGCCACCTATTAAAACCGATTTATAAAATATTTTAAAATTAATTAAAATATTTTTAAAACCAATTTCAAGTCTGCGTTATAAACAAGAGAAAATCAAAGAATCGGGTTCGGGACTCGGTTACGTGCCGGGAAGGATTAGCACCCCCACAACGCCCATATAAAACGGTACCTTATTAATCATGTGTTATCTCAAGTCTCGGTAAAAAGTTGGTTTTTAATTTAGTATTTCAAGTTAATTCCCAATTTAAAGAAAAATAATTTCATTTTTAATTGAAAATGATCTAGAATTTATTAATTCAAAATTTTTCTATATTCTCTGACAAAATCGGCAAAATATAAAAAATTTTATTTATTTGGAAAATCTTTCGAATCATTCTCTTTTTTTGAAAGACATATATTCCTTTATTAATGATAATTGATGATATTCTCTCCAGCAAACCCGGCAGAGAACTCATGAATTATTTTAACTCGGGAATATCTTTATTTTATTGAAAATCATTATCTTTTTCAAAACATTTAAAAAAAATGAATATGAACATGTGTGACATAAATAAAATGACATAGCAAAGTCTAGATAATATAATGCAACCTAAATGATATGATATAATTTAAATGGCATAGTATATTCTAGATGAAATGAAAAATCCTAAGTACCATGGTATATTCTAAGTCAAATGAAATATCTGAAATGAAATTATATATTCTATATGAAATGAAACGACCTAGGTAACATGATATTTTCTAAATGAAAAAAAAAGATTTAAATGACATGGCAATTGTAAATGATATGGCATATTTTAAATGACATGGAATATAATTTAAATGACATAAAATGACATGAAACATAAAATAATGCTATCATGTAATATGCATGAAAATAAAAATAAAATAATAATGCATGAACATAGTATATGGTAAATAATGTGACAAAAATAAATAACTAAATAATAAGCATAGGATAGCATGTAATATTCAAAACCATATAACAAACAACATAACACCATAAAATAAATCAAAATAGTAACAATATCATAGAAATTATCATAGCAAAAATCAAATATTATAGTATGCATGAATATGGAAAATGCAATGCATGAAAGTGTATTTTTTCGTTTAATTAAGAAAATCCGTATATCTAACAAGATATCCAGCTACCTTAGGAAAATATATCACATTAAATTTTCTAAAATCAAAATGCTTTGTGATTGTTTGAAATTTTTTTTGAAAATCTTGGATTAAAATTAAAACCCTAACCGATCTACCCTTTTAAAATAGCTCTAATTTCTTAAGTTTGAAAATCTCGGACTTGAATACCCTTGACCCGAACTCTATAAAATCATTTTTTTAAGTTTAAAAAGGCTTAGAAACTATCCTAAGACAGTAGCTAAAACATTTAAAAAACCTTGGACAAGAATTGGCTAAGTAAAAAAATCACAAAGGTAGAATAATCAATTTGATAACCCTTTAATTTTCCATAGGTATGCTCAAGTGAGCATGACTTTGAGCCATTGATTGGCCTAAGTTAATAACCATGTGGCATGACATGAAATGCATGATCATACAGCAAATTGAATGCATGAAATGCATGATTTAAAACCTAAATAATATGAAAAAATGCATGGCATAGAGAATATGGCCTAGACCTAAAATGAACTTGCATGGCATTTAATGCAACCTAGGTCTAAAATGCATGAAATGCATGGCAATGCTAATGAAACCTAGACCTAAAGTGACATGAAATGCATGGTAATACAAAGTGACCTAAGACCTAAATAACATGGCAATGCATGGCAGTACCAATATGATTTAAGACCTAATATGCATGGCAATACAAAGATGCCTAAATGCCTAGCATGAGTTTGCATGGCAATAAATGCTATCCTAACTTAATATGCATGAAATGCTTGATAATACAAATGTGACTTAAACCTAATGTGTTATGAATATGCATGACAATACTAATATGACCTAAGAACTAAATGGCATAGCAATGCATGGCAATACCAATATGATTTAAGACCTAATATGCATGGCAATACAAAGATGGCCTAGACCTAGAATGTGATGAGAATGCATGAGAATGTCATGGACATATAATGACCAAAAAATCTAATACTAAGGCATGAACAGACAGCAACTCAAACACAATTTCATGGCATAATAATGCAAAGCATGCTACCTAAACAAAATGCAAATGCATGACAAGGCAAGGAATGCATGAAGAGGCCGAATGGCCACTAGATAACCTAAGGCAATCCTATGTAGCAAATAACACAAACACTTGGCAAATCAAAATACATAATGTCATGGCATGAAGTGCTAACCTATCAATTAAAATGAAGAAAATGCACATACAAGGCATGAAATGCATGAAGAGTCTGAATGATCCTAAACCTAAATGAGCATGGCATTTTCACAAACATCTAACATACTAACATGCAAGATATATAAACTTATGGTATGAAAATGCAAACCTATGAACTAAAATGATGAAAATGCACATACAAGGCATGGAATGCATGAAGAGGCCGAATGCTCCTATGACAAAATATAAAATGCAAACATGACAACATACAAGGTATGATACATGAGAAAAATGCAAAATATCATCAAGAAAAACACAATGGCCGAACCTACAAGGAAATATCATGAAGAAAAAAGGAAATATAAAAGCAAATATAGCATAAAAAATTTAAGGAACATGATCAAAATAATCATAGACATGCAAAGAAAATAACAAGAAAAACTAGTAAACAAAGCAAGAAAAGTTAAGCTCCATGGTTGGTACAGAATGGGCATAGCCTTTCCCCTAACCATAACCACTTGATCTTGTCAAGATCATGAAGCCTTTCCATTTGAAAAAATAAGAAAATAAACCATGCTAATCAACAAAATAGAGGTGAGCTTCATGGTTGGTAAAAATGGGCATAGCCTCTCCCCAAACCATGGTCACTTGATATGTATCAAGATCATGTAGCCATTTCAACCTCTTTTGCTTCATTTTTTGTAAAAAATAAGAACCTTAAATACTTAAATAAACCTTCTAAAAATCATTTTTTTACAACAACATGCAAAGAAGGAAAAGAGAAAAAAAAATCAAGTTAAGCATTCCTTCAAATTTGGCCAAGCACAAACTTTGCAAAAAAAATTGTTTTCAACCATTTTTGATGAAGAATAAGAGATGAAAACATAAGTAAACATTTTAAAACTTGATTTCTATGAGAAATATAGTAGGAAAACAAAGTGGAAAATCAAGAAATCAACATGGAAAACAAGAAGAAAACTATGCTAGAGCTTGGTAGAGATGACTACCTTCAAGCTGTTTTAGAAAACTTTTTCTTCCTTTCATTCAAAAACCTTTTGTCGCAACCTAAAAAATAACGAGTCTCATCGCAAGACTTTATTATTCGTTAATCGTGACATTAAAAAAATCGAGGAAAAGTCGACTTAATTCCTCTAAAAAATGAAGGTTTTGAAAATGACCTTGAAAAAAGACATGGAGTCGCCACCAATCTTTTTTAGCTAGGTGTGAATGGCCACCTATTAAAAACAGGTTTTATAAAATATTTTAAAAATTAATTAAAACATTTTAAAAACCAATTTCAAATCTGCGTTTTAAAACCAGAGAAATCAAAGAAGCGGGTCGGGAGTCGGTTACGTGCGGGGAAGGATTAGCACCCCCACAACGCCCGTATAAATCGGTACCTTATTAATCGTGTGTTATCTCAAGTCTCGGTAAAAATTGGTTTTAAATTTAGTATTTCAAATTAATTCCCAATTTAAAGAAAAATAATTCTTTTTTTATTGAAAATGATCCGGAATTTATAAATTCCAAATTTTCCTATATTCCCCAACAAACGTGGCAAAATATAGAAATTTTTATTAGTTTTGGAAAACTTTCCGAATCATTCTCTTTTTTTGAAAGAAAGATATTCCTTTATTAATGATAATTGATGATATTCCCTCCAGCAAACCCGGTAGAGAACTCATGAATTATTTTAACTCGTGAATATCTTTATTTTTTATTGAAAAATCATTATCCTTTTGAAAACATTTTAAAAGATATGAATATGTATATGCATGATATAAATAAAATGACATAGCAAAATCTAAATAATATAATGCTTCCTAAATGATATGATATAATGTAAATGCCTTAGCATATTCTAAAATGAAATGAAATATCCTTAGCGTATTCTAAATGAAATAAAATATCCTAAGTTATATGACATATTATAAATAAAATGAAATGACCTAGGTAACATAGTATATTCTATATGAGATGCAATATCCTAAGTCATATGATATATTCTAAATGAAATAAAATAACCTAAGTAACATAACATATTCTATATGAAATGAAATAACCTAAGTAACATGATATTTTCTAAATGAAATAAAATAACCTAAGTAACATAATATATTCTATATGAAATGAAATAATTTAAATGACATGGAAAACATGAATGATATGGCATATAAATTAAATGAGATGGAATATGAAATAATGCTATCATATAATATGCATGAAAATAAAAATGAAAATAATAATGCATGAACATAGTATATGCTAAATAATATGACCAAAAAAAAAATAATAATAACTAAATAAGAAGCATAGTATATCATGAAATATTCCAAATCATATAATAAACAATATAACATAATCAAAATCATAACAATATCATAGAAATTATCATAGCAAGAATCACATATTATATAAAATGCATGAATATGGAAAATGCAATGCATGAAATGTATTTTTTCCTTTAATTAAGGAAATCCGTATATCTAAAAAGATATCCGGCTACCTTAGGAAAATATGTCAAATTAAATATTCTAAAACCAAAATACATTGTGATTGTTTGAAAACAATTTTGAAAAGCTTGAATTAAAAATAAAAACTGGGCTAAATCTTTTTTTAAATGGCTCTAATTTCCTAAGTTTAAAAATCCGGACTTGACTACCCTTAACCCGAGACTTGAAAAACCATTTTTAGAGTTTAAAAAGGCTTAGAAACTACCCTAAGTCAGTAGCTAACCCTCCTAATCAGCCCACTCTAAGTAACTTAACCAAAACAGAAAAATGATTTTTCTTTAAATTCAATTCTGACTCCACTGTCCAGTTTTAAGCCACGATTTTTTATCCTATTTTTAAAAATTCAAAACATTCCTAAAAAATACTGGAGACTCAGGACATGTAAAAATACACGAAAAAAAATCGGCTTAATTTTATGATTAAAGATGAATTCCTAGAAAAATCAGAGATGTATGAGTTTTGGGTGAAAAAAAACTGCTTTGCCAAAACACATTTTTGCCTTTGATAAAATCATTTAAAAATCAAAGTAAAAATATTTTAAACTCCTAAATTGACTTACAAACAGTAGCTAGGACTTTTTGAAAGTTAGATAAAAATTGGCTAAGTAAAAAAAATCACAAAGGTAGAATAATCAACTTGACAAACTTAAATTTCCACAAATGTGCTCAAGAGAGCATGACTTTGAACCATTAATTAGCTCAAGTAATTATTCAAGTGGCATGAACATGAAATGCATGAAAGAATACAGCAAACATAATGCATGAAATGCATGGATTTAAACCTAAATGTCATGAAAAAATGCATGGCATTCATAAAGTGACCTAGACCTAAATGAACTTGCATGGCATTTAATGCAACCTAGACCTAAAATGCATGAACATGCATGGAAAATAAACCTAACTTAATAACTAAAATATACATGGAATTTTCACAAAAATAAAGCATGCTTAAACCAAAAATTCAACCAAATATCATGCAAATGCTAACCTATCAACTAAAATGGCAAGAATGCACATAAAATGCAAAAATTCCAAGAGGGCCGAATAGCATAATGTAACTAGCAAACATGGCATTTTCACAAACACTTGGTACACTAGCATGCAAAACTAAATCAAATGGCATGTAAATGCAAAAACCTACCAACTAACATGGCAAAAAATGCAACACACAATGCAAAACACATGGAGTAGCCAAATGGCCTCAAGCTCCAACAAGCATGGCATTTTCACAAACACTTGGTATACTAACATGCTCAACTAAAATATAACACTTAAATCATGCAAAAACCACACAAGCATTTTCACAAACACTTAATATACTAAATCTAAAACATGCTCAACTAAGATATAAAACTCAAATCATGCAAAGACCACACAAGCATTTTCACAAACACTTGATATACTAAATCTAAAACATGCTCAAATTTAAATAACATGAAAACAGAAAATTAAAAATGCAAAAACATGATATTTAAAACATAAACGGCCACAAACAAAGCAACCAAATTAAAATATAACTCAAGAATATGAAGTAACATAACATTTAAAACATCAAAATCAAAGAAAATAACATAAACAATATGGTAAAATGAACCCAAAATAGCAACTTAAATAAATAATGTAGGCCATTTGGCCATGGTGAGTTTATTGTAAAAATAAAATGTAAAAAATATACTTAAGAAAGAGATGAAGGAAGAACTTAAGAAGAACAATAAAAAACATTTATTTAAAATAGAAACTCACCAAATAATAATCAAAATAGCAAAAAAAAGAATGGAAAATCAAGAAAGTGCAAGAGTTGGTGCTCAAGAGCAACCTCAAGAAGCTAATATTTCAAGCTTTTCTCTTCAAACTTTCCTTTCTTTTCTAAACTTTTCTTTTTTGCTTTCAACCAAGGAGAGAAAAAACAAGTAAAAACTCAAAGAACTCAGCCAAAATGAAAATGAAAAATGAATTTTCTGCCTCCCTCTAAGAGCTGGCCAATGGGACTTATTATGCTCCAAGATGTTGTCGTTTTTTTGTAACCAATTTTCCATCAAATGGCTAATAATTCAAGGTGAAAAAATCATGAAATTACCACCTTTAGATTAGCATATCAGCTCTCTCAAATTACAGCTGTTAAAGAATAATGTTGACATCTCTCTTGGCCTATGTGGCTTAATCACCATGGCTTGATCAAAGAGAATCTCTAACTAACTATTGATTTTTAGCCATTTGATTGAAAAATCAGAAGCTTCCTCCTTCCTTTGGGCTTGGTCAGGCCAGCACTTCTCTTTTCCAGCCCAACTCTGATTTTGTGAAAGGCCCAAAGAGGCCCTTTTCGATTGCTTGGATGAAATGACCGTTTTGCCCCCCGGATGCAAATAAATATCAAACGGACTCCAAATTCAAATTTTATTTTTTTAATACTTCCAAAATAATAAAATATTGAGTTCTGGAAGTTTTCAAAATTATCCGAGTCCGTTTGCTATTTATTTGGATTTTTTCTTCCAAAAATGCCCTTTTATGCCCCTACATTTTACCATTTTTTAAACGAGCTCCAAATCAAGTTTTTTTCTTCACCAATCTCTTCCAAATAATTTAAAAATGTGATCTGAAAGTTTTCATAATTTTTGGAGCTCATTTGGTATTTTTTCGGGATTTATCGGTTTGAATTACTACATAGGAGGCCCGTGATTTGGCCATTTTGCAAACGAACTCCGAATCAAGATTTTCTTTCACCAATATCTTCCAAATAATTTAAAAATGATATTTGCAAAATTTCAGAATTTCTGGAGCGCATTTGCTATTTTTTCGGGATTTATCTTCTTGAATTATTGCATATGAGGCCCGGGATTTGGCCGTTTTGCAAACGAACTCCGAGTCAAGATTTTCTTTTGCCAATATTTTCCAAATAATTTAAAAATGAGATTTGCAAAATTTCAAAAGATTTGGAGCTCATTTGCTATTTTTTCGGGATTTTCCTTTTTGAATTACTACATAAAAAGCCCGGGATTCTGCCATTTTGCAAACGAACTCCAAATCAAGATTTTCTTTCGCGAATCTCTTCAAAATAATTTAAAAATGAGATTTTCAAAATTTCAGAAGATTTGGAGCGCATTTACTATTTTTTCGGGATTTTCCTTTTTGAATTACTACATAAGAAGCCCGAGATTTGGCCATTTTGCAAACGAACTCCGAATCAAGATTTTATTTTGCCAATCTCTTTAAAATGATTTAAGAATGATATTGACAAATTTTCAAAATTTTCAGAGTCAATTTGCTATTTTTCCCAAAATTTCCAATTTTGCCTTTTTACCTCCGAAACCCGGTTTTTCTCAAAACAAGTCCGATTTTCAGATTTTCTTTCTACTGAATCTCCAAATCCCAACTTTTGAACTCCATATATTTCAATGTAGACCTCGGATTATCAAAATTATTTTGCCATTTTTCAATTGAACTTAAAATCTTGATTCTAAAAGTGGGTTGACTTTTTTAGTAGTTGACTTTCTGGGGTTGACTTTTTTGGGGTTGACTTTTTTCAAGTTTGACTTTTTATGCTCGCCCTCTTAAACTAAGTCTCGGAGTACCACCTGCAGGATGAAAAAAGTCTTTTTACACTCGGAAACATCAATAGAGAAAGAAAACATACCTGTTTAGTGGTCCGGACAAAATTAGGTGTCTACACCTTTTTTTTCTTCAATTAGCTACTGACTTCCAGCCTTCAACCTTGTGAAAAAAATGCTCAGCCACCCCTCTCTTAGCCTTGGCCGAATGGCCCCTCAACCATAGGATAGGTTGTGCACTTTTTCTCCTTCAATTTTGGCCCTTAGATTAGGATCTTTTGATGATACAATAAAAATACCTTCTTGCCAATTGATTGTAGCCCTTAAGCTGTGTACTCAGCCCTTCTAATAACCTCAGCCCTTAGATAAAATAAGGATACAATCCCATGCTTTCCCTTGCTTGGCCAAATGAACCTCTACCCTTGGATGAGTTGTGCTCATATTTCTTCTTCCATTGTTGGCCATTGGATGAGGATTCTTTCATGACAACATAAAAATGTCATCTTGGCATTTAATCCCAGCCCTTAAAATATGTACTCAACTTTTCTACAAGGCATCTAAGCCATTAGATGAAGGGGGGACCATTTGCAAGGTACTAGTGGAAGCATTTTGAGCTTGATAGTGACTAAGGAATTAAATTGATCAAGCTTCCTTTTTCTCCTCTGTGCTGGTTGACCAAGGGAGGAATTATCTTAGCAAATCTTTCATCTTTCATATTTTTCTTAATTACAAATTGGCCCCTTTCGGTTTCTTTTGTAAAATGACCATTTTGACCCCCAAACCTAAATAAATAGAAAACAGACTCCAAATTCAAATTTTCTCTTTTCAATACTTCTATAATAATAAAAAATTGAATTTTGAAAGTATTCAAAATTTTTCGAGTCCATTTGCTATTTTGTTGGATTTTTCTTCCAAAAATACCCTTTTATGCACCCAAACTTTCACCATTTTTAAACGAGCTCCGAATCCGGATTTTATTTCACCAATCTCTTCCAAATAATTTAAAATTATGATCTGGAAGTTTTGGTAATTTTTGGAGCTCATTTGTTATTTTTTCGGGATTTATCTGCTTGAATTTCTATATAATAGGCCCGGGATTTGACCATTTTGCAAACGAACTCCGAATCCAGATTTTCTTTCGCCAATCTCTTCCAAATAATTTAAGAATGAGATCTGAAAATTTTTAGAATTTTTGGAACTCATTTGCTATTTTTCCAGGATTTATCTCTTTGAATTTCTATAGAGTGGGCCCGGGATTTGGCCATTTTGCAAATGAACTCCGAATCCAGATTTTCTTTCGCCAATCTCTCCAAAATGATTTAAGAATGAGATCTGCAAATTTTCAAAAATTTTGGAGCTCATTTGGTATTTTTCCTGAATTTTCCAATTTTGGCCTTTTGCCTCCGAAGCCCGATTTTTCTCAAAACAAGTCCGATTTTCAGATTTTCTTTTCCTGGGCCTTTGTCCTATATTGAATTGGAGTTGGTCCGTAAATGCTCAATTTTTTCGATCAAATTCCCTTCCGTTTTTATTTTTCCTCTTTTCAATATCGGGAAATTTCCTCGTTTTTCCGTTTTTCCTCCAATTGGCTCTTTTCTTGGATTTTCTTCAAACTGAGTCTTGGGCTATCCTTGTTTACTCACTCCTCATCAATTAGGAGCTTTAGTTTTACCGAATCGGGCTATTTCTGTAATTTTTCTCAATTTCACCAAAATCCACCAAAAACCCTAATTCTCGATTTTCTTTCGGATTTACTTTTCTTTCAGTTTTTCTTCCATGTAGCTTCTCTATTACCCATAGTCAGTGCTTATCTTTAATTTGAAACTTTTAATTTCGACCAATTTGATAGTTTAAGCACTTTTTGCCAAATTTTCTGAACTAGGATTTCATTTCTACTGAATCTCCATAACCCAACTTCTGAACTCCATATCTTTCAATGTAGATCTCGGATTATCAAAATTCTTTCGCCATTTTTCAATTGAACTTTAAATCTTGATTTTGAAAGTGGGTTGACTTTTTCAGTAGTTGTCTTTTCGGGGTTGATTTTTTTGGGTTGACTTTTTTCAAGTTTGACCTTTTATGCTCGACTTCTTAAACTAAGTCTCGGAGTTCCACCTGCAGGATGAGAAAAGTCTTTTTACATTCTGAAACACCAATTTAGAAAGAAAACATACCTGTTTTAGTGGTCCGGACAAAATTAGGTGTCTACAATCATGAGCGGCATCTAGCAATGCATCATGACCACCCAAATGCCAAGAGAGTCATCAAGCTTCGAGTAGCCTTTCGTGTATAATATGTCTGTGTAATTCGATCCCTTCATAAAATATCTCAGGATATGAAAGAGTATGGTTCAGTGTCTACTCTTAATCCTATTCCATATTAGATCTGCAGCTTAATATTAACTCCTTAAGTATTGCCTTGGCCAAGGACTTCCATAAGTTAATATAAGCCAGATACATATGAGATATGTCCCCTCATACACTTGGGGTGATGAATCCTCTCTGGACCACTCATTCATCTTTGTATGCTTCATGTCATACCTAATAACACCTACCATAAGCATCCTCATGTTTGGGACCCGTTCGTGATGAAATCTAAGTATGATAGTTCACATACAAGATGACCTGGTGTCACAAGTCAAAGGATTACTTACACTATTGACACATGATAGCATTTTCCATTGACACTTGAGTGAAATACCAAATGGAACTCTCATAGCGGGTCATGTTCAATGAATTTGTTCAACTAACAAGCACCCATATGTTATCCCCAAGTATCTCTATACTTTCAACCTATGAGACTGGTGCATAAATCAAGTGCATGAAGGCTTAACATATGCCAGTCTTTGAGCATTGTCAATGCCCTGTCTTGACAATACAATAACCAGGAACAGTTTTAGAAACATGGCATTGATGCGTAAGGATCCTCATAATTGTAACTCCTTACAATTCCTTTGCAATGCCATTGTGTTTCATGAGCTTTATCTTCACAAGTTATTTATAATGATTATAGCAATACTTATGGATAAAGAAATACCTCAATTATAATTAATAAACTGTAATGTGCAATACATGAATATATAAATAGTGTCTTACAAGCCCAACTATATTGGCTTGCATTGCTTACACCAACAATCTCCCACTAGCACTAAAGCCAATCGCCCATGTACTTCCATGTGACGATTGTGTTTCTGCTGGGACAGAACCTTAGTGAAAGGATCAGCTATATTATCCTCTGTGGTTACACTTTCCATACTTATATCACCTCTTTGAATTATATCTCTAATCAAGTGATATTGCCGCAATACATGTTTGGATTTATGATGAGACCGTGGTTCCTTAGCTTGTGTTATGGCCTCATTGTTATCATAGTAAAGTGGTACTGGATCAACAATGCTTGGAACCACGCCAAGTTCAGTGATTAACTTCTTAATCCAAAAAGCCTCCTTCGCTGCCTCACACGGGGAGATGTATTCAGCCTCTGTTGTTGAATCTGCAGTTGTAATTTGTTTGGAACTTTTCCAACTGACTGCAGCTCCATTTAAGGTAAATACGTGACCGCCCTGCTATTTACTGTCATCCTTATCTGTTTGGAATCCAACATTTGTATAACCCCTAACTTGGAGTTTAGTCCTTCCATAAAGCAAGAAAATATCCTTAGTTCTTCTCAAGTACTTGAGGATATTCTTCATAGCAGTCCAGTGACTTTCACCAGGATTGCTTTGGTATCGACTTGTGACACTCAGAGCGTACGATACATCTGGTCTTGTGCACAACATGGCGTACATGATAGATCTTATTGCCGAAATATACAGGATCCTATTCATCCGTGTCCTTTCTTCATAAGTTTTAGGACACATCTCTTTCGAGAGTTGTACACCATGTACCATAGGCAAGTTACCTCTTTTGGAGATATTCATGCTAAACCTCTTTAACACCTTGTCTATGTAAACAGATTGGGATAATCCAAGCAGCCTTTTCGATCTATCTCTATAGATCTTAAATCCCAGAATATATGCTGCTTCTCCCAAATCTTTCATGGAGAACTGTTTGGAAAGCCAGACCTTGGTGGTCTGAAGTATAGGTACATCATTTCCTATGAGCAATATGTCATCAACATATAGCGCCAGGAACACAACTGCATGTCCGTTTACCTTATTGTAAACACATGGTTCATCAGGATTCTTAAAGAAACCAAATTCTTTAATTGTTTCATCAAACCTAATGTTCCAACTCTGAGATGCTTGCCTTAGTCTATAAATGGACTTTTGCAGCTTGCATACCTTATTAGAAGTGGCCTTGGATGAAAAACCTTTAGGTTGTGTCATATGCACTTTCTCTTAGAAATTCTTTTAAGGAATGCAGTCTTTACATCTATCTGCCATATCTCATAATCATGGTATGCAGCAATAGCAAGCATAATCCTAATGGACTTTACCATGGCAACTGGTGAAAAGGCTTCTTCAAAATCAATGCTTTCAACTTGATTATAACCTTTTGCAACCAATCTGGCCTTATATGTTTGTATGTTGCCATCCATGTCTGTCTTTATCTTGTAGACCCATTTACACCCTATGGGTTTTATTCCTTGAGGTGGATCAATTAAAGACCAAACTTGGTTAACTTCCATGGCATCCATTTCGGATTTCATGGCTTCTAGCCATTTCTTGGAATTGATGTCCGACATCGCTTCCTTATATGTAGTAGGTTCATTATCAATGGGCAAACCATCTCTTTCCAAAAGAAATCCATATCTTATTGGCGTTTGCCTCTCCCTACTAGACATTCGGAGTACTTGTGTTTCTTGAGCATCAGTCCGAGCATCCAATGCTTCGACCGATGACTCAGGTTCCGAGGGAATGTTAGGTTGTAGTTCTTGAACTTCTTCAAGTTCTACGTTATTCCTACTGAATCCTTCTAGTAGAAACTCTTTCTCTAGAAAAGCCCAAATTTTACGGTCAAATTCTCTTCCGATTTGATTTTTCCTTTTTCCAATAACGGGAATTTCCTCGTTTTTCTATTTTTCCTCCAATCGGCTCTTTTCTCGAAATTACTTCAAACTGAGCATTGGGCTATCTTCGTTTACCCACTCTTAATCAATTAGGGGCTTTAATTTTACCGAATCGAGCCATTTCTGCAATTTTCCCCAATTTCGCCAAAATTCACCAAAAACCCTAATTTCCTATTTTCTTCCAAATTGACCCTTCTTTTGGTTTTGCTTTCAAATGGCCTCTCCAATAACCGTAGTCATTGATTATCTTTCATTCAGATTCTCCAATTTTGACCAATTTGATTGTTTAAGCATTTTCCCCTAAATTTTCGGAACTAGGGTTTTCTTTCCACAGAATCTCTGTAACCCATCTTTTGGACTCCATATCTTTCGTTGTAGACCTCGGATTATCAAAATTCTTTCACCATTGTTCAATTAAAATTTGAATCTTGATTTTGAATATGGGTTGAATTTTTTAGTAGTTGACTTTTGGGGTTGACTTTTTCCAAAATCACTTTTCATGCTTGGCCCCTTAAACTAAGTCTCGGAGTATCACCTGCAAGATGAGAAGAGCTTTTTTGCATTCTAAAACATCATTAGGAAGAAAAATACCTGATTTAGGGATCCAGACAAAATTATGTGTCTACAGTTGCCCTTCTTTGGCTATTACTGAGAATTAGGAATCAGGCAAAGATAAATAACCTTTAATTTTGTGCGGTCAGTGAAAACATATGTGAAGAAAAGAAAAGGGAGTTTTCATTCATTTTCATCATTTCATTCATCATTTTTTTTATGATTAAAAGCTGTAAATAGAAGATTTTGTCTTTAAATTGAGTTCCCTGACTAATCAAGGCTCGACCCGTCTTAAGGAAACGAGTTCGATTTGCAAGAGAAGAAAATACCTCAACGATGGTCTCAGGGCCTTATCTTGACTTGGTGTCAGCAGTGTTGGGTTTAAACAGAAAATACCTCGACGATGGTCTCGGGGCTCGACTCATTTGAGAAGCAGAACGAGTTCAATTTGCAAAGTGATGACTTACGTGGAACTAATTTAAAATGCCAACTTCACTAGGCTTACTTCCTTTTATGCCAGCTATATTGGGCTTAATCAAATCTAAAAAGCAAACTTCACTGGGCTTAAACCATACCTGCAAGCTTACATTGGGCTTAATCATATCTACCGTGCCAACTTCACTAGGCTTAAACCATAACTGCCAGCTACATTGGGCTTAATCACATTTAACATGCCAACTTCAACTGGGCTTAAATCATAACTGCCAGCTATATTGGGCTTAATCACATCTAACATGTCAACTTCACTGAGCTTACATCCTTTTGTGCCAGCTTACATTGGGATTAATCACATCTAACATGCCAGCTTCACTGGGCTTTCTTCCTTTTGTGCCAGCCATATTAGGCTTAGTCACATCTAACATGCCAACTTCAACTAGGCTTAAATCATAACCGCCAGCTTTTATTGGGCTTGATCACATCTAACATGCCAACTTCAACTGGGCTTAAATCACATCTAACATGCCAACTTCAACTGGGCTTAGTTCCTTTTGTGCCAGCTTACATTGGGCTTAATCATATCTAACGTGCCAACTTCACTGAGCTTACTTCACTTTTGTGCCAGCTTCATCGGGCTTAACCATATTTAAAATGCCAACTTTACTGGGCTTAAATCACTTTTGTTCCAGCTTCATTGGGCTTAACTAGATTTAAGATGCCAACTTTACTGGCTTAAATCACTTTTGTGCCAACTTCATCGGGCTTAACCAGATTTAAAATGCCAACTTTACTGGGCTTAAATAACTTTTATGCCAGCTTCATCGGCCTTTGATGCACTCAAAAGAGTATATCTTATTTAATCCTTGCATCAATTGTAAAATATAGCAATAAACAAGGGTCGAGTCCACAGGCATTGGTGTTTAGTTTAATAATTATTAATTTATACTTAAATTCAAGAAAAACAAAATAAAAAAAGAGGTTTTTAAAATCAATTTAAACTAAGCAAACAATCAAAAGAAGAAAGCGAGTAAATAAGAAGTAATCAAATATGAGAAAAGTATGGTTAAGGTTTCATTCTCCACCACTAGACATCATTGAGAATCAATAATCAGATCTATCAACATCAATTAACTATCAAAATTATCAACCGTAGATAACAACAAGCTCTGCTACCCCAATCTTTCTTTAGTTTGTCGTTAAATAGAATAAGCTCTCTATTTAATCTCTAATTATCAAACAACCTAGAATAAGCTCTCTAAATTCAATTTGATTACAGCTTTGTGAAGAGAAAGATAGGTTGATCTAAGCAAGAAACACGTAAGCTTGGATTGTTCAATTTATGTTATGTTCCACATTGTAATTTTCGAAAACCGAACATAATGATGAATTACAAATTGCCACTTATGAATAGGAAATCAAGACAATTACACGGATCAACACTCCTAAACTAGCAATAGATAATTATCAAGATCTATCTAGTTGTACACCTAAACAACTCAAGACAACATCATAAACAATTCTTATGGAAGAACATAATCAACTTTGATAGAAAACTAATGATAGATAAAATCTAAAAATCAATTGCAAAACATGTCTAGGGCTTTGAAATCACCCTTAACCAATATAAAAGTTTAGCCTTGCATAGGCATTGTCAACATAAACATGAATATTCAAAAGAAACTAAGAAGAAAAGTAAAATAAAACTTTAGAGATTAAAGAAGAAGAAGAAGAAGATTGATAAATAATCAATAACATCTCATAATTGGTGGCTCAAAAGATGGTATTTATAGAGCTTTAAAGTCTTGGAAACACATTCTTACTCTTCAAGGAAGCTAGGAGGCAAAAGAGTGCATAATAGGCAAGATTTTTGAGTTTTATGGTTTTTTTCCAGATTTACGAATTTGGTAGGTAGTAAGGTTGGCGCCACGGAGTCAAGTGGGCTGTCTTGTGACTTTTTCCTCGCTGAATTTGGTTTCGTGACGGATGCACTATCTCGCACTTCGTCAGCTGATATGGATGACCATCCATTGTCCGATTTAGACGTGTAAACTATCGTTGCAAAGATATTCAAGTTAGATTCAAATGTCAAGAAGGATGTTTCTTGAAATAATGACTTTAACGTAATGTTTTCCTTGTAACAAGCTCCGGAGGTCAAATCTACCTGATCATCTAACACTAAGAATTTGATCTTTTTGACTCTCAAGTCTTCTTCCATCTTATGATTGTGACTTTATAAGCTCTTTAACATTATAATTGACATGTTTTAACTTCATCTCATCCAAAATACCTATAATTATCAAAAATATAATAAAATGTCAAGGAACTTAAAAATTAAAGCTCGAAGTATAAAGAAATAATACATGAAAATGTATGCAATTATGCACTTATCAGGCTTAAACAGATCTTTCTTTTGAGAAACTCCTCTTTCGAGGCTCCACATCTTTTTAAAAAACATCTCATACTAAAATAATTTTCATTTTTCGAAAACTTTCATCATCTTGGGATTTTTCAACATTTTCTTGATTTCATCGTCCCAAAATATCTCAATACTCACATATTTTCTTTTCAGACAAACTTTTTTTTTCTTGTTTTCTTCAACAGATTCTTTCCTCTAAATCTAAAGAAGGCTCTTCCCCTTTTAGGAAACCTTTTTTTTTTTTCCTTTGTGTCTATTCAATGCTTGGTGAATGTAATGATCAAATGTATGGATGCAAAAACCAATATAACTTGAGAAGATGTAGATGCACATGTTCATTACATGATGCATGAATGCTCATGACATCATTTCACATTAAGAGAATGTTAAGAGGGTTGATCATCTCTTTTTTTCCTTGTGTCCTGGCGAGATTTCCTGTTGGAGGGAGTGAGGCCTGCCCCTTATCTATATTTTCCAATTTATCTTGTTGGAAGAAATCGCATGGTTTCTTATTCCCAATTTGTCCTTGCCCCAGCAGATTCTTTCTTTTCAGTTACCTGGTCAAAATCAAAACACAGATCAAACTTTATTCAAACTCAAAATTTCATGCCCCTGAACAATATAAACTTTTTGCTAGAGCATATCTACATCAAAGTTTTAGTTTGTTATTCCTAAGTCATGTCAAATTCATTTCTTACAAAATAGGTGAAATTGAAGTCTTTCAGAAATTGGTGATCACCATTAGAGACATTTTCTAAATGAGATGGGAAATCAACCTCACTTTTCGAGTGATTTGAACGATTTAATGAAAAAAGGTCAATGGGTTGATGCAATAAGGTCCGGATTTGTCTAGGAAAGCTTTTCATCTTGACAAAGAGGAGAAGGTGAAAGTCCTTTTGTCTTGGCTCATGAGTAAGTTTTCTTAAAACATGAATTCCTTAAAACCAAATTTTTTTTTTTTGGAAAAAGTTTTAATTAAATCTATCAATCCTCCAATCTCTAAATATGGCATTTAGATAAGTGTTAACTTTAGCCATGATAGGTTCAATGTTGGAAGGAAAAAGGTTTAACTTTCAAAATAATTCCAAAGAAAAGACTGTCATTTTGGTATGTCTAGGAGTTCCTTGATGCTTCTTGTATTCCTCAAACTGATGGTTTATCAATACCAATGTGTGGAATTAGAATTGCTTCTTATTCTTCTCTAGAATGCCCATTTTTGGGTTTTCACCCTAGAGCTTCATTGTTTCTCTTTTTTATTCCACGATGCATATGAGAATTCTAAATTCTTCCATAATGAAATGATAATTCGATGAGATGGGATGGGATAAAATCTGAGAAAAACTCTTTAAGTCAAATATCTACACTTGATCAGAATGGACTTTTAAAGCACGTAATGTAGGCAAAGGTTCAGGGTTCAGAAAAAATAAAGAATAAGAAGGCTCAAAATATTTGTTTGAGGGTAATCAGATCAAGGATCATTTCCTGAGGAAGATTCCCTTTGAAACATTTGTCCCTTCTAGACTTCTCTTTCCTTCTTTTGAGTTTTCCTTCTTTTCTTCTTTGTTCTTGGCTTTCAATTTGCCATCTCTTTCACACATTTTTTTGTGTGTGTTTTGTTCTTGGCTTTCAATTCGCCATCTTTTCTCTTTTTTCTTTTCCCTTCTTTTTTCTTGTATCTCTATTTTGACAAAGTGAGCCCGTACTTGTTTGGGAGCTCAATTGCTTTGTTTCTGTCTCCCAATCGGGACTTATTTTACCATGATTTTTGAGAAAATCCTTCCTCGTATTTACCCCCAATATAGAGAGTGATCCTTGATCAGGGTTCAAAGAAAAAGAATTCCTTAAGCTCAAAAGGGGTGACTATGGATAATTTTTCTTTGTAAAAGGGATATGAAAGATGACCATTTCTCATATCAAGTATGACTATTCTCCTTGAAAAGCAATCCTCTGAGGAATAGTTAATCAGAATTTCATTTTGCATTTGGAATCATTCGAATTCTCACATTCATGATGTCACAATATTTTTTTCTTTTTTCTTGGTTTTCCCTTTTTGCTTCGTTCTCCAAAAAATTCATGCGTGATTCATTTTCAACCACAAATGATGTCTTATTTTGATTTGCCATTGAAGTGAAGGTCTTTTGGTTTGCGAGAACCCTGCTGTGAAAGAACATCTTAGATTTTATCTTTGAGCTTCTTGCTACATGAACTTGTTTGGGTTTCAATTTCTTCAAAGTATTTCCAACATATGGGGAGAGAAAAAGAAAGGTGTTTTGGTTCATTCTTTGGTTCATGTGCTCATAAATCAAGATGAAAAGGCCCGGAGACTTGGCATTTGGATTATTTCAAAGGGATTCGAAGGTTTTGAATCTTTGAGTTTTTGCATGATTTGTAACATGTCATAACTTTAACATGTATCAAACTACCTAATCTAGATCTTTTGGAAGATTTTCATGTTTGCTTGACTTTCAAGAAATCCACGAAAGAATTTTTCAAATTTTCATTACTCATGGCTTCGATAAAGGTTATTCTTTGTGACTTTTGAGTGGTATTTATTCAACTTGTCTATGATCTATGTACGTGTAAGGACAAAGTGTTTCTTAGGAATCCATCCCCCATGATAATCACCTATTTTTTCGAAACTCATTTCACTGTTCAAAGGAGTATCCTTTATTTTCAAAATGAAAAATTATTCGTATAGACTTTTATTTTTAGCCTTTTTGTTTTTTTTTTCTTTCACAAATCATATAAACAAGGCTTAAGAAGAATATTTAAAACTTCAAATGAGATATGATGTATGATGCTTGGAATTTAAAGTTCATTCATTTCAAATAAATTGAAACTAAGTACAAAACTTAAAACAAGGTTAAGGATTGCCCCTGATTAGCATGCTACCCTAAGAACAAATGATCCTTAGCCCCGTTGTCCTTGATAAGCATCCATGAGCTCTTTGAACTTTGTTGGGTTTACATCAATTACAGCCTAAACTCTATCCTTGAATGTAGTGCAGTTCTCTGTCGGATGCCCTTTAACCCCGCTATGATACTCGCATGTGGCATTAGGATCATACCATTTCAAGTAAGAAGACTTCCTAGGCTTTGCAAGTTCAATAAAGATTATTTGGCTTTGGACAAGCAATGGAAGAAGTTCTGTGTAGGTCATCGAAATTGAATAGTACACATTTGCCTTCTTTCTCTTACTGCTTTGAAAATAGACTAAATTAAACTCCGAATCATTTGGCATGACGAAACCCTGAGGTGATATGAAAGGCCTTGGAGCATGATGATGACCGTGCTGAATCCAATGGTCGACATAGGGTTGGGGATGTAAATAACCACCAAAAAGATCGTCTTGCATTGCACTGAACCCTTTTTTATTCCTGCCTTCAACATTTACGACTTGAACATGCCCCTTGGCAACATCTTTTTTTCTTTTCGAAAAACATTCCGGCATTAGTATCCACAATTTTTCCCTTTTTTATTCCATACTCAATTCTACCCACTGCAAACAATATATCTGCAAATTCTGAAAAGACATTGCCGATCAACTTGTCATAATATGGATGTGGGAGGGTATCCACAAACAAAGCATTCATTTCTCTATCAGTAAGAGGTGGTTGGACTTGCGAGGCAACATCTTTCCATCTATGAGCATATTCTTTGAAGTTCTCATTAGGCTTCTTTTCCATGTTTTGGAGTGTCAATCGATTTGGAACCATTTGCAACATGTGCTTGTATTATTTCAGGAATGCCCAGGCTAAGTCTCTCCATGTATGCATTTGGCATTTTTTTTCAACTGATAATACCAATTAGATGCTCTTCCTGTCAAGCTGTATTGAAAAAATGGATAAAATTTTTTCATCATGCGCGTGACCCACCATCCTCTACAATACGCAGACAAGTGTGTTTTGGGGCTTTTAAGTCCATCATACTTTTCGAATTCCGGAACCTTGAATTTTGGCCGGATGACCAAATCAGGGGAAAATAGAAACTCTCCTACACTTACTTCATCTCCACCTTCAATAGCTTGAATCTTTTCCTGCAACAGCTGATACTTCATTTGGGAATTTGCCAACCCAGCCCCACTTGATTCAACCATTTTCAACTTTTCTTGTTCAGCTGGATCATCTAAGTTTAGGATGTTGCTGGGATTAACTGTATTCTGGCCATCCAATATCATGACCTCAATCTGACCCTTTTGTGCCATTAACCCCTCTCTGATGGCCAAGTTTTTAGTTATCCCTTTCCCTTGACTACGGCGGATACTAGCTCCATCAATTTAGTCCTCTGATCTCTCGGTTCTGCTTGAGATTTTGCCAACTGTTCTCGTGATTCTTCCTGTGCCCTTTCCAATCTTTCCATTCGGGCAGCTTGTTCATTCTCCATAGCTTTATCCTTTATTAAAAAGGTACTCAATACTTCTTATACCTCTGATTTGAAATGGAAATTTTTTCAAAGACTCTTAAAGCCAAGCCAACTTCCATTTTATCCCTCTAAACGCGTGTTATGATGAATGAGCCATGAATGCAACTTGATGCCCGTGAAGCAACAAACAATGTGATGTACGGGCATATATAGTGGAAACATGCTGACCATGTATGTAATAAATCCAATCACGATGCCAACATGATGCAAGCAAAGAATAAACGAATCAACACATGGATATATGCAATGAATGACTATGTATGTTAATGAATGACCCTATCAATGAAACACGATATCAATAAAATGCATGTAACGAATAGACAAATTAATTTATGAACATATACAGAGAAATCATGCTGGCTATGTATGTCATGAATGCAACCTGATGCCACCAAGATGCATGTATGAATGAAATGTATGGTATGACAAATAATTGATCGGATGCAAAATACAAAGGGGAAGATGTCACGAAGGAAATAAGAATCGGAGGAACTTAATCATCAATATCTCATAAATTCAAAGCATAATTAATCCATTCCCATTCCAATATTCAAAAGACATAAACCATATTTACACATCTGATAAGTGATTAAAACTGTCTTTACAATCATTTTATTTTTCCTATCCTAAGGCTATAAGAGTCGGCTATTGAAAAGATCAAAGTTCTACTACATCATAAAAGACCAAAGTCCTTCTACATTATTGCCGTAAATCTCTCAGTCCTAATTACCCTTTCCCAGTCCTCTATCAATCAGTGTCGTTGGATCCAACCACTTGGCATCTATAAGAGACTATATTTTGTTCTTGAGTGCAATGCAGTGCTCAATGCTATGCCCAATAGTTCTACAGTGATAATCACATCTTGCATTCGGGTTATACATCTTGCATGGTGGTGACAGGGGTTTCAACGGCACATAGGCAACCAAGTGATTTCGGATCAACATAGGGAAAAGCTCTTGGTAGCTGATTGGAATGGGATCAAAATGCCTTTGGGTCTTGTCCTTGAGTTGTTTCTTAGTCACACATGGCCTAGGAGTTGGGTCTTTTGATGGTGGCACTAAGGCTCGAACCGGAGTGTTTACACGGGGAGATTGCAGAATAACAAGGCAAGGGTATGGATGTGGACACGGGACCCTTGAAGGTTGTGCATAGTTCGAGGTTCCTATCCCAGATGCTTGATAAGGTGATTGATAAGGGAAGAAATACGAACTGCCAATTGGTGGTGATGGAGTGGGCCCCGGGGATCCCGTAGCGGTCATCCCAGTGGACGATTGGACCATAATAGAGTGAGGATACTGGTTTGGACCTAGGAAAAATTGCGGGGACCGTTTGGGATCTAAGGTTTCTGTCTTTGGTATCAGGCTCTCTGGTTTAATCTTTTTCACGATATTGTCCAAAATTTAATCAGGGTTCAAACCTTTGTGGCATTGACAAGTGAAAGACCCAGCAAGGATTGTATGTTCTGGACCTGATGTTTTTGGTTGATCCAAAGGTGATGAAGAACCCTGAGAAAATTCTCTCTTACTCTTACCCATATCCTCAACCATTTTCATCAATTTGGCGAGCTGTTCTTTCACCTCCCTAATTTCATGTCCAAATTCCTCTTGATTGCATTCCAAAGCACCCAATCGTTCCTCCGTTTCATTCCTCATATCTCGAACCCCTTTCAATGTAAATGAAATTGACATTATTATCATGAGATCAAGAATACAAATAAATGTACATGCTCTATTCACATATGCATGAATGTGATGATGATTGATGCATGAAATGTACAAGATACGAAAATGTTTGATAAGGTGAATTTTCATATTTACAACTGCTTGCATATTATGCTAAAATGAAAATGAAAAGATCAAGAAAAAGAAGATCCTAACATCATTTTGATTTTTTTCCTTGAATTTTCTTGACAACTTATTTTTTTGACATTTTTATTTTCTCATTTTCTCAAAGTCTAAAACTAAAAGGAGATTTTTATTATTTTTACCTCACTACTCCACTACAAAAGAACTTTTTCATCATTTTCTTCTCATTTTCTTATTTTTCATTTTTTCACTTTTCAAAGAGGAAATATTTTTCTATCATCTTTTCTCTTTTTTCAAATTCCTGTAAAAAAATTCTTTTTTCTTTTTTTTAAAAAAAAAAAAAACCAAAGATACTACTTTTCAGCATTATTACATAGAAAAAATAGTAAAGCAATAAAAGAGTGGAATAATCAATGCAAAGTAAGAAAATTAATGAATGTGTGCCCCAATAATATCAACTTGTTTAGGCATCACGATACCTTTTGGGGCGGGGTATCACATTTATTACGGGCAATATACGTTTATCATTGCCTAATCTACAATGCTTATTCAAAATGTAGGAATAAATGGCAAAAGAGCAGAAGCATTCCTCCAAGTATTCCTAGCTTCGGTGCATCTAACGAAAATCCTGCATGGCTTCGCCTAGGTTCACTATATGAGGGTGAATCGGTTCTAAAGGCCCCGAATTGTTCCTCACTGTTGCCGGTGAAGGCTAGTATGGCACCCCGATAAAAGCGGGTTCAATTCGTTAGAGTTCATTTCCCCGGCTTACGCGGAGGCTATTGCCACAAGAAGTGTAGGTAATCTGATACTCCGAAAGTGTTTCACTAGCTTATATGGAGGCTATTGCCACACGAAGCGTAGGTACATCATTTCTACTTAAAGGGACGAAACTCGGATATAGAGCTCATGTTATGCAAATGCACGTGTAGTGTGTGAGGAGGAACGAACAAACCTTTCATCATCTATTCTACAACCTCTATCCTAGATATCCCGACAATTTATTGAACAAATATCAAGAATAGTGTAACGCATTAACCAACAAGCAATTATACTATACATCATTAAATAACTAGAGAACAATAATAAAATGCATGCACATGAGTATGAACATATTTAAAAACATTTTATTATTTTCAAAATTTTCCTTATTATTGAAAAATATGGGAATTAAAATTAAATACCAAATAAAAACCAACAAAATCGAGACTTTGATAACACATGACTAATTCTAGCCCTGACTCTATAAATGTCCCCAGTGGAGTCGCCAAGCTGTCGCAACCTAAAAAATAACAAGTCTCATCGCGAGACTTTATTCGTTAAGCGTGACGTTGAGGAAAAGACGACTTAATTCCTCTTGAAATAAAATGAGGGTTTGAAAACAACTTTGAAAAAAAAAACATGGAGTCGCCACTAATCTTTTTTGGCTAGGTGTGATCGGCCACCTATTAAAACCGGTTTTGTAAAATATTTTAAAATTAATTCAAACATTTTTAAAACCAATTTCAAGTCTGCGTTTTTAAACCAGAGAAATCAAAGAAGCTGGTTCGGGACTCGGTTACGTGAGTGGAAGGATTAGCACCCCCACAACGCCCATATAAAATGGTACCTTATTAATCGTGTGTTATCTCAAGTCTCGGTAAAAAGTCGGGTTTAGATTCAGCATTTCAAAATAATTCCTAATTTAAAGAAAAATAATTCCATTTTTAATTGAAAATTATCCAAAATTTATTAATTCAAAATTTTCCTATATTCCCCGACAAACGCGGCAAAATATTGAAATTTTTATTTATTTAGAAAATTTTCCGAATTATTCTCATTTTGAAAAAAAGATATTCCGTTATTAATGATAATTGATGATGTCCTCCCCGGCAACCTGGAGGAAAGCTCATGAATTTATTTTAACTTGGAAATAACTTTATTTTATTTTAAAAATATTTTAAAAATATGAATATGAACACGTATAACAAGGTAAAGATGACATAATAAAATCTAGATGACATAATATAACCTAAATGGCATGATATAATTTAAGTGACATAGTATATTCTAAATGACATGATATAATCTAAGTGACATAGTATATTCTAAATGACATAATATAATCTAAATGATATAACAAAATGTAAGTGACATGGTATATTCTAAATGCCATGGCATAATTTAAATGACATAGCAATAGAATTAATAGCGTGAAATAATATGAACCAAAAATAATATTATAATGAAATATGCATGTGAATAATAAAAAAACAATGCATGGACATAATAAAGCTAAAATATGTATGGCAAAACAATTTATGACTAAGCAAAAAAAAACATAAAATAACATGAAATATTCACAACCTATAAACAAACAATATTATCATCATGAAATATAAATCAAAATAATAACATTACCATAGTAATATTTGTTGCAACCTAAAAAATAACAAGTCTCATCGCAAGAATTTATTATTCATTAAGCATGACATAAAAAAATGAGAAAAAATCGACTTAATTTCTCTAGAAAAACGAAAGTTTTGAAAATGACCTTGAAAAATACATAGAATCGCCACCAATCTTTTTTAGCTAGGTGTGATCGCCCACCTATTAAAACCGGTTTTGTAAAACATTTTAAAATTAATTAAAACATTTTTAAAACCAATTTCAAGTCTGCGTTTTAAAGTAGAGAAATCAAAGAAGCGAGTTCGGGACTCGGTTACGTGTGGGGAAGGATTAGCACCCCCACAACGCCTGTATAAAACGGTACCTTATTAATCGTGTGTTATCTCAAGTCTCGATAAAAAAATGGTTTTTAATTTAGTATTTCAAGTTAATTCCCAATTTAAAGAAAAATAATTCCATTTTTAATTGAAAATGATCCGGAATTTATTAATTTAAAATTTTTCTATATTCCCCAACAAACGTGGCAAAATATAAAATTTTTATTAATCTGGAAAAATTTTCGAATCATTCTCACTTAAAAAAAAGGATATTCCGTTATTAATGATAATTGATGATATCCTTCTCAGCAAACCCAACAAAGAACTCATGAATTATTTTAACTCGGGAATATCTTTATTTTATTGAAAATCATTATCTTTTTCAAAACATTTTAAAAACTATATATATGAACATGAATATGTGTGACATAGTAAAGATGATATAACAAAGTCTAGATAATATAATGCGACCTAAATGAGATGATATAATTTAAATGGCATAGCATATTCTGAATGAAATGAAATATCCTAATTAACATGATAGACTCTAAGTGAAATGAAATGACCTAGGTAACATGATATATTCTAAATGAAATGAAATATCCTAAGTGACATAACATATTCTATATGAAATAATATGTCCTAAGTAACATGAAATATTCCAAATGAAATGAAATATCCTAAGTGACATGATATTTTAAATGAAATGAATATAACCTAAGTAAAATAATATATTCTAAATGACATGAAGTGAATATGAAACATAAAATAATGTTATCATGAAATATGCATGAAAATAAAAAAATAATAATGCATGAACATAGTATATGCTAAATGATGTGACAAAAGTAAATGATTAAATAAAAAGCATAGGATAGCATGAAATATTCAAAACCATATGACAACCAATATAACATCATAAAATATAAATCAAAATAATAACAATATCATATAAATTATCATAGCAAAAATCACATATTATATAGTATGCATGAACATGGAAAATGCAATGCATGAAAGTATACTTTTTTCTTTAATTAAGGAAATCTGTATATCTAAAAAGATATCCGCCTACCTTAGGAAAATATATCAAATTAAATTTTCTAAAATCAAAATACTTTGTGATTTGTTTGAAAACAATTTTGAAAATCTTGGATGAAAAATTAAACCCTAGCCGAAACACTCTTTTAAAATGGCTCTAATTTTCTAAGTTTGAAATCCCGAACCTGACCACCCTTAACCCAAGGTTTATAAAATCATTTTTAAAGTTTAAAATAGTCTAAAAACCAAGCTAGGACAATATCTAAAGTTCCTAACCAACCCCCTCTAAATGAATTAGCCAAATTCAACAATTGTTTTTCTTTTGAATTCAAATCTGCCTCTAGTGTCTAGTTTTAAAACATGATTTTTTAACCTATTTTTCAAAATTCAAAAAAATATAAACAAAATACTAGAGACTCATAACATGCAAAACTACACATAAAAAAATTGGTTTAAATTTCTGATTAAAGATGACTTCCCAAAAAAATCGAGAAATTCCGAGTACTGGGTGAAAAAACTATTTTGCCAAAACACATTTTTTTGCCTTTGATAAAATCATTTAAAATTCCAAGTAAAAATGTTGGAGACTCTCCTAAAGACCCACAAATAGTATTTAACACTTTAAAAAGTTAGACAAAAATTGGCTAAGTAAAATTTTTTTTTACAAAGGTAGAATAATCAATTTGACAACTCTTTAATTTTCCACAAGTATGCTCTAGTGGGCATGACTTTGAGCCATTGATTGGCCTAAGTCATAAATCATGTGGCATGATATGATATGCATGAGAATACAGCAAATATGATGTATGAAATGCATGATTTAAAACCTAAATGACATGAAAAATGCATGGCATAAAGAATATGACCTAGACCTAACATGAACTTGCATGGCATTTAATGCAACCTAGGTCTAAAATGCATGAAATGCATGATAATACAAGCAAAACCTAAACCTAAAGAATGCATGGCAATAACACAAACACATAGCATTCTAAAACAAAATACACAAAAGCACATCATGTAAATGCAAACCTATCAACTAGCATAATGAAAATGCACACATAAAGCATAGAAAAAGGGGTAGCCGAATGGTCCTAAACTTCAGAATATGCATGGCATTTTCACAAACACATAACATACTAACATGCAGGACTAAAAAAAAAAAACAATGCTAAACCATGCAATCATAAAATAAAGGCATGAAAACAACTAGACATTTTCACAAACACTTAGCATAGTAAAAGGCAAATCATGAACAACTCAAAAAATGTTGAAAACAGAAAATTAAAAGATGGAAACAAAGAGATTAAACATGGATACAAGATAATAAACTCAAACAATAGAAGTAAATAAGCAACAAAATCAAAACAAACTTCATATGTTTATTATTTGAAGAAGATATAAGACATCAAAAACATGTTGAACACCACTAATCACATGAAAAAACAACAAAACAGCAACCATTTTAGAAAAATAGGGCCATTCGGCCACCTCCAAAGCAAGGGAAAAAATTATTTTTTCAAAGCTTTTTCAAGAAAGAATCAAAGGAGACTTGAATAAGAAGCTTAAAAACAATTATTTTAAAATCAAAATCAAAAGAAACTCACCAAAATATCAATGAAAACAGCAAATCAAGAATGGAAATGCAAGGAAAGTGCAAGAGTATGGTGCTTTTAGCTACCTCTAAAAGGTATATTGCAAGCTTTTCCTCCTCTTACTTTCTTTGCCTTTCTAAACTTTTCTTTTTGCCTTTCAAAAAATGGAGAGAAATCAGCAAAACATGAATGAAAAAATGAAGAAGAGAGCCCCCCTTATTGCCTTGGCCGGTTGGCCTTCCTTCTAGAAGAAAGATGGTTATTCTTTTCATTATATGGCTATCACTTCAAGATGCATTCTATGCAAAATTTTCACTATTAAATTAGAATAATCAGCCCGTTGAATTATGATGTCATGAAGATGATGTCATAAATAGGATGATAAATATGACATCATCCCCCTCTATCCATTGGTCCATTTGTTGCAAATTCAAAGGCTTGATCGCAAAAATATCTACCTTCCTCTTCACTTTTGGCCCTTTGATTAAAAAATAAAAAAAATATCTGCCCACCATTGGGCCTTGGCCGGCTGACCCTTCCTCTTCCAGCCCATGCTTCAATTTTTAAACAACAAGAAAAGGCCCTTTTCGATTTCTTCGGTAAAATGACCTTTTTGACCCTCGAACCTAAATAAATAGCAAAAGGAGTCCAAATTCAAAATTTATTTTTTTAATACTTCCAAAATAATAAAAAATTGAATTCTAGAAGTTTTCAAAATTTTTCGAACCCATTTGCTATTTTTTGGATTTTTTTCCAAAATTGCCTTTTTATGCACCTGAACTTTCACCATTTTGTAAATGAACTCAAAATCTAGATTTTTCTTCACCAATAACTTTCAAACAATTTAAAAGTGAGATCTGCAAATTTTCAAAATTTTTGGAACTCGTTTGCTATTTTTCTGGGATTTATCCTTTTGAATTTCTACATAGTGGGCCCGAGATTTGGCCATTTTGCAAACAAACTCCGAATCTAGATTTTCTTTCACCAATATCTTCCAAATAAGTTTAAAATGAGATCTACAAATTTTCAAAATTTTTGGAACTCGTTTGCTATTTTTTCGTGATTTATCCTTTTGAATTTCTGCATAGTGGGCCCGAGATTTGGCCATTTTGCAAACGAACTCCGAATCCAGATTTTCTTTCACCAATCTCTTTGAAATGATTTAAGAATGAGATCTGAAAATTTTCAAAATTTTTGGAGTTCATTTGCTATTTTTCCCAATTTTTCCAATTTTGCCCTTTTGCCTCTGGAGCTCGCTTTTGCTCAAAACAAGTCCGATTTTTAGATTTTCTTTTCCTGGGCCTTTTTCATATATTGAATTGGAGTTGTTCCAAAAACGCCCAATTTTTACGAACAAATTCCCTTCCGATTTGATTTTTCCTTTTTTCACTTTCGGGAATTTCCTCGTTTTTTCCATTTTTGCTCCAATAGGTTATTTTCTCGGATTGTCTTCAAACTGAGCCTTGGGCTATCCTTGTTTACTCACTCCTCATCAATTAAAGGCTTTAGTCTTAGCGAATCGGGCCATTTCTACCATTTTCCCCAATTTCACCAAGATCCACTAAAAACCCTAAATCTCGAGTTTCTTCCGGATTGACTTTTCCTTCAGTTTTTCTTCCAAATGGCTTCTCCATTACCCATAGTCAGTGCTTATCTTTCATTCAGAACTTTCAATTTCGACCAATTTGATCGTTTAAGCACTTTTCCCTAAATTTTCCGAACTAGGGTTTCCTTTCTACTCAATCTCTGTAACCCAACTTTCGAACTCCATATCTTTCAATGTAGACCTCGGATTATCAAAATTCTTTCACCATTTTTCAATTGAACTTCAAATCTTGATTTTGAAAGTAGGTTGACTTTTTTAGTAGTTGACTTTTTGAGGTTGACTTTTTGAGGTTGACTTTTTCAAGTTTGACTTTTTATGTCTGCTTTTTTAAACTAAGTCACGGAGTACCATTTGCAGGATGAGAAAAGCCTTTTTGCATTCTGAAACATCAATTTAGAAAGAAAATATACCTGATTTAGTGGTCAAAACAAAATTAGGTGTCTACAATATTATAGCAAAATCATATATCATATAATATGCATGAACATGAAAAATGCAATGCATGAGAGTGTATTTTTTTCTTTAAATAAGGAAATCTATATACCTAAAAAGATACCGACTACCTTAGGAAAAGATATCAAATTAAAATTTTCTAAATCAAATATACTTTGTGATTCAATTGAAAACAATTTTGAAAATTTTTGGATGAAAATGGCACTTGGCGGAAATTCCCGTTAAAAAGGCTCTATTTTCCTAACTTTGAAAACCCGAACTTGATCACCCTTGACTCGACCTTTGTAAAATCATTTTTTAGGATTAAAATGACTTATAAATCAACCTAGAACAGTAGCTATGGTTCTAAATCAGCCCCCTCCTAATGCCTTAGCCAAAACAGAAAATTACTTTCTTCTTGAAATCAAATCTGACTTTTTTGTCCAATTTTAAAACATGATTTTTTTACCTATTTTAAAATTTTCAAAAAAATCTGAAACAATTATGGGAGACTCAAAACATGTCAAACTCTATGGTAAAAAATTGGCTTAATTTTTAGACTAAGGATAACCTACCAGAAAAATCACGAAAGTTAGAACACTGGGTGAAAAATTGTTTAGCCAAAAAACTATTTTTAAACCTTTGATAAAATCACTCAAAAATGAGAATAAAAATATTTGAGACTCCTTTAAGGTCCTAGAAATGGTAGTAAAAATTTCTAAAAATTTGGACAAGGATTTCCTAATGAAAAAAATCACAAAGGTAGAAAATCCAACTTGACAACTTTTTAATTTTCCACAAGCATGCTCATATGAGCTTGGCTTTGAGCCATTGATTGGCTTAAGTCAAAAATCAAGTGGGATGATATGAAATGCATGAACAAACGGCAAGTTAAATGCACGAAATGCATGATCTAAGGCCTAAATGACATAGAAAATGCATGGCATAAAAGATGACCTAATGCCTAACATAAAATTGTGTTTGGCAATTGTCGCAACCTAAAAAATAACAAGGTCTCATCGCAAGACTTTATTATTCTTCGTTAGGCATGACGTTAAAAAAAACCGAGGAAAAGTCGACTTAATTCCTCTAGAAACACGAATGAAGGTTTTGAAAATGACCTTGAAAAAGAAATGGAGTCGCCACCAATTGTTTTTAGCTAGGTGTGATCGGCCACCTATTAAAACCGGTTTTATAAAACATTTTAAAATCAATTAAAAATTTTTAAAACAAAATTCAAGTATGTGTTATAAACCAGAGAAAATCGAAAAATCGGGTTCGAGACTCGGTTACGTGTGGGGAAGGATTAGCACCCCCATAACGCTCGTATAAAATGGTACCTTATTAATAATGTGTTATCTCAATTCTCGGTAAAAAGTCGGCTTTTAATTTAGTATTTCAAGTCAATTTCCAATTTAAAGAAAAATAATTTCATTTTTAATTGAAAGTGATCCGAAATTTATTAATTCAAAATTTTTTTATATTCCCCAACAATCGTGGCAAAATATAGAAATTTTTATTAGCAAGGAAAATTTTTCGAATCATTCTCGTTTTAAAGAAGATATTCTGTTATTAATGATAATTGATGATATCCTCCCCAGCAAACCCGGCAGAGAACTCATGTATTATTTTAACTTGGGAATATCTTTATTTTATTGAAAATCATTATCTTTTTCAAAATATTTTAAAACATATGAATATGAAAATATGGCACATGAATAAAATGACATAGCAAAGTCTAGATAATATAATGCAACCTAAATGATGTGATATAATTTAAAAGGCATAGCATATCCTAAATGAAATGAAATATCCTAAGTATCATGATATTCTAAATGAAATGAATACGATTTAAATGATATGGAAAATTTAAATGACATGGCATACTTTAAATGACATGACAAATTCTAAATAATATAATCTAAATGACATGGAATATAATCTAAATGACATGAAACATAAAATAATGCTATCATGTAATATGCATGAAAATAAAAATAATAATGCATGAACTTAGTATATGCTAAATAATGTGACAAAAATAAATAATTAAATAAAAAGCATAGGATAGAATGTAATATTCAAAACCATATAACAAACAACATAACACCATAAAATAAATCAAAATAATAACAATATCATAGAAATTTATCATATCAAAAATCACATATTACATAGTATGCATGAACATGGAAAATGCAATGCATGAAAATGTATTTTTTCCTTTAATTAAGGAAATCCGTATATCTAAAAAGATATCCGGATACCTTAGGAAAATACATCAAATTAAATATTCTAAAACCAAAATACTTTGTGATTGTTTGAAAAAAATTTTGAAAAGCTTGAATGAAGATTAAAACCCTAGCCAAACCCTTTTAAAATGGCTCTAATTTCCTAAGTTTAAAATCTCGGACTTAACAACCCTTAATCCAAGGTTTATATAATCATTTTTAAAGTTTAAAAAGGCTTAGAAACTATCCTAAAATAGTAACTAAAGCTTTTAACCAACCCTCTCTAAATGCCTTAGCTAAATTCCACAATTGTTTTTCTTTTGAATTCAAATCTACCCTTACTGTCCAGTTTTAAAACATGAATTTTTAACCTAAATTCCAAAAAATCTAAAACAAATACTGGAGACTCAGAACATGTAAAACTACACGGAAAAAAAATTTCTTAATTTTTTTTTATTAAATATGACTTCCCAAAAAAATCGGGAAAGTCCGAGTAATGGGTGAAAAACTGTTTTGCCAAAACACTTTTTTTTTTGCCTTGATAAAATCATTTAAAAATCAACGTAAAAATGTTGGAGACTTTCCTAAAGACCTACAAAAAGTAGCTAAAACTTTTAAAAAAAACTTGGACAATAATTGGCTAAGTAGAAAAAATCACAAAGGTAGAATGATTAATTTGATAACCCTTTAATTTTCCACAAGTATACTCAAGTGAGCATGACTTTGAGTCATTGATTGGCTTAAGTCATAAATCAAGTGGCAATGACATGGAATGCATGAACATACAGAAAATGAAATGTATGAAATGCATGGTCTAAAGCCTAAATGATAAAGGAAATGCATGACAATTCAAAATAACCTAAATGCCTAGCATGAGTTTGCATGGCAATAAATACTATCCTAACTTAATATGCATGCAATGCTTGATAATGCAAATATGAGTTAGACCTAATATGTTATGAATATGCATGAAAATGCTAATGTGACATAAGACCTAAGTAGCATAGCAATGCATGGCAATACCAATATGATT
The DNA here is from genome assembly GCA_030761205.1 of Fremontodendron californicum. Classification (NCBI taxonomy): domain Eukaryota; kingdom Viridiplantae; phylum Streptophyta; class Magnoliopsida; order Malvales; family Malvaceae; genus Fremontodendron; species Fremontodendron californicum. The sequence goes on from JAULJL010000045.1 coordinate 3,348,205, forward strand.
TAAAACCTAATATGCATGGCAATACCAATATGGCATAGACCTAAAATGTAATGAGAATGCATAGCAATACTATGAACATACAATGACCAATAAACCTAATACTAATGCTTGAAAAAATAGTAACTAATACAGAATTTCATGGCATAATCCTAGCTAGCATGGTACCTAAACAAATTGCAAATGCACACACAAGGCAAGGAATGCATGAAGAGGCCAAATGGTCACATGGTACTCTAATGCAATCCTATCTAGTAAATAACACAAATGCATGAAAAATCAGATCAAAATACATAATGTCATGACATTTTCACAAGCATATGACATACTAAAATCAAAATACACAAGCTCATGACATGGAAATGCAAACAAGTCAAGAAGCAAGATGAAAATGCACATGCAAGGCAAGCAAAAATGGAGTAGTCGAATGGTCATATGACCAAATATAAAATGGAAACATGTTTATAATGCAAGACATGATACATGAAAAAATGCACAATATGATCAAGATGAACACAAAGGCCGAACCTACAAGGAAAAATCATTAAGCATGAAAAAAAAATATAAAAGCAAATATAGCATAGAAAAATAATGTAAAGAACATGAACAAAATAAGCATAGACATAAAAATAAAATAACAAGAAAAGATAGTTAACAAAACAAGGAAAGCTAAGCTCCATTGTTGGTATAAAATGGGCATAGCCTCTCCCCAAACCATAATCACTTCATCTAGTCAAGATCGTGAAGCCTTTCCATTTCTTTTCCTTTATTTTAAAAAAAAAAAATCAGAACCTTAAATACTTATATAAACCTTCAAAAATCATATTTTTCATAACAACATGCAAAGAAAAAAAAGAAAAAAACTAGGCAAACAAACATACCATTCGGCCATAGCAAAAATCTTTAAGAAAAGATTATTTTCAACCATTTTGTTTTAAGAAGAAGGGATGACAACTTAAGTAAACATTTAAAGTTTTGATTTCTATGAAAAATGTAGTAGGAAAACAAATGGAAAATCAAGAAATCAACATAGAAAACAACAAGAAAACAAAGCTAAAGCATGGTAAAAATGGCTACCTTCAAGCTTTTTTCAAAAACCTTTTCTTCCTTTCTTTCAAAAGCCCTTTTTTTTCTAAATTAGCTACCCTTCTCTTTTTTTTCAGCCTTCAAAACTTATCCAAAACTGTTCAGCCCTCTCCCCTAATGACTTGGCCGAATGGCATGCCCATCATTGGATGATTTTTGTACTTTTCTCCTCCAATTTTGGCCCTTAGATTAAGATATTTTCATGACAACATAAAAATGTCATCTTGCCAATTGATAGCAGCTCTTAAGATGTGTACTCAGCCTTTGTTATAACCTCAGCCCTTAGATGAAAATGAGGATCAATCCTATGCACTCCCTTGCTTGGCCTAATGAGTGCCTACCCTTGGATGAGTTGTGCTCATCTTTCTTCCTCCAATCTTGGCCATTGGATGAGGATTCTTGCATGAAAAATAAAAATGTCATCTTGGCATTTAATCCCAGCCTTTGAATGGTGTATTCAACTTTTCTACAAGGCACCTAAGCCATTGGATGAAGGGGGACCATTTACAAGGTACTAGTGGAAGCATGTTGAGCTTGATAGTGACTAAGGAATTAAATTGATCAAGCTTCCCTCTTCTCCTCTATGCTGGCTGACCAAGAGAGGAAAAATCCCAGCAATTACTTCTTCTTTCATATTTTTCTTAATTACAAATTTGCCCTTTTCGGCTCCTTCGAAAAAATAACCTTTTTTACCCTCGAACCTAAATAAATAGCAAACGGACTCCAAATTCAATTTCTCTTTTTTCAGTACTTCTAAAATAATGAAAAATTGAATTCTGAAAGTTTTTAAAATTTTTCGAGTCCATTGGCTATTTATTTGGATTTTTTTTCTAAAATTGCCCTTTTGTGCACCTGAACTTTCACCATTTTTAAACGAGCTCTAAATCCATATTTTTTTCACTAATCTCTTCCAAATAATTTAAAAGTGTGATCTGGAAGTTTTGGTAATTTTTGGAACTCATGTGCTATTTTTTCGGGATTTATCTGCTTGAATTTCTGCATAGCGGACTCGGGATTTGGCCATTTTACAAACGAACTCCGAAACAAAATTTTCTTTCGCCACTCTCTTCCAAATAATTTGAGAATAAGATCTGCAAATTTTCAAAATTTTTGGAGCTCATTTACTATTTTTTCGGGATTTATCCTTTTGAATTTCTACATAGTGGACCCGGGATTTTGCCATTTTGAAAACGAACTTCGAATCAAGATTTTCTTTCGCCAATCTCTTTGAAATGATTTAATAATGAGATCTGCAAATTTTAGAATTTTTGGAGTTCATTTGCTATTTTCCCCAAATTTTCTAATTTTGCTCTTTTGCCTCTGAAACCCGATTTTGCTCAAAATGAGTCTGATTTTCAGATTTTCTTTTTCTGGACCTTTATCATGTATTGAATTGGAGTTGGTCCAAAAACGCCCAATTGTTACGATCAAATTCCCTTTCGTTTTCTTTCTTTTTTCAGTATCGAAAATTTCCTCGTTTTTCCATTTCTCCAATCGGCTCTTTTCTCGGAATTACTTCAAACTGAGCCTTGGGCTATCCTTTTTCCACCATTCCTTATCAATTAGGGGCTTTAGTTTTACCGAATTGGGTCATTTCTATAATTTTTCAAATTTCACTAGAATCCACCAAAAACCCTAATTCTCAATTTTCTTTCGAATTGACTTTTCATTCAGTTTTTCTTCCAAGTAGCTTCTCCATTACCCGTAGTCAGTGCTTATCTTTCATTTGGAGCCTTCAATTCTAACCAATTTAATCGTTTAAGCACTTTTCCCTAAATTTTCCGAACTAGGGTTTCCTTTCTATTGAAATTCCGTAACCCAACTTTTGAACTCCATATCTTTCAATGTAGACCTCGGAGTATCAAAATTCTTTCACCATTCTTCAATTGAACTTCAAATCTTGATTTTGAAAGTGGGTTGACTTTTTGAGTAGTTGACTTTTTAGGGTTGACTTTTCTTGGGTTGACTTTTTCAAGTTTGACTTTTTTTTGTCTACTTTCTTAGACTAAGTCTCGGAGTACCACCTGCAAGATGACAAAAGCCTTTTTTCATTCTGAAGCATCAATTTAGGAAGAAAACATACCTGATTTAGTGGTCCGTACAATATTAGGTGTCTACAGCTGCCCCTCTTTGGCTATTACTAAGAATCAAGAATCAAGCAAAGATAAATAAACACTAATTTTGTCCGATTAGTGAAATCACATGTAAATAAAAGGGAAAGGGGTTACATTCATTTCCATTTTTCATTTTTTTTTGAAAAAAAACTGTAAATAAAAGAATTTGTCCTTAAATTGAGTTTCCTGACTAATCAAGGCTTGACCCGTCTTAAGAAAACGAGTTCGATTTGCACGAGAAGAAATGACCCCGACGATGGTCTCGGGGTCTTAACCTGTCTTGTTCTCAGCTATGTTTAAAATTCTGGGTATCTCCTCTAGAAGCTTCGGCTATCACCACCAAAGATTTGTTCATTTTTAAAACTGTAAAAACTCTGAATATCTCCGCCAGAGGCTTTGGCTATCACCACCAAAGACTTTCTACCTTTTCAAAAGATTTTATAACTCTGGATATCTCCACAGAGGCTTCGGTTGTCATCACCAAAGACTTTCTTTTTTTTTTAAACTATAAAACCCTGGATATCTCCTCAGAGGCTTCGGCTATCACTACCAAAGACTTTCTCCTTTTCCAAAAATTTTAAAACTCTGGATATCTCCACAGAGGCTTCGGCTATCACTACCAAAGACTTTCTCCCTTTTCAAAAAATTTTAAACTCTAGATATCTCCACAGAGGCTTCGGTTTTCACCACCAAAGATTTAAAAAAAAAAAAAAACTATAAAACCCTGGATATCTCCACAGAGGCTTCGGCTATCACTACAAAAAGAGTTTCTCTCTTTTCAAAAAATTTTAAAACTCTGGATATTGGTTCTTGAAAACATGTTGAAGATTATACCTGAAAGCTTTGAGAAGGGATGCAAATGTGATGGAAACTCAATTAAGAGTTGTAAACCCAAGTGCAGGTTATGTTCAAGTAATAAATTCTCGGGTGTCCGAGGTCGAACCACAGGGAAGCGTATTAGTAAGTATAAGTTTATAAATATATAAGAAAAAGAAAGTAAACAAGATATTAGGGAATCAACAACAAAACAAAATAAACAAGATATTAGAGAACAAAATAAATAAAATAACATAAAAGAAATTAAACAAAATATAAAAAAACAATAAGAAAGGATGTTGAGGTTAGAGAATCCACTCTTGGTGTTATGCTAAGATTAATCTTGTTTTATTACACAATTGAAATCCACACATAAGGGAGGTTCCAATCGGAAGGTTTAGCAATTCAGTCCAAATTGTCCAACGTCCATAGCATATGATATTATGTTCATTTGGTGTCCTCAAAACTCATAAAAAGAGTCCAAGCATTCCTTATGCCAAGGTATATGTCTACAACAAATCAAGGTTATGAAACCAAGCATTTACTGTGCCATTTTCATTGTCAATAATGAATCAAGATCTCTACTTTGCAAGTATGATTTTAAACCAAAAGAAAATATTATCTATGCTAGTGCTTATAAATGATGATTCATTTTAGCTCATGTTTAAGAGACTAACCTTAGCATTTACCAAGAGCTTCACCTCATCACCTCAACAATATGATTAGAAACACATACTAGATATGAATAAAATGAAAAGAAATGTAAGAAGAAAAAGAAAACTAGAGAAAGGAAAGAAAAAGAAAACTTAGAGAATTTTATTACAATGGCTATCCTACCAATGTATCAATGTATTCCAATACTCATCCAAGGCCCTCTATTTATACACATTTTGGAGGGCTAAATGACAAGAGACAAGCTTTACAAATTTCAAAGGTAGGTATAATAGGTGGGTGCATTTTTCTAACAATTTTCGTCATATTGTATGACAATTCTGATCAGCCAGCTTGATGGTCGATTTTGTCAATGTTGGAGGCTCGATCTGATAAAATGGTCTTCTAGAAAAATATACCCCTATCAGTTACGGATCCAAAGCCGTTGGAATCAGATCATTTGCGCACGTGGATCGGGAGATATGGTCAAAATACCAAAACGGTGCAGAACAGACGTCATTGCACATCAGCCAACTTGATGGTCGATTTCGCTAGGGAAAACGACTCCGTTTCAAGAAGTGTAAAACATGAAAAAGATAGATATGCCTCTTAGCTTTGCAGGGATACAAAGTTCAGCCTTATTGCTTCAGTGAAACTCGAGATATAGCTGATATGGCAAAAGGTGTCGGAACTGGAACTGAACTGGATTTGCCCTTAATTCTAGTAATCTGAAATCACTCAAAGAAACTTGTGAAAAACACCAAATTACATAAAAATATAAAAGATCATAAACACAATTAGACTAAACAATAATAACTCGTATTTGACACAAAACAATAATAAAACATAACTAAAAACTATATAATTATACGAGTTATCACACCCCCATACTTAGATTGTTGCTAGTCCCTAGCAACGACTCAATAAAAATAAAATAAGAAAATCTAATCTAATCCATTTTCGTAGGAAATCACGGTGGCACTTAGCATGTGACACAAGCCTTTAAACCCCTAGGTGTCCCTAGTGGACGAGTTTAGTCTCGTGAGGGTTTACTAGGACGATACCCACAAACATTGAAGACATAAGAAAAACTAAAAATAATAATTATAACTAATCCTTCCAATATAAATTAGAGATAATCATTGGACAAGTCTTAAAAACTAATCAATAGCTTAAAGAAATTCACAAAAAATCTTGCTTGAATGTAAACAGTTTGAGTTAAGCCAATAATAACATAACATATTTCAATCAAAATAGTGTATATTCAAACTTAATCTCAACTTCTCACATGGGATACTCTCTTGATTTTCACTCTTTAAAGTAGTGGTAAAGTGTTTACACTCAATCAATCTCATGAAAACACTTCTACCATATGCTTGCTTGTCCACCTATTCTCCACTATTTAGATCATACAACTTCATAAATCAAGAGGTCTTTATTCAAGGTTGTAATGGGGCCAAAGGGTTATAATGTGGTTAAAGAACAAAAGGATAAAGATATCACAAAGGTTCCAAAGAGTTCATAGATTTTAGAGACATAATAAGATCATACAAATAAAACTTCTCAAAACTCTTATAAAGCACATAATAACATAGGCTAAATATTCATGTTGAGCCTTTGCATCATTCTAACCAACTTTGTAACATCTTTTTCTAGAAGTTCAAGAGAAGATTTTTTTTTTTTTTTTTTTTTTTTTAATATGGGAATGTATTTGACAATGATCCCTTTCTTTTTCTCTTGACTTTTTCTTTTCTTTTCTTTCCCCCACACTTATCTTTTGTTTCTAACCCAAATTTTCAAATAAAAATATCCCTTGTTTTTTTGCAATATGTCTCAAAATATAAAATTCATCTTTAGAACAAGGGTAAGGATATAAGCATATTTAGGCTAGGTGTAAGTTGTGGTTACCAATAAAACATCATATTTAATGTAGGCTCAAATTGGCTCACTAGTGGGGATGTTCTCGTAGAACATTAATAATGGATGGCTGTTTGGCTCTGGTTATAATCCTAATGCCTCTATCATATTCATGTTGTCACATGTATCAATATAGTCTCAAACGGTTTAAAGCAAGTTCTAGAGAATCATGTAATCATAAGAGCACTCAAGAAAGAAATTAGATTGATTTGTATAATGCATCAATCATTATAGGCTCAAAAACTCACAAAGATGATTATACAAGTCAGATTAAGTCTAAACATGCTTCTTTCTCAATCAACATATCATATTAACATTGGCTCATAAAAAGGTTGACATCAAGCTCAATTCTCATGAAAATCTTCTCACTAATAAATCTGTTTTAGACTTATGCAATTCATATCTCATCATTGTATTGAAAGTAACTAAAAAAAAAAACACACTAAGTCTAAACATGCTTTTTTTTTTTTGTTTTTTTGTTTTTTTTGTTTTTTTGAAGAAGAAGATTAAATCAAACTGACAAGGTATGTCTCAAGTCTCCCTTACTCAGACCTTGTTCAGAATGAATACTTCTAAATGTCTTAAAACACAACAAATTTTTTTTTTTTTTTTTTTTTTTTTTTTTTTAGCAAAATATGTCCCTTACCCCCTACTAAAATATGACATTGTCCCCAATGTCAAATTTTAAAGGTAGAATTTAGGAGATATTACCTGCAGAGGTTGCTAACCACTTATTATAACTGAGACACAACAAGCAAAATGTTAGATAATGTCACAAAGACAAAGTGCAATCCACTCCTTGCTCGTCCATATCTCTTTTTCTTTTTCCGAGCGTTTGCGAAACAACCGTAGCAGATAAACACTCATAAGCTTGTAGCTTTTTGAGTAAATCTTCAATGGTTGTAGCAGAAATTATGGTTCTCCTTGCCTCTGAAAACATGAATCCATTATCCACAGCATTATCTAAATATGAAAGTAAATTACTAAAATAACCATTAATATTAAGCAAACCAATGGGTTTCTTATTTGTGACCAAAGATGACCAAGAAGCCACGCAAGCTATTTCTTCCAATGTACCCAGACCTCCTGGTAAGGCAATGAATGCATCGGCAGAATGGTACATGATTGTTATCCGTTCAGGGATACTCCAGACTTGTATTTCCTTACCCACGGTAGGTCCACAAAAATCTGTGAATAGTTTTGGCACGATTCCTAGAACTGGACTTACTCCGGCGTGTGCTGCTGTAGCGACTGCTCCCATTAAACCCGTACTACCGCCTCCATAAATCAAGTGGATCTTTTGTTGGGCAAGTATTACTCCAACTCTTATGGCTTCATCAGCGAATATGTTATTTTTCCCTGGATAAGCACCTCCAAAGACACAAATTTTTTTAATGCGCTGGGACGAAGTGCTTTCCATTTTTTTTTCTTTTTCGAGTGCCTGAAAGAGAATGAGTACATGGTGTAATATATAGAGGACTGAGTAGTGAATCAGACAAGAGTAATAATGTCGCCGAAAGTGTATTTGACCTGTCAGAAGAAAATGTTAACCTAACAAAAGATTTTTGCGTGATTTCAGGAAGAAAATCAAAAAGAGAAGAAAAATCAACCGTAAAAGACCAATGCAAAAAAAAAGAATAATTACACAAATCGAACAACACGTAAACTAAACCGAAATAAAATTATTGCAAATCAAACCAAAAGCTGAGAAGTCATTTATTGTAGTTGTGATTGTGGCTCACATCTTCCTCTGGTTTTACGTCCAGAAACGGCTTAAACGCCTTCTATGAGTCGAGGATATGCTTCCCATCCAGTTTTCTTACAAGCTGGCAAACAGGGTCTTTTAACATCAGATTCCCAAGATGTTGCCATTCCCTTTGGAATTGCGGCCATAAATCAAGAATTTCTCTTTGTACGTCTCCACTAGGATGCGTCTCAAGAGAAAGTTGGATATTACCCAAATTCTCCTTACTCAGTCCATCCTTAATGAATTCAATTTTATCATCTCGATTAGAGGACGGAATCCCAATAGAACGACATTTACCGTTACACGTCCATCGTGCACACTTGTGGCAATTTGAACTCATGCGCTTTGCTCGTCGCTTCTTTGCATAAGTGCTTCTACCTGTACCTGGTAAATGCAAAACAGGAAGATATTCATCTTCACGTACCTTGGCTTCAATTATCCAACGTATGTCTTCAGGAATCCTTTTATTCATAAGCATTCTTAATCTTTCTAATCGAACTTCGTAAAGCTTCAGTAAAATATTCCGAGGAAAAGGAGGAAATCGTTTCTGCAATCTTTTGAGAATATCATCCATCCTGAAAAAAAAAAAAATGAAATAAAATAAAATGAAAGAGAAATTTATATACAATATCAGTTTTGTGGGTAGCTGATGGAACCGACTTAAATAATCACGGAGTACCGTTATCCGCCATTTAACCGGGAAAAAAATGAATTTTTTTTTTTTTTTTTTTTTTGAAGATTAGTAAAAATTATATTTACATCTAGTTATTTTCAAAACAAGGATCAGAAAGAAAAACAACCTCTTCTTGAGTAACATGATTTTCCAAAAAGGGTTTGAGTCTTTGTCCATTTACCTTGAATACGTTACCATTTTGAGGATTCTCCATGTCAACTGCTCCATAATGATACACATGCTTAACCACAAATGGGCCAGTCCATCTTGATCTCAACTTACCAGGAAATATGTGAAGTCTAGAATTATAAAGTTGAACTTTTTGCCCAACATCAAATGTTTTTCTTGAAATTAACTTGTCATGAAAGGCTTTAGTTCTTTCTTTATGAATTTTAGAATTCTCATATGCATCATTTCTGAGTTCCTCAAGTTCATTTATGACTGGAAAAGTTTCATTCTCACCCAAAAAGGAATATTTTAGCTCGGATGGCAATGGTTTTAAATCCAGCTTGGGTGGTTCAATAGTTGATGGTACAATGACATTTGTGAGTGATGGAAGTTCCTCAAACTTTTGTTTCCAACAATGCTTAACCTGAAAAGAATTTAACAAAGAATCAGTGTGTGAAATTTCTGAAGCATTATCAAACTCACATTCAATTAAATAAGCTTCTAAAGGATCATGGAATGTGGTAGTGGTGAGATGTTCATGAACAAGTTCTTCAATGAAATCCACTTCATGTACTTCTGAATCATCACCAGGTTGCTTGCAAGTGTTGAACACATTTAATTCTAAAGTCATATTTCCAAAAGAAATGTTCAACATACCATTCCTGCAATTTATCAGAGCATTAGAAGTTGCAAGAAATGGACGGCCTAATATAACAGGAATTTGAACATTTGGATTTGAAACAGGATGTGTGTCCAAAACAATAAAATCAACAGGGAAGTAAAAATTATCAATTTGAACCAAAACATCTTCAACTATCCCTCGAGGAATTTTTACAGAACGATCAGCTAGTTGAAGTGTAACAGGTGTTTCCTTGAGTTCACCTAAACCTAACTGTTGATAAACAGAAAAAGGCAAAAGATTAACACTAGCACCAAGATCAAGCAATGCACGTTCTATTCTAGTGTTTCCAATGATGCATGAGATTGTTGGGCATCCAGGATCTTTGAATTTTGGTGGAGTAAGGTGCTGAATGATTGAGCTCACACTTTCCGTCAGAAATGCTTTCTTTTGTACATTATGTTTCCTTTTAAATGTGCACATGTCCTTCAAAAATTTAGCATAAGATGGAACTTGTTTGATTGCATCCAATAAAGGAATGTTAATCTTAACTTGTTTGAAAAGTTCATAAATTTCTGCATTTTGATTCAAATTCTTTATTGTTTGCAACCTTTGAGGAAAAGGAGCAAGATGCATACCTTTTTCTTTGTCCAAATTTTCAAGAAGTTCAGACTTACCATCATCCTTACCATTACTTTTCGGAGGGGAAGGAGGATCTTGGTCTTTTGATGGAATGTTTTTGTCAATTGCCTTTCCACTTCGAAGAGTTGTGATAGAACTGGCATTTTCCTGTTGAGTTTCATTGGAGCAAGAAACAAGACATTGAGTAGAAGGGTTAGGCTGAGGTTGAGCAGGAAACTTACCTTTTTCTTGAGTGCGTAATGAAGCTGTCAATGTGGACAAGGTGTTTTTGATCTCATTGATGTCCTGTGAAGTTTGGTTATTCACATTTGCTTGTGTTTGCATGAATGCTTGCAATGTCTCTTCCAAGGTTTGTACACGTGAAGGTTGATAGGAAAAAATGTTGCCCGACTTTTGAGATTGTGGTACCTGAACATGATTATTATTCTGCCAACTGAAGTTGGGATGATTTCTCCATTCAGGGTTATACATTTCAGAGTAAGGAGAAGGAAAAGGCTTTTTAAATGTGTTTATGGAATTTACTTGATCATGCAACGCTTCTTTAAGAATGGGAATGTTTGGACATTCAGAAGTGGGGTGTCCCATGATTTCACAAATTCCACAACTTTCTTCATTTTTAACCGTTTTGACTTCTTTTACTTCTCTAAGTTCCATGGCTTCAATCTTTCTAGCCAAATTAGCTACTTTAGCTTTTATCTCATCTTCTTGACTAAAATGATATTTTCCTCTGTTAGAAACAACATTAGATCTATTGGAACTTTCAGAGGAATTATCTGTGTGCCAGGCTTGAGAGTTATCTGCCAAATGGTCTAAGTAGTCAAAGGCTTCTTCAGGTTCTTTTTCTAGAAACTCACCGTTACACATTGTTTCAACAAATTGTTTAGTTTCGGGAGTTAAACTTTCATAAAAGAAACTAATAAGACGCCATTTTTCAAAACCATGATGTGGACAAGAACTTAACAAATCTTTAAAACGCTCCCAGCACTGAAAAAATGCTTCATTTTGATTTTGATTGAAATTTTGAATCTGTCTTTTCAAAGCAGTAGTTTTATGTGCTGGGAAAAATTTCTTTAGAAACTCAGTTTGTAATTCTTGCCATGTGCCAATTGACCTTGGTTTTAAATTATGAAGCCAAATTTTTGCTTTATCTTTTAAAGAAAAAGGAAATAATTTTAGCTTGACAATTTCATTTGTACATTGTTGGTCATTAAAGGTGACACATACATCCTCGAAGTCTTTTAGAAACGAGTAAGCACTTTCCGATTCTAACCCATGGAAATTTGGAAGCAAAGCTATCATACCTGGTTTAAAACGAAAGTTGTTTGCATTGAGAGGAAAAATAAAACAAGAGGGTGATGAGCTTCGAGTTGGTTGCAAGTAGTCACGCATGGTGCGTACTTGTCTGTTCTCATCTTCAGCATGAACACTTTCATTGTCAGCCATGGTAGGAGTTGTATTAGAAAGATTACCTGAAAAAGTTTCACAATAAAATCTAACTAAACGACGAGATCTAAAATCACGTCGCCAAACAAGCATAAAACAAAGTTAATATACAAATTAGGCGGTATAACCAGCCAAACAAAGTTAATATACTAAATTAGGCGGTATAACCAGCCAATAAAAACAAATATATACAAAATTAGGCGGTATAACCAGCCAATAAAAATAAATATACTTATAAACTTATATACTTAGTATTGCTTCCCCGGCAACGGCGCCAAAAACTTGATGGAAACTCAATTAAGAGTTGTAAACCCAAGTGCAGGTTATGTTCAAGTAATAAATTCTCGGGTGTCCGAGGTCGAACCACAGGGAAGCGTATTAGTAAGTATAAGTTTATAAATATATAAGAAAAAGAAAGTAAACAAGATATTAGGGAATCAACAACAAAACAAAATAAACAAGATATTAGAGAACAAAATAAATAAAATAACATAAAAGAAATTAAACAAAATATAAAAAAACAATAAGAAAGGATGTTGAGGTTAGAGAATCCACTCTTGGTGTTATGCTAAGATTAATCTTGTTTTATTACACAATTGAAATCCACACATAAGGGAGGTTCCAATCGGAAGGTTTAGCAATTCAGTCCAAATTGTCCAACGTCCATAGCATATGATATTATGTTCATTTGGTGTCCTCAAAACTCATAAAAAGAGTCCAAGCATTCCTTATGCCAAGGTATATGTCTACAACAAATCAAGGTTATGAAACCAAGCATTTACTGTGCCATTTTCATTGTCAATAATGAATCAAGATCTCTACTTTGCAAGTATGATTTTAAACCAAAAGAAAATATTATCTATGCTAGTGCTTATAAATGATGATTCATTTTAGCTCATGTTTAAGAGACTAACCTTAGCATTTACCAAGAGCTTCACCTCATCACCTCAACAATATGATTAGAAACACATACTAGATATGAATAAAATGAAAAGAAATGTAAGAAGAAAAAGAAAACTAGAGAAAGGAAAGAAAAAGAAAACTTAGAGAATTTTATTACAATGGCTATCCTACCAATGTATCAATGTATTCCAATACTCATCCAAGGCCCTCTATTTATACACATTTTGGAGGGCTAAATGACAAGAGACAAGCTTTACAAATTTCAAAGGTAGGTATAATAGGTGGGTGCATTTTTCTAACAATTTTCGTCATATTGTATGACAATTCTGATCAGCCAGCTTGATGGTCGATTTTGTCAATGTTGGAGGCTCGATCTGATAAAATGGTCTTCTAGAAAAATATACCCCTATCAGTTACGGATCCAAAGCCGTTGGAATCAGATCATTTGCGCACGTGGATCGGGAGATATGGTCAAAATACCAAAACGGTGCAGAACAGACGTCATTGCACATCAGCCAACTTGATGGTCGATTTCGCTAGGGAAAACGACTCCGTTTCAAGAAGTGTAAAACATGAAAAAGATAGATATGCCTCTTAGCTTTGCAGGGATACAAAGTTCAGCCTTATTGCTTCAGTGAAACTCGAGATATAGCTGATATGGCAAAAGGTGTCGGAACTGGAACTGAACTGGATTTGCCCTTAATTCTAGTAATCTGAAATCACTCAAAGAAACTTGTGAAAAACACCAAATTACATAAAAATATAAAAGATCATAAACACAATTAGACTAAACAATAATAACTCGTATTTGACACAAAACAATAATAAAACATAACTAAAAACTATATAATTATACGAGTTATCAAAATGCTTCTTGGTGCAGATGTAGATGTTAAATAAGATACAAAGGTAAATGACTTGATTTGATGCAAATGTTTCTTGATGCAGATGTTGTATAAAAATTTGGGTATCTCCTCCAGAAGCTTCGGCTATCACCACCAAAGACTTGCTCATTTTTAAAACTGTAAAACCCTGGCTATCTCCTCTAGAAGAAGATTTCTCATTTGTTCAAAAATTATAAAACCCTGGATATCTCCACCAGAGGCTTCAGCTATCACCACCGAACACTTGTTCACTTTTAAAATTTGTAAAATTCTGGATAATTCTGGATATCCTCTCCAGAAGCTTTGGCTATTACCACCAAAGGTTTGCTCATTTTAAAATTCTAGGTAGCTCCTCCAGACGCTTCGGCTATCACCACCGAAGACTTACTCATTTTTAAAAATTTGTAAAATTCTGGATATCTCCTCCAGAAGCTTAAGCTATCACCACCGAAAACTTGCCCATTTTAAAAACTGTATTTGAGAGAGGATGCAGATGCAAATGTCTTTAACAAGATGCTCATGCTTCATGTTGTAACTGTAAATGGCTTGGATTGATGTAAATGTTTCTTGGTGCAAATACAAATGGCTTGGACTGATGCACATGCTTGCAGATGCAGATATTGAATATGATGCAGATGCTCCTACTAATCGTGTTCATGTAAGTGGTCTATGAATGGTGTAACTGCAATTACCACATAATAATGAAAATGCAATGATTCTGCAATTGCTTGAAATGATGCGAATGCAAATATTTATGAAGGATGTACTTGTAAAGGTAGAATGCAGATGCTCATGAAATAGTGCCAATGCAAATACCCATGAATGATGCGAATGCTTGCCGACACTGTGCAGATGCAAAAGCTTAATAAAGAGATGGGTGCTCATGAGTGATGCAAATGCCCCCTCATTTTTCTAGAATTTGGCTTAGCCTTTCAAATTCATTTTTCCTCTTCAAAACAAAGTATATCTTTAATTCATTTTGGCTATTCTCTTTGCCCCAACAGTTTTCAAACTCTCATCAACAAAGGTCTGAAACGAGTTCTATTTCTTCTTCTCATATCCGGAAGTCAAGACCCATCCTAGTAATTCTATATCTTTGGGCTAGAAAAAACCTTTGTCTCTTGTCAACATCAAAAATAGGTATTTCAAAAAATATTTTTATTTGTTTTCTCATTTTGAAAACTTCTGAACAAAAAATATTAACCCCACAGTGTGTGATGTACAAATCTTTTGAAGACTGATGATCACTGTTAGAAATTTCTCTAAGTGTCAATCTAGATTTTTTTTCAATTGGGATTGGCAAGGCTTGGTATAACAAGAATCGGGCTTTGCCAGGAAAATTTCATAACAAAAACGTATACCCCTTCTAGGCTCACAAATGGAACAAGTTTTATAAATCATGAATTCATTAAGAACCAAACAAATTCATTATTCTTTTAGTTTCCATATCAAGGCATTTGACAAGCGTCAAGATTGGCCGAGATGTTTAAACTGGAAAGTTTAATTTTGGAGGAAAAAAGTTTCAGTTTTTGAAGACAATCCTCCGAATGAGAGCTGTCAATTTGGGAGGTTCAGGAATTCCTAGATGTTCCTCGATGACCACTTCTTCAAGGTGACCTTCTCTTTTATGGTATCGACACTATCATAAATGGCATCAAAATTTCTATTTTACTCTAGACCGCCCATTTTTGGGTTTTTGCCCTAGAGTCCCTATTCTTTCCATTTTTTCTTCTTTTTTTATTTTATTGTTTTACCATACACTTGAGAATTCTAAATTCTTCCTTAGTGAAATGATAATTCGATGAGATGGGATAAAATCTGAGGAAAAACCCTTCAAGTTAAATATTCATGCTTGATCAAAATGGACTTTTAAAGCACGTAACCTAAGCCATGGTTCGGGGTTCAAAAAGAAAGGATAAATAGGCCCAAAATATGTGTTTGAGGGTAATCAGATCAAGGATCATTTCTTGAGGAGGATTTACTTTGAAGCATTTGTCCCTTTTGGACTTTTCTCTCCATTTTACTTTTGCTTTTTTTCTTCTTTGCTTTTGGCTTTCATTTGCCATACTTTTTTCACACATTTTTTTTTCTTTTATTTTGTTCTTGGCTTCCATTTCGCCATCTTTTCCTTTTCCTTTTGACAGAGTGAGCCTATATTCATTTAGGAGCTCAACTTGCTTTGTATCTGTCTTCGAGCTAGGACTCATCTTTAAGAAAACCTTTCCTCACATTTGCCCCCCCAGTGTAGAGGGTGATCATTGATCAGGGTTCAAAGAAGAAAGAATTCTTTTGGCTCAAAAGGGGTCACTATGGATAATTTCCTCTTGTGAAAGGGATATGAAAGATGGCCATTCATCATATCAAGCCCGAATATTCTCATTGAAAAGCAATCCCCAAGGGAATAGATAATCAGAATTTCATTTTGCACTTTGAAATCATCCGAATTCTCATATGCATGATATCACAATTTTTCTTCCCTTTTTTTTTCTTCTTTTTTCTTTTTCGCATGCCCCCAATGATTCATGCATTAATCTATCCTTATTCACCATGAATCTATCATTTCTACATATGATGCCCCAATTTGATAAACTTTGGGAATTTGTATCATTAAGAGGAACATTGCAAGTCTAGGTTTACACTGAAAAAAGCTGAGTTTTAATCCTGGGGTTTTTTTTTGAAGAGACGAGAAAGAATGTGACCCAAAATAGGATAATCTGATTTAGTCATGCTGCCCTGAGGTGTCAATCATGAAGTGATGTTTGGGCAATTGGTGTTTTGTGGTCATTGGAAAAGGATGTGAACGGCTTTGGCATAACCTTGACACACATCAAATTTTCAAAATCTAGATTCTTGAAAGAATGTCTCATTTGCTTGAATTTCAATGAGTTCAAAATTTTTTCAAAATGTTCATTCTTTTATTCATAGCCTAGACTAGGATTTACATCTTTGCTTATTCTGCAATGACAATGGTTTATGAAGTTCAATCATTCATATTCCTTGAAGCATTAAGTTTTCCAAGTGATCTCGATTCAAGGGACTTAGGCATAGGAAAGCCCAAAAGTTTTAGGTCATTTCTAACAATGATCATCAATATTCTCGAGACTGTCCATTACTAAAACTTTCTTAATGCTTGTTTTTGCAAATTAAAATTATTGTTAAAACACAACAAACACAAAGCATTTAAAATTTAAAATTCATTTAATTCATATGAATGTCGACATAAGACAAGTATTTTCATCATCACAGTGTATAGAACTACATGCATCAAAAATCCTAATATGATTATGCACCATGTTTCTTATGACACTTGTCTTTCCTATCTTCAAAACTTATCGAACCAGCCTTGATGAGATCCCTGACCTTGTACTTCAAAATGGGGCAGTTCTCTGTTGAGTGACCTTGATTACCATAATGATAACCACAACACTCATTAGCATCATACCAGCTCGGATAAGGGGGTTTCAGAGGCTCTAATTGCATGGGTGTCACAAGGTGATTCTGGATGAGTTGAGGTAGTAGCTCACTATATGTCACAGGAATTTGGTCAACCTGATTTCTTTTTCACTTTTTATGCCCTCTTTGATTATTCCCAAGGGTGTTAGATTGATAGACAGATGTAAATGCTGGCGCGGTTGCAGGCAATGGTTGGTAAAGATAAGCACCTTGAGAGACATTGTTCAGGGTAGAGTAAAATGGCTGATACGAGGAGAATTGGGAAGGTGGGGCAAAGCCTTCCACGACTTAGGCATCTTTCTTTTTCTTTTCAGATGCCCCATTTCTCTCGGTATTGGATGTTCTTTCTCCTTCAATTTTCCCATCCTTGATAGCATTCTCAATCATCTCCCCTGAAATTACCATGTCCGAAAAATTCTTTGTGGTGTTGCCGACAAGTATATCATAGTACGGGGCCTAAAGTCTATTCAACAAAAATGACAGTGGTTTCCTTCTAAGTTAAGGTCGGTTGTACTTGGACGGCCAGGCTCATCCACCATTGTGCATATTCTTTGAAGCTCTCAGTAGCTCTTTTCTTCATATTTTGCAAGGTGAGATGGTCAGGCGCCATATCGGTCATATGCTTGTACTAGTTTAGAAAAGCCCTAGCCAGGTCGTTCCAAGAGCTAATCCGATCCTTGTTCAACTGACTATACCACCTAATTGCGGACCCACTAAGGCTATGCTGAAAGCAATGAATCAAAAGCTTATCATTATCTACATGACTCGTCATCTTTCGGTAGAACATAGTGATGTGGGCTGCCGGATTGGTCGTCCCATCATATTTCACAAAGTCAGGGATCTTGAATTTAGGAGGAATGACTAAATCAAGGACCAAACATTGTTCTTTCGCATCCACAGTCCAGAATACATCTGTATTTTCTACTGCCCGAAGCCTTTCATCTAACAGCTGATATTTCCCTTGGGAATCTGCCGACTCAGCCTCATTACTGCAACCATTTTCAACTTTGCATGTTCAGCTGAATCATCTGAATTTAAGACATTGACGGGGTTAACTGTGTTTTCGGCATCCATCATTACGACCTCATTCTGACCCTTTTCTACCTCTAACCCTTCTCTGGCGGCGAAGTTTTCAGTGTATCCTTTTCCCTTGATCAAGGCGAACATCAGCTCCATCAATTTAGTCATCTGATCCTTAGATTCTGCTTCAAATTTTGCCAACGTTTCTAGCAATTCTTCATGTGCCCTTTCTATTCTTTCCATTCGGGCAGCTTGTTTATTCTCCATAGCTCTAGCCTGTATTGAAAAGTTACTCAGTACAGCTTATACCCTTGATTTGAAATGAAAATTCTTTCAAAAACTCTTAAAGCCAAGCCAACTTCCGTTTTATCCCCGCAAATGCGTGTCATGATGAAGAGTCATGAATGCAATTTGATGCACGTGAAGCATAAACAATATGATGTATGGACATGTACAGTGGAAACATGCTGACTATATATGTAATAAATGCAATCACAATGCCAACATGCTACAAGCAAAGAATAAACAAATCAACGCATGGATATAAGCAATGAATGACCATGTATATTTCAATGTATTTCCCAATGAATGATCATATATATTATGAATGCAACATGATGTCAATTATGATGCATGTAAACAATGAATGATTGACAAATAGTAAATACAAAGAAAATCTTGCTGACCATGTGTGTCATGGATGCGACCTAATGCTAACATGATGTATGTAATAAGCAAATTAGTGCATGAACATATACATAAAAATCATGCTGGCTATGTTTGTCATGAATACCACCTGATGCTACCAAGATGCATGTATGAATGTATGGTATGACAAATAATTGATTGGATGCAAAATGCATAGGGGAAGATATCACGGAGGAAATAAGAATCGTAGGAACTTAATCATCAACATCTCATAAATTTGAAGCATAATCAATTCATTCCCATATCAACGTTCACAATAGTATAAACCATGTTTATAAAATTTGAACAGTGGTTAAAATTGTCTTTTACAAGCACTTTATTCTTCCTAGCATCCTAAGGCTATAAAAGCCGGCTATTGAAAAAGTGAAATCCTACTACATCATATCAGACCGAAGTCCTTCTACATCATTGTTGTAGACCTCCTAATCCTAATTACCCTTTCCTAGTCCTCTATCAATCAGTGTCGTTGGATCCAACCACTTGGCATCTATAAAGGATTGTACTTTGTTCTTGAGTGCATTGCAGTGCTCAATGCAATGCCCAACAGTTCCACAGTGATAATCACATCTTGCATTCAGATTATACCACTTGAGGTATGGTGGTGATAGGGGTTTCAACGGCACATAGGCAACCAGGTGATTTCGGACCAACATTGGGAAAAGCTCTTGATATCTGATTGGAAGGGGATCAAAATGCCTTTGGGTCTTATCCTTGGGTTGTTTCTTAGTCACACAGAGCCTAGAAGTTGGGCACTTGACGGTGGCACTAAGGTTCGAACCGGAGTGTTTACATGGGAAGATGGTGGAATAACAAGGCAAGGGTATGGTTTTGGACACAGGGCCTTTGGAGGTTGTACATAGCTTGAGGTTCCTATCCCAGATGCTGGATAAGGTGATTGATGAGGGAAGCAATACGAACTGCCAATTGGTGGTGATGGAGTGGGATTCAGGGGTCCCATAGTGATCATCCTAGTGGACAATTGGGCCATAGTTGGGTGAGGATATTGGTTTGGACCTAGGACCAATTGCAGGGATTGTTTGGGATCTGAGGTTTCTATCCTTGGTATCAGGCTCTAGGGTTTAATCATTTTCACGATTTTGTCAACAATTTCATCAGGATTGCAACCTTTGTAGCATTGACAATGCAGGATCCAACAAGGATTGTATGTTCTGGCCTAATAGTTTTGGTTGATCCGAATATGATGAAGAGTCCTGAGAAAGTTTCCTCTTTCCCATACCCATATCCTCAAACATTTTCATCAATTTGGCGAGCTGTTCCTTCACCTCTCGGATCTCATGTCCAAATTCCTCTTGATTTCATTCCAAAGCACCCAATCGTTCCTCCAATTCTTTCCTCATATCTCGAACCCCTTTCATGCAAATGAAAATGTCATGAGATTAAGAATACAATTACGAAGGTACATGCTCTATTCTTATGTGCATGAATATACTGATGATTAATGCATGAACATATATAGAGAAATTTGATGACTTATGTATGCCATGGATGCAATCTTATGCCAACATGATGCATTTTTTTAAAAAAAAAAATGAATAAATTGATGCACATGTATATACAAATAATGACCATGCATGTCATAAACGTATTCTACAATGAATGACCATGTATGCTACGACTGTAACATTAACATGATGTCAAATGATACATGCAAAGAATAAATGAATTAACACAAAGGTAGGTACAAAGAATAACCATGTATATCACAAATGTATTCTACAATGAATAACCATGCATGTTAGGACTGTAACATGATGTCAAAATGATAGCATGTAATATTCAAAACCATATAACAAACAACATAACACCATAAAATAAATCAAAATAATAACAATATCTTAGAAATTTATCATAGCAAAAATCAGATATGATATAGTATGCATGAACGTGGAAAATGCAATGCATGAAAATGTATTTTTTCCATTAATTAAGGAAATCCGTATATCTAAAAAGATATCCGGCTACCTTAGGAAAATATATCAAATTAAATATTCTAAAACCAAAAGACTTTGTGATTGTTTGCAAACAATTTTGAAAACCTTAAGTGAAGATTAAAACCCTAGCCAAACCCTTTTAAAATGGCTCTAATTTCCTAAGTTTAAAATCCCGGACTTGACCACCCTTAACCCAAGGTTTATAAAATCATTTTTAAAGCAACCCTCTCTAAATGCCTTAGCTAAATTCAACAATTGTTTTTCTTTTGAATTCAAATCTGCCCCTACTGTCCAGTTTTAAAACACGAATTTTTAACCTATTTTTAAAAATTCCAAAAAATCTAAAATAAATACTGGAGACTCAAAACATGTAAAACTACAAGGAAAAAATATTGGCTTAATTTTTTGATTAAATATCACTTCCCAAAAAAATCGGGAAAGTTCGAGTACTAGGTGAAAAACTGTTTTGCCAAAACACATTTTTTTTTTGCCTTTGATAAAATCATTTAAAAATCAATGTAAAAATGTTGGAGACTTTCCTAAAGACCTAAAAACAGTAGATAAAATTAAAAAAAAAAAAAAACTTGGACAAAAATTGGCTAAGTAGAAAAAATCACAAACGTAGAATGATCAATTTGATAACCCTTTAATTTTCCACAAGTATGCTCAAGTGAGCATGACTTTGAGCCATTGATTGGCCTATGTTATAAATCAAGTGGCAATGACATGGAATGCATTAACATACAGCAAATGAAATGTATGAAATGCATGGTCTAAAGCCTAAATGATAAAGGAAATGCATGACAATTCAAAATAACCTAAATGCCTAGCATGAGTTTGCATGGCAATAAATGCTATCCTAACTTAATATGCATGCAATGCTTGATAATGAAAATATGACTTAGACCTAATATGTTATGACTATGCATGAAAATGCTAATGTGACCTAAGACCTAAGTAGCATAGCAATGCATGGCAATACAAATATGGTTTAAGACCTAATATGCATGGCAATACCAATATGGCCTAGACCTAAAATGTAATGAGAATGCATAGCAATACTATGAACATACAATGACCAATAAACCTAATACTAATGCTTGAACAAACAGCAACTAATAGACAATTTCATGGCATAATCCTAGCTAGCATGGTACCTAAACAAAATGCAAATGCACACACAAGGCAAGGAATGCATGAAGAGGCCAAATGGTCACATGGTACTCTAATGCAATTCTATCTAGTAAATAACACAAATACATGAAAAATCATATCAAAATACATAATGTCATGACATTTTCACAAGCATATGACATACTAAAATAAAAAATACACAAGCTCATGACATGGAAATGCAAACAAGTCAAGAAGCAAGATGAAAATGCACATGCAAGGCAATACAAGCAAAAATGGAGTAGTCGAATGGTCATATGACCAAATATAAAATGCAAATATGTTTATAATGCAAGACATGATACATGAAAAAATGCACAATATGATCAAGATGAACACAAAGGCCGAACCTACAAGGAAAAATCATTAAGCATGAAAAATAAATATAAAAGCAAATATAGCATAGAAAATAATGTAAAGAACATGAACTAAATAAGCATAGACATACAAAGAAAATAACAAGAAAAGCTAGTTAACAAAACAAGGAAATTTAAGCTCCATGGTTGGTACAAAATGGGCATAGCCTCTCCCCAAACCATAATCACTTGATCAAGTCAAGATCATGAAGCCATTCCACTTCTTTTCCTTATTTTTTTTTTTTAAATCAGAACTTTAAATACTTATATAAACCTTCAAAAATCATATTTTTCATAACAACATGCAAAGAAAAAAAAAAGGCAAACAAACATACCATTCGGCCATAGCAAAAATCTTTAAGAAAATTTTTATTTTCAACCATTTTTTTTAAGAAGAAGAGATGAAAACTTAAGTAAACATTTACAACTTTGATTTCTATGAAAAATGTAGTAGGAAAACAAATGGAAAATCAAGAAATCAACATAGAAAACAAGAAGAAAACAATGCTAAAGCTTGGTAAAAATGGCTACCTTCAACCTTTTTTCAAAAAACCTTTTCTTCCTTTCTTTCAAAAACCCTTTTTTTTTTTACCATTGGATGAGGATTCTTTCATGACAAATAAAAATGTCATCTTGGCATTAATCCCAGCCCTTGAATGGTGTATTAATTTTTCTGCAAGGCATCTAAGCCTAGGGGTGAGCAAAATCCGACTCGAAAAAAATCGAAAAAAATTTCAAATTTCGAATTAAATAGTTCGATTTGTTAGAGTTATTCGGATTTTCGGATCAACTCGACTAAGTAATTTGACTTATATAGTTTAGCTAGGATTTGATTTATACAACTCAAAAATCCGAATAAGATATTTCTATACGACGTCGTTTTACTCATTTGAGTTTTATACTAAGCTTGGGTTTTGCGTTTTCCTTATTTTGTCTTCCCTCTTTTACTCTTTAGCCCATTTTTGTTGGGTCATTTATTTTTGTTGTTTGTCACCATTCAGTAGAAAAATAAATTCACATGAGCTATTGACTGCATACTTATTGTCTTAATGTTTTATCATTCATTTTTTTTCCTTTGAAATTGACAGGTCTAGATTGAAAGTTTACATTGAATTTTTTTGGTTTCAAAAGAGGAAGGCTATCACTCAATGCTTCATTCAGTTAAAGATTGAAGCTTTTGGTTGATATCATGCACATTACCAAGCTAACCAAACCATGAAATTCAAAAGATAATTAATTCTCTTTTCTTAAAGGTCAATAGTAGGCTATTTATTTAGAATGGCAAGTCTTTGATAGTTATATTTATAAGAAAAGATAGAACACAAAAAATATATATTTGTAATTGCAGAGAACTAAATTTCAAAATTATAGATATACATGCATTTACAAGATAACACTAACATGATCTAGTCAATCAACATTTACAAGATAACATTTTAACTCGAATAAATTATTCGACTCGAAATTGTTTTAACTCGACTCGATTCGCTAAAATTTCAAATTGAGTTTGGTTGAAAAAATAGGACTCGTCAACTCGACTAATCCGATTTTTTTTCACTTCAATCGACTCGATCGAACGCTCACCCCTACCTAAGCTATTGGATGAAGAGGGACCATTTGCAAGGTACTAGTGGAAGCATGTTGAGCTTGATAGTGACTAAGGAATTAAATTGATCAAGCTTCCTTCTTTACCTCTATGCTGCCTGACCAAGGGAGGAAAAATCCTAGCAATTCCTTCTTCTTTCGTATTTTTCTCAATTACAAATTTGCCCTTTTTGGCTCCTCCGATAAAATGTCCTTTTTGACCCCCGTACCTAAATAAATAGCAAATGGACTCCAAATTCAAATTTTATTTTTTCAATACATCTAAAATAATAAAAAATTGAATTCTGAAAGTTTTCAAAACAAATTTGAGTCCATTTTCTATTTATTTGGATTTTTTTTCCAAAATTGCCCTTTTATGCACCTTAACTTTCACCATTTTTAAAAGAGCTCCTAATCCAGATTTTTATTCACCAATCTCTTCCAAATAATTTAAAAGTGTGATCTAGAAGTTTTGGTAATTGTTTAAACTTATTTGCTATTTTTTCAGAATTTATCTGCTTGAATTCTGCATAGTAGGCCCGGGATTTGGCCATTTTGTAAATGAACTCCGAATCAATATTTTATTTGGACAATCTCTTCCAAATAATTTAAGAATGAGATCTGCAAATTTTCAGAATTTTTGGAGCTCATTTACTATTTTTTCGAGATTTATCCTTTTGAATTTCTACATAGTGGATCCGGGATTTGGCCATTTTGCAAACGAACTCCGAATCAAGATTTTGTTTTGCCAATCTCTTCGAAAATGATTTAAGAATGAGATCTGCAAATTTTTAAAAATTTTGGAGTTAATTTGCTATTTTCACCAAATTTTCCAATTTTGCCCTTTTGCCTCCGAAGCCCAATTTTGCTCAAAACAAGTCCGATTTTTCAGATTTTCTTTTTTTAGACCTTTATCACATATTGAATTGGAGTTGGTCCGAAAAAGCCCAATTTTTACGATCAAATTCCCTTTCGTTTTGATTCTTCCTCTTTTCAGTATTTGGAATTTCATCGTCTTTCCATTTTTCTCCAATCGGCTCTTTTCTCGAAATTACTTCAAACTGAGCCTT
Source organism: Fremontodendron californicum (assembly GCA_030761205.1). NCBI lineage: Eukaryota > Viridiplantae > Streptophyta > Magnoliopsida > Malvales > Malvaceae > Fremontodendron > Fremontodendron californicum. The sequence goes on from JAULJL010000045.1 coordinate 3,373,181, forward strand.
GGGCTATCCTTGTTCCACCATTCCTTATCAATTAGGGGCTTTAGTTTTACTTAATCGGGTCATTTCTGCAATTGTTCAAATTTCACTAAAATCTACCAAAAACCTTAATTCTCGGTTTTCTTTCGAATTGACTTTTCTTTCAGTTTTTCTTCAAAGTAGCTTCTCCATTACCTGTAGTTAGTGCTTATCTTTCATTTGGAACCTTCAATTTCAACCAATTCAATCGTTTAAGCATTTTTCCCCAAATTTCCCGAACTAGAGTTTCCTTTCTACTGAAATTCCATAACCCAACTTCCGAACTCCATATCTTTCAATGTAGATCTCGGATTATCAAAATCCTTTCACCATTCTTCAATTGAACTTCAAATCTTGATTTTGAAAGTGGGTTGACTTTTTTAGTAGTTGACTTTGGGGTTGACTTTTTTTAGGTTGATTTTTTCAAGTTTGACTTTTTTTGTCTGCTTTCTTAGACTAAGTCTAGGAGTACCACTTGCAGGATGAGAAAAGCCTTTTTGCATTCTGAAACATCAATTTAGGAAGAAAACATACCTGATTTAGTGATCCGGACAAAATTAGGTATCTACAGCAATAAAAGCAAACCTAGACCTAATATGCCTGAAATGCATGGCAATACAAAGATGACTTAGACCTAAGGGACATGAAACCATGCATGGAAATACAAAATGAACTAAGGCCTAATAAGCAAAGAAAATGCATGGCAGTACAAAAGTGACCTAATGCCTAAAATGTCATAAGAAGATGCATGACAATACATCACAACCTAATGCCTAAAGTGACATACAAATATGCATGGCTATAATATGAACAATAATGACTAAATGAAGATGATAATAATGCATGAACATGGCACAACAAATACACAATCTCATGGCATAAAGAGATAAAGCATGAATAAAAGCATGATATCCAACCAAGATGAAAATGCATATACACACACAAAGACACATAGAAGCCGAATAGTTACCAACAATATGTGAGATCCTTAGCATGGCAAAAACACAAACACATGGCATGATAAATATGTAACACATAAATGAAAGCATGATAACCAAACAATCATGATGCAAATGCAAAAAATATAGCTAGACAAATGCACAAACACATGGTATGGCATTAACTCAAAGCATGAACAACTTAATATAGTGAAAACAGAAAATTAAAAATAGCAAACAAAGTAAGTAGACATGAAAATAAATGATAAAATCAGCAAAACAAGAACAAGTAAGTAAAGAAGGTTAAAAATAAACTCCATATCTTGATTATTTTAAAAAGCTAGAACATCAAAACAAGCTAACATATCACAACCAACATGGAAAATAAATCAAATACAAGACATGCAAAAAAAAAAAAAGGATTCGGCCATAGTAAAGAAAAGGTAGTAAAAAAATCATTTTGATATTTTTTTGATGAAAACAAAAGGTAAGAACCTTTTGGAACTTGTTTTGAAAAATAATTTTATTTCATAAAAAAAATAAATAAAATAACAAAATCATATGAACAAAGCATGGAATCGAGCATGAAAGAAAATAGCTACCTTGCTTTAGCTTTCCAAATCAAAGAGTAGTAAGAAAATCCCTTCTTTTTTTTCTCTTTTCGTTTTCCCCTTTTTTTTAAGAATAGCTACTGCCCTTGCTCCTATGATCAGCCAAAGAACCCCCTAATGAAATGAAACCCCCCTCTTAATGTGGTAGCCGAATGGTCTCCTTGGTGTAGGATGTTGTCATTTTTTTCTAGCTAATTTGATCTAAAGGCCACTAATCAAAGATGCTAAAAATGTGAATTTACCACCCTTAGATTAAGTGATCAGCCTCTAACAAATACAGCTGTTCTAAAATATGTAACCATAATATTGACATCCTTCCTCTTCATTCATTTGACCATGTGACAAAATCACAAAGGCTTGATCAAAAAAAATAACCATCTTCCTATCCACTTTTGGCCTTTGGATGAAAGAACTCAGAAAAATTCATTCTCCTTATGGGCTGGCCGAATGACCCTTCAAATTCCAGCCCTCTTCCTATTATTTAAAATGCAAAAAAAGCCCTCTTAGGTTTCTTCGATAAAATTACACTTTAGACCCCCAAACTTGATTAAATAGAAAACGGAGTCCAAATCTTGATTTTCTTTTTCCAATACTTCCTAAATAATATAAAATTGAGTTCTGGAAGTTTTCATAATTTTCCGAGCCCATTTGCTATTTTTTCGGATTTATCTTATGGAATTTTAGCTTACTGGGCTCGAAATTTACCATTTTTCAAACGAGCTCCGATTCCGGATTTTTCTTCGCCAATCTATTCCAAATGACATAAGATTTAGATATGGAAGTTTTGGTAATTTTTCGAGCTCATTTTTTATTTTTCCCGGATTTTCCAAAATTTTCCTTTAACCTCCGAAGCCTCGGTTTTACTCAAAACAAGTCCGATTTCCATATTGTCTTTTTCCAGGCCTTTGTTATATATTGAAATGGAGTTCGTCCGAAAACACCCAATTTTTACGATCAAATTCCCCTCCGATTTGATTTTTTCTTTTTTCAATATCAAAAATTTCCTCGTTTTTCTGTTTTTCCTCCAATCGGCTCTTTTCTCGAAATTACTTCAAACTAAGCCTTGAGCTATCTTCGTTTACCCACTCTTAATCAATTAGGGGCTTTAATTTTACCGAATCAAGCCATTTCTATAATTTTCCCTAATTTTGCCAAAATTCACCAAAAACCATAATTTTCGGTTTTCTTCCAAATTGACCTTTCCATTGGTTTTGCTTTCAAATGGCCTCTCCAATACCCATAGTCATTGATTATCTTTCATTCGGAACCTTCAATTTCGACCAATTTGATCGTTTAAGCACTTTTTCCCAAATTTTTCGAACTACGGTTTCCTTTCCATTGAATCACCGTAACCCATCTTCCAGACTCCATATCTTTCGTTGTATACCTCGGATTATCAAAATTCTTTCACCATTGTTCAATTAAACTTTGAATCTTGATTTTGAATATGGGTTGACTTTTTTAGTAGTTGACTTTTGGGTTGACTTTTTCCAGATTGACTTTTCATGGTTGGCCTCTTAAACTAAGTGTCGAAGTATCACCTGCAGGATGAGAAGAGCTTTTCTGCATTCTAAAACATCATTAGGAAGAAAAATACCTGATTTAGGGATCCGAACAAAATTAGGCATCTACCTTGCCGATCCATAGTGAATGTCTTTAAGAATGATGGAGCAACTATTGCCCTTCATTCTTATCTCGAAACCATCATTAACAGTGAGGTATGAAACCGAAATGATGTTTCTAGACAATACTGGAACAAAGTAACAATCTTTCAATTCCAACTTCATGTCAGACGGCAAAGATAAAGTACATGTTCCAACGGCCAATGCTGCAACTTTTGCACCATTGCCTACTCTTAGAATTACTTCATCTTTGCTCAACTTTCTACTTACTTTCGACATCCTTATGTCATTACATAGATGTGAACCGCATCCTGAATCAATTATCCAGGAATTGGATTTAACAGTAGAAAGATTTCGTTCAGTCACAAACACAGTCAACCCAGAAACATCCATAAGTTCTTCTTGACATGTCAAGTGAGCAACCTTTCTTTCATTGAGAACACTTCTCAATCTTTTCTACCAATCCAAACATTTTGGACTAATGGCATTCATAATGTCACGTAGTGCAGTCAAAGTATTAACCATTTTCAACAACCTAATATGGAAAAAGTATATTTCAGTTATATTCATGCATTTATACCAGTTCAAGATGAGGTATTAAATCTCTTATTGGTTCTCCCACTAATTTAATAATAGCCCTCACTATTATTCGAAAATCTCATCAAGGTATTTCTAGTGGGCTGGGATCCTTTTCAACATGTTGCAACCTTGAGTGACTCAACAAATTACAACAAGCCTAGTTGGGTAGATAACATAGCTTATCAATTGTATCTCTATGCAACTCCCAAATCAATTAGGTGACAACTCCTTGTCTAAGCACATCATATGTACTTCACCTAACTTTTCCTCTAACACCATGCGGTCAAGTTTGACGCATCCGGATAACATGGCATTAGTTGAGTAAGACCCAACTTCATAACTCAAACATATTCGTACAGTAGTTTGACCTTGAGTGACTCAACAAGTCTCCTACTAGAAGAACTCTGGTTATCTTGTTATGATGATGAAGGCAACTTTATCATGCGAAAAATGTGTTGTAAAGAGAGATTTCTTTTTCTTTAAATATAAGTCTCATCATATCAGGCATTCATAGCATTTATAATATCGCGTAAAATAAATCTATAACATGCTTACTACTTGGATTATTATACACTTTTCTAATCTAATTCCTTGAGCCATCAAAGGAAATTAGTTGGTCAAATTCCTAGGTGATTACATACATAGTCTTCAAAAGCTTGCTTGTAATCTCCTTATCTTCATGGTGCCTTTGATCTCCATCTTCAAGTTACAAAAATTATTCCTAGCAAATCTTAATTTTACATTTTGATGTAACTAATTACATTTGTAATAAAGAAACCTCAAGTTACATTTGAGGGGAATTAGGTGAGGAAAGAATTTTTACAACTCCAGAAAATGAGAGATAAGACATGGCACGCAGTCCCTATTTAATTAATAAAAACCATAAAATAAATTCAACCATCCACAATCGTCCCTATTGGGTCTAAGTTCATAATTATCCCATACATTCACAAACAATTTATGAACATATAAATCATGCTTTAATCTCTAGTTACCATTCAATGATTATATTTGATCCATAATTTAATTTAAAGAAAATAATAACCATTTATTCTAATCTAATTAGAATAAATCCTAATCCAATTAGGATTTTTTCCTCTAATTAAATTATCATCCAATTAAACAATTTAATTGAATATTTAACATGTAAATTCTCATATTGGTTATTTAATTAATTCAACAATATTACCATGGTCACCAATTTTAGTGTTGTAGTTCAACTAGGACACTACAACATTAGTAACTCAATATTGCCGAAAATCCATAAGCTGTGAAAATCTTATAAAAGAAAAAACCCTAGCAAGGGAAGGCACAGGCTGTGGCTACCAGGTATAGCAGCTGTAGACACCTAATTTTGTCCGGACCACTAAACAAGTATGTTTTCTTCCTATATTGATGTTTCCGAGTGTAAAAAGACTTTTTTCATCCTGTAGGTGGTACTCCGAGACTTAGTTTAAGAGGGCGAGTGATGGAGACTCAATTAAGAGTTGTAAACCCAAGTGCAGGTTATGTTCAAGTAATAAATTCTCGGGTGTCCGAGGTCGAACCACAGGGAAGCGTATTAGTAAGTATAAGATTATAAATATATAAGACAAAGAAAGTAAACAAGATATTAGGGAATCAACAACAAAATAAGATAAACAAGATATTAGAGAACAAAATAAATAAAATAACATAAAAGCAATTAAACAAAATATAAAAAACAATAAGAAAGGATGTTGAGGTTAGAGAATCCACTCTTGGTGTTATGCTAAGATTAATCTTGTTTTATTACACAATTGAAATCCACACATAAAGGAGGTTCCAATCGGAAGGTTTAGCAATTCAGTCCAAATTGTCCAACGTCCATAGCATATGATATTATGTTCATTTGGTATCCTCAAAACTCATAAAAAGAGTCTAAGCATTCCTTATGCCAAGGTATATGTCTACAACAAATCAAGGTTATGAAACCAAGCATTTACTGTGCCAATTTCCTTGTCAATAATGAATCAAGATCCCTACTTTGTAAGTATGATTTTAAACCAAAAGAAAATATTATCTATACTAGTGTTTATAAATGATGATTCATTTTAGCTCATGTTTAAGAGACTAACCTTAGCATTTACCAAAAGCTTCACCTCATCACCTCAACAATATGATTAGCAACACATACTAGATATGAATAAAATGAAAAGAAATGTAAGAAGCATAAGTAAATAAAAAAAGAAAACTAGAGAAAGGAAAGAAGAAGAAAACTTAGAGAATTTTATTACAATGGCTAATATCCTCCCAATGTATCATATTACTCATCCAAGGCCCTCTATTTATACACATTTTGGAGAGCTAAATGACAAGAGACAAGCTTTATAAATTTCAAAGGTAGGTATAATAGGTGGGTGCATTTTTCTAACAATTTTCGTCATATTGTATGACAATTCTGATCAGCCAGCTTGATGGTCGATTTTGTCAATGTTGGAGGCTCGATCTGATCAAATGGTCTTCTAGAAAAATATACCCCTATCAGTTACGGATCCATAGCCGTTGGAATCAGATCATTTTCTCATGTGGATCGGAATATATGGTCAAAATACCAAAACAGGTCAGCACAGACGTCATTGTACATCAGCCAACTTGATGGTCGATTTCGCTAGGGAAAACGACACCGTTTCAAGAAGTGTAAAACATGAAAAAGATAGATATGCCTCTTAACTTTGCACTGTAAAAAATTCAGCCTTATTGCTTCAGTGAAACTCCAGATATAGCTGATATGGCAAAAGGTGTCTGAACTGGAACTGAATTGGATTTGCCCTTAATTCTTGATTTAACCTAGTAATCTGAAATCACTCAAAGAAACTCGTGAAAAACACCAAATTACATAAAAATATAAAAGATCATAAACACAAGTAGACTAAACAATAATAACTCGTATTTGACACAAAACAATAATAAAACATAACTAAAAACTATATAATTATACGAGTTATCACACCCCCACACTTAGATTGTTGCTAGTCCCTAGCAACGACTCAATAAAAATAAAATAAGAAAATCTAATCTAATCCATTTTCGTTGGAAATCACGGTGGCACTTAGCATGTGACACAAGCCTTTAAACCCCTAGGTGTCCCTAGTGGACGAGTTTAGTCTCGTGAGGGTTTACTAGGACGATACCCACAAACATTGAAGACATAAGAAAAACTAAAAATAATAATTATAACTAATCCTTCCAATATAAATTAGAGATAATCATTGGACAAGTCTTAAAAACTAATCAATAGCTTAAAGAAATTCACAAAAAATCTTGCTTGAATGTAAATAGTTTGAGTTAAGCCAATATTAACATAACATATTTCAATCAAAATAGTGCATATTCAAACTTAATCTCAACTTCTCACATGGGATACTCTCTTGATTTTCACTCTTTAAAGTAGTGGTAAAGTGTTTACACTCAATCAATCTCATGAAAACACTTCTACCATATGCTTGCTTGTCCACCTATTCTCCACTATTTAGATCATACAACTTCATAAATCAAGAGGTCTTTATTCAAGGTTGTAATGGGGCCAAAGGGTTATAATGTGGTTAAAGAACAAAAGGATAAAGATATCACAAAGGTTCCAAAGAGTTCATAGAGTTTAGAGACATAATAAGATCATACAAATAAAACTTCTCAAAATTCTTATAAAGCACATAATAACATAGGCTAAATATTCATGTTGAGCCTTTGCATCATTCTAACCAACTTTGTAACATCTTTTTCTTTACTTTAACTAGAAGTTCAAGAGAAGATTTTTTTTTTTTAATATGGGAATGTATTTGACAATGATCCCTTTCTTTTTCTCTTGACTTTTTCTTTTCTTTTCTTCCCCCACACTTATCTTTTGTTTCTAACCCAAATTTTCAACTAAAAATATCCCTTGTTTTTTTGCAATATGTCTCAAAATATAAAATCCATCTTTAGAACAAGGGTAAGGATATAAGTATATTTAGGCTAGGTGTAAGTTGTGGTTACCAATAAAACAGCATATTTAATGTAGGCTCAAATTGGCTCACTAGTGGGGATGTTCTCTTAGAACATTAATAATGGATGGCTGTTTGGCTCTGGTTATAATCCTAATGCCTCTATCATATTCATGTTGTCACATGTATCAATATAGTCTCAAACGGTTTAAAGCAAGTTCTAGAGAATCATGTATTCATAAGAGCACTCAAGAAAGAAATTAGATTGATTTGTATAATGCATCAATCATTATAGGCTCAAAAACTCACAAGGATGATTATACAAGTCAGATTAAGTCTAAACATGCTTCTTTCTCAATCAACATATCATATTAACATTGGCTCATAAAAAGGTTGACATCAAGCTCAATTCTCATGAAAATCTTCTCACTAATAAATCTGTTTTAGACTTATGCAATTCATATCTCATCATTGTATTAAAAAGGAACTAGAACACCTTAAAAAAATAATAATAATAATAAAGACTCATAAAAAAAATAGTAGACAAAAATAAAAGTAAACATAAAAAGATTAAAATCAAACTGACAAGGTATGTCTCAAGTCTCCCTTACTCAGACCTTGTTCAGAATGAATACTTCTAAATTGCTTAAAACACAACAAACTTTTTTTTTTTTTAAATTAGCAAAATATGTCCCTTACCCCCTACTAAAGGTAGAATTTAGGAGATATTACCTGCAGAGGCTGCTAACCACTTATTATAACTGAGACACAACAAACAAAATGTTAGATAATGTCACAAAGACAGAGTGCAATCCACTCCTTGCTCGTCCATATCTCTTTTTCTTTTTCCGAGCGTTTGCGAAACAACCGTAGCAGATAAATACTCATAAGCTTGGAGCTTTTTGAGTAAATCTTCAATGGTTGTAGCAGAAATTATGGTTCTCCTTGCCTCTGAAAACATGAATCCATTATCCACAGCATTATCTAAATATGAAAGCAAATTACTAAAATAACCATTAATATTAAGCAAACCAATGGGTTTCTTATTTGTGACCAAAGATGACCAAGAAGCCACGCAAGCTATTTCTTCCAATGTACCCAGACCTCCTGGTAAAGCAATGAATGCATCGGCAGAATGGTACATGATTGTTATCCGTTCATGGATACTCCAGACTTGTATTTCCTTACCCACGGTAGGTCCACAAAAATCTGTGAATAGTTTTGGCACGATTCCTAGAACTGGACTTCCTCCGGCGTGTGCTGCTGTAGCGACTGCTCCCATTAAACCCGTACTACCGCCTCCATAAATCAACTGGATCTTTTGTTGGGCAAGTATTACTCCAACTCTTATGGCTTCATCAGCGAATATGTTATTTTTCCCTGGATAAGCACCTCCAAAGACACAAATTTTTTTAATGCGCTGGGACGAAGTACTTTCCATTTTTTTTTTCAAGTGCCTGAAAGAGAATGAGTACATGGTGTAATATATAGAGGACTGAGTAATGAATCAGACAAGAGTAATAATGTCGCCGAAAGTGTATTTGACCTGTCAGAAGAAAATGTTAACCTAACAAAAGATTTTTGCGTGATTTCAGGAAGAAAATCAAAAAGAGAAGAAAAATCAACCGTAAAAGACCAATGCAAAAAAAAAAAAAAAAACGAGAATAATTACACAAATCTAACAACACGTAAATTAAACCGAAATGAAGTTATTGCAAATCAAACCAAAAGTTGAGAAGTCATTTATTGTAGTTGTGATTGTGGCTCACATCTTCCTCTGGTTTTACGTCCAGAAACGGCTTAAACGCCTTCTATGAGTCGAGGATATGCTTCCCATCCAGTTTTCTTACAAGCTGGCAAACAGGGTCTTTTAACATCAGATTCCCAAGATGTTGCCATTCCCTTTGGAATTGCAGCCATAAATCAAGAATTTCTCTTTGTACGTCTCCACTAGGATGCGTCTCAAGAGAAAGTTGGATATTACCCAAATTCTCCTTACTCAGTCCATTCTTAATGAATTCAATTTTATCATCTCGATTAGAGGACGGAATCCCAATAGAACGACATTTACCGTTACACGTCCATCGTGCACATTTGTGGCAATTTGAACTCATGCGCTTTGCTCGTCGCTTCTTTGCAAAAGTGCTTCTACCTGTACCTGGTAAATGCAAAACAGGAAGATATTCATCTTCACGTACCTTGGCTTCAATTATCCAACGTATGTCTTCAGGAATCCCTTTGTGCATAAGCATTCTTAATCTTTCAAATCGAACTTGGTAAAGCTTCAGTAAAATATTTCGAGGAAAAGGAGGAAATCGTTTCTGCAATCTTGTGAGAATATCATCCATCTTGAAAAAAAAATAAAAAAAATGAAAGAGAAATTGAAAGAGAAATTTATATACAATATCAGTTTTGTGGGTAGCTGATGGAACCGACTTAAATAATCACGGAGTACCGTTATCCGCCATTTAACCGGGGTTAAAAAAATGTATTTTTTTTTTTGAAGATTAGTAAAAATTATATTTACATCTAGTTATTTTCAAAACAAGGATCAGAAAGAAAAACAACATCTTCTTGAGTAACATGATTTTCCAAAAAGAGTTTGAGTCTTTGTCCATTTACCTTGAATACTTACCATTTTGAGGATTCTCAATGTCAACTGCTCCATAATGATACACATGCTTAACCATAAATGGGCCAGTCCATCTTGATCTCAACTTACCAGGAAATATGTGAAATCTAGAATTATAAAGTAGAACTTTTTGCCTAACATCAAATATTTTTCTTGAAATTAACTTGTCATGAAAGGCTTTAGTTCTTTCTTTATGAATTTTAGAATTCTCATATGCATCTTTGAATAAAGTTGGCCAGTAAAATCCACACTCATTGTCGGGAATGCATCTTCGAAAAATTTGATCAGGACAATATTTGAACAAGTAAGGGTCATCCCAGTAGAACTTCTTTACCTCATTCAGAAACTTCCTTTTATCTTGGGGGCTCCATTGAGAAGGAATTTTTCCCAAAAAGGAATATTTTAGCTCGGATGGCAATGGTTTTAAATCCAGCTTGGGCGGTTCAATAGTTGATGGTACAGTGACATTTGTGAGTGATGGGAGTTCCTCAAACTTTTGTTTCCAACGATGCTTATCCTGAAAAGAATTTAACAAAGAATCAGTGTGTGAAATTTCTGAAGCATTATCAAACTCACATTCAATTAAATAAGCTTCTAAAGGATCATGGAATGTGGTAGTGGTGAGATGTTCATGAACAAGTTCTTCAATGAAATCCACTTCATGTACTTCTGAATCATCACCAGGTTGCTTGCAAATGTTGAACACATTTAATTCTAAAGTCATATTTCCAAAAGAAATGTTCAAAATACCATTCCTGCAATTTATCAGAGCATTAGAAGTTGCAAGAAATGGACGGCCTAATATAACAGGAATTTGAACATTTGGATTTGAAACAAGATGTGTGTCCAAAACAATAAAAATCAACAGGGAAGTAAAAATTATCAATTTGAACCAAAACATCTTCAACTATCCCTCGAGGAATTTTTACAGAACGATCAGCTAGTTGAAGTGTAACAGGTGTTTCCTTGAGTTCACCTAAACCTAACTGTTGATAAACAGAAAAAGGCAAAAGATTAACACTAGCACCAAGATCAAGCAATGCACGTTCTATTCTAGTGTTTCCAATGATGCATGAGATTGTTGGACATCCAGGATCTTTGAATTTTGGTGGAGTAAGGTGCTGAATGATTGAGCTCACACTTTCTGTCAGAAATGCTTTCTTTTTTACATTATGTTTCCTTTTAAATGTGCACATGTCCTTCAAAAATTTAGCATAAGATGGAACTTGTTTGATTGCATCCAATAAAGGAATATTAATCTTAACTTGTTTGAAAAGTCATTATATTTCTGCATTTTGATTCAAATTCTTTATTGTTTGCAACCTTTGAGGAAAAGGAGCAGGATGCATACCTTTTTCTTTGTCCAAATGTTCAAGAAGTTCAGACTTACCATCATCCTTACCAATACTTTTCGGAGGGGAAGGAGGATCTTGGTCTTTTGATGGAATCTTTTTGTCAATTGCCTTTCCACTTCGAAGAGTTGTGATAGAACTGGCATTTTCCTGTTGAGTTTCATTGGAGCAAGAAACAAGACATTGAGTAGAAGGGTTAGGCTGAGATTGAGCAGGAAACATACCTTTTTCTTGAGTGTGTAATGAAGCTGTCAATGTGGACAAGGTGTTTTTGATCTCATTGATGTCCTGTGAAGTTTGGTTATTCACATTTGCTTGTGTTTGCATGAATGCTTGCAATGTCTCTTCCAAGGTTTGTACACGTGAAGGTTGATAGGAAAAAGTGTTGCCCGGCTTTTGAGATTGTGGTACCTGAACATGATTATTATTCCGCCAACTGAAGTTGGGATGATTTCTCCATTCAGGGTTATACGTTTCAGAGTAAGGAGAAGGAAAAGGCTTTTTAAATGTGTTTATGGAATTTACTTGATCATGCAACGCCTTTTTAAGAATGGGAATGTTTGGACATTCAGAAGTGGGGTGTCCCATGATTTCACAAATTCCACAACTTTCTTCATTTTTAACCGTTTTGACTTCTTTTACTTCTCTAAGTTCCATGGCTTCAATCTTTCTAGCCAAATTAGCTACTTTAACTTTTATCTCATCTTCTTGACTAAAATGATATTTACCTCTGTTAGAAACAAGATTAGATCTATTGGAACTTTCAGAGGAATTATCTGTGTGCCAGGCTTGAGAGTTATCTGCCAAATGGTCTAGGTAGTCAAAGGCTTCTTCAGGTTCTTTTTCTAGAAACTCACCGTTACACATTGTTTCAACAAATTGTTTAGTTTCGGGAGTTGAACTTTCATAAAAGAAACTAATAAGACGCCATTTTTCAAAACCATGATGTGGACAAGAACTTAACAAATCTTTAAAACGCTCCCAGCACTGAAAAAATACTTCATTTTGATTTTGATTGAAATTTTGAATCTGTCTTTTCAAAGCAGTAGTTTTATGTGCTGGGAAAAATTTCTTTAGAAACTCAGTTTGTAATTCTTGCCATGTGCCAATTGACCTTGGTTTTAAATTATGAAGCCAAATTTTTGCTTTATCTTTTAAAGAAAAAGGAAATAATTTTAGCTTGACAATTTCATTTGTACATTGTTGGTCATTAAAGGTGACACATACATCTTCGAAGTCTTTTAGAAACGAGTAAGCACTTTCCGATTCTAACCCATGAAAATTTGGAATCAAAGCTATCATACCTGGTTTAAAACGAAAGTTGTTTGCATTGAGAGGAAAAATAAAACAAGAGGGTGATGAGCTTCGAGTTGGTTGCAAGTAGTCACGCATGGTGCGTACTTGTCTGTTCTCATCTTCAGCATGAACACTTTCATTGTCAGCCATGGTAGGAGTTGTATTAGAAAGATTACCTGAAAAAGTTTCACAATAAAATCTAACTAAACGACGAGATCTAAAATCATGTCGCCAAACAAGCATAAAACAAAGTTAATATACAGATTAGGCGGTATAACCAGCCAATAAAAATAAAACAAAGTTAATATACAATATAAATATAAATATATAGAAAATTAGGCGGTATAACCAGCCAATAAAAATAAAACAAAGTTAATATACAAATTAGGCGGTATAACCAGCCAATAAAAATAAATATACTTATAAACTTATATACTTAGTATTGCCTCCCCGGCAACGGCGCCAAAAACTTGATGGAGACTCAATTAAGAGTTGTAAACCCAAGTGCAGGTTATGTTCAAGTAATAAATTCTCGGGTGTCCGAGGTCGAACCACAGGGAAGCGTATTAGTAAGTATAAGATTATAAATATATAAGACAAAGAAAGTAAACAAGATATTAGGGAATCAACAACAAAATAAGATAAACAAGATATTAGAGAACAAAATAAATAAAATAACATAAAAGTAATTAAACAAGATATAAAAAACAATAAGAAAGGATGTTGAGGTTAGAGAATCCACTCTTGGTGTTATGCTAAGATTAATCTTGTTTTATTACACAATTGAAATCCACACATAAAGGAGGTTCCAATCGGAAGGTTTAGCAATTCAGTCCAAATTGTCCAACGTCCATAGCATATGATATTATGTTCATTTGGTATCCTCAAAACTCATAAAAAGAGTCCAAGCATTCCTTATGCCAAGGTATATGTCTACAACAAATCAAGGTTATGAAACCAAGCATTTACTGTGCCATTTTCCTTGTCAATAATGAATCAAGATCCCTACTTTGTAAGTATGATTTTAAACCAAAAGAAAATATTATCTATACTAGTGTTTATAAATGATGATTCATTTTAGCTCATGTTTAAGAGACTAACCTTAGCATTTACCAAAAGCTTCACCTCATCACCTCAACAATATGATTAGCAACACATACTAGATATGAATAAAATGAAAAGAAATGTAAGAAGCATAAGTAAATAAAAAAAGAAAACTAGAGAAAGGAAAGAAGAAGAAAACTTAGAGAATTTTATTACAATGGCTAATATCCTCCCAATGTATCATATTACTCATCCAAGGCCCTCTATTTATACACATTTTGGAGAGCTAAATGACAAGAGACAAGCTTTATAAATTTCAAAGGTAGGTATAATAGGTGGGTGCATTTTTCTAACAATTTTCGTCATATTGTATGACAATTCTGATCAGCCAGCTTGATGGTCGATTTTGTCAATGTTGGAGGCTCGATCTGATCAAATGGTCTTCTAGAAAAATATACCCCTATCAGTTACGGATCCATAGCCGTTGGAATCAGATCATTTTCTCATGTGGATCGGAATATATGGTCAAAATACCAAAACAGGTCAGCACAGACGTCATTGTACATCAGCCAACTTGATGGTCGATTTCGCTAGGGAAAACGACACCGTTTCAAGAAGTGTAAAACATGAAAAAGATAGATATGCCTCTTAACTTTGCACTGTAAAAAATTCAGCCTTATTGCTTCAGTGAAACTCCAGATATAGCTGATATGGCAAAAGGTGTCTGAACTGGAACTGAATTGGATTTGCCCTTAATTCTTGATTTAACCTAGTAATCTGAAATCACTCAAAGAAACTCGTGAAAAACACCAAATTACATAAAAATATAAAAGATCATAAACACAAGTAGACTAAACAATAATAACTCGTATTTGACACAAAACAATAATAAAACATAACTAAAAACTATATAATTATACGAGTTATCAGCGAGCATAAAAAGTCAAACTTGAAAAAACGTCAACCCCGGAAAAAGTCAACCCACTTTCAAAATCAAGATTTTAAGTTCAATTGAAAAATGGCGAAAGAATTTTGATAATACGAGGTCTACCTTGAAAGATATGGATTTCGGAAGTTGGGATTTGGAGATTCAGTAGAAAGGAAACCCTAATCCGAGAAATTTGGGGAAAAGTGCTTAAACGATCAAATTGGTCGAAATTGAAGGTTCCAAATGAAAGATAAGCACTGACTACGGGTAATGGAGAAGTCACTTGCAAGAAAATCCGAAAGAAAAGTCAATCCGGGAGAAAATCGAGAATTAGGGTTTTTAGTGGATTTCGATGAAATCGGGAAGAATCACAGAAATGGCCCGAATTGGTAAGACCAAAGCCCCCAATGGATGAAGAATGATTAAAAAGGATAGCCCAAGGCTCAGATTGAAGAAAACCTGAAAATCGGACTTGTTTTGAGCAAAATCGGGTTTCGGAGGCAAAAAGGCAAAATTGAAAAATTTGGGAAATTTGGGAAAAATAGCAAATGGACTCCGAAAATTCTGAAAATTTGTCAATCTCATTTGGAAGAGATTGGTAAAAGAAAATGTTGATTCAGAGTTCGTTTGCAAAATGGCCAAATCCCGGGCTTCTTATGTAGTAATTCAAAAAGGAAAATCCCGAAAAAATAGCAAATGAGCTCCAAATCTTTTGAAATTTTGCAGATCTCATTTTTAAATTATTTGGAAGATATTGGCTAAAGAAAATCTTGATTCGGAGTTCGTTTGCAAAATGGCCAAATCCTGGGCCTCCTATGCAATAATTCAAAAAGATAAATCTCGAAAAAATAGCAAATGGACTCCAAAAATTCTGAAATTTTGAAAATCTCATTTTTAAATTATTTGGAAGAGATTGGCGAAAGAAAATCTCGATTCCGAGTTCGTTTGCAAAATGGCCAAATCCCGGGCCTCTTATGCAGTAATTCAAGCTGATAAATCCCGAAAAAATACCAAATGAGCTCCAAAAATTATGAAAACTTCCAGATCACACTTTTTAATTATTTTGAAGATATTGGTGAAGAAAAATCTTGATTTGGAGCTCGTTTAAAAAATGGTAAAATGTAGGGGTATAAAATGGCATTTTTGGAAGAAAAAAATCCAAATAAATAGCAAACGGACTCGGATAATTTTGAAAACTTTCAGACCTCAATATTTTATTATTTTGGAAGTATTAAAAAAAGAAAAATTGAATTTGAAGTCCGTTTGATATTTATTTGCATCCGGGGGGCAAAACGATCATTTCACCCAAGCAACCGAAAAGGGCTTCTTTGGGCCTTTCAAAAAATCAGAGTTGGGCTGGAAAAGAGAAGTGTTGGCCCGCCCAGGCCCAAAGGAAGGAGGAAGCTTCTGATTTTTCAATCAAATGGCTAAAAATCAAGAGTTAGTTAGAGATTCTCTTTGATCAAGCCATGGTGATTAAGCCACATAGGCCAAGAGATATGTCAACATTATTCTTTAACAGCTGTAATTTGAGAGAGCTGATATGCTAATCTAAAGGTGGTAATTTCATGATTTTTTCACCTTGAATTATTAGTCATTTGATGGGAAATTGGTTACAAAAAAAAATGACAACACCTTGGGCAATATAGGGACCATTCGGCCAGCCTTGTTGGGGGGGTCAAATTTCATTTTTTCATCTTCATTTTGCTGAGTTCTTAGAGTTTTTACTTAGTTTTTCTCTTCTTAGTTGAGAGCAAAAAAGAGAAGTTTAGAAAAAAAAAAAAGGAAAGTTTGAAGAGATAAAGCTTGAAAGATAGCTTCTTGAGGTTGCTCTTGAGCACCAACTCTTGCACTTTCTTGATTTTCTATTCTTGTTTTTGCTATTTTGATTTCTATTTGGTGAGTTCCCATTTTCAATAAATGTTTTTTTTATTGTTCTTTTAAGTTCTTCCTTCATCTCTTTCTTAAGTATATTTTTTACATTTTATTTTTTCAATAAACTCACCATGGCCAAATGGCCTACATTATTTATTTAAGTTGTTGTTTTGGGTTTATTTTACCATATTGTTTATGTTATTTTCTTTGATTTGGATGTTTTAAATGTTATGTTACTTCATATTCTTGAGTTATATTTTAATTTGGTTGCTTTGTTTGTTGCCATTTATGTTTTAAATATCATGTTTTTGCATTTTTAATTTTTAATTTTCTGTTTTCATGTTGTTTAAATTTGAGCATGTTTTAGATTTAGTATATCAAGTGTTTGTGAAAATGCTTGTGTGGTCTTTGCATGATTTGAGTTTTATATCTTAGTTGAGCATGTTTTAGATTTAGTATATTAAGTGTTTGTGAAAATGCTTGAGTGATTTTTGCATGATTTAAGTGTTATATTTTAGTTGAGCATGTTAGTATACCAAGTGTTTGTGAAAATGCCATGCTTGTTGGAGCTTGAGGCCATTTGGCTACTCCATGTGTTTTGCATTGTGTGTTGCATTTTTTGCCATGTTAGTTGGTAGGTTTTTGCATTTACATATCATTTGATTTAGTTTTGCGTGCTAGTATACCAAGTGTTTGTGAAAATGCCATGTTTGCTAGTTACATTATGCTATTCGGCCCCCTTGGAATTCTTGCATTTTATGTGCATTCTTGCCATGTTAGTTGATAGGTTAGCATTTGCATGATATTTGGTTGAGTTTTTGGTTTAAGCATGCTTTGTGTTTGTGAAAATGCCATGCATATTTTAGTTATTAAGTTAGGTTTATTTGCCATGCATGTTCATGCATTTTAGGTCTAGGTTGCATTAAATGACATGCAAGTTCATTTAGGTCTAGGTCACTTTATGAATGCCATGCATTTTTTTCATGACATTTAGGTTTAAATCCATGCATTTCATGCATTATGTTTGCTGTATTGTTTCATTCATTTCATGTTCATGCCACTTGAATAATGACTTGAGCCAATTAATGGTTCCAAGTCATGCTCTCTTGAGTATACTTGAGGAAAATTAAGTTTTGTCAAATTGATTATTCTACCTTTGTGATTTTTTTACTTAGCCAATTTTTATCTAACTTTCAAAAAGTCCTAACTACTGTTTGTAAGTCATTTTATGAGTTTCAAATATTTTTACTTTGATTTTTAAATGGTTTTATCAAAGGCAAAAATGTGTTTTGGCAAAGCAGTTTTTTTTTCACCCAAAACTCGTACATCTCTGATTTTTCTGGGAATTCATCTTTGATCAGAAAATTAAGCCAATTTTTTCTCGTGTAGTTTTACATGTCTTGAATCTCCAGTATTTTATTTAGAATGTTTTGAATTTTTAAAAATAGGATAAAAAATTGTGGCTTAAAACTGGACAGTGAAGTCAGAATTGAATTTAAAGAAAAATCATTTTTCTGTTTTGGTTAAGTTACTTAGAGTGGACTGATTAGGAGGGTTAGCTACTGACTTAGGGTAGTTTCTAAGCCTTTTTAAACTCTAAAAATGGTTTTTCAAGTCCCGGGTTAAGGGCAGTCAAGTCTGGATTTTTAAACTTATGAAATTAGAGCCATTTAAAAAAAAAGATTTAGCCCAGTTTTTATTTTTAATTCAAGCTTTTCAAAATTGTTTTCAAACAATCACAAAGTATTTTGGTTTTAGAATATTTAATTTGACATATTTTCCTAAGGTAGCCGAATATCTTTTTAGATATACGGATTTCCTTAATTAAAGGAAAAAATACATTTCATGCATTGCATTTTCCATATTCATGCATTTTGTATAATATGTGATTCTTGCAATGATAATTTATATCATATTGTTATGATTTTGAGTTATGTTATATTGTTTATTATATGATTTGGAATATTTTATGATATCCTATGCTTTTTATTTAGTTATTTTTTTGGTCATATTATTTAGCATATATTATGTTCATGCATTATTATTTTCATGCATATTATATGATAGCATTATTTCATATTCCATCTCATTTAATTTATATGCCATATCATTCATGTTTGTCATGTCATTTAAATTATTTCATTTCATGTAGAATATGTTATGTTACTTAGGTTATTTTATTTCATTTAGAAAATATCATGTTACTTAGGTTATTTCATTTCATATAGAATATGTTATGTTACTTAGGTTATTTTATTTCATTTAGAATATATCATATGACTTAGGATATTGCATCTCATATAGATTATACTATGTTACCTAGGTCATTTCATTTTATTTATAATATGCCATATAACTTAGGATATTTTATTTCATTTAGAATATGTTAAGGCATTTACATTATATCATATCATTTAGGAAGCATTATATTATTTAGATTTTGCTATGTCATTTTATTTATGTCATGCATATACATATTCATATCTTTTAAAATGTTTTCAAAAGGATAATGATTTTTTCAATAAAAAAATAAAGATATTCCCGAGTTAAAATAATTCATGAGTTCTCTACCGGGTTTGCTGGAGGGAATATCATCAATTATCATTAATAAAGGAATATCTTTCTTTCAAAAAAAGAGAATGATTCGGAAAGTTTTCCAAAACTAAAAAATTTTTCTATATTTTGCCACGTTTGTTGGGGAATATAGGAAATTTTGAATTTATAAATTCCGGATCATTTTTAATAAAAAATGGAATTATTTTTTTTAAATTGGGAATTAACTCGAAATACTAAATTTAAAACCAACTTTTTACCGAGACTTGAGATAACACACGATTAATAATGTACCGATTTATACGGGCGTTGTGGGGGTGCTAATCCTTCCCCACACGTAACCGACTCCCGAACCCGCTTCTTTGATTTCTCTAGTTTAAAACGCAGACTTGAAATTGGATTTTAAAATGTTTTAATTAATTTTTAAAATATTTTATAAAACTGGTTTTAATAGGTGGCCGATCACACCAAGCTAAAAAAGATTGGTGGTGACTCCATGTCTTTTTTTTAAGGTTATTTTCAAAACCTTCATTTTTCTAGAGGAATTAAGTCGACTTTTCCTCGGTTTTTTTAATGTCACGCTTAACGAATAATAAAGTCTTGCGATGAGACTCGTTATTTTTTAGGTTGCGACAGCTTGGCGACTCCGCTAGGGACTATTAGAGAGTCAGGCCTAGAATTAGTCGTGTGTTATCAAAGTCTCGGTTTTGTTGGTTTAATTGGTATTTAATTTTAATTCCCACATTTTTTTTAGTAAGGAGAATTTTGAAAATAATAAAATATTTTTAAATATGTTCATACTCATGTGCATACATTTTATTATTGTTCTCTAGTTATTTAAGGTTGTATATTATAATTGCTTGTTGGTTAATGCGTTACACTATTCTTAAATGTTTTAATTGCTAGGGCATTTAGAATAAAGTTTGTAGAATAGGTGGTGAAAGGTTTGTTATTCCTCCACACACACTACACGTGCATTTGCATTTGCATATCATGAATCCTATACCCGGGTTCCGTCCTTTTAAGTGGGAGTAAAGTAACTACGCCTTCGTGATTGATCCTCCGTATGGGCTAATGAAACACTTTCGGAGTATTAAGTACATAATGCCTTCGTGATAATCCTCCGTATGGGCATAGAAAAATATACTCTAACGAATTGAACCTGCTTTTATCGGGGTGCCTTACTAGCCTTCACCGGCGATAGTGAGGAACAATTCGGGGCCTTAGAACCGATTTACCTTTATATAGTGAACCTAGGCGAAGCCATGCCGGATTTCCGATTAGATATACCGAAGATACACATGGAGGAAGATTTCTAAACCTTTTGTTACCTATTTTACATTTTGAAGAAGTTTTGTAGATTGGGCAACGATGTACGTACATCACCCGTAATAAATGTGATAATCCGTCCCAAAGGCATTGTGATACCTATATAAGTAGATATTTGTCGGGGCAAAATATTCATTAATTGTTTGAAAAAAATAAAAAAAATCCTTTTTCAAGCATTTTTGCATTTTGCACATTTCATACATGTGTGAATAAAGCATGTACATTTTTTGTTCTGTTATTGATCTCATTCTTTGCAATAAACAGTTGGTAATCTCATTTGGTGATTTCATAAAATTGGTAGTATTGCATGAACATTTACATATTGTACCATAGTAGGATCTATTACCCCAAAATTCTTTTGAAAATAATATGATTGGTTTTTCATAAAAAAAATATGTTTCAAAAAATCATAAATTTGGAGGCAAATCTTGCATAATGAGATTTTTTTGAGTAATCAAGATTTAGGTCCCACCAATTATTGGTTAATTTATTTGTATCTTTTTGACATCATGCCACAGTCCTAACATGCATGGTTCTTCATTGTAGAATACATTTGTGATATACATGGTCATTCTTTGTACCTACCTTTGTGTTAATTCATTTATTCTTAGCATGTATCATTTTGACATCATAGCATGCATGGTTCTTCATTGTAGAATATATTTGTGATATACACGGTCATTCTTTGTGTATACCTTTGTGTTAGTTCATTTAGTCTTAGCATGTATCATTTTGACATCATAGCATGCATGGTCATTCATTGTAGAATACATACATGGTCATTATTTGTATATACCCATGCATCAATTTATTCATTTTTTTAAATCCATCATGTTGGCATTAGATTGCATCCATAGCATACATAGTCACCATAATTTCTCTGTATATGTTCATGCATTAATCATCAGTATATTCATGCACATAGGAATAGAGTATGTACATTCATAATTGTATTCTTAATCTCATGACATTTTCATTTGCATGAAAGGGGTTCGAGATATGAGGAATGAATCGGAGGAACGATTGGGTGCTTTGGAACGCAACCAAAAGGAATGTAGACATGAAATCCGAGAGGTGAAGGAACAGCTGGCCAAATTGCTGAAAATGGTTGAGGATATAGGTAAAAGTAAAGAGGAACTTTCTCAGGGCTCTGCATCGCCTTCGGATCAACCAAAACCATTAGGTCCAGAACATACAACCCTTGATGGATCTTGCGCTTGTCAATGCCACAAAGGTATCAATCCTGATGAAATTGTGGACAAAATCATGAAAATTATTAAACCTGAGAGCCCGATACCAAAGATAAAAACCTCGGATCCTGTACCATACCTGCAAACTGTTCTAGGTCCAAACCAGTATACCCACCCTACTATGGTCCAATCGTCCATTGGGATGACCACTACGAGATTCCTGAATCCCACTCCATCACCACCAACTGCCAGTTCATACTATTTTCCTCATCAATCACCTTATCCAGTATTTGGGATAGGAACCTCGAGCTATGTACAACCTCCAAAGGCCCCGTGTCCAAATCCACACCCTTACCATGCTGTTCCACCACATCTCCATGTAAACACTCCGGTTCGGACCTTAGTGCCACCACCAAGTGCCCCAACTCCTAGGCCATGTGTGACTAAGAAAGACCCCAGGATAAGACCCAAATGCCTTTTGATCCCATTCCAATCAGCTACTGAGAGCTACTCCCTATACTGATCCAAAATCACATGGTTGCCTGTGTCCCATTGAAATCCCTGTTACCACCATATCCAAAGGGGTATAATCCAAATGCAAGATGTGATTATCACTGTGTAATTGTTGGCCATAACGTTGAAGACTGTATGGCATTCAAAAAGAAAGTGCAAACTCTTATCGATGCCAAGTGGTTGGATCCAACGACACTGATTGATAGAGGACTGGGAAAGCGTCATTAGGATTGGGAGATTTACAGCATTAAGATGGAAAGACTTCGATCTTATATGATGTAATAGGATTTCACTTTTTCAGTAGCCGACTCTTATAGCCTTAGGATGCTAGGAAAAATAAAGGGCTTGTAAAAGACAGTTTTAACCATTGTTCAAATTTTGTAAAACATGGTTTATACCATTGTGAACGTTGATATGGGAATGAATTGATTATGTTTCAAATTTAGAAGATGTTGATGATTAAGTTCCTCCGATTTTTATTTCCTCCGTGATATCTTCCCCTTTGCATTTTGCATCTGATCAATTATTTGTCCTACCATACATTCATACATGTATCATGTTAGTATCAGGTTGCATTTATGCAAACATAGTCAGCATGATTTTTTCGTATATGCTTATGCATTAATCTGTCATATTAACATCATGATGCATTCATGACACACATGGTTAGCATGATTTTCTTTGTATATACCCTGTATCAATCATTCATTGTTTTCATGTATCAGACACCGTGTTGCATTCATAGTGTATATGATCATTCATTGGGAAATATGCTAAAATGTACATGATCAGTCATTGCATATATCCATGTGTTGATTTGTTTATTCTTTGCTTGCAACATTATTGGCATCGTGATTGCATTTATTACATATATGGTCAGCATGTTTTCATTGTACATGTCCATACATCATATTGTTTAGGCTTCACATGCATCAAATTGCATTCATGGCTCATTCATCATGACATACATTTGGGGGAAATAAAACAGAAGTTGGCTTGGCTTTAAGAGTCTTTGAAAGAATTTCCATTTCAAATCAGAAGAAGTACTGAGTACCCTTTTAATACAGGCTAGTGCTATGGAGGATGAACATGTTGCCCAAATGGAAAAAATGGAAAGGGAACATAAAGAATTGCGAGAACAGTTGGCAAAGTCTCAAGCAGAATCTAAGGATCAGATGACTAAATTGATTGAGCTGATGTCTGCCGTAATCAAGGGAAAACGATACACCGAAAACTTTGTCGCCAGAGAAGGGTTAGAGGCACAAAAGGGTTAAGATGAGGTCGTAATGAGTGATGCCCAGAATACTGTTAACCCCGTCAATGTCCTAAACTCAGATGATCCAGCTGAACAGGCAAAGTTGAAAATTGTTGCAGTAAATGAGGTTGAGTTGGCAGATTCCTAAGGGAAATATCAGTTGTTAGATGAAAGGCTCCGGGTAGTAGAAAATACAGATGTATTTGGGAGTTTAGATGCGAAAGAACGATGTTTGGTCTGCGATTTAGTCATTCCTCCTAAGTTCAAGATCTCTGACTTTGTGAAATATGATGGGACGACCGATCCGTCACCCACATCACTATGTTCTGCCGGAAGATGACAAGTCATATAGATAATGATAAGCTTTTGATTCACTGCTTTCAGGATAGCCTCAGCGGATCCGCAATTAGGTGGTATAGTCAGTTGAGCAAGGATCAGATTCACTCTTGGAATGACCTGGCTAGGGTTTTTCTAAACCAGTACAAGCATATGACTGACACGGCACCTGACCGTCTCACCTTGCAAAATATGAAGAAAAGAGCTACTGAGAGCTTCAAAGAATATGCGCAACGATGGATGAGCCTGGCCGTCCAAGTACAACCACCCTTAACTCATAAGGAAACCACTGTCCTTTTTGTGAATACAATAAAGGCCCCGTACTATGATATACTTGTCGGCAACATCACAAAGAATTTTTCGGACATGGTAATTTCAGGGGAGATGATTGAGAATGCTATCAAGGATGGGAAAATTGAAGGAGAAAGAACATCCAATACCAAGAACAATGGGGCATCTGAAAAGAAAAAGAAAGATACCCAAGTCGTGGAAGACTTTGCCCCACCTCCCCAATTCTCCTCGTATCAGCCATTTTACTCTACCCTGAACAATGTCTCTCAAGGTTTTTATCCTTACCAAACAATGACTGCAACTACACCAGAATTTACATCTGTTTATCAATCGAACACCCTTGGGAATAATTGAAGGGGGCATAAAAAGCGAAAAAGAAATCAAGTTGACCCGATTCTTGTGACATACAGTGAGCTACTACCTCAACTCATCCAGAATCACCTTGTGACACCCATGCAATTAGAGCCTCTGAAGCCCCCTTATCCGAGCTGGTATGATGCTAAAGAGTGTTGTGGTTACCATTCTGGAAATCAAGGTCACTCAACAGAGAACTGCCTCGCTTTGAAGTACAAGGTCAGAGATCTCATCAAGGCTGGTTCGATAAGTTTTGAAGATGGGGAAGTCAAGTGTCATAAGAAACATTATGCATGATCATATTAGGTTTTTGACGCATGTAGTTCTATACACTTTGATGATGAAAGCACTTGTCTCATGTTAACATCTACATGAATTAAATGAATTTTGAATTTTAAATGCTTTGTGTTTGTTGTGTTTTAACAATAACGTGAATTTGCAAAAACAAGCATTAAGGAAGTTTTAATAATGGATAGTCTCAAGAAGATTGATGATCAGTGTTATAAATGACCCAACACCATCCCCCTCTTTTTTGGGTTTCTCTATACCTAAACTTTGAATCAAGAACACTTGAAAAAACTAATGCTTCAAGAAATATGAATGATTGAACTTCAAAAAAAAAAAATTGAAAAAAAGAGAGAAGCATTGTCATTGCAGAATAAGCAAGGATGTAAATCCTAGTCTAGGCTATGAACAAAGGAACGAACTTTTTGAACTTTTTCGAATTCCTTGAAATTCAAACAAATGAGACATTCTTTCAAGAATCTAGATTTTGGTAATTTGATCTGTGTCAGGGTTGTGCCAAAACCATTCATGTCATTTTCAACAAACCACAAAACACTAATTGCCCAAACATCACTTCATGATTGAAACCCTGGGGCACAATGACTAAACCAGATTATCCCATACCCAGAGAAAACCCATTTTAGGTCATATTTTCCTTGTCTCTTCAAAGAACTCAGATTTGAAGCTCAGCCTTTTCAAAATAGACCTAGACTTGCTATGTTCCTCGTTGATAAAAATTCTCATGGCTAATCAAATTGGGGCAACATATGTGAAAATGATGGTTATATGGTGAAAAAAGGATAAGACTAACGCATGAATTAGTGGGGCATGCGACGAAAAAAAATGCGAAAAAATTGTGATATCATGCATATGAGAATTCGTATGATTTCAAGTGCAAAATGAAATTCTGAATATCTATTTCCCCTGGGGATTGCTTTTCAATATGAATATTTGTGCTTGACATGAGAAATGGCCATTTTTCATATCCCTTTCGCATAAAAAAGAAATTATCCATAGTTACCCCTTTTAAGCCAAAAGAATTCTTTCTTCTTTGAACCCTGATCAAGGATTACCCTCTACACTGGGGGGCAAATGCAAGGAAAAATCTTTTTAAAGATCATTGAGAAATGAGTGACAGCTCAAAGACAGACACAAAGCAAATAGAGCTCCGAATGAATATGGGCTCACTCTGTCAAAGAGAAAAAAGGAAAAGATGGTGAAATGAAAGTCAAGAAAAACAAAAAAAGAAAACAAAATATGTGAAAGACATGGCAAATTGAAAGCCAAAAGCAAGGAAGAAAAAGAGCAAAGTCAAAAGGAAAGAAATGTCCAAGAAGGGACAAATGCTTCAAAGAAAGGATCCTTGATTTGATTACCCTCAAACACATATTTTGGGCCTATTTATCCTTTCTTTCTGAACCCTGAGCCATGGCCTAAATTACGTGCTTTAAAAGTCCATTTTGATCAAGCATGAATATTTAATTTGAAAGGTTTTTTCCTCAGATTTTATCCCATCTCATCGAATTCTCATTTCACTAAGGAAGAATTTATAATTCTCAAGTGTATGGTAGAACGAGAAAAAAAAAGAGAAAGAAAAATTGGAAAAAATGGGGCTCTAGGGCGAAAACCCAAAAATGGACGGTCTAGAGTAAAATGAAAATTTTTGATGCCATCTATGAAAGTGCCGATACCATAAAAAGAGAAGGTCATCTTAAAAAGTGGTCATCGAGGAACATCTAGGAATTTCTGAACCTCCCAAATTGTCAATTCTCATTCAAAGGATTGTCTTCAAAAACTAAAACTTTTTTTCCCCAAGATTAAACTTTCCGTTTAAACATCCCAGCTAATCTTGATGCTTGTCAAAATGCCTTGATATGGAAACTAAAAGAATGTTGAATTTGTTTGGTTCTCAATGAATTCATGATTTATAAAACCTATTCCATTTGTGAGCCTAGAAAGGATATACATTTTTGTCATGAAGTTTTCCTAGAAAAGACAGAATCTTGTTATACCAAGCCTTGCCAATTCCAGTTAAAAAACCCAGATTGACACTTAGAAAAATTTGTAACAATGATCATCAATCTTCAAAAGATTTGTACATCACACATTGTGGGGTTAATATTTTTTGTTCAGAAGTTTTCAAAATAAGAAAACAAATAAAGATATTTTTTGAAATACCCATTTTGATGTTGACATGAGACAAGGATTTTTTCTAACCCAAAGCTATAGAACTGTCAGGATAGGTCCTGACTTCTAGATATGAGAAGAAGAAATCGAACCCAGTTCAGATCTCTGTTGATGAAAGTTTGAAAACTGTTGGGGCAAAGAGAATAGCCAAAATGAATTGAAGATATACTCTGATTTGAAGAGGAAAAATGAATTTGAAAGGCTAAGCCAAAGTCTAGAAAAACAACCGGGGGCATTTGCATCACTCATGAGCACTCATCTCTTTATCGAGCTTTTGCATCTGCACAGTGTCGGCAAGCATTTGCATCATTCATAGGTATTTTAATTGGCATTATTCCATAAGCATCTGCATTTTACATTTACATTCTTCATGGAATTCGCATTTGTGTCATCTCAAGCAATTGCATCATTTCTAGAATCGTTGCATTTTCATTATTGTGTGGTAATTGTAGTTACACCATTCATAAACCAGTTACATGAACACAATTAGTAGGGGCATCTGCATCATGAAACATGGGCATCAATCCAGGCCATTTGCATTAAGAAATATTTTGCATTTGCACCATGAAGCATGAGCACCTTGTTAAAAGACATGTGCATCTGCATCATTTCTCAAAGCTTTTGGTGATGATATCCAGAATTTTACAGTTTTAAAAGAACAAGTCTTCGGTGGTGATAGTTGAAGCCTCTGGTGGAGATATCCAGGGTTTCATAATTTTGAAACATGAGAAATCTTCTTCTGAAGGAGTTACCCATAATTTTACAATGAGCAAGTCTTTGGTGGTGATAGCCAAAGCTTCTGGTGGGGATATCCAGAAATTTACAGTTTTAAAAGTGAACAAGTCTTCGGTGGTGATAGCTGAAGCCTCTGGTGGAGATATCCAGGGTTTTATAATTTTGAAAAATGAGAAATCTTCTTTTGGAGGAGTTATTCAGAATTTTATTCAATATGTGCATCTACATCAAGAAGCATTTGCATCAATCTAAGTTAGTTGAATCTGCATCAAATCAAGTCATTTACATTTGCATCAAAGACATTTGCACCAATCTAAGTCATTTGCATCTACATCAAGAAGAGGTTGCATCAACTAAAGACATTTGCATTTGCATCATGAAGCATTTGCATCATCTCTTAAAGCTGTCAGGTATAATCGAACTCGTTTTGCTTCTCAAACGAGTCGAGCCCCGAGATCATCGTCGAGGTACTTTTTTTTTATTATTATGAACAAGTCTTCGGTGGTGATAGCTGAAGCCTCTGGTGGAGATATCCAGAGTTTTAAAATCCTTTGAAAAGGTAGAAAGTCTTTGGTGGTGATAGCTGAAGCTTCTGGAGGTGATACCCAGAATTTTTTACAGTTTTAAAAATGAGCAAGACTTTGGTGGTGATAGCCAAAGCTTCTGGAGGAGATATCCAGAATTTTAAACACAGTTGAGAACAAGACAGGTTAAGGCCCCGAGACCATCGTCGAGGTCATTTCTTTTCTTACAAATCGAATTCGCTTCCTTAAGACGAGTCGAGCCCCGAGATCATCGTCAAGGTACTTTTTTTTTAATTATGAACAAGTCTTCGGTGGTGATAGCTCAAGCCTCTGGTGGCGATATCTAGAGTTTTAAAATCCTTTGAAAAGGTAAAAAGTCTTTGGTGGTGATAGCCGAAGCTTCTAGAGGAGATATCCAAAATTTTAAACATAGTTGAGAACAAGACAGGTTAAGGCCCCGAGACCATCGTCGAGGTCATTTCCTTTCTTGCAAATCGAATTCGTTTCCTTAAGAAGGGTCGAGCCTTGTTTAGGCAGGGAATTCAATTTAAGGACAAATCTTCAATTTACTGAAGAAAAAAAATTGAAAAAATTTGAAAAAAGGAAAAAAGAGAAAAAAGGAAAAAAATAGAAAAAATAGAAAAATGAAAAAATGATAGAAGAATGAAAAAGAAAACCCCTTTCCCTTTCCTTCACATGTGATTTCACTGACTGTACAAAATTAGTGTCGGTTTATCTTTGCCTGATTCCTGATTCTCAGCAATAGCCAAAGAGGGGCAGCTGTAGACACCTAATTTTGTCCGGACCACTAAACAGGTATGTTTTCTTCCTATATTGATGTTTCCGAGTGTAAAAAGACTTTTTTCATCTTGTAGGTGGTACTCCGAGACTTAGTTTAAGCGGGTGAGCATAAAAAGTCAAACTTAAAAAAAGTCAACCCCGAAAAAAGTCAACCCCAGAAAGTCAACTACTGAAAAAGTCAACCCACTTTCAAAATCAAGATTTTAAGTTCAATTGAAAAATGGCGAAAGAATTTTGATAATCCAAGGTCTACCTTGAAAGATATGGAGTTCGGAAGTTGGGATTTGGAGATTCAGTAGAAAGAAAACCCTGATCCGAGAAATTTGGGGAAAAGTGCTTAAATGATCAAATTTGTCGAAATTGAAGGTTCCAAATGAAAGATAAGCACTGACTACGGGTAATGGAGAAGTCACTTGCAAGAAAAACCGAAAGAAAAGTCAATCCGGGAGAAAAAAGAGAATTAGGGTTTTTAGTAGATTTCGATGAAATCGGGAAGAATCACAGAAATGGCCCAACTTGGTAAGACCAAAGCCCCCAATGGATGAAGAATGATTAAAAAGGATAGCCCAAGGCTCAGATTGAAGAAAATCTGAAAATCGGACATGTTTTGAGCAAAATCGGGTTTCGGAAGCAAAAGGGCAAAATTGAAAAATTTGGAAAAAATAGCAAATGGACTCCGAAAATTCTGAAAATTTGTCAATCTCATTTGAAAGAGATTGGTAAAAGAAAATCTTGATTCGGAGTTCGTTTGCAAAATGGCTAAATCTCGGGCTTCTTATGCAGTAATTCAAAAAGAAAAATCTCAAAAAAATAGCAAATGAGCTCCAAATCTTTTGAAATTTTGCAGATCTCATTTTTAAATTATTTGGAAGAGATTGGCGAAAGAAAATCTTGATTCGGAGTTCGTTTGCAAAATGGCCAAATCCCGGGCCTCCTATGCAATAATTCAAAAAGATAAATCCCGAAAAAATAGCAAATGGACTCCAAAAATTCTGAAATTTTGCAAATCTCATTTTTAAATTATTTAGAAGATATTGGCGAAAGAAAATCCCGACTCGGAGTTCGTTTGCAAAATGGCCAAATCCCGGGCCTCCTATGCAGTAATTCAAGCCGATAAATCCCGAAAAAATACCAAATGAGCTCCAAAAATTATGAAAACTTGCAGATCACACTTTTTGGAAGAATCTTGATTTGGAGCTCGTTTAAAAAATGGTAAAATGTAGGGGCATAAAAGGGCATTTTTGGAAGAAAAAATCCAAATAAATAGCAAACGGACTCGGATAATTTTGAAAACTTCCAGACCTCAATATTTTATTATTTTGGAAGTATTCAAAAAGAAAATTTGAATTTGGAGTCCGTTTGATATTTATTTGCATCCGGGGGGCAAAACGGTCATTTCACCCAAGCAACCGAAAAGGGCTTCTTTGGGCCTTTCAAAAAATCAGAGTTGGGCTAGAGAAGAGAAGTGTTGGCCTGCCCAGGCCCAAAGGAAGAAGGAAGCTTCTGATTTTTCAATCAAATGGCTAAAAATCAAGAGTTAGTTAGAGATTCTCTTTGATCAAGCCATGGTGATTAAGCCACATAGGCCAAGAGAGATGTCAACATTATTCTTTAACAGCTGTAATTTGAGAGAGCTGATATGCCAATCTAAATGTGGTAATTTCATGCTTTTTTCACCTTGAATTATTAGCCATTTGGTGGGAAATTGGTTACAAAAAAAATGACAACACCTTAGGCAATATAGGGACCATTTGGCCAGCCTTGTTGTGGGGGTCAGAATTTCATTTTTTTATCTTCATTTTTCTGAGTTTTTAGAGTTTTTACTTAGTTCTTCTCTTCTTGGTTGAGAGCAAAAAAAAAAAAGCTTAGAAAAAAAAAGGAAAGTTTGAAGAGATAAAGCTTGAAAGATAGCTTCTTGAGGTTGCTCTTGAGCACCAACTCTTGCACTTTCTTGATTTTCTATTCTTGTTTTTGCTATTTTGATTTCTATTTGGTGAGTTTCCATTTTCAATAAATTTTTTTTTATTGTTCTTTTAAGTTCTTCCTTCATCTCTTTCTTAAGTATATTTTTTACATTTTATT
This sequence comes from Fremontodendron californicum, assembly GCA_030761205.1. NCBI lineage: Eukaryota > Viridiplantae > Streptophyta > Magnoliopsida > Malvales > Malvaceae > Fremontodendron > Fremontodendron californicum. The sequence goes on from JAULJL010000045.1 coordinate 3,404,449, forward strand.
TTTACAATAAACTCACCATGGCCAAATGGCCTACATTATTTATTTAAGTTGCTGTTTTGGGTTTATTTTACCATATTGTTTACGTTATTTTCTTTGATTTGGATGTTTTAAATGTTATGTTACTTCATATTCTTGAGTTATATTTTAATTTGGTTGCTTTGTTTGTTGCCATTTATGTTTTAAATATCATGTTTTTGCATTTTTAATTTTCTGTTTTCATGTTGTTTAAATTTGAGCATGTTTCAGATTTAGTATATCAAGTGTTTGTGAAAATGCTTGTGTGGTCTTTGCATGATTTGAGTTTTATATCTTAGTTGAGCATGTTTTAGATTTAGTATATTAAGTGTTTGTGAAAATGCTTGTGTGATTTTTGCATGATTTAAGTGTTATATTTTAGTTGAGCATGTTAGTATACCAAGTGTTTGTGAAAATGCCATGCTTGTTGGAGCTTGAGGCCATTTGGCTACTCCATGTGTTTTGCATTGTGTGTTGCATTTTTTGCCATGTTAGTTGGTAGGTTTTTGCATTTACATATCATTTGATTTAGTTTTGCATGCTAGTATACCAAGTGTTTGTGAAAATGCCATGTTTGCTAGTTACATTATGCTATTCGGCCCCCTGGGAATTCTTGCATTTTATGTGCATTCTTGCCATGTTAGTTGATAGGTTAGCATTTGCATGATATTTGGTTGAGTTTTTGGTTTAAGCATGCTTTGTGTTTGTGAAAATGCCATGCATATTTTAGTTATTAAGTTAGGTTTATTTGCCATGCATGTTCATGCATTTTAGGTCTAGGTTGCATTAAATGCCATGCAAGTTCATTTAGGTCTAGGTCACTTTATGAATGCCATGCATTTTTTTCATGACATTTAGGTTTAAATCCATGCATTTCATGCATTATGTTTGCTGTACTGTTTCATGCACTTCATGTTCATGCCACTTGAATAATGACTTGAGCCAATTAATGGTTCCAAGTCATGCTCTCTTGAGCATACTTGTGGAAATTTAAGTTTTGTCAAATTGATTATTCTACCTTTGTGATTTTTTTTACTTAGCCAATTTTTATCTAACTTTCAAAAAGTCCTAACTACTGTTTGTAAGTCATTTTATGAGTTTCAAATATTTTTACTTTGATTTTTAAATGGTTTTATCAAAGGCAAAAATGTGTTTTGGCAAAGCAGTTTTTTTTTCACCCAAAACTCGTACATCTCTGATTTTTCTGGGAATTCATATTTGATCAGAAAATTAAGACGATTTTTTCCCGTGTAGTTTTACATGTCCTGAATCTCCAGTATTGTTTTTAGAATTTTTTGAATTTTTAAAAATAGGATACAAAATCGTGGCTTAAAACTGGACAGTGAAGTCAAAATTGAATTTAAAGAAAAATCATTTTTCTGTTTTGGTTAAGTTACTTAGAGTGGGCTGATTAGGAGGGTTAGCTACTGACTTAGGGTAGTTTCTAAGCCTTTTCTAAACTCTAAAAATGGTTTTTCAAGTCCCGAGTTAAGGGTAGTCAAGTCCGAATTTTTAAACTTAGGAAATTAGAGCCATTTAAAAAAAAGATTTAGCCCAGTTTTTATTTTTAATTCAAGCTTTTCAAAATTATTTTCAAACAATCACAAAGTATTTTGGTTTTAGAATATTTAATTTGACATATTTTCCTAAGGTAGCCGGATATCTTTTTAGATATACGGATTTCCTTAATTAAAGGAAAAAATACATTTCATGCATTGCATTTTCCATATTCATGGATTTTGTATAATATGTGATTCTTGCTATGATAATTTCTATGATATTGTTATGATTTTGAGTTATGTTATATTGTTTATTATATGATTTGGAATATTTTATAATATCCTATGCTTTTTATTTAGTTATTTTTTTGGTCATATTATTTAGCATATACTATGTTCATGCATTATTATTTTCATTTTTATTTTCATGCATATTATATGATAGCATTATTTCATATTCCATCTCATTTAATTTATATGCCATATCATTCATGTTTGCCATGTCATTTAAATTATTTCATTTCATGTAGAATATGTTATGTTACTTAGGTTATTTTATTTCATTTAGAAAATATCATGTTACTTAGGTTATTTCATTTCATATAGAATATGTTATGTTACTTAGGTTATTTTATTTCATTTAGAATATATCATATGACTTAGGATATTGCATCTCATATAGAATATACTTTGTTACCTAGGTCATTTCATTTTATTTATAATATGCCATATAACTTAGGATATTTTATTTCATTTAGAATATGCTAAGGCATTTACATTTATCATATCATTTAGGAAGCATTATATTATTTAGATTTTGCTATGTCATTTTATTTATGTCATGCATATACATATTCATATCTTTTAAAATGTTTTCAAAAGGATAATGATTTTTTCAATAAAAAAATAAAGATATTCCCGAGTTAAAATAATTCATGAGTTCTCTACCGGGTTTGCTGGAGGGAATATCATCAATTATCATTAATAAAGGAATATCTTTCTTTCAAAAAAAGAGAATGATTCGGAAAGTTTTCCAAAACTAAAAAAAATTTCTATATTTTGCCACGTTTGTTGGGGAATATAGGAAATTTTGAATTTATAAATTCCGGATCATTTTTAATAAAAAAATGGAATTATTTTTCTTTAAATTGGGAATTAACTCGAAATACTAAATTTAAAACCAACTTTTTACCGAGTCTTGAGATAACACACGATTAATAAGGTACCTATTTATACGGGCGTTGTGGGGGTGCTAATCCTTCCCCACACGTAATCGACTCCCGAACCCGCTTCTTTGATTTCTCTGGTTTAAAACGCAGACTTAAAATTGGTTTTTAAAATGTTTTAATTAATTTTTAAAATATTTTATAAAATCGGTTTTAATAGGTGGCCGATCACACCTAGCTAAAAAAGATTGGTGGCGACTCCATGTCTTTTTTTTAAGGTCATTTTCAAAACCTTCATTTTTCTAGAGGAATTAAGTCGACTTTTCCTCGATTTTTTTAATGTCACGTTTAACGAATAATAGAGTCTTGCGATGAGACTCGTTATTTTTTAGGTTGCGACAGCCGCCGCCTCCCTTTCTCCCTAGAGCCTATCTATTTGCTTTTCACAGCTTTCTATTTTTCAATGCTAAATCAGTTTTATGATATTTCAAGCTTGTCAAGAACAATTCTAAGCAATTTTAAATCCTAAAAATCATCAAACCATGCATTAAAAATAGCCAAGAAAAATCTACAAGTTTTTCCGACTCAAATCACCAAATTTGCGCAAAGCAGGCAAAAAATAATTCGCAATTGCTACCAAACTTTCGCCAGTTGCATTAATCAATTTAAAACAATTTTAAACCAATTAATCAACAAGAATTCACCTTGATAACCTGCTGCCTTCACCGAAACACTAGAAGTGCAAATTCTCACAATTTTGGTTAGTGACAATCGGATCAAAACAACTCAAAGAACAAAATAGTTTTGTTAAAGGTAACAATCAAAATGTAGATCGTATAGGAATAACATAAGCGAGGATCTGATACCACTGTTGTGATTTGGCTCATGCTCAAACAGAGATAATGTATTATTTAAACATCAAGTTAAACATACAACGCAGCGGAATAAAACAAAAACAAAGAGAAACTGAATCCATCCATGGATCTGCCTATGAATTCAAAACGATCATCCTGTCAAGAACATATAATAATCAAAATCTCATACCTCTGTAATGAAGATTGCCAAAACCTCAAGACAGATTCTTGATGTTCTTGTTCTTGTACACAAAGTCCGCTTGTTGCAAACCAAAGCCGTCCAATTGTCTGGCCTCTAACAGTAATCCACACAGGTGATTCGAAAACCTTCACAAGGTTGAGATTATGTTTGAAAAGATGATGCTAGTAGTCTAGGTTGTGAGAAACCTTCCTCCTCTTACACTAGTTAGCCGAAAAGAAGCAGGCCGGAAGAAAATGGATTCCTCCTCTTCTTTTCTATATACGCCAATTCTCACAGGGAGGTGAGAGAATGCGACTACCAGGGTTTTTCTTATAGGGAGGCGCAACAACGTAAGGCATATATATAATTAGGTTTAGTGTATGCCAACTATTAGACTAAATGCACTAAAGCCCTTATACATATTATTAAATATTCACATTAAGCCCACAACACTTAATGAATATTTAATCTGGCCCAATCTCATTTTAATTTCATTAATCACCTTTTGTGTGTGACCCATTAGGCCCTTAACATGTTGGCAATAAATATAATTAATTCAATTGAGAATTTCCTATTTATATTTATAGAACATGAGCGGCATCTAGCAATGCATCATGACCACCAAATGCTAAGAGAGCCATCAAACTTCGACTAGCCTTTCGTGTACAATATGTTTGTGTAATTCAATCCCTTCATCAAATATCTCAAGATAGGAAAGAGCATGGTTCAGTGTCTACTCTTAATCTCATTCCATATTAGATCTGCAACTTCCATAAGTTAATATAAGCCAGATACATGTGAGATATGTCCCCTCATATCACTTGGGGTGATGAATCCTCTCTGGATCACTCATTCATCTCTGTATGCTTCATGTCATACCCAATAACACCCTACCATAAGCATCCTCATGTTTGGGACCCGTTCGTGATGAAATCTAAGTATGACAGTTCACATACAAGATGACCTGATGTCACAAGTCAAAGGATTACTTACATTATTGTCACATGAGAGTATTTTCCATAGACAATTGAGTGAAATACCAATGGAACTCTCATAGCGGGTCATGTTCAGTGAACTTGTTCAACTAACAAGCACCCATATGTTATCCCCAAGTATCTCTTTACTTTCAACCTATGAGACCGATTGCATGCATCAAGTGCATGAAGGCTTAACATATGCCAGTCTTTGAGCATTATCAAGGCCCTGTCTTGACAATACAATGACCAAGAATAGTTTTAGAAACACGGCATTGATGCATAAGGATCCTCATAATTGTAACTCCTTACAATTCCTTTGCAATGCCATTGTGTTTCATGGGCTTTATCTTCACAAATTATTTATAACGATTATAACAATACTTATGGATAAAGAAATACCTCAATTATAATTAATAAACTATAATGTGAAATACATTAATATATAAATATTGTCTTACAAGCCCAACTAGATTGGCTTGCAGAGCTTACACCAACAATGAATACTTATATTGAAAAGCAATCCTCAGGTGAAGTAGATAATCAAAATCTCAAAAATTATTTGAATATCTCATATGCATGATATCACAATCTTTTTTTTTTTCAACTCATGTCCAAGATTCATCATCTCTATAAGCCATTTTAAGTGAAGGCCCAATCTAAAAACCTTATTTCTCAAAGCTTACTCAGGCTTTTCATGCAATTTCAACCAATCATAAAGAAAAACAAAGTTTGCGCAAGTCGGAACGGTATGCAAGGATATTAGAAACATCGGCTAATTTAGCTTCTTAGTATTCCTACCCCAAGATGTGGGCAAAGGATAACTCTGAGTGAAAATATATGTTTCTCAAATCTGGCATTCAAAGGGAAAAATATGGCTTTTAAGGTAATTTTGCCCCAATATGTGAGTAAAGGACAACTTCCAGGAAAAGAAAAGTTCAGCCATGATGAATGAACTTAAGGGTGATGTGTTTGAAACTCTAGATAGCCTTAACACTTATCAAGATTCTTTAAAGAGGGTGCCTCATGCATTGATTTTCAAAAAATGTTTTGCAAATCAAATGTTCGTTTCATTGCTTATTGCTTAGACAAAGATCATTGACCTTCATTTCACAGTCAACTAAAAAGGAAAGTTCATGAAATTTCAAACCTGTGCCATCAAAGGAATCAAGCTTTTAAATGGTCTGATTTGCAACTGGACATGGGAATGGGTTGCAAAGTTCATTCTTGACAATAATCACCAATTTCTTTAAGATCTAAGACATTTTTCATTCAAAAATAAGTCGTGCAAACATAAACAATTTTCAATAAAATTGAAAGGAAACAAAACTGTTAAACACCTAATCAATGTTTAAAATGTCATGCCTAAAACAAATAAAACATTAGAAATTTGGAATTATCTAGATTGAATATTAGATTGAATATTCGAGTGACATTTCCCATCTTCAAACTTTAGATTTCCATTGTTCCAAAACCTCCAAAGTCAGAGTGTCGTTATTGATGAGATCTTCAATTTTCTCCTTCAGTCGCCTGCATTTTCCTTTTTTACATGATGAATGCATAAGCATTATGAATGAATGAAGTATGTATGCATTATTTACACATAGATATATTCATGATGAATGCGTGACCAATTATGAAAAATGTATGCATGAATTTTGGGTAAGCAAATAAGTTTCCAAAGAGTTTAAATGACAATCCCAAAAATATCATGAAAAATGTCCCTGATGAATGCTTGAGCATTATGAAAAAATGTACATGGTGAATGCATGAGCATTATTAAAATGTAAACGATGAATGTATGAGCATTATTAAAAATGTACATGATAAATGCATGAGCATTATGAAAAATGATAAATGCATGAGAATTATGAAAAATGTACATGGTGAATGCATGATGAAAATATCTAAATGATGCAAATGATAAAGTTATGACATACACAATGATTTTACAAAGCTTGACACAAGAAAATTAAGTACAAATTATGTCGAAGAAAAACACAAGTGATATTCACAACAATTTTTACATGAAAATATGAAATAAAGAAAATAAAAATACAAAGGCATTCCTTCATATGTCCTATTTCGGGTAATTCTCTATACAAGGTTGACATGGCTCTATCCTAAGGTTGGCCTCTTAAATGTTATCTATATGCTGGGCTCATGATATTTGGCCATCTAAAAGGTTTCCAAATTGCTCCTTAACTTCATCCATGGAGGATGAGTAAGGAACCCCAATCCTCGCCCATTACAGGCTCCAATCGAAAGGGTTCAATTTGGGTGAGAATATTTCCCTTGCCCATACGGAGGTTATCACCCCACGAAAGCATAGGTACTTTACATCCTGAGAGTGTTTCGCTAGCCCATACGGAGGTTATCATCCCATGAAGGTGTAGTTACTTTACCCCCTGCTAAAAGGACGAGCCCGAGTATGGGATTATGTTAATGCCAATGCGGTGTGTGTGAAGGAACAATACAAACCTTAACTCGCAAAAGTACCTGCAAAATAAACTAAAAAAAGTTAAAAAAACGTTAGAAACAAACCTTGACTCACAAAAATACCTGCAAAATAAAATAGTTAAAAAACGTTAGAGATCCAATAAAACAATTACAAAAAAAAAAAATTAAGACCAAAGATAACATGTGACTAACCTATGGCTCGACACTCTAAAGTCCCTAGTGGAGTCCCCAAACTATTATAAAGTGCCAAATATGAATTCAGCATGCTAGACGCAAATCATGGAGTCACCACTAATCATCTTACTACGTGTGATTAGTCACCTATATGAATATATCCTTTTTAAAGTAGTCCTAAGCTTGACTATGGCACCCTAAAAGAATAGGTTCTGATCTACGTTTCAGAACTAGGTTCGGGAGTTCGGTTACGTGTGAAAAGGATTAGCACCCCCACAAAGCCTATCTAGAGATAGTACCATATTAATCACATATTATCCTAAATTTTGTCTTATATAAATGGTCTTTATTGATTCTAAAATTTACCTAAGTATTTTTTTTTATCTTATATAAGTATCAATCATTAAAAATCAATTAGTAAAAATCTACAAATAAAACCTACCTAATTAAATTTCAATTACCCTATCATGAGATAAACAAAAATAAATAAATAATCTAAACAAGAAATAGATAAATAAAATCTATAATAATTTACAAAAAAAAAAAAAAAAATTAAGATTAGAATCAAACAATCAAAATTTAATAACAAGTAAAATTAATAACTAACATATCAAATATCAAATGTCAAGCAACCAAATAATATAAAAAAAATAAAAATAAATAATCAAATATCAAATAAATAATAAATAATAAATCAAAATAATAATAATCGAATATGAAATATATAATAAACTAAATAAACTAAACTAAACTAAACCAACTTAACCAATTAACTTAAAATAAAATAAATCAAATCAGATAAAAATTAGTAAGAAAATACACCTGCAATAATTAAATTAAATAATATTAGTCTAAATAAATAAATAACAATTAAATTAAACAGATAATATCAAAATTATAATATTAAAATAAAATCAAAATGAAAAATACAGAAAAAATAGAAAAAAAAATTAACTACATGCAGGTCGGGTCTACGCGCGGGTCTCGTGGCCCGACCCGAACGTAGTCTTAAAAAGACAAAATATTTTTTTGGGACCACTTTTGCACTTTTTCAAAAAAAAATAAAAAAAAAAAAAAACTCTCTTCTCTCTGATCCTCTCCCCAACCTCAAGAACAAGCCACCATCTGTTCTTCCAAAACCCAAAAATAGGCAAGGCTCCGTCGTGTCGGCCGTCGCCCGTCACCAACGACCGCCGTTGCCTCCGCCACCAATGCCCAGAAAACCTCCAAAATTTATCAAAATCTCCCTTTAGACCTCCTCAGTTCCAAAATCAAGTTAGATTTCCCCAAATCTTCACCAAACAACCTAGATATAAGTTTGAAAACCGCGACTCATACCTCTCCGATCTCTTTTTACAACCGTTGGATTATACCCAAAATTTAACCAGACTTTCCTCTCACCCTTTCCTAAGCTTTAACCATTGGGATTTCCAAAACATTAATCCGAACCCAAAAAACCCTAGAAATTCGAGACAAAACCCTCAATACTTTCTTCTGAATCTGTGGTTGTTGATTGTGTTGTTGTTTTTGGTTTCGATTTTGATCCCTTAATCTGATCCAAAACCCCTACTAAAAAAACTCAACCCGAGACCCCAAAACTCATTGCCCCAAAACTCATTGCTCGACTTTTGCTTCTTCTCTGTTTATTGTGATTCACTGCGTCTGTTTATTGTTTTTTCGTTTGTATTGTGAATCCCCCATGGGTTGTGATTGCTATGTTCTTTAAATAATAATCCGGAATATAGTTTCCATTTGATTAAACTTTCATTTTCATGTTCATCATAATCCAACTCTCAATCTAAAAGGAAGTCTTCTTGGTTTCAAATTGATAACCTTTGCTTTCGTCCAAATCTGTTATCTTTTTTTTTAATTTTAAATTTTTCCGAAAAAGAAAAGAAACAAACAAATGAAAATACATAAAATAATAAGGAAATAAAATGGGAAAATGGATGAAAATGAAATAGGAAGAGATATGATCCGGACAAAGTTGATTCCAAAGTCCGAAAGTTACATTTAGGCTCAAATTGAAAAACAACCCGGACAAAAATGAATGTCTACAATAACATAAGAAAAATAATTAAAACACGAATGAAAAATAACATGAACACGACACAAATACATGAACGTGTCAAAATTACATAAAAAGAATTATTAACGTGTCAAGATTTATATAAATATATAATACCTTGAATGCGATTATGATAGGAAAAAATAACACGAACATGACAGCACGTCACATAAAATTGGAAGTTATTTGAATAGTATCAATTAGACTTGGTAATTTCAGACACAACATGATTATGCGACACGAACACAACGTGAAAAAAATAATTAAAATACGACAAGAAAAATAACATAAACACGACATAAATACACGAACGTATCAAAATCAACATAAAAAGAAATATTAACGTGTAAAAATTTATAATACTTTAAACGCACTATAAAATAACACGAATACTTTACGAGCATACAATTTTTTCTCTAAATTGAATCATTATGGCAAATTATGTAAAATATGGGATGAATTGAGACACAACACGGACACACAAATTTTTTACTAAATTGAATCACCATTATAAATTATGCAAAATATTTGGATGAATTGAAACACGACATGAACACAATATGAACAAAATAATTAAAATACCATGCAAAACGAAAAATAATATGAACACAAAACAAATATACGAACATGTCAAAATCTACATAAAACTAATTATTAAAATGTAAAAATTTATATAAATTTATAATACTTTGAACACACGAAAAAATAACACAAACGCGACTTTAAAAATAACATGAACACGACATGAATGTGTCAAAATCTACATAAAATGAATAATTAACTTGTAAAAATTATGTAAATTTATAATATTTTGAACAAATGAAAAAATAACACAATCACAAAAAAAATCACCAAAAAAGATTAATAATATTACCAATCATTAACCTATGCCCTAAAAATTAACTCCATAACCATATCTTAAGAGATAATTCAACTACCCAAAAAATTCCTTAAAAAAATAATCTAAGTCATTGCTAAGATGACAAAAAAATATGAATTCAATTTCCCTAATCAAAACATGAGTTTGAGTTTGGGGATTGCTTTTAATGTTTGTTATAGATTATAGATGTTAAACTCTTAATTTCAATAATTTAAATTTAATTCTACTTTAAATATAAAAATGATTTCAAACGAAAAAAAAAAAAAGAAAAGCAAAACCCTAGTGAGGAAAAAAAGGTCACTTAACTCTTAGGATATATTTATAAAAAATAAATTAAAAAAAATGAGATATAAAATAATCTTTTAATTTAGTTTATGAAATTAAAAATAAAATTAAGTATCATGTATAAAAAATGAACTCTTATAATAATAATCTAATTAAGTAAACAATTAAAACATGTCAACATCATATTGGCTAGTGGTCATAATCGTAATTATAATTAATCATCCAATTAAAATTTGTATTTTTTTAAGTTTTTAATTTACTCTTAATTTTTAATTTTTATTTAAGTTATTTTTTTGAAGAAAACATTAAACATTTAAATTTTTTTAAACCCATAATTTCTAAAAAGTATGTCGGCAGTACTCGTTTGACAAAACTTGTATTATCATAAGATCAATGTAGACAACCTCAGCTAATATCATGAACATTTTTGTACATTCCTTCTTTATTCCCAACTGACCCTTGCGCCTATTGTTCTAATGGGTAGAGGTGCTCATAGCCGGATCAGATTGAGTTTGGATCGGATCAAGTTAAGATATGATATCAACATTATATATACTTATTCAAGTCAAGTTCGATCTAAAATATGTGTCTTAAATTTTGTAAAACCCGTTCATATTTATAAATGGATAGTTAGACCTGTCCATATTTTTTTAAAAAAAATTTAAATAAATATTTTTTATTAATTTTATTTTGACTTTCTTTTATTAAATTCTAAAATATGAATAATTTAACATATTTTTAAATATTTATATTATAATATTATATATGTTTATTTTTTATATGATATAAATTATATAATATATAAAATATAAAATATAAAATATAAAATATAAAAATATTATATTATATAAATGAAAAATGAGCCGGATCGAGTCGGGCTCAAATCTTGACTGTTGGAATCAAAGTCCGGTTTATTTTTTAAATAGATTTTTTTTTTTTGTTTAAACTCATATTTCAAGCTTAATATTTTTATTCAAACTCTTTTAAATATAAACGAACCTTCGAATTTAAATGGATAAATTGAAACATGTTTACTCAGGAGTCAGGACACAACACAAAAACATTACACCCGTAAATATATCACTCAATAAGAGCATTTATGTTATTTCGAATAATTTTATGGCTCCCCTTAACTGTCTCTATGTCTATTATTGACAGAGCCATATATATAAGTCTCCACAATTTCCATCTCCCTCTCCTCAAAGCTTCTCTCTTTATCCAAAGATCTCTGTCTCTCTCTTTCTCAACACTTTCTTTCTCTCTCTAGAATTTGTGTGTCTATTTCTCTATCTGGATTTGATTGATTTCTTCTCTTCATCTTGTAAGTCAAGGTTTTCTCATTTTTTTTGTGTCATTTGTTGGAAGATCACATTTGATTGTGTTTCTTTGAAAATTTGTTGTGTTTTTTTTTTTTTTTTTTTATCAATTGAGGCCATTTTATGATCTGGGTATTTCTTAATTTTCATAGATCTGCTGTTAAATGTGAGAAAATTTCATAGCTTGGGTTGCTTTGTTAGCTTTCGCTTTGGTTAAATTTATTTGCTTATTAATTGGATCTGGATCTCTTTCTATTATTATATGATGAATGGGAAAGGATCTTCCTTTCTTTTCATTTACATTCTCAAACATGAAATTTTTTATTTACGTTGGATCTGGTAATTAAGGTGGATCTTGTTGATAAATTCATATGGATCATTTTTTCTTTGTTCATTGAACTCTGATTGCAAACATTGGCTTGATTGAAAAAAAATAAAAAGAGAAATGGGAGCTTTGGATAGTTTAAGTTTAATTTGATGAACCAAAACAAATTAAAAAAAAAAAATGAGGTGATGTGATTTTATTGAATTTGATGGCATGATCCACCTATGTTGCCGGCAGATCTGTTTTTAAGGTTGCTTTTTTTTCTTCTTACTTCTAATATATATATATATATATATATATAGATCTAGTGGAATCTTCTGTTAAGGTGGAATTTTGGTGACTCAGTTTGTCAGTGCTTTCTTGTGTGTTTGTCTTTATATGGTTTTGGAATTTTTACATGCTTATTTTAGGTTTAGTAATAGATTCTATGTTTACTTGTCATGTATTTGTTTATGCAAGTTGGTGCTGATTTTTATTATCTTTTGCCATACTGAAATTAGGTTGTGTATTTCTTCTTTTTGTAGAATTGGTTTCAGTATGGCTACTTATACCCCCAAGAACATTCTCATAACTGGAGCTGCTGGGTTTATTGCATCTCATGTGGCTAATCGGCTCATTAGGAGCTACCCGGACTACAAGATTGTTGTGCTTGACAAGCTTGATTACTGCTCAAACCTGAAAAACCTCCTTCCCTCCAAGTCATCTCCGAACTTTAAGTTTGTGAAGGGGGACATTGGCAGTGCTGACCTTGTTAACTACCTCCTCATCACTGAGTCTATTGATACAATAATGCATTTTGCAGCCCAAACTCATGTTGATAACTCATTTGGGAACAGCTTTGAGTTTACCAAGAACAATATCTATGGCACGCATGTCCTACTCGAAGCCTGCAAAGTCACTGGCCAGATCAGGAGGTTCATCCATGTGAGCACAGATGAGGTTTATGGGGAGACAGATGAGGATGCTCTTGTAGGAAACCATGAGGCTTCCCAACTTCTCCCAACAAACCCATACTCTGCAACAAAAGCTGGTGCTGAAATGCTTGTGATGGCATATGGTAGGTCATACGGGTTACCGGTGATTACAACCCGTGGAAACAATGTTTATGGTCCCAACCAGTTCCCTGAAAAATTAATTCCAAAGTTTATCCTCTTAGCAATGAGGGGGAAGACTCTTCCAATTCATGGGGATGGTTCTAATGTGAGGAGTTATTTATACTGTGAGGATGTGGCCGAGGCATTTGAAGTCATTCTTCACAAGGGTGAAGTTGGCCATGTTTATAATATTGGAACAAAGAGGGAAAGGAGAGTGATTGATGTAGCCAAAGATATATGCAAACTTTTCTCAATGGATCCTGAGACAAGCATCAAGTTTGTCGAAAACAGACCATTCAATGACCAGAGGTATTTTCTTGATGATGAGAAACTGAAGAACTTGGGATGGTCTGAGCGAACTGTATGGGAAGAGGGTTTGAAGAAGACGATAGAATGGTACACCCAAAATCCTGATTGGTGGGGCGATGTGTCTGGTGCACTGCTTCCACACCCAAGAATGCTGATGATGCCTGGTGGTAGACACTTTGATTCTGAAGAGGGAAAAGGTACATCATATATGAGTGGTCCTAATACGACCCGAATGGTAGTTCCAACCTCCAAAAGTAGTGGCTCTCCCCGAAAACCAGCCTTGAAGTTCTTGATCTATGGCAGGAACGGCTGGATTGGAGGTCTACTTGGTCAGTTATGTGAGAAACAAGGTATTCCCTTTGAATACGGAAGAGGACGCTTGGAAGATCGTTCATCACTTGTGGCAGATATTCAGAATATAAAGCCAACCCATGTTTTTAATGCTGCTGGTGTGACTGGAAGACCCAATGTTGATTGGTGTGAATCTCACAAAACAGAAACAATTCGCACCAATGTGGCTGGAACCTTGACCATGGCAGATGTTTGCAGAGAGCATGGGCTTTTGATGATGAATTTCGCTACTGGGTGTATATTTGAGTATAATGCTGCACATCCTGAGGGCTCTGGCATTGGCTTTAAAGAGGAAGACAAACCCAATTTCATTGGTTCCTTCTATTCAAAAACCAAGGCTATGGTAACTACATCGGATATCTTTAATCTAATTCACATTTTGTCTGTTAGTTTATGTCTTAAGTGCTCATAAATTTCCTCCATCGTTTTTTTAGGTTGAAGAGCTGTTGAAAGAATATGACAATGTCTGCACCCTAAGAGTTCGAATGCCGATCTCATCTGACCTAAACAACCCACGCAACTTCATCACCAAGATTTCACGCTACAGCAAGGTGGTCAATATTCCCAACAGCATGACAATCTTGGACGAACTTCTACCGATTTCTATTGAGATGGCAAAGAGGAACTTGAAAGGTATATGGAACTTTACAAACCCTGGAGTGGTGAGCCACAATGAGATCCTGGAGATGTACAAGACTTATATTGACCCCAAGTTTCAGTGGGTGAACTTCACATTAGAAGAACAAGCCAAGGTGATTGTTGCCCCTCGAAGCAATAACGAGTTGGATGCATCCAAGTTGAAGAATGAGTTCCCTGAGTTGCTATCAATCAAGGAATCATTGATTAAGTATGTCTTTGAACCCAACAAGAGAACCTGATCCTATTAAGCAGGTTTCAGCTATAAAACCTAAGTATTAACCTCTGCTTTCTGCATTTAGCAGTATGGCCAGGAATATCTTTTCAGTTCCATTCATTTGTTACTGTTTGTTGGCTTCCATGTCTTTAATTTTACTCAAACTATAAGGTATTAGGTTTTTACAAGCTGGCACCAGAGCTGTATTCTAGTTTGCTTAGCCATTCCTTTTTTGAAGAAACTTTCTATAGGTACTTCACAATTTGTGTCATCTGCAGGCTGGCAGGTGTATTATATTTGCATTTCATTAGTTGAATGTTATGGCTTCAACACTCATGTACTAGTCTTTAATGGAAGAAATTGCATTTATCTCTTATTCAAATGAGTGAATAATTTATGGATCTGAGTCTTAAATTGTTTTTTATGATATTAGAGTTGAAGTATATTGGCGGCAAATTTATTACAATTTTGATAAAAAAAATTATTTTTCAAACTATTAATCTTTTCAAATTATGTACCGTTTTTGGATAGGTTGGGAAATTGTCATATGATACGGCGATTTTTTAACGTAATTTTTTTATTTTTTAAAAAACAAAGCACGGAAGTCATCATATGATATGGCGACTATGATGACTTCCGTGTTATAAAATTTTAAAAAAAAATTGTTTTTTAAATTGAGAAGTCGTCATATGATACGACGATTTCTTAATGTTTTAACTTAATTTTTTTTTAAAAGTAGTATGAAAGTCGCCATTTCATATGGCAACTTTCATACTATTTTTTTTTTAATTTGTAAAAATTAATATACATATATATATATATATACAAATTTTTTAATTTTATTTATACTAATTATTTAATTTAAATAAATATTATTTAATTTAATTTATACACATTTTTAATTATATATAAAAATAATTTTTTTGCAAAAATATTTTAAAAGCCTAAATAATTTTTTTTTATAATATTATTATTTTTTATATATAATTTTAAATTATATAACATGTAATGATAAATAAGAAAAAACCTAACATTGAATGTGAAATATGTAAATATTATTATAAGTGCAGAAAACATGTAATTGTGTTATTGTTAATGCGAACTCTTAAGGACAATTTCGACGGCTATGACCTAGTAACATTGGACATGACACGAAAAAATAACTAAAAACACAAAATGAAACTAAAAAAAACACGAACACGGCACAAATATCTCAAAATTTATATAATACGATTTTTTAAATTTTGTATAAATTAAATAAAAAATTATATTTTTTAAAAATTAGGCTTTTAAAATATATTTTTTAAAATTTTTCATATATAATTAAAATTTTATATAAATTAAATTAAAAAAATATTAATTTTTACAAATTAAAAAAAAAAAAAAAAGTATGGAAGTCGCCATATGAAATGGCGGCTTTCGTACTACTTAAAACAAAAAAATTAAAATTAAAATGTTAGGGAAGATATGGCGACTTCCCAACTTAAAAGACAAATTTTTTTAAAATTTATAGCACGGAAGTTGCCATATGATATGATTTACTTCCGTGCTTTGTTTTTTTTTAAAAAAAAAAATTATATTGGAAAGTCGCCATATGATATGGCGACTTCCCAACCTTTTCAAAAATAAACGCATTTCGATATATAATTTGAAAAGATAGGTAGTTTGAAAAATAAATTTTTTTTATCAATATTGGAATAAATTTGCCTATATTGGCTTCCTGCTTAACTGAAGAAAAAAAAAAGCTTAAGTATAAAAAAAGCCCTTGAATTAAAATTAAATAATCATTTAAACATTTATCGTTTTATTGTAATCAATTGAGTTATCAAATATTTATTTTCATCTATTTAAGCCCTCAAACATTTATTTCTATCCATTTGAGTCTTCAAACATTTATTTTCACCAAATTAAGCCCTCAATTAGATGAAAATTGATGATGCTCTTAAATTAATTTTCATCCAATCAAAGGTTCAATTGGATAAAAATGGTCAAAGTATCTAGTAGGTCTTTATACTATATAATCTAATGTAAGTTAGTCTATTTACTATAAAACTAGATAATTTAATCTTTATTCTTTAAAATTGAAGCAGAAAGGTAAAGTCACTAATTGGTGTAACGTGAACCGTTTAAAAAGCTGATGTGGCATTTAACCTCTGCTTAGTTGATGACATGGATGTCAAATGCTGACGTAGCACCAATAAAATATATTATTTTAAGATGATATGGACAAAATAAATAATATATTTTAAATATTTGATGTGATATTTTTAATAACTTGGTTACTTATTTTATCAACGTCATCTTAAAAAAAACTTATTTTATTGGTGCAGTGTCAGCATTTGACATCCACGTCACCAACTAAACAAAGTTAAATATTGGTAGTAATGCTCCATGTTAGAATGCAGCGCTCCCAGACACAACGCTTCTTGACAGCAGGACTCCCTACGTGAAGACTATGGAGCTAACCTTAGAAGGTTGGCAGGATTTTTGAGTTTGCTCCACTCTTGGGATGTCTTAGAAAGTATGGTTTGGAGGCTCAGATATGGAAATTGTTAAAGAGTCTACTTCTTAACCTTTCCTTCGAATACAAGTGCTTCCCTTCCTGCTGAACTGACATCGCACTCTTAAGCGTGCTGTCACGTAACCTTTCTTCACTACCTGTAGCCAAAACATTACTCGGGATGTAACCTTCATATAACTTCCATCCATCCACTGCCTTTGATAACCTCTCAATACCCATGATTGTTCTTACTTACACGTGAGTGATTTTCTAATAACTTCTCATTTTCTTTTGTAACTCATCCTGGTAACTTCCTTGGAGAGACTATAAATAGAGGTCAAAATGCTTCATTTGAGATCTTTGACAAATTTTCAGTCGTTAAGAATTATCTACAACTTTTTTCTGCAATTTCTATAGCCACCATAACCTTCACCATCCTCAACCACTTACAGCTTTCATCACAACCACCTGTCACCGCACTTGTTTTTTAGTGTTTTCTCCAATATTCCTCTCCGCCATCTCCCTACGTCATCTCATTTTACTGATTTGAATATTTTCTCACCTGATAAAAAGAACCCTCTACACCATACGTATACATATATATATTTATTTATTTATTTAAGAAGGAAATGGTACTACCACTATGATTTTCTATTGCTTTTTGGTATTTGTTTTTTATTTCCTCAAAATTTTGCGAAGGACAAAGAAATATTAAAAAAAATCAAATTTGATTAAAAACTAGAAAAAGCCCCGCTTCGCCAAAGTATTTTAATTTATTTTAAATTTTTTTGATTAATTAATAAAAAAGTTAATTTTAATATATATTTTATTAAATAATAATTATTTATTTAAATATTATATTTTTAAATTGTAATAATATTAATTTATATATTTTTTTAATTATGAAAATTAAATTTATGATAATTGTTTATTTATAAATTACACAATATAAATGTATTTTTAAATGTTATTTATATGTATTTTTGAAAAATATTTAGATTTTATTGTATAGTGTATATTTTTATTTATAGGAGGTAAAAAATAATAAATGAAAAAAATAAGAAAATAAAATTGTGATTTGTATTTTATTCTCTCGTATGGTTATGTAGACCTGGCAATTCGTGTAGTCGTGTCGTGTCTCATTTTTGACACGACACGTTTAACTGAAACACGAACACGACACGATTAAGTAAACGTGTCTAATCCTAAAAAACGAACACGATACGGTTCTTATATGTGTTACACGTGACACAACACGATTAATACATTTAAAAGTGATCTATTTAAAATTGACACGACACTACTCGATTACGACACGAATAACACTATTATGACATGAATAACATGAATAACCCGGATAACACAAATTACACGAATATCACATATATTAAATAGATATCATAAATAAAAGTACTAAGTACTAATTAGTTTTAATATCTCATATTAATTAAGTTTTGATTCCTTTAATTTTTTTGATTTATTTAATTTTTTATAATATTACTATTATTGTTAGGATGATTGTAAGTACTTCTTATTTTCTACTTACTAATTTACTAGTTAATACTAATAATAATGAGTTACAATCATCTTAATAATAATAGTAATACTAACTTTTATTATACAAGCAAATAAAATAAATTAAAAATTTTAAAAATCAAAACTTAATTAATAATTTAATATGAGATACAAAATATGATACATATATTACTATTAATTAATAAGATTGAGCCATACTTTAATTAGTTTATTCATAATTCATACTTCCAGAGTTCAAGTCTCAAATTCATTTTTTAAGTAATTTTTTTTTTTAAAATTACAACTTAATTAATTTATAAGATCATGATATGTTATTATTATGATATTTATACTAATTAAATTAACTTTTTTATTATAAAGATATTGGAATTGAATATTATATATGAAGAAATTAAGTTTGCTCTACTTATCTTTTGTATTAACAATCATATTATTACTACTAACTAAACGAGTAGAGCTATATTAAATTAAATGCTTAAAATAATTTTTATTTAACTATATATTAAATAGGTATCATAATTAAAAGTTTAAAATAATGTTTATAGTTTATATTTGTTATATACTTATATTGAAAATTAAATGTGTTTTATATATAAGCGTATTAATTTAAAAGTGTATACAAGTTTATGGCATGTTAAATTATCGTGTTTTAAACATGTTAACAAATACGTGTCGATACGTTTGCACTATGATACGATTAGTTAATCGTGTCTTAGGCGTTTTATACGTGTTTAACACGTTTATGACACGAAATTTGTCGTGTCATAAACATGTCGACACGATTATGACACGTATATAAAATCCATACACGGTTAAAGAATGTCGTACGAGTGTCGTGTCTAAAATTATCAGATTTATGATCATGCAAGCACTACTCTCATAAATAGCGGCCCGATAAGTTATGTTCGAATTTAATTGGGTTTGGATGAAAGTTTTGATAATTCGGATCGGCCCAGTCTAATTACTATTTATTAAATAAAAATATTTTTTAATATTTTTTTAATAATAAAATTGATTTTCGAGTTGGGCCGGACTTGGCTCGACCCGAACTTAGGTAAAAAATAAAAAATTCCCAGCAACACCTCTACTGAAAAATGAAAGGGAGGAGTATTTTTCATATTCAAAAAATTAATCATTGGATGAATAGGAGAAAAAGGCAAAACTGTTATTAATTAAAATTCTGTCTAATTATTGCTTTTATGTTTATAAGCAACAAAAAAAAAAAAAAAGAGTTGAGAAGGTATACCTCAAAATACAATAAAGCTTCAAATGTAACAAAAAGAAATTTAAAAAGAAAATTGATTGAGAAAACGAATTTGCCAATATAAATCATAAATGGATACCATGTTGACGTGGAAAATTGATTAAGGCAACATATAATTTCTTCAAATCCATGTCATGTCCTATGTCCCATGAGCCGATCTGCAATAAAATATAGTAAAATAGAGTTCTTAAAAAGACTCATGATTAAGTTTGTCAATTCGAGTCGCATTTATATTATTTGTATATATTATAATAATATTTAAATTTTGATTTTTTTATTCATATAATATTCGTATTATATTATGTTTTAATTATTTTTCTCATATCGTATTTAAAATTATTAAATCTACTCATAATATTTATATGAATATTTATTTTTTAGATTCATTAATGATTTGTATAATAAAAATATAATAATTTTTTTAATATTAATTTTTAAATAAATATACGTAATTCATCATGAAGGTTTAAAGTAGTAGAGAGCAAAAAAAAAAAAATCAAAATCATTTAAAAAAATCAATAAAATTGATGTACAAATCTTATAATATCATAAAAATTATCAAAACTAAAATATAATATATATATATATATATATATGCATTTGTGAATATCTATACCTCTATACTAATATTAAAAAGGGTTGATTGAATTAGTGTCATGAGCAACTCAAATAGTAAATTTTCTAAAAAAATCAAATTAAACTTATAATATAAAAGGATTAAGGGTGTTTCTGTGTTTTACTCTTTTAAACAAACTACCACACGTGTGATTTTATTTTTATTTAAGAAAAAAATTATCCACATCTTTCATTATTAGATAAATTCATTTTAATAATAATTTCTTTTTTTAGTTCATTTTTCTAAATTTTCAACCACATCTAGATTTGATAATTTCAGACATGATACAAAAACTGACACAAACACAATATGTTTAATAAACACGAAAATAATGTAATAAACATAATATGACACGTTTAAAAACGATTAATATGATTAACACGACACACTTAATACATGTATCATATTCGTGTTTAGAATTTTAACACATTTAATAATTTTTTTTGCGTTTATAATTATATGACTGATTAAAAAAACATAAAACTCATACATGAATGATCATGTTTACGGCTTTACGCTATATTGTGAGTGTGCAAATATCTAGCATAATTTAATGCGCATGCATGTGACATACATGAAAGATGAACATATATTTCATAGAAAAAAAGAAGACTATAGTAATGAATACTGTGTTTAATTAAGGGTCTAAAAAGGCATACTAGGTTGATGTTAGATGTGCTCATGGGCTGGGCCGGGCCGAGTTTAGGTATGGTATCAACACCATAGATATTTGCTCAAGTCTGGCCCGACCCAAAATATGAGTCTCAAATTTTGTCCAAGTCCGTCCATATTTATAAATAAGTAGTCCAATCCCGTTTAGGCCCGCCCATATTATTATTTTTTTTTTTAAATTTAAACAAATATTTTATTATTATTTAATTTTAGTAATTTTATCTTTTTTTATTAAGTTTTAAAACATGGATAATTTAGCATATTTTTAAATGTTTACACTATAATATTATATATATTTATTTTTTATATAATATAAATTACATAATATATAAAATATAAAAATAATATATTATATAAATAAAAAACGAGTCGGGCTGGGCTCGGGTCTTGATTGTTGGAGCCAAAGCCCGGCCCATTTTCTAAATGGGATTTATTTTTTTGCCCAAGCCCATATTTCGGGCCTAATATTTTTGTCCAAATTAACCCTCCAAAATATGGACGAACTTTCAGGCTTGGGCGGGTAGTCCGACCTTTGAGTAGGTATAGTTGATGTACATGTTTTTTTTATAAAAAAAATCTCTTTTTTTCTCTTGCTGTCACATAAATTTTTTTTAATGATAAAATCCAAAACATTAAAGAAAAAAAGAGAAAAGGTTTAAGGAAAACGAAGATAGTAAAAAAAAAATTCTTATTAAAATTAAAAAAAAAAAAAAAATCAGAAGAGGAAACAAAATGCAAGACATTATCTCTTTTTTTTTTCTTCACAATAAACAAATTAAAAAAAAAAAATAAAGCAAATAAAGAAAGGGAGAGAAAGTGCAGTGTTAACACTACCTCCCTTTCTTCTTTCTTCCAATATAAAAAATAAAAAGCAAAAAAACTAAGAATGAATAATGTGGAACAAAGGAAAGAAAGGGAGAGAAAGTGCAGTGCAGAGTGCAGACACTACCTCCCTTTCTTTGTTTTTTTCAATATAAAAATAAAAAAATAAAGTAAAAAAAGCAACAGTGAACACATGGCTTGACACGTGAATGGATTCTCATTTTTCAAAACATCAAAAATTTATTTTATGAATTATGACATGTTAATAATTTATGTTATATAAATTTTAATATATTTATAAATTTATATTATATTTGTATTATTTTTTACGTCGTGTCATATTTTAATTATTTTTTTCATATCATATTCATATCGTATAATCTTATCTTATCCCAAATTATTAGATTTAGATAACTCAAGGTATTAGTTGGGATTGAATTTTACCTTTAATAACGATTGTCATTGAACCAGAAAAATAAAAAAATACTTCTACTCATATGAATTTGAGAGAAAAAGATCATCAAAGGTAGAAAATAATATAAAATTAGTGTTTGAATGCTCGTGTTACTTTGATTTTATTATCATTGATAATACATTGAATACAATTATGACACACAAAAAAAACATGAATTTAGAGTTAAAATTGAATTATTATGACAAACTATGTAAAATATCTCAACTTGAGGATAACTTTTAAAGTAAGATATAGATATAAAATAACACAAATACAATATGAATACACGAATCTAATTCATTATATGTACATTATATGTAAAAAAACTAAGATGGATATCAAAATTTAATTTATTTAGATTATATTGATATCCATCATTTCTATTCATATTAAGAAAAAAATAATAAAATATAAACCTAACAACTATCATATAATAACTCATAACTTATAATATCATTTAACAGTCTTTTTTACTATTTAATCATCATAATATTTTCTTTTGATTTATCAAAAAATTTTAAAAAAATTACTTACATCAACCCATTTCATATTATTATTCAATATTTTACTTTTTATTGATAATTTATCAATACAATAATTTTTTATTCAATAATATAAAAATCAAAAAATTAATATTACCTTATTTTTCAGAAAAATAAAGAATCAATTATTATACAATATGTGACACAAAATTAGGAGTTATTGAATAGTGTCACACACGAACATGACATGACAAAATAACTAAAATACGACACGATATGAAAAAATAACATGACCACGACATAAATACACGAACGTGTTGAAATTTATATAAAACGAACTTGACACAAAATTAAAAGTTATTTGAATAATGCCAATTAGACTTTATAATTTCAGACATCGACACAAACACGACACGCAAAAATAACAAAAACACAATACAACAGAAAAAAATAACACTAACACGACACAAATACACAAATGTATCAAAATCTATATAATACGAATTATTTATCAATACAGTAATTTTTTAATTCAATAATATAAAAATCAAAAAATTAATATGATCTTATTTAAAAAAAATTAAAGAACCAATCATTATATTATATGACACATGATACAAAATTGAGAGTTATTTGAATAATGCCAATTAGATCTACAATTTGAGGCACAACATGATTATACGACAGGAATACGACACGAGAAAAATAACTAAAATACGACACGAATTCACAAACGTGTCAAAATTTATATAAAACGAATTATTAATATGTCAAAATTTATATAAATATATAGTAACTTGAATACAATTATAACACAAAAAATAACATAAATTTTTCTCTTCCCTTCTGCTCTTCTCTTCTCTCCTTTCTTTTCCTTCCTTCCTTTTTTCTCTTTCTTTCTTTTTCCTTTCTACTTTTTTTCTATCACAATCTCAAAAAAAAAAAAAAACTTGCAGTTACAAAATTACCCCTCAATTACTAATTGAGGAATTACCCCTTAATTGATTATCCAATTGAAGGGATAAATTTTATTGTAGTTTATAACTTTTATTGTAATTTATAAGATTTCCAATTGTTTACAACTATATTTATTTGGGAAAAAAGGAAATGAAATCGTTCATTAATGATTTAATTTTTTTAATTTGTTGTATCCTAACAATTTTTTTTTTTTGGATATTAAAAACTGATTTCATTCATGAATTTAATAATGAGAAAATCAGGACATTGATCAAGCCAAATTTTACTCTCCACTTGATGAGACCCGTACTTAGCCAAGAGATTGGCCACTTCATTTACCGTTCGCATTGTGTGACTTATGCTACAAGATTGGAACCATTGCATCTTCTCTCCAGCTTCATCAACAATCGGTCTATTTACTGAGAGATCCACCTCCCTCTGCTTGATGATCCGAAGTGCGTCTCCTTCTAAAATTATATTTTGAAAGCCCAGCTGATGCGCCCATTGCAGTGCTTCAGTAGCTGTGTAAGTTTCGGCAATAAACGGATTTGTAACTGTAGGTAAAAGTTGTACTTTTGCAACTTTTACTTCCTCATATTCATTACGGATCACTATGCCAGCTCCTCCAATTCCTTTTTCCTTATTAACCGCACCATCAAATTAATTTAGTTCAATAATCAATGTATAATCTTCATGTCTCAAAGAACAGTTTGTAAATTTCACTTTTCAAACAAAAATAAAATAAAAGTATAAGTAACTCTTATTGTTTTGGACTAGATAACCTTTTGTGAACCCAATACAATACCCAAAGCTGCAAAATTTGGGCCCAAAAAGCCTTTATGCACTCAAAATTAATCAAAGTTTTTCTACCAAAAGTCGGATTAATTTGTTTTCTTTAACTTTACAAACTATTATATAATGTGATTATGTTTTCTTGAATCTCATATATTTAATTTAAAAGTTCAAGCTTTGGCCACTTTTAGATATACTCTTTACATGCTTCTTATTTCTTTTAGGTTATATATATGAGCATCGTTTTGGAAATAAGTGGGGATTGTTGTATAAATCTTACTAAAATGAATATTTTCTAAAATGTTTAACAAAGTTTTAAAATCACGCGGTATGCATTTATGTTGGAGAATGATGTTTTGGAAGTGTTTAATAAATTTGGAATGAAAAATAAGTAAAAGGATTCGAATTCTCTATAGAATTCTGATGATAAGGTTGCAAACAATCTGTTTGAAAAATACACTAAGGCACCCGAATGTCTTGAGGTAAGCATCCGAATGTCCTACATTTAAAAGTGAAAATTTGCCTTAAGGCATCCAAGTCCTCTATAGAATTTTAAATTCTGTTTAAAAATTTACTTTGGAGATCCGAATGTCGTTGGTCGAACATCTGAATACTAATTCTAAAAATCAATAAATATGTTCGGTGGACATGAAACTTCATTTCAAAAATGGTGATTTTTTTACTAAACACATGTTTAATCATAAATGAGAATTTTTAACACTGATGTAGACCTGTCTATGGGGCGGGCTGCGGCCCGAAAAATATTTTTTCCTCTTGTCCAAGCTCATTTGGGCCGGCCCGTATAGGCCCGTTTTACTTTTCAAAAATATTAAAATATTAAAAAATTATTTTTATTTTTATATTAATATTTTTATATTTTTTATAATTAAATTTAAATAAAATAATATTTTTTATTTAATAAATAGTAATTTGAGCCGGGCCGGACCGGCCCGAATTACTAAATACCTTGCCCAAACCCGGTCCATACGGACCAGGCCGGACGAGCTACCCGGTCCGTAGACAGTCTACACTGATGAAACTTATAAATATTTTACATAATTTTACATCCAAATTTTAGAAAGAAAAAAAAAATTCTTTTCTTTCACTTTCATTTTTTGATTCAAGATTCATGTGTATTCAAAAAATTGTTAAAAGTGCAAATTTAAATTTCTTTAATAAACAACAAAAACAAAATCATTTATACTTTCTATTTTCTGATTATTTTAGTAGTAGGAGGTAATCTTTTATTATTCTTAAACTAAGGAAGAAATAAGCATTTTAATTTTGCGGATGTTCATATTCACTACTCTCTTCTCTATGAGGCTATTAGAAACCTACTTTACAAATAACTACGAAGCTTAATCAATACATACAAATAATCAAAACTCGAACATTTGATTCAATCATAAATGTAAGTATACATCTTCGTGTTTATGAAAGTTAGGGTTGAATCTCTGTTCTCCAAATGGAATACAACAAGTATTCTAGCAAGTCGATCTACAAGTTGCAGAATCAATGAAAAATCCATAATGAGAGGAGAAATCCTTTATCATATGCTCCTGAAAGAAAGAACTTGTATTATAAAATTATATAAAGAATGTTCTCAAACTGCATTAAAGTGAGAAACAAAAAAAAAACAAAAAAACCATAATTTCTCCTGGTGATAGACATTGAGAGAAAGTGATACCTGTTTCTGAACCTTGTTCGATGTGGGATGCAATTTTTAAAGAAAGGTTGAAAGGCACTCTTAGCGTTTGGTTGATCCCACTCTAGTGATTCCCACCATTCTTTTGTTGCTGAAATTTTCTCAAGATTTGAGGGAACTAGAGATAGAGAGAAAGGAATTCTGTTTAGCCTCGGACACCCATATACTTCAATTACTTGGAGAGAATCGCAACGCAATATTTCCATATAGATACTCTTCAATTTTGGTAGTTCACAGAAAACCAAATGCCTTAACATTGGATGATTCGTTGTTGTGTCTCTGTTCATTGGATGGTTACTAATGCTTTCGCCATTATCTTCTTCTTCTTCTTCTTCTTCCTGTTCCTTTGCAATTATCTCCTCCATTTGAGGACAAAATGAAACTTCAAGAACTGAAAGGTTCTGAAGCTGAAGTAGCAAACTGGGAGTGAATAGCCTCTTAATGTTTGGGCACCGACTAATAAGAAGGCTTTTGAGATTAGAAAAGGTGCCATCGGGAAGAGTTGCAGCTCCTACCTTGTAGTTTAGGGAAACAAAATCCTGCAAATCTATAAGTCGTAGCGACTCCAAGCTTAGAAGTTGGATGCTTGAGGAGGCTTGGAATGCACATTTCAGATCAGCACACTTGGTGATTTCACAGGATCTCAAATCAGTTGCAGTATTCAATGAAGAAATGCCACATAAACTAGCAAAACCATGGCAGTCATAAATATCTAGAGTCTGAATGCCATTTGGAAGGACAAGTTCATGGTGTTCGTGTCCTCTCCCAATGAAGCACTTAACTAACTTTACATGTTTCCCAAATGATTCCTGTTCTTCCTCGATTGTCACAGTATGGGATTCACCCACTCGGATCGAGTACATATCTGGTTCTCGACCTCTAGTACTAATAGAATGGACATATCTATTGAAATCATGCATATTGTAGAACTGGCCTGAAAAAGTTTCTAGCTTCCTTAAACCTGCCACTTCTTCCCCTTTAACCTTTAAAGTCTTTGATGCCCCATACGTTATAAGCACTTGGAGGTTTAAGAGTTTGGGTAGTATCCCGTAGGGTAAGAACTCCAGATGTGGTGTATAAAGATTAAGATATCTTAGATTGACCAACATTTCTAGGCCTTGTGGAATTTCCTTGATTCTAGCATGACAGAGGTCCAACTTCCTCAGAAAAATGAGTTTGTCCAATGATGGAACACGCGTTAACCCTGCACACCGTCTAAGCAATAAGGCAGTGAGTTTCTCTAACTTGGAGATGGAATTTGGCAGAGCTTCAATGCTAGTATCAGATAAATCGAGAACCTGAAGGGCGCCCATGTGCACGAAAAAGGGATCTGGGATCCTTGTTAAACAATGATTTGATGAAAGTAACAAGGTCAAGATCCTGGGACACATTGGAGATGCATTAGAAGGGATTTCTGATATGTAATTGTGCATTAAGGAAACCATCTCCAGATCTTCTGTCCAATACTTGTCATTTGGAATTTCTCTCAAATGCATACCAGCTTTTACCATTAAATGGGAACTAATGCCAGTGACATGAAGGACCATGTCCCTAATCAAATCATGCATCTTCACCCGTTTATCATTCTCATTCTTGTCCATAACACATTCTAAAAGGCAAGCTTTTTCAAGTTTGTTCAACATTGCATGACCTTTGTCAAAAGCTGCCTGTCTGCTATTCATTTCATCTATTACTCCCCCTGCAATCAAACGCTCTATTAACTCCTTTCTTCCAATATCGAAATCTTCAGGGTAAAGTGCACAATAAAGAAGGCAATGTCTATGTTTCTCATCATCTAAGTGATTATAGCTAAATTTCAGCTGCTCGAGCACCCTTCTCATTTCATGATGCCCTCTTGTCGAATCTCTTAGTTCTTCTAGTGCATTTCTCCACTCACAAGTTTCAGTGACACCTTTCATACTTCTAGCAATTGTGACAATAGCAAGTGGTAAACAAGCACCCTCTCTTGCTACTTCTTTTGCAATTGCTTTTATGTGAGGAGAAATAACATCAATGCCAGCTTTCTCCACAAACAAGGTCCAAGCTTCTTCTTCTCTAAGAAGCTTTGCTTTGATTCGTTTACAACCCATCCTTAAACAAACATCAGCCAATCGGGTTGTTAAAATGAACTTGCTTTCGTTATCTGCTGTTGGTTCGGGGATTCCTACATCCTCAAGCTGAAATTCTTCCCAAACATCATCAAAAATTAGAACATACTTCATCATTGTTCTCATCATTGCACATAACTTAGCAGCCCTTATCATTTCACTTTCATTTTCCGGCATACAAACCCCTATTGCACGGGCTACTTTGTCTTGCAATTGAGTAACACTTGTGGATTTTGATACAGACACCCAAATCACATGGTCAAACTTGTTAGTTTCTTCGATGAGTCGGTTATGGATGTGTTTGATCATCGTTGTTTTCCCGACTCCAGCCATTCCATAAACTCCAATCTTTCGATAATTATCATCCATCAAGCAATTCCATACCTCTTCCATGTTACTACTAGCAGTAGAGTCACCAACTAATTCTGTCATTGGCAATGTGTATTTATTGCCTGGAGGAGCATCAATTACTAACCTTTCTGTAAAAGCACCCTTTTGATGAAGTTCTTCCACTACCTGAATCTTAACAGTGATCTTCTTTCCTAATCGTGCACGAGATAGGTATTTCCTTTCTCCAACTTCTTGACTAATGGTATCCACTTCAGAAGTAATCTTTTGAACACTGTCTAACCAAAGTTTGACTTCTTTCTTCAATGTTTTACCTGAACGAAGATCCATGTTCAATCTTGATTCTATGTCATCCCTCCTGCTGTTTAATTCTTCCACTTTTTGTTGGAGAATCATCATGTATTTTTCAACACTTCGATGGTACTTGAAACATTTTCCAATTGGATCCCAGATGATTCTTACAATTTCTAGGATTGGTCCTAACATCTCCATGTATGCAAACCTGTCAATGTTGTAAAAATGTTCAACACCAATTCATTTGAGAAGGTAATTGATATGCACAATTTCGAAGAAATGACTGTATCTAAACTACAAAGTATCAAGAAAGCATGTGTCTAGGGATGGCAATTTAAAATGCGGATTCGGATTTCCGATTTATTTTTTACGGATTTGGATATGCGAATTCGGATAAAAATCGTATTTGGATATTATAAATACTATCCGCAGCGGATTCGGAGCTAATGGGGATATGAAATCTCGGTTATTCATTATCCAATCCGCATTACTTTTGCGGATTCGGAAAGCGGATTCGGATATCCGAATCCGCTTATTTGTAAAACACATAAATTTTGTTTGATTTTATATTTTTATTTTTAAAAAAAATTGATTTATTGAATTCGGACTTTTAGCGGATTCGGATATCCGAAAAATAATGTTATTTAATTCGGATTCGGATAGGAATATGCGGATTAAATGCGGATAATTTATGAATTCGAATTTTAAAACAGTTTTGCGAATTCAGATTCAGATAGTACAAAAAATGCAGATATCCGACCCACTACCTTCCCTACATGTGTCTAATAAATTTAGTAGAATCAGTAATACATGTCAATAAATGAACTACAAACTCCTAAGTAGTCTAATTAAGGGCTTGCTATAAGCATTCCAAAACTGTTAACTCAAGAGTTTTAGCTGCTTAGAGCTCTTTTCTGATTCAGTACGTATTCACAGGGATCGAAGACAAGTCAGGGAATCTCTTAGACTGAAAGAATTAAGGTATTCTCCTAAATAGACATAAAATGTCTCAACCGGAACATAAAGGATTCTTCAGTAAAGATTATAAGTGAAAATTTAAGATTCTGCTGTTGGTATTTAATCTGCAATATTATAGACCGAGAAACATTTTGGATGCTATTCTCTAAAGGTGTATTTCAATTTAAGGTTCAACCTGAATATAAAATTACAGAAAACTCAAGATTTAGTAGATGTAGGCAAAGGCAGAGGAGCCTATTACGTGATAAAGTCGAAAAAAGTAACAGGCATGAGTAACATGTAAGAACAATAGAATAGAACTTGAACTCTGATATTATGTTAAGCATTCTACCTAAAATCAATTGATTATAGGTGGAAAGATTTAACCTAAATATAAGATCACAAAAAACTCAAAACTTAACAGATACGAGATACCACGACTTTAACGAAAATAACCTTAAGTGTTTCACTAAAGTTGAAAAGAGATATACCAAGAAAATAAAGTTAAGGAAAAAGGGACAAGTGTCAAAAAGGGTCAGATGTAAGGTAAAAGAAAGAAATCGACCCCCAAGCTAAACGATTCTTAAAAAAAAAAAAAAATGATGCAAGTTTTGCTGATTATATTCAGCAAGCAAGGGTTAAGTTTAACAAGCATGCACTGGATCTCAAATCAACAAGAAATTATAGCCATGTTCTCTTCATTAGAAAGAAAAGCCTACCTAAACAAATCACACTCAGAAAAGTGTTGATGGCTCTTGGATTAAACAAGAGATTAATCGAGTATTTTTTGCATTTTCCAGCATCAAATGACCAATTAATTAAGAACAAAAGGAAACACCAAAGGAAAAAAGAAAAAAAGGGAAACAAAGACTAGTACATAATAAAAATATTTGAAATATGAAACTTGAGAAATCATCAGGATTAATGCCAAGAGAATGGATAGAATTATGTACCTTGCTGTCTGAAAGCCTCTTGCTGCTCTGGGTTCTCTCTGTTAGATATAAAAATGACCTTTTAATTGATGCCTAAAATCTTATCCTTATGAAGCAATGACCTATATATCCTAAAAAAAATAAAGAAAGTTGACTTCGATCTCCCTTGTAAGTTTTAACCATGGGCCAGCACAACACCTTGGCATTGGTCAGGACACTGCGGGATCATGCCGGTTGTGTTTGTTTCTTGAAAAAAAATGCTTAATGTCTACTTCTTGACCCTTTTTCCACCTAATCTGATTAATATGCCAATTCTACCATATATAGAGATTACCTTTAAAACTTGTGTAATCATGAACAGTAAAAATATCTACACTATTCTTAGTCAGAGCTAATTTTCCCATTGTTGATACAAAAGATTTTCATTTTTATCCTATTGAATTCAAACATTGGAATATGATGTACATAGATTTTGTATGTCTTTGTGTCTATCAATTATTGCTCAGTGTCATTGGGTTGATAACTTGATATTGGCATTTGGGAACCAGAATTTATAAATTAGCTGTTTATTTTGATGCACTAGTTCAACTAGTGGTGAATATAAATTAGCTGTTGATTGGCAGCCTGCTCGAAGGGGAAAAAAAATCCAGTGGGTTAAATTTCTTTTTTAGATTTTTTAAAAATTTTAAAAGAAAAAGATATGAAAGAACTTACAAACAGGCTTGCACGACATTTTCCAGTTCAGGATGTCAGCCTTCTCTCAGTCAGGAGGATTAACTTGTGGCATTTCAGGTCCTGGGTAATTTAATACACCGACCGAACCGATTAAAGTATACATGAAAAATCAAAATAACTGAACCGAAAATCGATTCGGTTCGATCAGTTATTTCGGTTTTTCATTCATAGTCTTTACTAGATGTACTGATTTATAGAGGCATCTATGTACGCCATAGTCCATAGATAGGTAGTGAAATGTGGTGGTTGTGGCGGTGATTGAGGGGCAATTCAACCTGTAAAAATCGAAAATATAATGAATCAATAGAAAATCAATTTAATTGATTAAAAATTAAATTAAATTGGTAAAAATTTAATTTTTTTAATTTTTATTAAAAAATTATTTGTAAATGATGAGATTTAAATTTTTAACCTCTTAATCGTATTGTAAAAACTATACCATTAAATCAAACATATTTTTTTTATTAATTAATAACTATATTTGATACTTATTTAATATTAAAATTATATATTAATATTTAATATATTTTTAAATTGAATAAACTGGTTCTATCGATTGAATCAGTTGAATTAATAATCTGAAAGTTATACCGATTTGACTTTCGGTTTAATTTTTTGAACATTGATTCTGACTGTGATTGAGGGCAAAACTCTCTGGCCATCATTCTTGTCAGTGCATCTACCATTTTGGAGAATAATTGGAACTCAAATGGGTTCAATCAAGTATAATGAATTTTGAGTCCAAAGGAACTCAAAAAGGAATTTTGAAATTTAGTTAAAAGGCTATTTTCGTCCAATCATCTATTCTTATTTTTTAGTTCTAAGGAACAGAAGAGTTTTTTATTTATTTATTTAATTTTCAAGGTTGTTTTGGTCTATTAATTGAAGGATATAAGAGGTACCAACATTTGGTTGGAAGGAGTGGCTAGTGGCTCCTTCCCCTTGGATGAGAACCAAGGTTCGAATCCAGGGAGTCGCCAATGTTGGGAGGGCTTTGCTATACATAAAAAAAAAGACACCCTGGGTTTAATACATAAAAAAAAAAAAAAGGAGATAAGAGGTATTTGTAATTTAAAAGCTTATATGTCTGTTCTTTTTCTTTGAGAGATACGAAAGGCTTCTCCAAGCTTCTAAGGTTATATTTGTCAAATTCTTTCTCTCTTTCATACACTTGCTTTTAATTATCTGTTCAAAATTTTGGTTTATTTTGTTTTCCCCGTTATTTCCAAATTCTTCAGTTCATGCTTAAGGGAGAAGGAGAGAGAGAAAGCAAGCAAGCAGGGAGGGAGGGGTGGGTAATGGCGTGGAAAGGGATGGAAAATGGAGAAGGGGTTAGAGAATGGGAGAAAGGGGAAGAAAGAAAATGAAGAGTTGGAGCATGGACAGATGGAAGACCAAATCTGGTCATTCATCGAATTGATCGTTGCCGGTCAAAGAGAGAGACGACAGAGCTGAAGGGGGTGATGGCCTGGAAAGGGAGGAAATAAATGTATTTTTTTCTTTTGAATTTCATTATTTTAAAATTTTGTTTAATTTTTTCTATTCTTTTCTCTGTTTTTTTCCTATTAATCTGTAGTTCTTGATATATATATATATTTTCTAATTTCTAATTTCTTTTCTTTTCTTTTCTTTGCTTGCATGTATGCTTCTCTGTCATTCTTGCATGTTTCTGTTTTTGACTCATGCTCTTTTAGGGTCTTTAAATTTTGTAGGTGGTTTCGCAGGTTTTTGGGATAGGGATAATTTTCCAGTTGATGATAATCGAGATAACGATGGGGATATCGCAACATCAGTGTACGATCAGACCACTGGTTGTTGCACTTGCCTTTCACAAGATCTTTGAAGACATGGGCCTCGGTGACTGCATTGCTCAGGTAACTTCCCTTTAGAAAAATGATATAGAGTGATCTGGTGTTTTTGAGGAACATTAGCGTTTGATAGACTTGTGGCTTTCTGGTTATGATGGGTTGGGCCAAAGATTGATGTTTTGATTATTGTTCAATTAAAACTGTTGCACCTGCGGTCTGATGCCTTTGAGTTTGCTCCTAATGGTAATTTTTTTCAGTAAAGATGGTATCCTTGAATGGGTTTTCTTATTTGATTGACAAACTTTGCTTGGGTTTCAGTCTTCTTTTGCTTGCAAAGGGTATGCTGGTGAGCCCAATCTTTTATTGAAACTTAATTAACATATGTTGGTTATACATGAATATCTTTTATGAAAGAATTTAATTTGTCTCCAAGTCCTTGAGATTGCAAAGTCATAGTTGTATTTCACTCTTTATATAAAGAATGTTGGTACACGGACCATTTTAGAAGTAAATCTTTATGTTATTTAATACCTAGATCTATAGCTATGGGTGATTCATGAAATAAGTTTGAGCTTAACTTATTTTGTGGAGATGCTACTAATTTTGTCATTGAAAGGTTAAAGGAGGCTTTCCATAAAGATTTAAATAATGGTGAAATGAAACAGTAGAGCAACTGTGTGAGGAGATTTGCAAGCCATATTAAGCCTTTTCTAAGTGGTTTGGCTTTGGACCACATCAAGTAAAAGATAGGCAGGAGAGTTTAGTTTATGATTCTTGCCTCAAGATTTCAACCTTTTCTCTATTGATTTTATTTCTGCTATATTTAATGAATACTTTTTTTTTTCCAACTCATTTAGATATTATGGTGTCAACTTCAGTCTCTTGCTCTTACCTATTGCATCGAAGATAAACCCCGAACAGCCAAAGGTTTGCTTTCTCCTTTTTTTCTCCAATTTTTGTAGTTATTGTAATCTGTGAACTTCATAAGTCTGGCATTTTATTGACACTTTAGTCTGTAGTTTACTTTGAAACTGACTTAAATATACATGTTGTGTCTTATACGAAAAAAAATAGTTGTGAGTGTTAGATATATGTGAGAAATGAGAACCACTTGAAAAGGAAAGGTAGAAGAATAAAATTGTATATGTTGGATAAATAAATGGTTCTGATATTAGAAACCCTTTGCTATAGAGATTATACAACATGCAAATGAGGTTCAACAAGATGCTAGGTCAGAGGCTATCAAACAGAATGTTCTAACATCTGTGTTTGTGAACTCTGAACCAATAAAAGAGGATCAGCTTGACTGCTATCAAGTTTCTTTCACATACCAGAGTTAAGGGTTATCCTGTTATTTATAGATGAGCCTTTTTCTTGAGCGTGGACCTATAAGATAATTGTTTTATTTTGGTTTCCTTTTCCTTCTCTTTTTTCTTGAGCATGCAGTTAGAATGAATCTTCACATATTTGCAATGGGGAGAAACACAATTTAGTCTAATTTAGAGAAGTAGAGACTATTAGATTTTTCATAATCAATGCACTGTGAATTGCTTAACTGCTGTAAAATTGGCAGTGTGAAGCCTGCACAAAATCCATTGCATTGCGAAAGAATGATTAGTTCAACCTGCATGTTTGTTCTTTTAATGTGAGTTCATCTCTAAAGTTTAGCTTGCATCTTTGTTCTTTTAATGTAATTTTTAATTGACTAGAAGTTGTTGGCCTAAGGTACAGTGAGTCAGTGACTCCATTATTTACCTTGATAATATTTACCATTATGTACGTTACCTAAACTTATAAATTATTGTAACCGGTGATCAAGAATATTCAATTATTATAATTAGATATATTTGACCTAAAATGTAAAATGAACATGCTTGAATATTTCTTTTATGACTCAAAAATCTGATTCACTTAATGTTCATTTTGAATCATTTTCTTTTTGACCGTTAAATGGCTGCATCAATAAAATAAGAATCAAAGTTTCTTCTTTTGCATTTTTATTGTGTGTTTCTATTTGCATATTTAGTGTATGGCATACTCGGTCGTTTTTTTATTGCAAAAATACCCTTCGTACGTGGTTTACACTTTATTTTTATTTCCATTGATCCCATAATAACTTTGTGATTTAGATTATGATTACGAGGAAATTTTTGTTGTTTACCCAAACTTTTTGCCGGAAGTATTTGTCGAAACTTAGATGATCATGGTACCATTTCTAATTCTGTTATTAAATCTGTCAATTTGTAGTTTAATTTTGTCATTGATAAATGTTGCTGTTTGGCTGATGACTTTCATATTAAAATTTCTAATGGTGCAAGAAAATGTGATGAAAAGTTTTGTTGAGATCAATTTTTATAAATAAATTATTCCGCAGCAACGCGCGGGGTTTCAACTAGTATACATTAAAATCAGCTGTGAAAAACACTGCCAATAGAATACAATACCGGAATTTAATTTCAACTAAACAACTTCAAATACATAAAGATTAAAAAAGCTACCAAGAAGTACACCAATTCCTGTGCCGCCAAGCTTATTGTCATCCGTTACCTCTCATGCAGGATTAAAAAAATCGAATTGAAAATTGAATAGGTTAAATTTTCGATCTAATCATTGGTCAATTTGATCTTAAATATATATAAAAAAAATTAATATTAAATATCTAATAAATAGGTAATAAGAATACGTATTTAGCTTATTGATATAATTTTTAATATAAAATCAAAAGATTAAAGACTTAATACTTTCCAAAAAAAAAATTGAATAAATTTTTACAGGTTTTATCATATTTTTTACCGGTTCAGAAAAAATTTGATTTTTAATATATAGGTCATCAATTTTTGATTCAATTGATCAATTCAATTCGATTTTTCAATCACTGCATATTATTTTCATAAATAATAAAAATAAATATGAGCAAGGGGTAGTAGGAAACATCCAAAAACCTCTTTACGGGTCTTGAAAAATTAATTAGATGTCTCAATGGTTTAATAATTAATGGCCAGATTGACTCTCATGAGTTTGATTTTCAATTATTAAAAGATCTTTTTGTTAGTAGAAGAAACACCATCGTTTAGGTTTAGCATTCATACCACAGTTAAATTGCTATCCTTGATTCAATTCAGGTCTAAATCAAGTTCCAGAGTTTCAGATTTGGCCCCTAAGCTTTCGAATTATGCTACACAATGACAATGAAAATGGTGGCAAATTACATACTGGGAAAATTGATTAAGGTGTAAAATCAAAGTTTTCCTTCATGAAGATTCCAACTTAAAGCTATTTTACAAGATTGTCATAATCATTTTTGTTTTTGTTTTAAGTCCATTTATTTTTTTCATTTAGGGGAAGGGTAATTTACAAAGGTACATGCTATAAGGTTTGTTTACAGAACAATAAATTTTACATATAATTTGATGATTTTAACTATGTTACTTTAACTTTTTATTTTCTCTAAAGTATGCATACCCGACATTCGTATCTGACTCATATTCGGACATGGGTATGGGAGTACGTTCCTCCAAATATATGAAAAACTTAGAAAAAGTTAAGCATATCCATATCCGACACTTTCGAGTTTGAGTCCGAATAACATAGATTTTAGCACCTAGAGTTTATGTAAAATGATTTGAGCACCATGCTGAGGACGAAGAGTGATAGTAATCCGAGGAGAGTGAGCATAGGAAGGGGAAAGCTCAAACCAGAATTGTCTTAGAATCATTGCAAGCGCCATTTTTGCTTCCATCAGAGCAAAGTTCTGTCCAATGCAGATTCTAGGACCCCATCCGAACGGGAAAAATGTGACTCGACTCTTAGATGCTTTCGAAACCCCTTCCGAGAACCTGTCAGGTTTAAATTCATGTGCATCATCACCCCAAATTTCTTGATCGTGGTGAATGAGGAGGACCGGAATTGAAATTTCTGCTCCGGTTGGTAACAACAATTTTCCGAGTTTTATTTCCTTTGGAATGGAGCGTCCTAGCACGACGACTGCAGGGTACAGCCTGAGAACCTCGTGCAAGATCATTGTTACCTGTTGCATTGGATTACTTAGAAAAAATGTGACAAGTTAAAGTAAATTAGAAAAGCTTGCTTCTAATTGATCTGATTCTCCCTTTCTAACAATGAATCCGGCTATACTTGCAGGTGCAGTACCAGTTTAATTATAATAACTCAAACGTTAAGAAGTTTTATTATTTGTGAGTAGTCGAACTCATTTTCGGACCTTGAGAGTAGTACAAAGAAGCATTTTCAATTAGAAGACTAACTTTGGTTGAAGAATTCACTACCCAAAATAACAAACATGATTCTATTCCTACAATGTGCTAGCTTTAAGTAGTTCTTGAGGTTGCTTATGTCCTCCATAAGGGAATCCTGATTTACAAATCAAACAGCTAGATAGAGAAATGATGTGTTAATCCTAGTCCTAGTCCTAGGCTATGTGTTCCGACTCTTCATTTTTCTTAAAGTACTCGTGTCCGACACCTGTGTCCGATGCATATCCGTACATGGATATGGGGATATGATCCTCCAAGGATCCTCCACAAAAAAAATTTAAAAAAGAAAATAAACATATCCGTGTCTGACACTCACATCCGAATCCGAGTAACGTAGGTCCTAGGTGCTGGTGATGTTGCTTTGAACTATGTTATGGTTTCAAACTTCATCCTAGATATTTGAAAATGAAATATGGAGCAATAAAGATAGAGAATTTAGAAAGACAGGGTTCATATAATAATTTCAAGAACAGGACTTACAACTTTCAGACGAGTCAGGCCATCAGAACCGGGTTTACTGTCACCAAAAACTTGTAAAACCTGTTCTCTTGCCTTTGTCTGCCAATTTGGATACCTTGCCAGCAAAATCATTGTCCAAACCAGCAAAACCGAGGTGGTCTCTTGGCCAGCAAATTAGAACAGCTTGCACTCCTCAACCACATCTTCAGTACTCATTCCCATGTTCTTGTGATCTCCGTGTGCCTGAATTTCTTTAATGTTGGATTCTACAAGTATGCCTAACAAGTCATCATTACTGACTTCACCAACTTTAATTGCCTTCTCTCTTTTCTTTACCAATTCCCTAAGTGAGTCTTTTATATCTTTGTCCATCACCTTCATCTTCCTGTTTGTCTTAGTTGGTAAAAACCTTCATGCAGACAAATATAAGATATAGCTTTTAGCACATAATATATATATATATATATATATGTGCCTGAAAATAAGCTTAAAACTAAAGATTTCAGCTATGCTTGATTTTGAGGAGGAACAAACTAAGCATAAAAAAATGTAAAGGACTTTTTTTTTAAAATAAAATGGGTCAAGCTTTTGACACTTAACTACTCTTTAACATTTATTTATAACATATTTTAAAACTAGTTTACATCTTTTGGCAAATCATCCAGGGTCTAATTTGATCAAAATTTCCTTAAGAATACCCTAAAAAATGTGTATTTGTTAAATATGTATGACTGAGTAAAAAACTAAGGGGGAAAGAAAAAGAAAAACGAATCTTGGATAACTTATTTCTTGAATTTGAAAAGTAACTAGTTTTACCTCCATCCTGGAATGTAAACTGACTGTACTGCTTGCATTGTAAGATTGGTTTGCTCCTCTAGTAGTTGGAAAATTCGTCTTCCTTTTCCATAGCTGCTTCCGAATGCTGCTCGGGAAATCACATCTCTTGTCAAATTTACAAGACAAGGCCACACATCTACCTCACTAGATCCCTCTACAAGCACCATCTTCTCCCATTTGCTGATCATCTCAATACAACATTGGTAGAATGCTGGCAACATGTTCTGCAATAATTTCCAAGTCAAGAAAAGAATATATATATATATATATATAGTTGGAACTATTTCATAGGCTAATATTGCTTTCCCATGTTAAACTCGGTTGTGAGTGTCAGACACGGTATGTTCAATTTTTTCCAAAATTTTCATATATATGAATTGGAGGGTCTTTGGAGGATCATATTTCCATACCCATGTCCGGATATGCATCGGACACAGATACTTCAAGAAAAATGAAGGGTCGGAGCAACATAGTTGCTTTCACTGCAATAAGTTAATTTTGTGCACGTAACCATAATTCCTTGGAGTTTCTCCATTATTACAGCAATTTCTAGGTATTCCCAATTCCCATAAAGGCTTCATCACCAGCCACAACACTCAAACAAACCAACAAACGATTTATGAGTCCTACTCTCATTCAGTTTCAATTAGTACCTTACTCTTCACTAAGGACTCTCTACAAAACCATGATCAAAGAGAATTATTTCCTCCCTCCCCACTCAATTTTACTCAACTTCTCACTTAATTTACTCTAAATTATTTGCTTAAAAAACTCCCACATGAACTCTGTAAGAGTGGGATCAAGTAAATGTTGTTGGATCCATAATAAATTGCTCCAACTAACTAACACCCTAAGGTTAGAACTTAAAAGTTTGTTCTTCAGGTCTTGAATTCAAATCCTGAGAGTGAGATGTGAATTATATATGGAATTGGAGAGCCTACCCTCCTTTTGAATAATTCAAAATCCTTACATACTAAAAAAAAATTATAATAATAACAAGAAGAAGTAATTAAGGCTTATGTTACTTGGACTCGGATATGAATGTTGGACATGGTATGTACTCAAAACGGGTATGTTGAATTTTTTTAAAGATTTTTATGTATTTGGAAGGTTTTTAGAGGATTATATCCTCATATCAATGTTCGAATATGCATCAGAGGAGTGTCGAACATGGATACTTTAAGAATAATGAAGAGTCGAAGCAACGTAGATTAAGACATGAAAATTGAAAAAAAAAAATGAAAAACATTGATGAAATACATTTTTCCCCAAGAAATTACAGAAATTAGGGGGAAAACAAAAACAATCTGATATCATGGAGTTGCGTTCGTCAATGTAAACTATATAAATTTTGACAAACCATAATTCTTGACAGTTTGATGGTAGAAAGGAACAACATATTGGGCAATATCATCACTAAGGGCCATAGGTTTGGATCTTGCTTGTCTGGTCATGATGAAGATCTCTTTGATGTAACCAGACAAAAATGTGTAAGAATTTCCTGTTAGACCCTGTTGTCTCAAGCACTTTTCCAGCTTCTTTGGTTTCAGCCACACCCAGTTTAAAATTCTCCACCCCCATATCATAAAAACCCCAACAACAAGAAACGAAAGCACAGCTCTAATTATAACAAGGGAAACTTCCATGTTTCTTGATTGATAAAAGTGTTTACAGAGTAAACTGAGGTGTTTATGAAAGAATAGACAAAGACAGTAAGTTTTATGGAGAAAAAGAAATTGTGAATGGAAAGAAAAATCTTGATTTTTTTTATCACAATATATATATATTTTTAAATCTCAAATTATTGTTTTTATTTTTTATTTTTTAAATTATCAAAATTCGTTGTTTTAATCATGTTGAGAAATTGTCATGGTCCATACGATTTCCCAACATGTTTATCAAATTTTTTATAAATTTGACGAAGGAAAATCGTCATGAACCATGACGATTTTCCTTTATCATATTTAAAAATAAAAATTTAGTTGAGAAATCGTCACCGTTGATGAAGATTTTTCAACTTATAATTTTTTTTCATTTTAAATAAATTTTATATAATTTATAATTTTAAAAAATAAAAAATAACAAAATTTAAATAACAAAATTAAAAAATAATAATTTACAAAAATTTTAAAAAAAATTATTGGTCCAAGCGAGGTCCGATAAACACAGATCGTATCAATCCGAGTTTGGACAAGTGTTTTTGTAATTCGGGCCAGCCGGCCTAGCCAGAATTATTATTTATTAAATAAAAAAATTTATTTAAATTTAATTATAAAATATATAAAAATGTATATTTAATAGTGAAACGGACTTTCAGGTCGGTCCGACCCGACCCGAAATGGGTTTGGGCAAAGAAAATAAAGCATTGTGGATTATGCAGGAATAAAGGTCATAGCTAGACCTATCCACGGGCCGGGTAGCTCACCCGGTCCTATAAGCCCGGATCGTATTGTTCCAGGCTTGGACAAGTTTTTTTGTAATTTGGACCGATCAGCCTAGCCCGAATTATTATTTATTAAATTAAAAATATTTTTATTTAAATTTAATTATAAAATATATAAAAATATAAAAATGTATTTTTAATATTCATGGTGACGATTTCTCAACTTATATATATATATAAATTATTAAAAAATAAAATTTAAAAAAAATTATATAATTTTTAATTTTAAAAAATAAAATTTATTAAAATTTAAAATTTAAATAAAAATATTAATTTACAAAAATTTTAAAAATTATATTCGTAATTAGATCTGTTCATGGGGCGGGCCGCGGCTCGGAATTTTTTCAACTTCCTTGCCCAGGCTAGGCCCGCAAGCCCGAATTTAATATTTTAATATATAAACAGTAATCCAGGCCGGCCCGTGGATATAGGGATGGCAATGGAGCGGGGCGGGGGCGGATATTGCCTTATCCACCTCCACCCCACTCTTGCATGGATGTTGGAAACATCCACATCCATGGATGTCGGTTACATCCATAACCGCTCCACGGTGCTCCACTCCACTACACCCCAATTTATATTAATTATTTTTAACTTAATATTGTAAAAATTATATTATAATTTATTCATGAACATAATTTTAGTATATAAAAATATTTAATATAATATATATAATACATATATACTAAAAGTATAGATATAAAATATTAGTATATATATGATTTTAGTATATATATCTAATATATATTAAAAATATAAGAAAAAATATAAAATATTTTAAAGGATAAAATAGTAATTTCAAAAGTCGGGGCGGGGTGGAGTGGAGCAAGCATTTACCAAAACCGCTCCGCTCCACCTCGCTCCAAAAAAAACGTCTCCATTCGGAGCGGATCGGTGCGAAATCCATCGGTCGGATCGGG
The DNA here is from genome assembly GCA_030761205.1 of Fremontodendron californicum. Taxonomy (NCBI): domain Eukaryota; kingdom Viridiplantae; phylum Streptophyta; class Magnoliopsida; order Malvales; family Malvaceae; genus Fremontodendron; species Fremontodendron californicum. The sequence continues at coordinate 3,447,165 of JAULJL010000045.1, forward strand.
TTTTGCCATCCCCACGTGGATAGGTCTAGCTATGACTTTCATTCCTGCAACGCTTTATTTTTCTTGCACAAGCCCGGCCGGATAAGCCCGAAAGTCCGTTTCACTATTAGAAATACATTTTTTATATTTATATATATATATATTTTAATTAAATTTAAATAAAAAATATTTTTTATTAAATAAATAATAATTCGGACTAGGTCGGCCGGCCCGAATTACAAAAACACTTGTCCAAGCTCGGACCAATATGATCCGAGCTTAAGGGGCCGCGCTTGGACCAATAAATTTTTTAAAATTTTTTAAAATTGTTATTTTTTAATTTTATTATTTAAAATTATAAATTATATAAAATTTATTATTTAAAATATAAAAAAAAAGTTATAAGTTGGAAAATCGCCATAAGGGGTGATGATTTCTCAACTAATTATTATTATTTTTTTTTTAAATACGATGAAGGAAAATCGCCATGGCTCATGGCGATTTTCCTTCATCATTTAAAAAAAAATTGATAAACATGTTGGGAAATCGTTATGCGCCATGAAGATTTCTCAATATGGCTAAAAAAAGCGAATTTGATAATTAAAACAAGAAAAATGATAATTTGAGAATTAAAAAAATATATATTGTGATTAAAAAAACCGAAAAATCTTTGTTAGCATATATTTTTGGGTTTATCTGGAGGTGACGACTACAATGGGTGTAACACCCTGTCCGGATAATCTACCTAAAATCCGGCAGAGTTTCCTTTCTATCTCAACTATAACCCTCCTGCAAATAAAACTCAATTCAAATCCTCAACCAACAATATTTCTCAATACTATTATCACATATATCCATGCATATTCAAAAATTATACATGATCAATTTATGCTCAAGTCAAAACATATTGATCTATTGTCTCATATCTTCAAATATATACAATATATCCAGAAGTAAACCTATCTCGGCAAGGTTTACTAGATAAAAACATCAAAAGATCAAGACTTCAATAAATTTTTAGTATGATGCCCACCACGTCAAAATACTATTTGAAGCAGAGAATAGAGGAAGGTTGCAATCCCGACACCTGTCACCTGAAAATGAGAATATGAAAAGGTGAGATATATGAATATCTCAGTGAGTAAACAACTTTTAAAACATTTGAAAACTATGATTATAATCCTTTAAAACATAATAGACGCTTTCAAAATAAATAATAGTAAAACCATAATGAATAATTCAAAGACATAGCAAAGTTCTCAAATGTATAACAATATTATAATATTAAATCAATGTATAAAATCTGTAAAGTAAATCAAGTTCCGTATAGTTGGGCTCCAACTTTCTGTCATGCACAAGAGTACATCCATGAAATAACCAGGCAATATCCATTTAGGCATACTAGTAGCCGGCCCCAAAGGCCAATACCACCATAGGACGCCCCAAAGGCATATATGTGTCGCTATGATGTGCCCCCAAAAGGCAAATATAACGGGATAGGGACTCTGGAGGTGGCTCCCACCACAAAGGCGTAGCACGCAGCTCTTATACCCCAGTCTAATATCACAAAATTGGAACTCTGGAGGTGGCTCCCGCCACAAAGGCGTAGCACGCAGCTCCCACATTCCGATCAAGGGTATAATCTCATACATTAAGTCAGGTGGATCCAAAACCATGTACGTCAAATTCTATGTATAATCATATTTCATAAATCAACCAACTTGCTCGATATAATATTTCTTGAAATAAATGTACTTTAATAGCAAATCAATTCATATGATTATATATCGGATATACCTTTAATACGTAAAATAAATATCATGCTAAAAATATATATATATATATATAATTATAATTAAAGAAATTTCAAATAACTATAGTTGTCGTCTACTCACAATCCTTGAGATGATCTCACTATACACCTGATGCACCCAAAAGAGTGTATCTTATTTAACCTTGCACTAAAAAAATCAATTGTAAGTATAATGATTAGCAAGGGTCGAGTCCTCAGGGATTGGGTTTTAATTTATGAGTTATTAGTTTATAACTTACGTTCAAAGAAAACAATAAAAGAAAAGGGGTTTTTGAAGCCAGATTTAAACTAAAGTAAATAATAAGAATAAGATGCAAGGCGGTATAACCAGCCAATAAAAATATATATACTAAATTAGGCGGTATAACCAGCCAATAAAAATATATATACTAAATTAGGCGGTATAACCAGCCAATAAAAATAAAACAAAGTTAATATACAAATTAGGCGGTATAACCAGCCAATAAAAATAAATATACTTTTAAAAATAAGCAAACTAGAAAAGTAAGAAAACAAGTAAGTAAGAAGAATCAAATATGAAAAATATGGTTAAGGTTTCATTCTCCACCACTAGACATCATTAAGAATCAATTTCAGATCTATCAATATCAACCAACTATCAAAGTTAACAACCGTAGATAACAACAAGCTCTGTTATCCCAATCTTTCCTTAATTTGTCGTTAAATAGAACAAGCTCTCTATTTAATCTCTAACCATTAAACAACCTAGAATAAGCTCTCTAAATTCAATTTAATGGCAGCTTTATGATGAGAAAGATAGGTTGATCTAAGCAACAAACACATAAGCTCGGATTGTTCAACTTAGGTTATGTTCCACTTTGCAATTATTGAAAACTTGACCATAATCATTAATCACAAATTGCCACTTATGAATAGGAAATCAAGACAATTACACGGATCAAGACTCCTAAACTAGCAATAGATAATTATCAAGATCTATCTAGTTGTACACCTAAATAAATCAAGACAACATCATGAACAATTCTTGTAGAAGAACATAAGCAACTTTGATAGAAAATTAATGATAGATAGAATCTGAAAATCAATCACAAAACGTGTCTAGGGCTTTGAAATCACCCTTAACCAAATAGAAGTTTAGCCTAGCATAGGCATCATAAACATAAACATAAAATTAAAGAGAATCTAAGAAGGAAATAAAAGAAAGAAAGAAGAAGAAGAAGAATATTAATTATCCAACCTCTTGCTCTTTCTAAAGAAAAAGAAAACTAGAGAAAAGAAAGAAGAAAAAAACTTAGAGAATTTTGTTAAAATGGCTAATATCCTATCAATCTCCAATATGATCCCTTACAATCATCCAAGGCCCTCTATTTATACACATTTTGGAGGGCTAAATGACAAGAGACAAGCTTTACAAATTTCAAAGGTAGGTATAATAGGTGGGTGCATTTTCTAACAATTTTCGTCATGTATGACGCTTTTGATCAGCCAACTTGATGGTCGATTTTGTCAATTTTGGAGGCCTTATCGGATCACATGGTCTTCTAGACAAATGTTACCCTATCAGTTACTGATCCATAGCCGTTGGAATCAGCTCATTTGCTGATGTGGATAAGAAGATATGGGCATAATACGAAAACAGGTCAGCACAGACGTCATTGCACATCAGCCAACTTGATGGTCGATTTCGCTAGGGAAAACGACTCCGTTTCAAGAAGTGTAAAACATGAAAAAGATAGATATGCCTCTTAGCTTTGTATGGCTACAAATTTCAGCCTTATTGCTTCAGTGAAACTCGAGATATAGCTGATATGGAAAAAGGTGTCGGAACTGGAACTGAACTGGATTTGCCCTTAATTCTAGTAATCTGAAATCACTCAAAGAAACTTGTGAAAAACACCAAAATACATAAAAATATAAAAGATCATAAACACAATTAGACTAAACAATAATAACTCGTATTTGACACAAAACAATAATAAAACATAACTAAAAACTATATAATTATACGAGTTATCACACCCCCACACTTAGATTGTTGCTAGTCCCTAGCAATGACTCAATAAAAATAAAATAAGAAAATCTAATCTAATCCATTTTCGTAGGAAATCACGGTGGCACTTAGCATGTGACACAAGCCTTTAAACCCCTAGGTGTCCCTAGTGGACGAGTTTAGTCTCGTGAGGGTTTACTAGAACGATACCCACAAACATTGAAAAACTAAAATATAAATAAACTGCATATACTAAAAATATTTACTCCTAATCCTTTCAATACAAATTAGAGACAATATTTGAACAAGTCTTATAAACTAATCAATAGCTTAAAGAATTTCACAAAAAATCATGCTTGAATGTAAATTGTTTGAGTTAAGCCAATATTAGCATAACATATCTCAATCAAAATATTGCATGTTCAAATTTAATCTCAACTTCTCACATGGGATACCCTCATGATTTTCACTCTTTAAAGTAGTGGTGAAGTGTTTACACTCAATCAATCTCATGAAAACAGTTCTACCATATTCTTGCTTGTCCACCTATTCTCCACTATTTAGATCATACAACTTCATGAATCAAGAGGTCTTTAATCAAGGTTGTAATGGGGCCAAGGGGTTTGTAATGTGGTTGAAGAACAAAAGGATAAAGATATCACAAAGGTTCCAAAGAGTTCATAAAGTTTAGAGATATAAAAAGATCATACAAAGAAACTTCTCAAAACTCTTTACAAGTACATAGTCACCTAGGCCGGATATTCATGTTGGGCCTTTTCTTCATTCTAAACGACTTTGTAACATCTTTTTCTTTTTCCACAAATTCAAGAGATGATTCATATTTTTTTTTTACATAGGAATGTATTTGCCAGTATTCCATTTCTTTTTCTCTTGACTTTTCTTTTCTTTTCCCCCCACACTTATTTCTTGTTTCTAACCCAAATTTTTAACTAAAAATATCCCTTGTCTTTGCAACTTGTCTCAAAACATCCTAATTCATCTTTGGAACAAAGGTAAAGATATAAGTATATTTAGGTTAGGGACAAGTTATGGTTACCAAAGAGATAGCTTATTCAATGTAGGCTCAAATTGGTTCACTAAGGGTGTGTTCTCTTGGCACATCAATAAGGGATGGCTGTTTGGCCCTGGCTAAAAATCCTAATGCCTCTATCATATTCATGTTGTCACATGTATCAATATAGTCTCAAACGGTTTAAAGCAAGTTCTAGAGAATCATGTAATCATAAGAGCACTCAAGAAAGAAATTAGATTGATTTGTATAATGCATCAATCATTATAGGCTCAAAAACTCACAAGGATGATTATACAAGTCAGATTAAGTCTAAACATGCTTCTTTCTCAATCAACATATTATATTAACATTGGCTCATAAAAAGGTTGACATCAAGCTCAATTCTCATGAAAATCTTCTCACTAATAAATCTGTTTTAGACTTATGCAATTCATATCTCATCATTGTATTAAAAAGGAACTAAAACTCACAAAAAAAAATAATAATAATAATAAAGAAAAAAAAAATAGTAGACAAAAATAAAAGAAATCCTAAATCATTCCCCCCCACACTTAATTCTTACATTGTCCTCAATGTAAGTCTATTAACTCAAATGAAAGAATCATGTGTAAGAGAAAAGAACTAATAACATAAGAATAGGAACAACTAAGACTCAAAACAAAACAAAACCATGCAACCTAAATAATCCTAAAATACTAAACAAAAATTAACAAGTAAACATAAAAAGATTAAAATCAAACTGACAAGGTATGTCTCAAGTCTCCCTTACTCAGACCTTGTTCAGAATGAATACTTCTAAATTGCTTAAAACACAACAAACTCTTTTTTTTTTTTTTTTTTTTGAAAAGAAGAAATCAAACTGACAAGGTATGTCTCAAGTCTCCCTTACTCAGACCTTGTTCAGAATGAATACTTCTTAATTTTTTTTTTTTTTTTAAATTAGCAAAATATGTCCCTTACCCCCTACTAAAATATGGCATTGTCCCCAATGTCAAATTTTAAAGGTAGAATTTAGGAGATATTACTTGCAGAGGTTGCTAACCACTTATTATAACTGAGACACAACAAGCAAAATGTTAGATAATGTCACAAAGACAAAGTGCAATCCACTCCTTGCTCGTCCATATCTCTTTTTCTTTTTCCGAGCATTTGCGAAACAACCGTAGCAGATAAACACTCATAAGCTTGGAGCTTTTTAAGTAAATCTTCAATGGTTGTAGCAGAAATTATGGTTCTCCTTGCCTCTGAAAACATGAATCCATTATCCACAGCATTATCTAAATATAAAAGCAAATTACTAAAATAACCATTAATATTAAGCAAACCAATGGGTTTCTTATTTGTGACCAAAGATGACCAAGGAGCCACGCAAGCTATTTCTTCCAATGTACCCAGACCTCCTGGTAAAGCAATGAATGCATCGGCAGAATGGTACATGATTGTTATCCGTTCAGGGACACTCCAGACTTGTATTTCCTTACCCACGGTAGGTCCACAAAAACTTGTGAATAGTTTTGGCACGATTCCTAGAACTGGACTTCCTCCGGCGTGTGCTGCTGTAGCGACTGCTCCCATTAAACCCGTACTACCTCCTCCATAAATCAAGTGGATCTTTTGTTGGGCAAGTATTACTCCAACTCTTATGGCTTCATCAGCGAATATGTTATTTTTTCCTGGATAAGCACCTCCAAAGACACAAATTTTTTTAATGCGCTGGGATGAAGTACTTTCCATTTTTTTTTTTTTCGAGTGCCTGAAAGAGAATGAGTACATGGTGTAATATATAGAGGACTCAGTAGTGAATCAGACAAGAGTAATAATGTCGCCGAAAGTGTATCTGACCTGTCAAAAGAAAATGTTAACCTAACAAAAGATTTTTGCGTGATTTCAGGAAGAAAATCAAAAAGAGAAAAAAAAATCAACCGTAAAAGACAAATAAAAAAAAAACGAGAATAGTTACACAAATCGAACAACACGTAAATTAAACCAAAATAAAGTTATTGCAAATCAAACCAAAAGCTGAGAAGTCATTTATTGTAGTTGTGATTGTGGCTCACATCTTCCTCTGGTTTTACGTCCAGAAACGGCTTAAACGCCTTCTATGAGTCGAGGATATGCTTCCCATCCAGTTTTCTTACAAGCTGGCAAACAGGGTCTTTTAACATCAGATTCCCAAGATGTTGCCATTCCCTTTGGAATTGCGGCCATAAATCAAGAATTTCTCTTTGTACGTCTCCACTAGGATGCGTCTCAAGAGAAAGTTGGATATTACCCAAATTCTCCTTACTCAGTCCATCCTTAATGAATTCAATTTTATCATCTCGATTAGAGGACGGAATCCCAATAGAACGACATTTACCGTTACACGTCCATCGTGCACATTTGTGGCAATTTGAACTCATGCGCTTTGCTCGTCGCTTCTTTGCAAAAGTGCTTCTACCTGTACCTGGTAAATGCAAAACAGGAAGATATTCATCTTCACGTACCTTGGCTTCAATTATCCAACGTATGTCGTCAGGAATCCCTTTGTGCATAAGCATTCTTAATCTTTCAAGTCGAACTTGGTAAAGCTTCAGTAAAATATTTCGAGGAAAAGGAGGAAATCGTTTCTGCAATCTTGTGAGAATATCATCCATCCTGAAAAAAAAAATGAAAAAAAATTGAAAGAGAAATTGGAAGAGAAATTTATATACAATATCAGTTTTGTGGGTAGCTGATGGAACCGATTTAAATAATCACGGAGTACCGTTATCCGCCATTTAACCGGGGTTAAAAAAAAATTATATTTACATCTAGTTATTTTCAAAACAAGGATCAGAAAGTAAAACAACATAAAAAGACTCAAAAACAAAACACTCTAAATAAAATCCTAAATTCTTCCCCCCACACATAATTTTTACATTGTCCTCAATGTAATGCTATTATCCCCCAATGCAAGAATTATATGTAAGAGAAAAGAACTATTAAACAAAAGAAAAGAAAAACAATAAAAGATAGAATGATGGAGAGTAAGGAATATGCAAATATGATATAATAGATGCTCTCCATCCTTTTGGGTTGCCTCTCCAAGAAGCGCTTGGTTTATTGTCCTCAGCTTGACTTAGACCCATGCCATTATTATTCAACATACTTTGGCTCAAAAAGTGGAAACTCCTCCACATCTTGTATTGGAAAGTTCTCATAGTAAGGCTTCAATCTATGACCATTCACTTTGAATGCCTTATCTGTTTTCGGGCTTTGGATTTCAACTACACCATGAGTAAATACATTAGTAATAACAAAAGGTCCAACCCAACGAGAACGTAACTTACCTGGATATAACTTAAGGCGTGAATGGAAGAGAAGAACTTTTTGTCCAACAACAAATTCTTTTCTTGATATCATCTTGTCATGGAATGCCTTAGTCTTTTCCTTGTAAATCCTAGAATTCTGATAGGCATCATTCCTTATCTCCTCTAATTCTTGTAGGTCAAGTTTTCTTTTCTTTCCTATCTCATCCATCTCCATGTTGCATTGTTTGATAGCCCAATATGATTTATGTTCCAATTCAACCGGAAGATGACAAGGCTTACCATAAACAAGTCGATAAGGAGACATACCAATGGGTGTCTTATATGCTGTCCTATAAGCCCAAAGTGCATCATCAAGTCGTGAACTCCAATCCTTCCTATTTGGATTAACTGTCTTTTCAAGGATGGACTTAACTTCTCGGTTTGACACTTCAGCTTGCCCACTAGTTTGAGGATGATATAAGGTGGAGACCTTGTGTGTGATGTTATACTTCCTCAAAAGTGCTTCCATAGTCCTATTGCAAAAGTGAGTACCTCTATCGCTGATTATGGCCTTTGGCGTTCCAAACCTAGCCAAGATGTTAGTCTTGACAAAATCTGAAACAACTTTAGAGTCATTAGTCCTAGTGGATTTTGCTTCCACCCACTTTGAAACATAATCAACGGCAAGTAAAATATAAAGATTACCAAAAGAAGGAGGAAAAGGTCCCATGAAATCCATGCCCCATACATCAAAAATTTCAACAATAAGTATTGGAGTTTGAGGCATTTGATTTCTAGGACCTAAGTTACCTGTTCTTTGGCAACGATCACATGACTTGCAAAAAGAGGTATGCATCTTTGAATATGGTAGGCCAATAAAATCCAGAATCAAGAACTTTCATGGCTGTTCTTTTGGATCCAAAGTGTCCTCCACATGCATAAGAGTGACAAAAGGTGAGAATAGATTGAAATTCAGTTTCGAGTACACACCTTCTTATAATCTGATCGGAGCAATGCTTCCAAAGGTAAGGTTCATCCCATATGTAGTATTTGGCATCACTCTTGATCTTATTTCTTTGAGCTTGTGTCAACTCTTGTGGCAACTTCTTGGTAACTAAGTAATTAACAATATCAGCATACCAAGGAGTTGTTGTACTTATAAAAAGAAGTTGCTCATCCGGAAAGTTCTCATTCAAGGGTAGTGCATCCTCTTCATGAACTAAACGGCTAAGATGGTCCGCAACCAGGTTGTCACTACCTCTCTTATCTTTTATCTCCAAATCAAACTCTTGTAAGAGAAGTATCCATCTAATCAACCTTGGTTTGGCCTCCTTTTTAGTGAGCAAGTACTTAAGGGCTGCATGGTCAGAATATACAATTACTTTAGTACCAATTAAATAAGATCGAAATTTTTCTAAAGCAAATACAACAGCCAAAAGTTCTTTTTCAGTAGTGGAATAGTTCAATTGAGCATCATTAAGAGTTCGGGAGGCATAATAAATGGCATGTGAGGCTTTGCCAACCCGTTGGCCCAAAACAGCTCCAATGGCATAGTCACTAGCATCACACATGATTTCAAAAGGTACATTCCAATCTGGTGGTTGGATGATAGGAGCTGATGTCAAGAGTCCCTTCAATGTTTCAAACGCCTCTTTGCATTTATCATCAAAGTGGAAAATCACATCTTTTTGTAGTAGCTTGCAAAGAGGTAATGTGATCTTTGAGAAGTCTTTGATAAATCTCCTATAGAAACCTGCATGTCCAAGAAAAGAACGAACCTCTCTCACATTTGTGGGAGGTGGTAAAGAATGCATAATATCTATTTTAGACTTATCAACCTCTATCACTCTAGAAGAAATAACATGGCCCAAAACTATTCCTTGTTCTACCATAAAGTGGCATTTTTCCCAATTCAAAACAAGGTTAGTTTCCATGCATCTTTCAAGTACAAGTGTAAGGTTCTCTAGACATCTATCAAAAGAATCACCATAGACACTAAAATCATCCATAAATACTTCTATGATGTTCTCTACATAATCTGAAAATATGCTAACCATACACCTTTGGAATGTAGCTGGTGCATTACAAAGACCAAATGGCATACGCCGGTATGCAAAAGTACCAAATGGACATGTGAATGTTGTTTTCTCTTGGTCCTCCGGAGCAATGGCTATCTGATTATAACCTGAAAAACCATCAAGAAAACAATAATGAGAATGGCCAGCTAACCTTTCAAGCATTTGATCAATAAAAGGTAAAGGAAAGTGGTCTTTGCGAGTTGTGGAATTAAGTTTACGATAATCAATACAAACTCGCCATCCTGTTTGAATCCTAGTAGGAACAAGTTCATTCTCATTATTTGTTACCACCGTTACACCTGATTTCTTTGGAACCACTTGGACTGGGCTCACCCATTTGCTATCCGAGATAGGATAGATCACTCCAACATCTAGGAGTTTCAGTATCTCCTTTTTCACAACCTCCATCATAGGAGGGTTCAATCTTCTTTGTGCTTCTCTTGTTGGTTTAGACCCTTCCTCTAACAAAATCCGGTGCATGCACATGGATGGGCTTATTCCCTTGATATCGGCAATTGTCCAACCAATTGCTGTTTTATGCTCTCTAAGCACCTGGATAAGTCGCTCTTCTTGCAAAGGTGTGAGCTCTTTGGCAATGATGATCGGTAGTGTGTCCTTTTTACCTAAGAACACATATTTCAAGTGGTTCGGTAGTGGTTTCAATTCTAAAGTTGGTGCCTGCAAAATGGAAGGTAGAAGTTTCTCATTAGATAAAGGCAAATCAATAAATGAAACATCAAACCTTGCATCTTTAGGTTGCAGCGAGTGTAAAGATTCTAGTGCCCCTTCCACCTGGTCACTCAAGGCTAGTTTAGCATTCCCCATTCCGAGATGGTTGCTAATGACTATTTCTACACTATCTTCACCATCTAGCTCATAAGCTTGCTGCACTAGTGAGTCAATTATATCAATATTAAAAACAGAATGCACATCACTAGGATATCTCATGGCCTCAAAAATGTTAAAGCGAATTATTTCACCATCAAATTCCATAGTTAAAGTGCCATCATGTACATCTATTTTAGTTCTTGCTGTTTTCAAGAATGGTCTCCCTAATAGAATAGGTGTGGGATTAGAAGACATCTCATCTTCCATCTCAATAACATAAAAGTCAGCGGGAAAAACCAATTCATTAACCTGTACAAGAACGTCTTCTACAACTCCTCTTGGATAAGTGTTAGAACGGTCAGCAAGTTGTATTATAACACCGGTTTCCTCTAATGGTCCTAGATTCAATGAAGCATAAATTGAATATGGCATGACATTAATAGATGCCCCTAGATCTAGCATAGCACGCTCAAACCTGGTGTTGCCTATCTTACAAGGAATGGTAAACATACCTGGATCCTTGCATTTAGGTGGGAGTTTCTTTTGAAGAACAGCTGACACATTCTCCCCCACACTTACCTTTTCATTCCATTTCAACTTCCGTTTAGATGTGCACAACTCTTTTAGGAACTTGGCATATCTTGGCACTTGCTTGATAGCATCTAGTAAAGGAATGTTCACCTCTACTTTCCGGAAGGTTTCCAAAATTTCCTTCTCTTGCTTCTCCTTCTTGGACTTTGCTAACCTGCTAGGAAAAGGTGGAGGAGTTATATAAGAAGGAAAGGATGGTTTAGGAATTACCTTTTTTAGTGGCTCGTTGGGATGTGAAGAGGATGCCATGGTATTGTTCTCCCCTTGAGCACTATCATTTTGTGGTGTCTCTAGCTGTTTCCCACTTCTTAAATTTATAGCATTGGCATTCTCTCTTGGATTCACTATGGTTTGGAAAGGTAATTTCCCAGAATCCCTTGCTTGCATTTGACTCATGGTTGTTGCCAATTGCCCTATTTGAGTCTCCAAATTTCGAATACTTGTCTTTGTTTCCTGTTGAAATTGAATTGTATTAGTAGAAAGAGCATTAACAAGATCTTCAAGAGAAGTACCTGAATTTTGGGTGGGTGGTAGTTGTTGTCGGGTTTGGTATGGTTGTTGCACTCTTTGCTGAAAACCCGGTGGCCTGTGGTCAAATGGTGGAGGAATAGTTTGTGATTGGTTCCCTCCGTAATTGAAGTTTGGATGATCCCTCCATCCTGGATTGTAAGTGTTTGAGTAGGGATCATATTTCCTTGATTGGTTCTGAAATCCACCCATGGCATTCACATGTTCATTGGTATCCTCTTGAAGTGTTGGACACATATCAGTTTGGTGCCCTATGTTTGAACATATGCCACAAGCCTTTATTTGTTGTATTTTACGTACAGCCAATTGTTGAACAAGAGAAGTCAGTTTATCAAATTTTTGTTCAAGGGATGATATACTTACCTCATTAACTCTCTTGGGTTGTGGTGGTGGATCTTGTCTCATTGAGAACTGTTGAGAATTGGCTGCCATGTTGGAGATTAATGTTCTAGCAGCCCTGGGAGTCTTATCAACTAGAGCTCCCCCACTAGCGGCATCTATCATACTTCTCTCCATGGGCATGAGACCTTCATAGAAGTATTGGATGAGAAGTTGTTCACTTATCTGATGATGTGGACATGATGCACAAAGTTTCTTGAACCTCTCCCAATATTCATATAAGGACTCTCCGTTGTATTGCCGAATCCCACATATCTCTTTCCTAATGTTGGCAGCCTTAGATGCTGGGAAATACCTTTCCAAGAATGCTTTCTTCAAATCATTCCATGTAGTGATGGTCCCGGATGGTAGATAGTAGAGCCATTCCTTTGCTGAATCAGCTAGAGAGAATGGGAAGGCTCTCAACTTAACTTGCTCTTCCGTGACCCCTGTTGGTCTCATGCTTGAGCAAACTACATGGAATTCCTTGAGGTGCTTATTTGGATCCTCTCCTGCAAAACCATGAAAAGTTGGGAGAAGATGAATCAAACCAGATTTTAATTCAAAAGCTACCTCAAGATTAGCATATTCAATGCATAATGGTTGTTGACCCAAGTCCGGAGCGGCTAGCTCCTTGAGAGTTCGGTTGTCAGCTGCTGCCATCTCTCCTTGCTTCTCTTGGATGTTTTGGATCAACTCCTCAATTGGTTGTTGGTGAGAAGTTATAAATTCCCGAATTTTCCTAAGTCGTAAGTCTTCTTCGGGGGCTTGGAACATTCACTAATAAAAAAAAAATAAGAAAGTAAATAATTAGAACAGAAAATAAGAATAAACCAATAAACTAATAAACTAAAGAAAGCAATCCCCGGCAACGGCGCCAAAAATTTGATGCACCCAAAAGAGTGTATCTTATTTAACCTTGCACTAAAAAGATCAATTGTAAGTATAATGATTAGCAAGGGTCGAGTCCTCAGGGATTGGGTTTTAATTTATGAGTTATTAGTTTATAACTTATGTTCAAAGAAAACAATAAAAGAAAAGGGGTTTTTGAAGCCAGATTTAAACTAAAGTAAATAATAAGAATAAGATGCAAGGCGGTATAACCAGCCAATAAAAATATATATACTAAATTAGGCGGTATAACCAGCCAATAAAAATATATATACTAAATTAGGCGGTATAACCAGCCAATAAAAATAAAACAAAGTTAATATACAAATTAGGCGGTATAACCAGCCAATAAAAATAAATATACTTTTAAAAATAAGCAAACTAGAAAAGTAAGAAAACAAGTAAGTAAGAAGAATCAAATATGAAAAATATGGTTAAGGTTTCATTCTCCACCACTAGACATCATTAAGAATCAATTTCAGATCTATCAATATCAACCAACTATCAAAGTTAACAACCGTAGATAACAACAAGCTCTGTTATCCCAATCTTTCCTTAATTTGTCGTTAAATAGAACAAGCTCTCTATTTAATCTCTAACCATTAAACAACCTAGAATAAGCTCTCTAAATTCAATTTAATGGCAGCTTTATGATGAGAAAGATAGGTTGATCTAAGCAACAAACACATAAGCTCGGATTGTTCAACTTAGGTTATGTTCCACTTTGCAATTATTGAAAACTTGACCATAATCATTAATCACAAATTGCCACTTATGAATAGGAAATCAAGACAATTACACGGATCAAGACTCCTAAACTAGCAATAGATAATTATCAAGATCTATCTAGTTGTACACCTAAATAAATCAAGACAACATCATGAACAATTCTTTTAGAAGAACATAAGCAACTTTGATAGAAAATTAATGATAGATAGAATCTGAAAATCAATCACAAAACGTGTCTAGGGCTTTGAAATCACCCTTAACCAAATAGAAGTTTAGCCTAGCATAGGCATCATAAACATAAACATAAAATTAAAGAGAATCTAAGAAGGAAATAAAAGAAAGAAAGAAGAAGAAGAAGAATATTAATTATCCAACCTCTTGCTCTTTCTAAAGAAAAAGAAAACTAGAGAAAAGAAAGAAGAAGAAAACTTAGAGAATTTTGTTAAAATGGCTAATATCCTATCAATCTCCAATATGATCCCTTACAATCATCCAAGGCCCTCTATTTATACACATTTTGGAGGGCTAAATGACAAGAGACAAGCTTTACAAATTTCAAAGGTAGGTATAATAGGTGGGTGCATTTTCTAACAATTTTCGTCATGTATGACGATTTTGATCAGCCAACTTGATGGTCGATTTTGTCAATTTTGGAGGCCTTATCTGATCACATGGTCTTCTAGACAAATGTTACCCTATCAGTTACTGATCCATATCCGTTGGAATCAGCTCATTTGCTGATGTGGATAAGAAGATATGGGCATAATACGAAAACAGGTCAGCACAGACGTCATTGCACATCAGCCAACTTGATGGTCGATTTCGCTAGGGAAAACGACTCCGTTTCAAGAAGTGTAAAACATGAAAAAGATAGATATGCCTCTTAGCTTTGCATGGCTACAAATTTCAGCCTTATTGCTTCAGTGAAACTCGAGATATAGCTGATATGGAAAAAGGTGTCGGAACTGGAACTGAACTGGATTTGCCCTTAATTCTAGTAATCTGAAATCACTCAAAGAAACTTGTGAAAAACACCAAAATACATAAAAATATAAAAGATCATAAACACAATTAGACTAAACAATAATAACTCGTATTTGACACAAAACAATAATAAAACATAACTAAAAACTATATAATTATACGAGTTATCAACACCTCGACCTGAAACTTCGGGATCCACAGGTGACGTCGGATCTATGTGGCCTAGAGATTAACAATAATTAGTATCTATACATGCTCAAAGCATTACACAATTTTGAATGCAACTTAAGTCCCATTAATCTACCCCATAGTCAATACTAATTTCTCATACTCAAAACAACATATCCTTAATTTTTAATATCATTTCCATAATCATTTTCTCCATAATCATGTCCTTATCAAATTCCTTTCTAGTATTCCATGCCTTAGAGATTTTCATAATCCATAACCATCCTTTAGTACTATATTTCTCTTAAGCAATAAATTCCTTAATATCAAGTTAGATTAGAAAATCATAACTTGAGTTTGGTAAGGAATTTTGAGATGATTCCAATTGGTTTATTTCAACCAATATGCCTAATTTATGAAGAAAATCTAATTTATGAAGAAAATAACTAACTTATACAATTAGAACAAAATTTTGATCAAATTTGATAAATCCCGAAACTATGCTGAAACAGTGGTCAACACTGAACAGCCAACTTCACCGAATTTTATCTTTTTAACCGATTATCGATTTTGGGTGATTCAAAAACCAAAATTCTCATATTGAAGTCTAGTTTCTAGGAAAAATATCAAAAAAATACAAACCCTGATGTGCCGAACCCAAAAAATTCGAACAGCAAGCATGCTCAACTTCCCCTGTTTTGCTTTTTTCTTCCCATTTTCTTGTTCATGCTTTCAAATCCTTTTAATTCTTACCAAGTTGAGTCAAATTCATACTTAATAGATGGAATTCAGACCTTAACATGTTTATGGAGCTAAGATCTTAGCATGCTCAAGTAGAATATCTAAAGAAAAGGAAGAATTTATCAAGAAACTAACCTTGGATGTAATTATTGTTGAGATTTTGGTGGAGTTCTTGAAGAGGAATGTTAGAGGAGATGAAGAGAATTTGAGAGGGGAGGGTGCCGGCTAGCTCATTTAGAAATGAAGAAAATTTTCTAGAAATTTCAAGATAATAAGATGACCAAAAGATTTTTTTTTTTTAACTTCTGGTATAATTGCCCATTAGTCCCTCAACTTTTATAAATAACCATCAAGCCCCTAAACTTTTTAATATGTTCAATTTGATCCTTTCTTCTTTTATTTTCTTCACTTATAATTTCTTACCAACTTCCAAGTTTGCCCTTAAAATAAATTTCGGGATTTAACTTTACATGATTGTACGTAACCTGGGTTGTTACAATGGGAACTTATTTGGTGAGAACCAAATGAGAACCCTTCTTTATTTTCGATAAACGTGTAAAAAGTAAAATAAAATTATTAGTTAAAGAAAATTATAAAAAGGGTATAAATAATTTATTTATTCATAACAAAGGTAATAATGAAAAAAATTATGTATTCTTAAATGATGAATTAATAATAATAAATATTTTAAAGAAAATAAAAGATTAAAAAATAATTAGATTTGTGATTAGATTTGTTTACGAATTACATTACTTGTCAAGCTTATTAGTATAGTCGATTCAACCCATGATATTTTTTTTATAAATAAATAACTAAATAAATATTTTAATTTAATTTTAAAATATTAATATTAATATAAAAATATTTTTAATTAAATAAAATTTGAATGAACTATTGAGTCAAATTTGATTTCAAATTTAAATTTTAGAGGTATCGGTCGAGTGTAATGCGATTCGATTTATAAACATCTTCAATCAGTCAATGTCTAAATCAAAATTTTTTTTCTTACTTTTTATGTTTGTTAAGATAATATTTAATAAGCATTTGAGTTACTTATTTCAAATGCTTTTCCTTTTTATTTATTTTTTTTTGTATAAGATAAACTTCATTTTTTTTTCTTCGTGAAATGGGTATTAGGAGGTAACTCAGATGCTTTTCAAATTTTCGTGAAATTATATTGTCCAATAGGAAAATTTTGATGTTTTTATTTTTAATTAATTTCTATGTCAGCTTTAAAAAATATATTTTTTTAGTGCCATGTCAGATGTGTTATGACACATCAATATTTTTGAACATGTCAAATTGTCTAGTCAAATTTTTAACAGAAACTATTATGGATGTTAACAATTTTACTTATTTGCTTCTATTTTAAAAGTAAATGGATCAAATTACTTACAATTTTGGTACAGGGACTAATTTACACTAGACTCTAAAGTATAAGGATCTGACAAGTACTTTGATCGCTTATTAGATATTGTCTTAACAAACATAAAAAATAAGAAAAAAAATTTTGATTTAGACATTGACTGTTTGAAGATGTCTATAAATCGAGTCGCATCATACTCGACCAATACCTTTAATATTTAAATTTGAAATCGAATTTGGCTCAATAGTTTATTCAAATTTTATTTAATTAAAATATTTTTATATTAATATTTAAAAATTAAATTAAATTATTTATTTATTTAGTTATTTATTTATTTATAAAATAATATCATGGGTTGAATCGATTATATTAATAAACTTGACAAGTAGTGTAATTTATGAACAAATCTAATTACAAATTTAATTATTTTTTAATCTTTTATTTCCTTTAAAATATTTATTTTTATTAATTCATCATGTAAGAATACATAATTTCTTTTCATTATTACCTTTATTACGAATAAATAAATTATTTCTATCTTTTTTATAATTTTTTTTAATTAATAATTTTATTTTATTTTTACACGTTTATCGAAAATAAAAAAATTTTTGTTTGATTTTCACCAAACAAATTCTCATGATAATCTTCACCTTATCTGAAAATTGAAATCTTTGATGAGTTGGTTGCGGAAAGGGCAATAGAAAGTCAAAAATGTTGATGTCACAGTTGGTAAGCACGAGGCATGTGACCATGTGACATTGTCGCAGTTGATAAGAATCCAGAAGTCTCCTTTAAATACTTTATATTTATACTAGAATTTGGACGACAAATTTATTTCAATATTATTTTTTTAAAATATATTTTTTTTAAATTATGTATTGAAATGCGTTTGTTAACACGTAATTTTTTTTAAAATAAGTACGAAAGTCGCTATATGATATGATAATTTTCGTGTTTTATATATAACAAAATTTGTTTTAAACTATTGGCCATATGATATGGAGACTTTTCAATTGTTTTTTTAATTTTTTGCTTGTTGGGAAGTCATCATATCATATGGCGACTTCCCAACACTTTTTTTTTAATTTTTTAAATTTAATATTTTGTAATTACATATAAAAATATATATTTTTAAAAAGCCTAAATAATTTTTTTATAATATTATTATTTTTATATATAATTAATTATTTATATATATATATATAAATATATATATAGTATGTAATGATAAATAAGAATAAATTTGCTTAACTTTGAATGTGAAATATGTAAATATTACAGATGCAGAAAACATGCAATTGGTTCATTGTTGATGCGAACTCTCGCTCAATTTGCCAGATTGATAAGGACATTTTCGACGGCTATAACCTTAATTCTTGCATAATTCATAACGTTTTGGTTGGCCTTTCTCCCTGAGGTCCATTTTATTACGAATACGACTTGATTTTGGCCGACCATGTGGATCTCTTCGCATTTTTGGATTGGGACACACTTCTGAACCATTATATTGAGGTCGATAACCTTCATTTGCAACTGCCTCAAACTCATGCCTATAAACATTGAATATAGTGTCAAGTTTATAGACATTGTCCACATATTGCATGCAATCTACATGGATATGTCACAAGCAGCAATTACATGTGAATAAGAGAACCTTTGTACTTGAAACTTCCCACAGTCACACCACATCTTACTAAGCTTTACTTTGTACTTCATTGCAGCAACTCACTCTTGTGGGTCAAGTAACTCCTCAATAAAAAAAGTTTGATTTGCGCGCGTAAAATTACGAACCGAGTGAGAGTTAGCTTTCCTGCGATTTTCTTGCATTGCCTCTGTGACTGTTTCATAGTATGTGTGCCCTCCCTCGATCATTGTTTGTTGCTTGTTGCCCATCTTAACAAAAAGTTCAGCCAACCTATAATATGTTGCCTGCACCAAAGCAATAATGGGAAGATGACGTATCCCCTTCAACACTGAATTGATAGATTCAGCTAGGTTGATTGTCATATGCCCATAGCGTCTTCCTTCGTCATATGATTGGGCCCACTTCTCCTTGGGGATCCTATCAAGCCAATTAGCCGCATCTGCGTTTTCTCCACTAAGATTCTCATACATCTAATGAAAATGGGGTCGCCTCAACTCGTATCCTGATAAAATTAAAAAAATTACTTGTTAATTTCAGTATTATTTTATATATTAAAGGAAATATAAGAGATAAAATAACTATGATCCGATTCCATACCCATGTTGATAATTTGTCGACGCAATTCCTTATTGTTAAACCTCTTCATGAAGTTGACTACAATGTGTCGAATGTAGTACACAGGATATGCATTTGGAGGATTTCATCCACAATCATGGCGTATGATTGCAGTTTTGATGGATTCATGTCGATCAGACATCAAGCATATGCCAGGTTGTGTTGTCACATGTCTACGCAAAATTAGTGAGAAAGAAAGACCAAGCCTCCGCTGTCTCACCCTCTATAATGGCAAAGGCAATTGGTAGTATTTCGGTTGCCATCTTGTGCAATAGCTAACAACAGTGTTCCTTTGTATTTTCTATATAAGAACGTACCGTCTATTTGCACAATAGGTTTACAATATGGAAACCCTTCAATGCACGACTTGAATGTCCAAAATAGTCGATGGAAAAAACATTTTCCTTGGACCACTCGATCACCGTTGTATGCAGGCACCGTTTGAAATTTCACAATTGTACTAGGAACAAAATGTTGCATTGCACCCAACCATTTAGGCAGATCATTGTACGATCTATCCCAATCGCCAAAGACTCGAACAATTTTCTTTTGCTTTGCTTTCCACGTTTTCCTATAAGAAGTGATGTATCCATACTGGATTCTCATCTCAGCAATCAAAACTGAAACAGAAATCTCCGGATTTGCTTGGACCAATGACAGAATGCATGAACAGATCATGTTAGAAACTAATTTGCAATGATCCTGTGAAATTCTTCCCGATGTGCAAGTATGAGGCCCATTATATTTTCTAATCTCCCATACTTATTTCTTCTTCATGAACGTTGCCCTTATTCTCTAATTGCACCCTTTCCCATACATTGGACACTTGCCATGATATTTGGTTGGCTTAGATTCAATAACTCTGTAATCTACAGCATTTTTGATGTTGTAGTGCTTAATAGCTGAAAGCACAGCCTCTTTCGTTGGAAATTGTAACCTAACGCAGAGATCAACTGTAGATGGATTCCAACTCAGAGGTGTAGCAAATGTATGACTATATTCAGGAAATTCTAGCACTTGCATTGCCTCCAGATCCAGGGTGCGCATATGGGATGCATGCTCATATGGGGGAAGAACTCCATAAGTGTTGATATCAGGGCCAACGTCTCGGTCAGAATCATTGCTCTCATCACTGTCATTTGCGAATTCAGCATACTCTTCTTCTTGCTCACAAAAGTCACCTATATATTCACCATGGACTCCACATGATGGAACAAGATCAATATTCACGATGGGATCCACTTGATGGAACAGGATCAACACCAGCTGGCTCATCATCCAGGGCAATAGGAATTGTTGGTGAGACAAATGAATTATGAATTGTTGTAGCTTGAGATGGCACTTCTTTTGTGGGAACGTTGTATGAAGTGGGAACATACAACGGCTGAGAATCATCATCTTTTAGAAGCCCACAATCCTCAATGTCAGCATATATCTCTAGTACACCAACATTTTGAAATGTCTTGTGAGCATGAAACATGCCTCTCACATCATCATCATCTTCTAGTGAAAAAGTCCTTTATCGGACACATCCTTCACCAATAGAAAGAGGAAGCCTATACTTAATCTCTTAAACTCTTTTTGTATTTCCAGCTTTGATTTTTGTATGAATTTTCACCTTCAGTTCCTCTAATGTGACGTCTTAAGTAACACGAAAGCTTTTAGGACGTTCACAGTCAAATGTAGCACCTTCATCAGTATTATGAATTTGGCCATTATAGTAGACCAATGCGACAACTCTGTTGCTCATGTTGTGGTTGTAATAAATACAGAGAATGATGAGAATGATGAGGTATTAGCACTCAACAAAAATGATGAGAGAATAACGAGGTAGTATCATATTTATAATGGTTCATTGAGTGAAAAACTGAGCACTCATTGACTGAAAAATCTGATGATAAATCCCATCCTTTGTACCAATGAAATCTGATTCCTATTTTCCTGCTAGGGTTAATTGAGTGAAAAACTGATCACTCATTGACTGAAAAATCTGATGATAAATTCCATCCTTTGTACCAGACGAAATCTGATTCTCATTTTCTAGTAGGGTTAATTGAGTGAAAAATTGATCATTCATTGACTGAAAAATCTGATGATAAATCTCATCCTTTGTACCGGATGGAATCTGATTCTCATTTTCTAGCTAGGGTTTATTGAGTGAAAAACTGATCACTCATTGACTGAAAAATCTGATGATAAATACCATCCTTTGTACCGGACGAAATCTGATTCCCATTTTCTTACTAGGGTTCATTGGGTGAAAAACTGATCACTCATTTACTGAAAAATCTGATGATAAATCCCATCCTTTGTACCAGACGAAATCTGATTCCCATTTTCTAGCTAGGGTTCATTGAGTGAAAAATCGATCACTCATTGACTGAAAAATCTGATGATAAATTCCATCCTTTGTACCTGAAGGAATTTGATGCTCATTTTCTAGCCAGGGTTCATTGACTGAAAAATATGATGATAAATCTAATCCTTTGTACCAGACAGAATCTGACTGAAAAACTTATGACTCCCTCAGCAAAAACTTGAACCATATAAAAGCCAACAACAATGTGGTCCCAGACATGCTATCCACACTTTCCCAACAAGTTTCAAAGGTCATCCCTGTTATAACAATTATGAATCCCTCAACTGGTCCCTCATCCTCAAAGCTAGACTCTCACCCAGATTTTCCAATTGACTTACTCCCTTTAGAGCTCAGGAATGAGATAGCCCAGAAAACAATCAATACAAGGGCCAAAGATAGAATTTACCTTTTATCAATCCCTTATAATCAGAAAACATGGTGACAATGCTTTCATACCGATTGGGATTAACCCTCAGTTACCATTCCTTCACTTTTTTCGCATACCCTACTACGCTGTCTTCCCCCCAGAACTTCTTCCATTTCTATGTATTTCTGTCAGGTCTATGCCATCACCATCGAATTCCCAACCTTGAACCTTTATTGGGCAACTGAACATTGGTTCCAAATAGATTACTTACTAACAGAATGACAGTCTATCCTCCAAGACTATACTGATACCCTATACGCCTACACCACCATTCTCTTCCATAGACCTTATACAGAAGATAGTTTTCAACCCTGGGCACAACCATACAAGAAATTCCCCTTCTCCATATACGATAATCCTTTTACAAAGGCCAAACTTCACAATGAAATTCTTGACCTACTGTGCCAAAAGAATCAGTACTCCACCCACAAACAATACCCCATACACCAAGAAAAACCATGGGGATCCTACCCTCCAGAGTATGTTTGTAAGTTATGAATGGACTTTAACACCTATGTGACTGTAAACAGACAATTGTTAATGGATGATTGGTATGAAAAACCTTTGCAAACCAGACATGTCAATCTTTCGATCCTACTCCCATCAGAAGCCTTGTACTTTCCCAGAAATCCTTATTGGACAAACAAGAAAATATTTTCCGTTCAAAGAAAGCCTCTACAGAAGAATCTTTGCATACATTCTCCTCAAAAGAAGAGTTCTGAAAAAGAAGACACTGCTTTGTTGCTTTAGCTTTATGTCAACTATTTTATGTCAGTGTGCTTTAGTACTTTTAGACTTGGCAACATTGGATACGACACGGAAAAAATAACTAAAAGCACGACACAAAACGAAAAAAAGCACGAACACGACACGAATATCTCAAAATTTATATAATAAAAAAATTAATTTTTTTTAAAAAAAAGTTAAATAAAAAAACTATATAAATTTTTAAAATAAAAATTTAGAATATGATTTTTCAAATTTTTTTATATATTTTTTGATATATATATATAAATAATTAATTATATATAAAACTAATAATATTATAAAAAAAATTATTTAGGCTTTTAAAATAATTAAAAAAAACAATTTTATTTTTATATATAATTAAAAAATATTAATTTTAAAAAAATTTTAAAAAAAAATAAGTGTTGGGAAGTCGCCATATGATATGGCGACTTCCCAACATGTTAATATATATATATATATATATATATATAAAAAAAACCATTGGGAAGTCGTCATATCATATGGCGACTGTCGTAACGAATATTTCGCGGGATCCATCAAGCGAGGTTGAAAATCAATAATGATACGTGTGAGGAATAAAAGAGGAAAAGACGACTTAATTCCTCTTACGTAAAATAATTGAGGGTTAGTACCCCTATAACGCCCGTATAAAATGGTACCTTATTAGTCATGTATTATCTCAAGTCTCGATGAAAGTCGGTTTTAAATTTGGTATTCAAAAATAATTCCCTTAAACAATCATATTTTATTTGAAAATTATATGGAATTTATTAACATAAAATTTTCCATGCTTCCCGACAAACTCGGCAAAACATGAAATTTTTCCTTGGTTTTGAAATTCTCCGAATGACCCTTATTTTTGAAAAAAAGATATTCCTTCGTTAATGATAATTGATGATATTCTCTTCGGCAAACCCAGCAGAAAACTCATGATTATTTTAACTCGGGAATAATTTTATTTTATAAAAATAATATTTATTTTCATGTATTTTCAAATCATAAAAAAAATGATCATGAATATGCAAAAATATTACTCAGACAAAAATTAAACAACATTCATATTTATCCTGACATGGCGTAATCTAGATGACATGGCACATGAATGAATGACATGGCATATAAATAAATGACATGGCATGTTTGCCATGGCAAAATCCAAATGACATGGCACATGAATGAATGATATGGCATGCTTGACATGGCAAAAACCTGAATGACATAGCATATGTATGAATGACATGGCATGATTGACATGGCAAAATCTAAATGACATATCATATGTATGAATGACATAGCATGCTTGACATGGCAAAATCTAAATGACATAGCATATGTATGAATGACATGACAAAATCTAAATGACATAGCATATGTATGAATGACATGGCATGCTTGACATGGCAAAATTTAAATGACATAGCATTTGTATGAATGACATGGCATAGAATAAATGACCTAGAATGCTTGACATGGCAAAAATCACAAAATGACATCATCATACAATATTCATAATGACATCATAATCACACTAGCAACATGGATATAAAATGACATCAACATGGAATATTCATGAACATAGAATTTTCATAAGTAAAATGACAAACGTAAATATCATGGAATATGCATGATCATGGAATATGCACACATCATCATTTTAAAATTGATTTTTCATGTGAGGAATCACATAAATGGAATATGTCAAAAAAATATTACCGTACTCCCCGACAAACCTGGCAAAGCTTGGAAAATAATTCTTTCATATGACATTTACATGATTCCGAGTAAAACGAAAACCATACGTTTCGATTCCATAAACACGTATGTTGAATAATTTCCTAACCTCCTCGACAAACCCGGCAAATATTAAGAACTAATTCTCGCCAAATGTTTAGGAAACCGAAGAATACATTTTTATGCCAAATTAGGTAAAAACATTTTTAAATATGCAATGCATGAAGATATATTTCTCCCTTGAAGCAAGGACATCCGTATACCTAAAAAGGTATTTGAGTACCTTTGAAAGAAACTTAAATTGGATTTTCGAAAACCGAAAGACTTTGGGTTCGAATTTAAAAAAATTAGAATTTTTAGGATGAAAATTAGGCCTTGACCGAAACCCCCTTTGAAGGCTCTATTTTCCCTAGTTTTAAAACCCAGATTGACCACCCTTGACCCGATTTTATAAAATTCAATTTTATTCTTAAAATGACATTGAAATCACCCTAAGACAGTAACTAATGTCCCAAATTAGCCCCCTCTTAGTATACTAATAAAAACAGAAAATGATTAGTTCTTGGAAACAAATCTGACTCCTACAACCAGTTTTGAAACTCGATTTTTTTAACCTTCTAGAAAATTTCAAAAAATTCTGAAAAATTAGGTTAGACCTAGAACATATTGATCTCTATGGGAAAAAATCAGCTTAATTTTTGGAACAAGGGTACCAGGACCGAAATTTTACCAAAATTAGAACAGTGAGTTAAAACTGCTTTGTCAAAAGCCATTTTTTCAGCCATGATAAAAAAATCTAAAAATCATGAAAAAAATGCCATGGCATCTCCTAAATGACTAATACATGTGGTAAAATAATCATTTTATTTTGACCATGAATGAGTAGTGCCAAAAAATCCCAAAGTCAGAATACCTAATTTAAACTATCACTTTTTCAACTAGCATAGGCAAGGGGTTTTTTTTGGCTTGAGATCATTGGTTGATCTTGACCAAAAACCTAGTTGAAATTACATGAAATGCATGATTTTCAGCCAACCAACTATATGAAAATGAACCAACCATGAGTTAAGAATATGAACAACCAAACCAAGCAAGAAATATCAAGCAAGAAAGTAGAGCTAGTTTCGGCTAGCACAAAATAAATGTAAAAAATTGTCAAACTTAGTTATTTGATAAAGAATGAGGAATAGAGGATAGAAAACCTTGGAAATTTATTTTGAAAACCTTTTTATTCAACAAAAGTTAACAAATCACATGAACAAAAAGAGAAGAAAAAGAATCACAACATCAAAGAAAAGCATTAAAGAAGAAGAAGGGAGGTGATAGCTACCTAGCTATTGCTTTCCAAATCAAGATTGCCAAATTTTTCTCTTCTTTTTCTCTCAAGAGTGAAATGCCTTAAGAAAAAAAATCAAACCCTCCTAATTCCTCTTCTCCAAAATATAGTGAATAATGTCTCAAAAAATGAATTCTTCCCTTTAAAATGTGGTTGCCGATTCCTCTTAATAGTGTAGAGAGTGTGTTTTATTTTTTTGGCCCTTGTCATGCTTTGCATGCTTCCTCCAACATCCTTGCCAAATGGCTAAAAATTGTTCCCTCTAGCATGGTGTTTTCCTTAAAAATAGGGAGCTTGTACCCTATTTGCATTATGCTTTGTTTAAAAATAGGGTGCTTGTCCCCTATTTGCATGATGCTTTCCTTAAAAATAGGGTTTCTCAACCTCTCATTAGCCAACAAATCCACCTCAACCATTTGTGTCTCCTATCTCTACAAAATATCTTTGCCATTTTTCATGATCATGGAGGCTACTATTAAGATATCTTCCTAGATGGCATTTTTGGTCCTACTTGGCATCATCTCATAGCCTTCACATGCTCTTCACGTGGATTTGCAATTTGGAGACCTCCCATTGGCCTAAAATACCATGTAGGCAAAGTAGTGGAGAAGCTTGTCCTTTTAAAAATGTCATCTTGCTATACATCCTTGGCCATTTAATCCATGATAATCACACTCCCTCCCTTGACCAGCTGCTGGCCAAAAATGGCCTGGAAATTTGCAGGCCATTTATCTTTTTTATTTACAAAACGACCCTTTTCAATTTCTTTGATAAAATTGTATTTTGGCCCCCAAACTTATTTTAATTGCAAATGGACCCCAATTTCAAAATTTTCTTTTCCAATTCATCCCATCCAATATAAAACTCAGTTATGGAGGTTTTCATATTTTTTTTAGCTCGGATTCTATTTTCTCGGATTTTTCTCTAAAGTTTCGGTTTAATGCCTGCCAAACTTTGTCTTTTTCATTTGAGCTCCGATTCTGGATTTTTCTTCTCCAATCCCTTCCATAAAATATAAAATTCAGATTTGAAAGTTTTCATAATTTTTCGAGCTCGTTTCCTATTTTTGCCAGAATTTTCTCTTGGAATTTCGGATTAGTGCACCCGAACTTTGCCTTTTTTCATTTGAGCTCCGATTCTGGATTTTTCTTCTCCAATCTCTTCCATAAAATATAAAATTCAGATCTGGAAGTTTTCATAATTTTCTGAGCTCGTTTCCTATTTTTTTCAAAATTTTCTCTTGGAATTTCGGATTAGTGCACCCGAACTTTGCTTTTTTTTTTTTTTTTCATTTGAGCTCCAATTTCAGATTTTCTTTCTCCAATCCCTTCCATAAAATATAAAATTCAGATCTTGAAGTTTTCATAATTTTTTGAGTTCGTTTCCTATTTTTCCTAGAATTTTCCCTTGGAATTTCCGATTAGAGCACCCAAACTTTGCCGTTTTTCATTTGAGCTCCGATTTTGGATTTTCTTTCTCCAATCCCTTCCATAAAGTATAAAACTCAGACCTGTAATTTTCATAATTTTTTGAAGTCGGATTCTATTTTTCTCGGATTTTTCAAAATTGCCCTTTAACCCCCGAAACCTCGATTTTACTCAAAACGGGTCCAATTTCTGAATTTTCCTTTTCCACTGCCTTTGTTATAGATTGAATTGGAGTTGGTACAAAAATGCCCAATTTTTACGATCGAATTCCTCTCCGATTTAGTTTTCACCTTTTCAATAACGAGAATTTTCTCGTTTTTCGTTTTTTCTCCATTCCTTGAGATCCACTTCAAACTGGGACTTGAGACCTTTTTGTTTATTTATCCTTTATCAACTGGGGGCTTCAATTTCACCGAATCGGGTCATCTTCGTAGTTTTTCCCAAATTTGTGAATTTTCTATTTATTGATTAAATCCTTATTTTCTTTTTTCTTCAAACAATTCTTCTTTCAACTCCACTTCAAAATTGGACCATCCAATATCCGTAGTTACTGATCTTTTTACATTTGAAACCTCCAATTTCTTCCAATTTGGTTGTTTTCGCATTTTTCCCTAAAATTGCGCAATTAAGTATTCCTCTACACTGAATTTTTGCAATCGGTCTTTCAAACTCTATATCTTTCGTTGTAGACCTCCAATTTTTAAAATTCGTTCACCATTGTTCAATTCAACTTTGGATCTTGATTTTGACTGAGAGTTGACTTTTTTCGTGATTGACTTTTTAGGATTGACTTTTTTGGGGTTGACTTTTTTCGAGTTGAATTTTTGTTTTGACCTCCGAAATGAAGTCTTGGAGACCCATCTGTGGAATGGTGGAAGTCTTTTGCATTTTGGGAAGTTGAAAAGAGAAAATCACCCTGTTTAGGGGACCCGGACAAAATTAGGTGTCTACAGCTGCCCCTCTTTGATTATTGTTGAGAATCAGGAATACGACAAAGTCCAATAGACAACCATTTTGTTTGGGTAATGAAATCACATGTGAAGGATAGGAAGGAGAATTTTCATTATTGTTTTTTTGTAAACTGTAAAATAAAAGGATTTTCCTTAAATTGAGTTCATTGACTAATCAAGGCTTGACCCGTCTTAAGAAAACAAGTTCGATTTGCAAAAGAAGACAATACCTCGACAGAAGTCCCGAGGCCTTATCTTATCTTGGTATGATTTTGTTTAAAAACAGTAAGATTTGTCCTTAAATTGAGTTCCCTAACTAATCAAGACTTGACTCGTCTTAAGAAAACGAGTTCGGTTTGCAAGAGAAGA
The DNA here is from genome assembly GCA_030761205.1 of Fremontodendron californicum. Classification (NCBI taxonomy): domain Eukaryota; kingdom Viridiplantae; phylum Streptophyta; class Magnoliopsida; order Malvales; family Malvaceae; genus Fremontodendron; species Fremontodendron californicum. Next base: position 3,476,125 of record JAULJL010000045.1, read on the forward strand.
AAATACTCGAAGGTTTTGAAATATAGATGCCCGGAGGTCTCACAGAGTGTTGCTTCTTTGAAAAAGGGTGCCCGAAGGTCTTATCCAAGATTTTGAATATGGTGCCCAGAGGTCTTATCCATGGTTTTTGAAATAGTATCCGGAGGTCTTCAAAAAGTGTCTTTTCTTTGAAAATGGTGCCCGAAAGTCTTCTCCATGATTTTGAATATAGTGCCCAGAGATCTTAAAATATGTATTTTCTTTGAAAATGGTGCCCGGAGGTCTTATCCATGATTTTGAATAGTGTCCGGAGGTCTTAAAAGATGTCTTTTCTTTGAAAATGATGCTTGGAGGTCTTATCCATGAGTTTTGAGAATTATACCCGGATGTCTTTAAAAGATGTATTTTCTTTAAAAATGGTGCCTGGAGATCTTATCCATATTTTTGAGAATTATGCCCAGAGGTCTTTAAAAGATGTATTTTCTTTGAAAATGATGCCCGGATCTTATTCATGATTTTTGAGAATTGTGCCCGGAGGTCTTTAAAAGATATATTTTCTTTGAAAATGATGCCCGGAGGTCTTATTCATGATTTTCAGAATTGTGCCCGGAGGTCTTTACAAGATGTATATATTTTTTTTAAATGGTTCCTGGAGGTCTTATCCATGATCTTTTAGAATTGTGCCTGGAGGTCTTTAAAAAGATGTCCATGTTTTTGAAAGTGTGTTGAAAATTAATTTAAAGGTTTTGAGAGGATGCAAATGCTTCTTGATGCAGACGCAAAGATTAATAAAAATGCAAATGCTTCATGGTGAAATGCAAATGTCTTGGATTGATGCAAATGCTTCTTGATGATGCAGATGCAAAGATCAACAATATGAAAGTGCTTCTAAATGATGTAGATACCGAGATTAACAGCGTGCAAATGCTTCTGTATGATGCAAATGCAGAGATTATCAATGCGCAAATGCTTCTGAATGACACAAATGCAAATATTAGCAGTGTGCAAATGCTTCTAAATGATGCAAGTGCAAAGATCAACATTGACGTAACTACTTCATGGAATGATGTAGATGCAAAAATCGAAATTATGCAAATGCTTCTGAATAATGCAAATGCAAAGATTGACAATGTGAAAAATGCTTCTAAATGATGCAAATGCAAAGATCAATAATAATGCTTCTTGAAAAAATGCGGATGCCCCTACGAATCGTGTTCATGTAAGTGGTCCATGAATGGTGTAACTGCAGTTATCACACAATAATAAAGATGCAATGATCCTAGAAATGATGCAATTGCTTGAGATGACGCAAATGCAAATATGCTTGAAGGATGTAACATTAAAATGTAGATACCCATGAATGATGCAAATGCTTGCTGACAAGGTGCAGATGCAAGCTTAATAAAGAGGTAAGTGCTCATGAATGAAGCCAATGTCCCCGATTTTTTTTCTAGAATTTGACTTAGCCTTTCCAATTCATTATTCCTTTTCAAATCATAGTGTATCTTGAACACTTGTGCCCCATAAGAGATTATTCCCTTTTCAGTCTTTGGCTATCTCCTTGCCCTAATAGTTTTCAAACTTTTATTGACATAAGTCTGTTTCCCGAGTTCTATTTTTTTCTTCTTATATCCGAGAGTCAAGGTCAACCCCGTTGCTCCATACCTTTGGGTTAGAAAAACCCTTGTCTCATGTCAACATCAAAAATGATATTCAAAAATATTTCTATTTTCTTTATTTGTTTTCCCCTTTGGAAAAAATTGCTCAGTTAATGAAAACTTCTGAGCCAAAAATATTAACCCCATAATGTGTGATCTACAAATCTCTTGAAGACTGATGATCATCGTTAGAAATTTTTCTGAATGTTAATTTGGGTTTTCAATTCAAATTGAAAAGCTTGGTACTACAGGATTTTGGTTGATCCAAGAAAGCTTCACAACAAAAAATGTATGTCTCTTCTAGGCTCACAAATGGAACAGGTTTTATAAAACACGAATTCATTGAGAATCAAACAAATTCGACATTCTTTTGGTTTCGAAATCATGGCATTTTGACAAGCGTCTAGATTGGCCGGGATGTTTAAGTTGGAAAGTTAATTTTGGAGAGAAAAAAATTTCAGTTTTTGAAGTCAATCCTCCAAATGAGAACTGGTAATTTGGGAGGTTCAAGAATTCCTAGATGTTCCTCGATTCCTTCAAGATGATCTTCTCTTTTGTGGCATCAGTACTAACATAGATGGCATCGAAAATTCTCATTTTACTCTAGACCGTCCATTTTTGGGTTTTCGCCCTAATGTCCTATTCTTTCCATTTTTTCTTTTTCTTTTTCTTTCTTTTTATTTTTATTTTTATTGTTCTACCATGCACTTGGGAATTCTAAATTCTTCCATAGTGAAATGATAATTCGATGAGATGGGACAAAATCTGAGGAAAAACCCTTCAAGTTAAATATTCATGCTTGATCAAAATAGACTTTTAAAGCATGTAATGTAGGCCAAGATTCGGGGTTTAGAAAGAAAGGATAAATAGGCCTAAAATATGTGTTTGAGGGTAATCAGATCAAGGATCATTTCTCAAGGAGGATTCCCTTTGAAGCATTTGTCCCTTTTGGACTTTTCTTTCCTTTTTGACTTTTGCTCCTTTTCTTCTTTGTTCCTGGCTTTCATTTGCCATACTTTTTTCACACATTTTTTTATGTGTGTTTTGTTTTTGGCTTTCATTTCGCCATCTTTTTTCGCCATCTTTTTTCTTTTTTTGTCTTTGTTTTGTTCTTGGCTTTCATTTCGCCATTTTTTTACATTTTCCTTTTCGACAGAGTGAGCTCGTATTTATTTGGGAGCTCAATTTGCTTTTTATCTGTCTTCGAGTTAGGACTCATTTCTTAGTGATCTTTGAGAAGATCTTTCCTTGCATTTGCCCCCCAACGTAGAGGGTGATCCTTGATCAAGGTTCAAAGAAGAAAGAATTCTTTCGGCTCAAGAGGGGTTACTATGGGTAATTTTTGTGTGTGAAAGGGATAAGAAAGATGACCATTTCTCATATCAAGCACAAACATTCTCATTGAAAAGCAATCCCCAGGGAGAATTGAAAATCAAAATTTCATTTTGCACTTGGAATCATCCGAATTCTCATGCGCATGATATCACAATTTTTTTTTCTTTTTTTTGTCGCATGCCCCAATTATTCATGCGTTAATTTTCTCTTATCTGCCATGTATGCATCATTTGTACCTATGATGCCCCAATTTTATTAACCATGGGAACTTGTATCATTACGAGGAACATCGCAAGTCTAGGTTTATATTAAAAAGCTGAGTTTCAATCTTGGATTTGTTTGAAGTGACAAGAAAGAATATGGCCCAACATAGGTTTTTCTAAGGAAATGGAATAATTTGGTTTAGTCATTGTGCCCCGATGTATCAAATCATGAAGTGATGTTTGGGCAATTGGTGCTTTTGTGGTTATTAGAAAGGCCGTGAATTGTTTTGGCACATTCTTGGCACACACCAAATTACCATGATCTAGATTCTTGAAAGAATGTCTCATTTGTTCGAGTTTCCAAGGAGCTCAAAAAATTTTCAAAAATTTCGTTCCTTTGCTCATAGATTAGATTAGGATTTGCTTATTTGCTTATTTGTAGTGATAATGATTTGTGAAGTTCAATCATTCATATTTCTTGAAGCATTAGGCCTTTCAACTGGTCTCGGTTCAAAGGATTTAGTCATAGGAAAGCCCAGAAAAGAGGGGGGAGGATATTGGGACATTTCTAACTATGATCATCAATATTCTCTAGACTGTCCATTATTTCATGTGAAAACCCCTTATTATTTTTTACCAAAATTTTTTGCAAAGTTTCATTTCATTTTTTTTCAAATTCAAATCATTGCTAAAACACAACAAACACAAAGCATTTAAAATTCAAAATTTATTTAGTTCATATAGATGCCAACATGAGACAAGTGTTTTCATCATGAGGTGTGAAACTACATACATAAACATGCTCCTATTGACATTTTTCAAATGTAGTAATTCTCCTCCTAAAACCTTGAAAGAAACTGATCTATGGCAAAACAGATTTCCATTATTCGATAAGCTCTGAAGTCAAAATGCCATCATGGACAAGACCTTCAATCTTCTCCTTCAGTTGTCTGCATTTTATATTTGAATGCCCAATCACCCTCATGTGATACCACACTTGCTGTTAAGGTCATAACTTTTTGCTGATGGGTTTGGAGCTGTTTTCAAAGGCACAGGGGTAAGGTACTGATTCTTTATTAGTAACTGATTCTTTATTAGTAATGACAGCAGGTTAGGGATTGGGATTGGAATTTTCTCTTGGTTATCCCGTGGCCGTTTTTGGGAAGCAGGCCTAGCTGCAGGGACTTGTACAAGATAAGGTGCTTGGGATTGGATATTTGGTAGGTAAGGATAAAGGCTTGGAGAGACCTTGGTAGGGTAACATAATTGATATGAGGAGAATTGTGAATATGAGGCAAAATCTCCCATAGCTTGGAGATCTCTATATTTCCTTTTGGATTCCCCATTTCTCTCGGCATTGGATGTCTTATCTCCTTCCAGTTTCCCAGTCTTGATAGCATTCTCAATCATCTCTCCTGAGATTACCATATCCGCCAAATTCTTTGTGGCATTGCTGATGAGTTTATCATAGTACGAGGCCCATAGTGTATTCACAAAGAGGACAGTGGTTTCTTTCTCAGTTAGCGGCGGTTGTACTTGGGTGGCCATCCCTCCACCTCCGAGCATATTCTTTGAATCTCTCAATAGTCTTTTTCTCCATATTTTGCAAGGTGAGACGATTAGGCGCCATATCAGTCACATGCTTGTATTGGCTTAAAAATACATTAGCCAAATCAATCCAAGAGCGAATCCAATCCTTGCTCAATTGATTAACCACCTAATTACGGACCCGCTGAGGCTATCTTGAAAAGAATGGATCAGAAGCTTATCATTATCTATATAGCCCGTCATCTTTCGGCAGAACATAGTGATGTGGGCTGACGGATCGGTTGTCCTATCATATTTCTCAAAGTTGGGAACCTGGAATTTAGAAGGAACAACCAAATCAGGGACCAAGCAACGTTCTTTCGCATCTACACTCCCAAATACATCTGTACTTTCTACTGCCCGAAACCTTTCATCTAACAGCTAATAATTCACTTGAGAATCTGTCGACTCAGCCTCCTTCAATTCAGCCATTTTCGATTTTGCCTATTCAGTTGGATCATCTATGTTCAGGACGTTGACGAGATTAACTGTGTCCTGAAAAGGCTGGCCATCTACATTACGACCTTATTTTGACCCTTTTGTGCCTCCGACCTTTCTCTGGCGGCCAAATTTTTAGTGTATCCCTTTCTCTTGATTGCGGTAGACACCAGTTCCTTGAGTTTAGTCATCTGTTCTCTCGATTCTTCTTGGGACCTTGCCGATTCTTCTTGTGACTTTGCGTATCGTTCCTGTAATTCTCTATGTGCTCTCTCCATTCTATCTAGTCTATTTTGCTGCTCATTATCCATGATCTTGGCATGTGTTATAAAGGTGCTCAGTACTTCTTATACCTCTGATTTGAAATAGAAATTTCTTCAAAGATCTTAAAGCCAAGCAAATTTCTATTTTATCCCCAAATATGCTTCATGATGAATTAGCCATGAATGTCGTGAATGTAACACGATGCTCATATGATGCATGTAAAAAATAAACAAATTAATGCATGAACATATACAGAAAAATCATGCTAACTATGTATGTCATGAGTGCAACCTGATCCAACATGATGCATGTAAAGAATAAACAAATTAATGCATGAACATATACAGAGAAATCATGATGACTATGTATGTCATGAATGCAACCTAATGCCAACATGATGGATGTAAAGAATAGACAAATTAATTCACGAACATATACAGAGAAATCACGTTGACTATGTATGTCATGAATGCAACCTGATGCCAACATGATGCATGTAGAGAATAAACAAATTAAAGCATGAACATATACAAAGAAATCATGCTGACTATGTATGTCATGAATGCAACCTGATGCCAACATGATGCATGTAAAAAATAGACAAATTAACTCATGAACATATACAGAGAAATCATGCTGACTATGTATTCATGAGTGCAACCTGATGCCAACATGATGCATGTAAAGAATGAATAAATTGATACACGGGTATATACAGATAATGATCATGTATGTCACAAATGTATTCTACAAAGAATGACTATGCATGTTAGTACTGTAACATGATATCAATATGAGACATGTAAAGAATAAATGAATTAATTACAAGGGTATATACAAAGAATGACCATATATGTCACAAATATATTCTACAATGAATGACCATGCATGTTAGGATTGTAACATGATGTCAATATGATACATGTAAAGAATTAACACAAGGGTATATACAAAGAATGACCATGTATGTCACAAATGTATTCTACAATGAATGACCATGCATGTTAGGACTGTAACATGATGTCAATAAGATACATGTAAAGAATTAACACAAGGGTATATACAAAGCATAACCAATGATTAAACGAAATTGGTAGGACCAATCTTTATTATTCAAAAATCTCATTATACAAGATTTGCCCCCAAATTAATCCACGATTTTTTTTTGAAACATGTGTTTCCCCGCAAAAATCAAAATATTATTTTCCAAAACCAATTTTTAAAAACTTTTGGGGTAGTGGGTCTTATTATGGCACGGGTGTCCAAATATTTATTCAACACTACCGGTCTACAATTCTTATTTAATCAATCAACAAATATTTATGCAATTAACAAATGAAATTATTATCACCGTGGGATCAAAAATACAATTATAAATGTACATGCTCTATTTACATATGCGTTAATGCATGAAATGTACAAGATGCCAAAATGCTTAAAAAAGAATTTTCTTATTTATAACTTCAAAAAGTTAATGAACACTTCCCCAACTTATTTAGGCATCACGATGTCTTTGGGGTGAAAATTTAAACTTATCATGAGCGATACGATGTACGTTCATCATCGCCCGATTTTATGAATCTTATTCTGGATGCAAAATAGATAGCAAAGGGTCCAAAGCATTCCTTCATGTGTTCCTAAGGCTTCACCTAGGTTCACTATATGAGGTTGAATTCGGTTCTAAAGGCCCCAAATTGTTCCTCACTGTCGTCGGTGAAAGCTAGTAAGGCACCCTGATAAAAGCGGGTTCAATTTGTTAGAGTATATTTTTCTAAGCCCATACGAAGGATCATCAAGAAGGCTTTAGGTACTTTATACTCCGGAAGTGTTTCACTAGCCTATACGGAGGATCATCACGAAGGCGTAGCTACTTTACTTCCACCTAAAAAGGACGAAACCTGGGTAGAGAGCTCATGTTATGCAAATGCAAGTGTAGTGTGTATGGAGGAACAAAACAAACCTTTCACCACTTACTCTACACCCCTTATTCTAAATACCCGACTATTTATTAAGGACAAGATTAAACAATGCAAAACATTAATTAATTAAGCATAGAACAACAATATTCAACAAGATAACCAGAGAACAATAATATTATGCATGTACTTGAGTATGGACATATTCAAAAACATTTTATTATTTTTAAAATTCTCCTCATTATTATTAAAAAAATGGGAACTAAAATTAAATACCGAATAAAACCGACAAAACCAAGACCTTTGATAACACACGACTAATTCTAGGCTCGACTCTCAAAAAATCCTTAGTGGAGTCGCCAAGCTGTCGCAACGAATCTTTCGCGGGATCCATCAAGCACGTTGAAAATCAATAATGATACTTGTGAGGAATAAAAGAGAAAAAGACGACTTAATTCCTCTTAAGTAAAATAATTGAGGGTTTGAAAACAACCTTGAAAAATAAATGGAGTCGCCACCAATCTTTTTTGGCTAGGTGAGATCGGCTACCTATTAAAACCTATTTTTATAAAATATTTTAAAATTAATTAAAATATTTTTTAAAACCAATTTTGAAGTCTGCGCTTTGAACCAGAAAAAACAAGTGCGGGTTCGGGAGTAAGTTACGTGCGAGGAAGGATTAACACCTCCGCAACGCCCGTATAAAACAGTACCTTATTATTCATGTATTATCTCAAGTCTCGGTGAAAGTTGGTTTTAAATTTGGTATTTAAAAATAATCCCCTTAAAAAAATCATATTTTATTTAAAAATGATCCGGAATTTATTAACATAAAATTTCCTATGCTTCTAGATAAACTCAGCAAAATATGGAAATTTTTCTTGGTTTTGAAATTCTCCGAATCACCCTCGTTTTTTGAAAAAAAGATATTCCGTCGTTAACGATAATTGATGATATTATCTCCGGTAGACCCAGCAGAAAACTCATGAATTATTTTAACTCGGGAATAATCTTGTTTTATAAAAACAATATTTATTTTTCATGTATTTTGAAATTATAAAAAAATGATCATGAATATGCAAAAATATTACTAAGACAAAAATTAAACAACATGCATATTTATCTTGACATGGCGTAATCTAGATGATATGGCACATGGATGAATGACATGGCATATGAATGAATAACATAGTTGTTGGAAACGACACCCATAATGGGCACTGTTCCAATTTAACTTCTTTTAGGAAGTTAGAAATTTATATATGAAATGATAACTGCCTAGGCAGTTTAATGTTGGTTTCCCACATTAGTGGGACAACCGTTCCACACATAAGAAGTATGGAAACTGCCATAGGGTATTTAACCGTGTGAAAAAGGAAGAAAAACTTCTTTACATGATAATCTCCAGATTCGGATGAGAGAATGTGAATGAGGTCTTTCATTTTCGATCAGAATACATAGGAAAGAAAAGCTTTCCTTAAGTCGTCGCTAATTCATTCGGCCAAGGTAGAAACGGTTGTGAGAAAAAAGTTTCTCCAAGAACCGAAACAATACTCGAAACTCTTTGTATTCTCGAAGGATTTAGGCTGTAACAATTAGACAAATTCCAACTATGTGATCTTGTCTCCGACCAGTGAATCAAGACCGGTTCATTATCGAACGATCCTGTAAGTTATTTAATTTCGCATTTGTTATATAGATTATTTATACGTGATAATCTTCATTGATATCAGAGCCTGTAGGTTTTGATTTTTGGTATGTTTGTCTAAGAACAAAAACATAGAAATGATTTTTCTGGTGCAATGTTTAAATCCACCGGAATGCCTGGATTCCATGGATCATTATACAAACGTGTATAAGATCACAAAATATGCGTAATATAATCATTTCGGATTTGTTGGATCTAGGTTCGGCTTTAGAAATTGTTAATTTTGATGAAAACCGGGATTGTTTTGAATTTCCAAAAATGGGATTTGAATGTCCTATAATTTTTATATAAAAAAAAACTATAAATTTTTGTTAAGAAATTCGAATGCCCAAATGAAAATTTTAAAACTATAGTGTTTTGATGAGGCATTCGGATGCCCAAGGTAAATTTAAAATAAATTATTTAAAATGCCAAACATCAAATTTTACCTGGTTTGTTTGATCTTAAATTTTTTATTTAAATCTCAAGAATCCTGATAACACAAAAGTGATTAAAATTTATTTTTAATCATTATGAAATTTGTGTTATGAATATGTTTTATGAAACATACTTTTATGTATTTGTTACAGAAGACAATGCCGAGATTTGTTCGGACTTCGATGGTCATTAGGACCATGACACAATTTCTAAGAGTCGATAGTTTGCAATTAGAATTAGATAACTACTGAATGGATCTGAACAATGATGTTATCAAACACATCATTACTGTTAATGAGAAAATCCAAAAGTTGATTTGAACTGGTAGTATGCAAATAAGAAGTGATCGTAACAAATATATGGTGTTACAAAACACAATTCTTACTCCGAGACAAAAAGATCTTATTAACGATCTATAGATGTCTAAGATGGAAAACTACCACATCGAGGATTATGAAACCTTGATTAAGATTTTTGTGAAAGTGTATGTGAAGATGAGGGTAAAGAGGACTGTACCCTCTCAATTGGCCTTAATCTTCATAATTAAAAATGCAAGGTTGTAGGAAATCCATGGACGACTGACTTGAATTTTAAGCTATTGGAGGAATTTTCGAATTCCATTCTAGCACCAAAAAAGTCATAGATTATCAATTAGTTGTGTTATATAACTTCTAATTAGTGATACTTTATTAATATTTTTATATATTTTATGTAAATATGATATTTTATTTCAATTTATCTATGTGATAAATTTGCAAATTTATGAGTAATTTTGCATCTAGTTGGAGTTCTAAGACATTAGTTATCTTAGAATAAAAATTTTGCACAATGAAATAAATTAGTGATGACTAAAAATATTGTTATGGAATTTGATTGTGAAACTTAGTGAGCTTTTGGTTCCATAATATATGGATGGTTGTCATTGATTTTATTTAGGGATTGTGACAAAATAAATGTGTGCATGCTAGGCATTAATTAGTGCATGTATGTCTTATTATAGAATATCCTATGAAATGACAACTGCTTCCACAAATTATTATATATGAGCTTAACAAAAGTGAGAAGCTCAATGGGGATAATTATGAGATCTGGAGTATATAAACTCAATATGTGCTGAAAGAACAAGATGTTCTGGAAGTTCTAAATAATGTCCTAAAATAGCCTGAAATGAGAATACAGCCCAATATAAATGGGAATGAGAGGCTTACGAAGCCTGAAAAAAAAAGTCCACTGCTTGCATTACGTTGCTAAGTAGTATGGAGAATGAAAGTGCATCTTACCCACAATGAAAGAATCAAAATATTTAGAGATGCTTCACTCCATTTACATTTGGAAAAAGATTGCATTGAGGTATCTAGGCCTAGTGTCGATGTTTATATGGTTGGAACAAGTTCCCATGAAGCTCCGAGCTTAAAAGCAAGCCATGTGGTGGGTACAAAAGAAATGCACTTAAGAAGCCTAAAGGTGGTTTCCAAGGGAAAGGAAAGGCTCTCATGGCTCATTAAAAGAAGAACAAGTCTAAGGTCAAGTGTTTTAATTGTGATAAAAGTGGTCACTTTGCTCGTGAATGCACTGAGCCAAAGAAGATACGGACCCTTTAAGCATTTTCAGATGCTATGAATAATTTGAAAAGTACGACATTTGTGTCAAGTACTATTTTATTAATTGAATCTCATCCTTTGTGGATTGTAGACTCAGGGGCCATAGACCATGTAGCACATGACAGAAATGTGTATGTGAATTTTCATTGGATTCCGTAGGGACAAAATGGATTTGTGTGGGAAACAACTCAAGAGTTGAAGTGAATAGAATCACTATATGCAAGTTATGTATGCATGGTGGCCGATCTCTTATCCTACATGACATGTTGTTTGCTCCCGACATTTGACGAAATTTTGGTTTCTGTCATTGTTCTTCTTAACTTAGAATTTAATTTGAACTTCGATAGCACTGGTGTTAATTTATTTTTGGGAACAAATTACTATGGTTCTGGATATTTATCGAATGGCTTTATTGTTTTGGATGTTGATTACACTTCGTGTAGAAGTTTCAATAATGCTAATTTTCCCCTAGTTACTTCTTCAAGTAATGCAAATATTGATGTAGATATTTGGCATGCTAGACTAGGCCATATCGGGCAACAAATGATGGATAGATTAACTAAAAAGGGATTACTAAGCCCTATTGAAAAAGTTAATCTATCAACGTGTAAAAAAATGTCTAGTGGGAAAAATAGCAAGAAAACCATTTGGTAAAGGGACTAGAGTCGAATTCTATTGCAACTTATATATTCCGATATTTATGGCTCCATGAATGTAAGGGCACGAAGTGGAGGAGTATATTTCATCACATTCATTGATGATTTTGGACGTTTCGGTTTGTCTATTTGATTTTCCATAAGTCTGAAGCATTAGAGTGCTTTATAAATATGTACTTTGGTGGAAAATTAATTAGATAAAAATGTTAAGACATTTAGAACAGACCCAGGATATGAGTATTTGTTTGATCAGTTCAGACATCTATGTGATGAAAAATGAATAGATAGCCAGCTAACCATTTCGAGGACTCCACAACAAAATGATGTTGCGGAGAGAAGAAATCGAACTCTTCTAGAAATGGTTAGGTCTATGATGGCCCAGGAAAATTTGCCTATCATCTTTTGGGGTGATGCCTTATTAAGAGTTGCTTATATATTGAATAGAGTACCCTCCAAGTCAGTTACATCTACTCCCTATGAATTATGGACCGATAGAAAACCCAATCTTAGTAATCTAAGATCTTGGGATTGTGCTGCTTATGTACATGAGCCCGCTCATCAACATGGCAAGCTAGGCCTAAAAGGCAAAAAGAGTATATTTGTAAGATACTCTGAACAATCAAAAGGATATGTGTTCATAGGTAAACAAGCAAGTGGGAGTGTAACTAAATTTGAATCTCGGGATGCCACTTTTTTGGAAAATGATTTTCCAAGTAGGGGTGAGATTAATCAGGATATATCTCTTTATGAGATGAAAGATCCTGACGATTTGATTGTTTCAAATCGACTGCTGCATATTCCTGAAAATGCACCAACAGTATCTCATCCAAGTAGGAGTTTCACAAGAATCGCAAGTTATGCGTAGTAATCGTGGAAAATTTCTTCAATATCGTTTTGACATAGAGGGAGAAGCTTTCATGATTACCCCACAAGATGAAGAAGAGACAAGAAATGTTCAAAAAGTTCTCTGTAGTTAAAGAAAAGTGGATTAAGGTAATGGAAGAAGAGATGGAGTCTATGAGATCAAACAATGTTTGGGAATTGGTTGATCTACCAAAATGATGCAAAGCAATTGGGAATAAATGGGTTCTCAAGATTAAGCGTACGTCTGATGGGACTATTGGTAGATACAGGGCACGTCTTGTAGCTAAGGGGTATACTCAACAAGAGGGAATTGATTATGAAGAGATTTTCTCTCTTGTTGTAAGATTTACCTCCATATGCTTAATTCTGGCCATAGTAACAAGTTTAGATTAGGAGTTGCATCAAATGGATGAAAAAACTGCTTTTCTAAACGGAGAATTGGAAGAGAAAATCTACATGGAATAACTAGTAGGTTTCATTGACAAAGGTCAAGAGCACAAAGTGTGCAAGTTATTAAGATCAATTTATGGTCTTAAGCAATCTTCCAAACAGTGGTATATCATATTTCATCAAGCAATCATTTCATATGATTTTATCATGATTGATGAGGACCACTGTGTGTATGTCAAAAGAACCAAAGACAAATTTGTGATCTTGTCGCTTTATATGGATGACATACTGTTGGCCGAAAATGATAAGGAGTATATCATTATAGTGAAAAGTTGGCTGTCCTTAAATTTTGAGATAAAGGACATGGGTGAAGCAGCTTACATTATTAGAGTGAAAAATCACTCGAGATCGTTCTAAGAAATTACTTGCTCTTTCACAAGAGTCATATATTAAGAAAGTTCTTGAACGATTAAAAATGCAAGACTGCAAGCTAATTGATACTCCTATTGCAAAAGGCGAAGGCCTGAGTAAAAGAATGTGTCCTTAGACTCTACAAGAAAAGGAAAAAATGGCAAGAGTTTGGTATTCCAGTACTATGGGAAACTTTATTTATGCTATAGAGTGTATAAGGCCGGATATCTGTTACGCAGTTGGTCTCGTAAATCGATATCAATTGAATCCAGGTCAACCCTATTGGAAGGCTATTAAAAGGATATTGAGGTATCTAAAAGGCACTGTGGACTATTCGTTATGCTATCAAAGAAGAGATCTGCATCTAATCCGGTATACGAACGCTGATTGGGAAGGAGATTTGGATGAAAGCAAATTTACCTCCGGATATGTTTTCTTACTTAATAAAGGAGTGATCTTCTGAAGTAGTAAAAAACAAACTTGTATAGCATCGTCCACTATGGAAGTTGAATTTATGGCATTTTCAGCTATGGTACAAGAGGGCGTTTGGCTTAAAGAGATTCTTGAATTATTTGGGATTTACTGAAGATGCATTGAACTCAGTGTTTGTGAATTGCGATAGTCAAGTTGCAATCACATTCACAAATGATCCCAAATATCATTCAAGGACCAAACACATAGATACCAAGTATAATTTTGTGAGAGACATGGTTGCACATAAAGAAGTCAACATGCAGTACATATCTATGCATAAGATGATTGCAGATTGGTTTATGAAATCGATTCCTAGAGATGTGTATAATGGATATCTAAGATCTCTAGGATTGTGTAGGATTTGATGTACTTGCTAAGTTGTTCAAGTTGAAAATTTTGTTATTTCATATTGTGTTTATTGTTGATAATGATTAATGCATACTAAAGTTTAGTACTTTGTTTCATGAAAGCATACACACGTGTATACATATGTTAAGTACATATATGAGATTAAAGGTATGTCAGACAACTCACACAGGCAATCACCTCTAAGGCTTAGTGTCTGTAGAGATGAGATTAGTTTTAAGCTTTAAAACTAAGAGTTTTACAAGAGCTTGAGCTTAAAACGGTATCGCATTGATTATGGTTCAAGATGAGGTCATATAGTAATGAGTTTATGACCAAAAGTGAATGGTCCCATAATTCACTTTATCTGTCTATGTATGCCAGGTGGAAGTCCTGTTATTGAATTTATTGAGAAAGTAGAGTTGTGGAGTCAAGTTAGATACTGAGTGTATCTGAACTATCACCTGTACGGTATTGATATTATGATAAAGACATACGCTCCAAGGGAAAATGAGAGTAATACCATAGCATGTGTTTCATACCACATGTGCATTATTCGACCAATATGGGTAACAGAAGAATTGATCTCTACTTCTAAGTTGTGTGAGACCCATGAGATCAACCAGAGATCTCTAATTAGTACCCTTATGACCTTTGACCGTTTCTTAAAGTTTTAGTTCAATGTTAGCTATCTTAGAGTGTTGCCAATGGTCATGAATGATTCGATATAATGGGACATTTCTAGAGAGCAATTGAATTGGAATGGAGAGATTCGAGGAAAAGGGAAGATCATTCTAGTGTCTCATTCAATTGTATTCACTGGTCGACGAATTGTGTTTTATATGGTAAACACAATTGTGAATACAAAGTTTATTGTATACTGGTATAATAGAGATCACAGGAAACTTGAAATGTGACTAAATGGATCTGGGGTGCTTCATACTTACTCTACTTAAATATTTGAGCTGCTATATATACCTAACAGTTGTATAGCAGCCAGCTCTCGAGATTATGAAGTATGCTGGTCGCAAGGTCTATTTTCTTGTATGAACTTTGTAGAGAGAAGAGATATTGATCTCTTGAAATTGATTATGAGAGTATTGTGCCCATTATGTGTGAGTGGGAGATGTTGGAAACAGCACCCATAATGGGCACCGTTCCAACTTAACTTCTTTTGGGAAGTTAGAAATTTAAATATGAAATGATAACTGCCTAGGCAGTTGCATGTTGGTTTCCGACATAAGAAGTATGGAAACTGCCATAGGGCAGTTAACCGTGTGAAAAAGGAAGAAAAACTTCCTTACATGATAATCTCTAGATTCGGCTGAGAGAATGTGAATGAGGTCTTTCATTTTCAGTCAGAATACATAGGAAAGAAAAGCTTTCCTCAAGTGGTCGCTAATTCATTCGGCCAAGGCAGAAACGGTTGTGAGAAATAAGTTTCTCCAAGAACCGAAACAATACTCAAAACTCTCTGTATTCTCGAAGGATTTAGGCTGTGGCAATTAGACAATTACCAACTATGTGATCTTGTCTCCAACCAGTGAATCAAGACCGGTTCATCATCGAACGATCCTGTAAGTTATTTAATTCCGCATTTGTTATATAGATTATTTAAACGTGATAATCTTCATTGGCATGTTTGACATGGAAAAATCCAAATGACATGGCACATGAATGAATGACATGGCATGCTTGACACCGCAAAAACCTGAATGACATAGCATATGTATGAATGACCTGGCAAAATCTAAATGACATAGCATATGTATGAATAACATGGCATGGCATGCTTGACATGGCAAAATCTAAATGACATAGCATATGTATGAGTGACATGGCATGCTTGAAATGGCAAAAATCACAAAATGACATCATCATACAATATTCATAATTAAATCATAATCACACTAGCAACATGGATATAAAATGACATCAACATGGAATATTCTTGAACATAGAATTTTCATAATTAAAATGAAAAACGTAAATATCATGGAATATGCATGATCATGGAATATGCACACATCATCATTTTAAAATTGATTTTTCATGTGATGAATCACATAAATGGCATATGTTGAAAAAATATTACCGTACTCCACGACAAACCCGGCAAAGCTTGGAAAATAATTCTTTCATATGACATTTACATGATACTGAGTAAAACGAAAACCATACGTTTCGATTCCATAAACACGTGCATTGAATAATTTTCTAACCTCCCCGAAAAACCCGGCAAAGATTAAGAACTAATTCTCGCCAAATGTTTAGGAAACCGAAAAATACATTTTTATGCCAAATTAAGTAAAAACATTTTTAAATATGCAATGCATGAAGATGTATTTCTCCCTTGAAGTAAGGACATCCGTATACCTAAAAAGGTATCCGAATACCTTTGGAAGAAACTTAAATTGGATTTTTGAAAACTGAAAGACGTTGGGCTCGGATTTAAAAAAAAAAAATAGAATTTTTAGGATGAATATTAGGCCCTGCCCGAAACCCTCCTTTAAAGGCTCTATTTTCCCTAGTTTTGAAACCCGGGTTGACCACCCTTGACCCAATTTTTATAAAATCCAATTTTATTCTTAAAATGACATGAAAATCACCTTAAGACAGTAACTAATGTCCCAAATCAGCCCCTCTTAGTATACTAATAAAAACAAAAAATTATTAGTTCTTGAAAACAAATCTGACTCCCACAACCAGTTTTGAAACCCAATTTTTTTACCCTTCTAGAAAATTTCAAAAAATTCTGAAAAAATAGGGTAGACCTAAAACATGTTGATCTCCATGGGAAAAAATCAGTTTAATTTTTGGAGCAAGGGTACCATGACCGAAATTTTACCAAAGTCAGAACAGTGAGTTAAAACTGTTCTGTCAAATGCCATTTTTTCAGCCATGATAAAAAAAAATCTAAAAATCATGAAAAAAAATACCATGGAATCCCCAAATGACTACTGCGTATGGTAAAAAATAATTTTATTTTGACCATGGATGAGTAGTGAAGAAAAATCCCAAAGTCAGAATACCCAATCTAAACTATCACTCTTTCAACTAGCATAGGCAAGGGGTTTTTTTGGCTTGAGAACATTGGTTGATCTTGACCAAAAACCTAGTTGAAATGTCATGAAATGCATATTTTCAGCCAACCAACCATATGACAATGAACCAACCATGAGTTAAGAATATGAACAAGCAAACCAAGCAAGAAATATCAAGCAAGAACAAGCACAAAAACAAAGCTAGTTTCGATTAGCACAAAATACATGTAAAAAATTTGTCAAACTTCGCTATTTGATAAAGAATGAGGAATAAAGCATAGAAAACCTTAGAAATTTATTTTTGAAAACCTTTTTATTCAACAAAAGTTAACAAATCACATGAACAAAAAGAGAAGAAAAAGAATCACAACATCAAAGAAAAAAATTAAAAAAGAAGAAGGGAGGTGATAGCTACCTAGCTATTGCTTTCCAAATCAAGATTGCCAAATTTTTCTCTTCTCTTTTCTTTTTCCTCTTCTTTTTCTCTCAAGAGTGAAATGCCTTAAGAAAAAAAAAATCAAACCCTCCTAATTCCTCTTCTCCAAAATGTAGTGAATAATGTCTCAAAAAATGAATTCTCCCCTTTAAAATGTGGCTGTCGGTTCCTCTTAATAGTGTAGAGAGTGTGTTTTATTTTTTTTGGCCCTTGTCATGCTTTGCATGCTTCCTCCAACATCCTTGCCAAGTGGCTAAAAATTATTCCCTCTAGCATGTGTTTTCCTTAAAAATAGGGAGCTTGTCCCCTATTTGCATGATGATTTACTTAAAAATAGGGTGCTTGTCCCCTATTTGCATGATGCTTCCCTTAAAAATAGGGTTTCTCAACCTCCCATTGGCCAACAAATCCACCTCAACCATTTGTGTCTCCTATCTCTACAAAATATCTTTGCCATTTGTCATGATCATGGAGGCTACTATTAAAATATCTTCCTAGGTGGCATTTTTTATCCTACTTGGCATCATCTCATAGCCTTCACATGGTCTTCACATGGCTTTGCAATTTGGAGACCTCCCATTAGGCTAAAATGCCATGTAGGCAAAGTAGTGGAGAAGCTTGTCATTTTAAAAATGTCATCTTGCTATCCATCCTTGGCCATTTGATCCATGTTGATCACACTCCCTCCCTTGATCAGCTGCTGGCCAAAAATGGCCAGGAAATTTCCAGGCCATTCATCTTTTTTTATTTACAAAATGGCCCTTTTCGGTTTCTTTGGTAAAATTGCATTTTGGCCCCCAAACTTATTTTAATTGCAAATGGACCCCAATTTTGAATTTTTATTTTCCAATTCATCCCATCCAATATAAAACTCAGTTATAGAGGTTTTCATATTTTTCCGAGCTCGGATTCTATTTTCCTGGATTTTTCTCTAAAGTTTCGATTTAATGCCTCCCAAACTTTGTCTTTTTCATTTGAGCTCTGATTCGAGATTTTTCTTCTCCAACCCCTTCCATAAAATATAAAATTCAGATCTGAAAGTTTTCATAATTTTTCGAGCTCGTTTCCTATTTTTCCCAAAATTTTCTCTTGGAATTACGGATTAGTGCACCCGAACTTTGCCTTTTTTCATTTGAGCTCCGATTCTGGATTTTTCTTCTCCAATCTCTTCCATAAAATATAAAATTATGATCTGAAAGTTTTCATAATTTTCTGAGCTCGTTTCCTATTTTTCCCGAAATTTTCTCTTGGAATTTCGAATTAGTGCACCCGAACTTTGCCTTTTTTAGTTTGAGCTCCGATTCCGGATTTTCTTTCTCCAATCCCTTCCATAAAATATAAAATTCAAATCTGGAAGTTTTTATTATTTTTTGAGCTCGTTTCCTATTTTTTTCGGAATTTCGGATTAATGCACCAGAACTTTGCCTTTTTTTATTTTTTATTTGAGCTCCAATTTCGGATTTTCTTTCTCCAATTCCTTCCATCAAGTATAAAATTCAGACATGGAAGTTTTCATAATTTTCCAAACTCGAATTCTATTTTTTTTGGATTTTCCAAAATTACCCTTTAACCTCCGAAACCTCGATTTTACTCAAAACGAGTCCAATTTTCAGATTTTCTTTTTTCATTTCCTTTGTTATATATTGAATTGGAGTTGGTCCGAAAACGCCCAATTTTTACGATCGAATTCTTCTCCGATTTAGTTTTCCTCTTTTGAATATCATAAATTTTCTCATTTTTCGTGTTTTCTCCAACCGGCTCTTCCTTGGGATCCTATTCAAACTGGGACCTGTGATATTTTTGTTTATTTATCCTTTATCAACTGGGGGCTTCAATTTCACTGAATCGGACCATCTTTGCAGTTTCCCCCGAATTTGTGAATTTCCTATTTATTTGATTAAATCCTTATTTTCTTTTTTCTTCAAACAAATTCTTCTTTCAACTCCACTTCAAAATTGGACCATCCAATATCCGTAGTTACTAATCTTTTTCCATTTGGAACCTCCAATTTCCTCCAATTTGATCGTTTCCACACTTTTTTCTCAAATTTGCACAATTAGGTATTCCCTTACACTGAATTTTTACAACCGGTGTTTCAAATTTTATATCTTTCGTTGTAGACCTCCAATTATTAAAAAAATTTCACCATTGTTCAATTCAACTTCGGATCTTGATTTTGACTAAGAGTTGACTTTTTCAGTGGTTGACTTTTTTCGAATTGACTTTTTGTGTTGACCTCCGAAATGAAGTCTTGAAGACCTATCTGTGGGATGTTGGAAGTCTTTTGCGTTCCGGAAGTTGAAAAGAGAAAATCACATTGTTTAGGGGGCCCAGACAAAATTAGGAGTCTACATCGACTTCCTAATGGTTTAAAACAAATTCTTTTACATATAAAGCACGGAAGTCGCCATATCATATGACGACTTCCATGCTTTTAAAAAAAAAAAAAAATTGGCGACTTCCCAATGTGTTAAAGAACAAACACATTTCAATACATAATTTCAAAAGATCGGTATTTTAAAAATTAAAAAAAAAAAAAAGCAATATTGGAATAAATTTGCTGAATTTTGACACTCACCTTTTTAAGTGAGTAATTTTTTAGAAAAATAGATAAAAATGTGGTTGTTTTTTAATTAAGTAATTTTTTAAGAGATTGACTGATTTTTTTAAAAATAAATAGATACAATTTTTTTATTAAAAATATTATATAAAATATTAAGAAATATAATTATTTTTATTTAATTTTTTGATTTTATAATTTCATTTGGTTGTTTAGTACTTTCACCAATTGAGTTGGTGTCACTTTCGTGACACCAATTGAGTTGGTATCACCAACTCAGTCACTCTTTTTAATATTAATATAGATCTTTTTTTTTAATTTTATTTGATTGTTTTGTACTTTAACGACTGAGTTAGTATCATTTGACTCGTGACACACACTCAGTCACTCCTTTTAATATTAATATAGATATGTGGAGTTCGTTGAAATTCGTAAAATTTTTAATTTTAAATTAATTAATTAAAAATAAAATTTATTAATTAATGTCTTAAAATTACTTTTAAGATTAATATATATAATAATATTTTTATTCAATATATTAAAAATAAATAGTAAAATTATTAATTATTATATATAATATAATTTTATTATTTTAATAATATATTAATTAATTAAAAAATAATTTTAAGAAATTCGTTAACATAATAAAAATTAATAAAACAAAAAAATTGATAAAACTTGTTGACCCAAAAAGGTATACCCAGTATTCAAATATATTGTAACAAATTTTATTATTTTCTCCTTTTGCTTTTTATTATTATTATTATTATTATTATTATTATTAAATGGTTATTTTTTTCCTATTTCCAAGCAAGAACCAATGTGTCAAAAGAAATGCATTTAATTACATTATATATGCTTACCATGCCAAGAGATGTAAACGATGTATTTGTGCCACGAAACTATTTGGATTTGACTCAAAAAAAATTTTTGAATTCAGCTCAATCATTGTTGAGCCGAGCTCGAGAAGCTTGAATATCGAGCGAGTTGAGTTCAAGTATCCTAATACCTGATTTGAGTAGCTCATGAGCCTATCAAGCTTTTTTATTTTTAATTAGTATTGAAAAAATTCTCAATTCGAGCTCGGACACAAATAATCAAGTTTGAAGTTGAGCATGAAAATCGATATCATTTTTTACTAGATAAACGAGCCTAATTGAGGGAGTTCGAATAGTTTGATTTTTATCTCGAATTGAGCTCAAGTTTTAAAAATGAAACTCGATTGAGCTCGAGTCAAGTTTCGAGCCTCGAGTTTTGAATCGACCTTGAATTTTTTACTGTTTGAGCTCGACTCAACTCGATTACACGTCTAACCATGCTATTAATACTATCGGTTTTCCTTTTCTCCTAATTTGAAAAAAAAAAAAAAAAAGAGTACTTTGCAATATAATAGAAAGTATAACTCTAATAGTGGATCAATGTTTTGTCTATAGGGTATAAATGAACAGAGCGTTCGACGAACTGTTCGTTCGATGTTCTATTCGTTTATGTTCGTTTATCAAGCTAAATAAATGATTATGAACAAGATTTTGAGGTTCGTTTATTAAACAAACTGAACTCAAACAAGATATATTCAGTTCATTAATATTTACGAACAAGATTGTTTATGAATCGTTTAAAACTATTTAATAGATCATTTAAAGCTCGTTTAAAATTATTTTATTGTTCGATTCTAATATAATTGATAATAATAATATTATTATTATATGTGTATTTTAATTTATTTATTTGTAATATAATTAATAATATTTATATTTATAATAACTTAAATTTAATTTATTTGTTTGTTTGTTAATTCATGAAGAGATTTTTAATTGTTTGTGAACATGTTCGAATATATGTTCATGAACATGTTCGTTTAATGTTCGCGAATAAGTTCATTCAATTTAAATGAGCCTCTCGAACCAAACTCGAATACACCCAATTTTAAACGAACCAAACTCGAACACAATTTTAAAATTTTTAACGAACACGAAAAGAACACAAACAAACTAAAAAATAAATAGACAAACACAAGAAAAATCTGTTTTTTAAAACTCGATTCATTTATAGCATTATTTGTTTATGATAATGATTTAGCTAGATGAACTAGTCACAACTTTTTTCTTTCCTCCAAAAGTAGATTTGGACACCGAAGTAAATCCAAAAACTAATAGGCAAAGATGAACAATTTGTAGTACCAAAGCGCTTGAGTAGCAGTCTTATTATTGTTTGTCATTTGGGGAAAATTCAACTTACTTTGCAGAAATTTTTGTTGTTCATGTCTCTCTTCAATCTTTTATCCTAACAATAATTTGGATTGTTGGGTCACTTATTGAAATGATAATACGGTAATTAGAAGGATATGGGTGGGTAGAGCTGTCAAAGTTGACTCAAATTCGAAAAATTCATCCAATTTATTTGAATTCGTCTAAATCCAATTTGATAAAGAAATCAGTAATCTGAATTCATTCAACCCAAATTCGAAATATTCGTTTTGAATTAAGCTGAATCTGAAATTACCTAAACTCGAATAATTCAAAAGTCAATCTCGAAATGATTTAAAATTAAATTGATTTGGCTTAAAAACTCAACAATTTGGACTCAAAATTCGAACTTATGACTTCAACCAGAATAACTCGAGTATTAAACTTAAAAAATTTGAATCCAAAATAATTTGAATTTGAAATGATTTAAAGTTTTTCAATCTAAACTCGATTCAACTAATTGACAGCTCTAGTTGGGAGCTCGAATTTGGATACTCGTCTTCAATTTTTTTTTTTTTTATGTTATCTAAAATTTTAGATAGATTGATTGTTCGGTTCATCAAGTTGAGGGAACAAGTGTTTTTGATAAAATTCCAACCTAAAATGATTAAATTGAAACCAACGAACTTCCCAATTCAATTAATTTTGATTGGTCTTATCTTTTATATTTGACAGCATGACTTGGACACCCTTTGCCTTTATGTCTATATTTTTTGGAAGGGACTAGTAATTGTTTTACATGATTCAAAGAAATTACTTTAGTTGGTTCAAACTTCATACAATCATTTATAAAGAGACGACAGATTTAAAATTAAGATTATTATCCTGTAAACTGACAGTGAAGTTTTTTAATTTCACAAACGAAATTAAGAAACTGTAATATGTTTTATTTATTCATTTTTTATTCTAAAAGTGAAACGATATTTGAGAATTGAGATATTTAACTTTTAACAAGAAAGTCGATTATGTTGAAAATAGTGTGGCAACCCACAATAAACATTCGAGAAGAAAGAAGCTTATTTGTATGGAAGCTTAAGAAACTGTCTGCTGTTTGCACCCTCTGTAAACTCATGCCTGAATCAGTGGATCTCCTATTCTTATCCTGCAGTGCATCATGGAAGGTTTGGTCCCATGTCTGTTCTCTTTGGGGTCTGTCATGGCCCATAGCAAAAGATGCTTTGTCCTTTTTCTTGCGTGGCAACAAGCTCTGCCAGATAACATGTGCAATAAACTGTGGAGAATGGCTTTCTTTGCCACGGTATGGTCTAATCTGGCTTCATCGAAATGATATAGTTTTCAATGGTAAACTGCTTCATATTTGGCAACTGCTCGACTCTATAAAACTTAGGATAGCATTTTGGTTCAAAGCGAGATGGCCTAACGCTGCTGGAACTGTCTCGGAAATCATATATTCCCCCTCATCATTTGGTCCACCACCGAAGGTAAAGGTAAAATGAAACGTCGATGAATGGGTTCGTCCACCTTCCGGAATTCTCAAGTTCAATGTTGACGGCTCTGCCATTGGAAAACCGGTCCCGCAGGCATTGGTGGTGTCCTTAGAGATGAACATGGTTCGGTAAAGCTTCTATTTTCAAAATCTATCGGGCTTGCCGAATCCAATCTTTCTGAACTCATGGCAGTAAAAGAAGCGTTCTTTCTATTTGCAGCATCCAAATGGGCCACTTCCCAGTCTCTTAATCGAAAGTGATAGTCAAAACGTGGTTAAATGGATCAAAACTCCATAGACAACTCCTTGGAACTTTAGGAACATTGTTCGAATGATCGGAAATATAAAAGCGGGTCTTGTTAATCGGGATATTGTCTTCACGCCCAGAGAAGCCAATGAGGTTGCTGACGGGCTCGCAAAATCAGGGGTTAATAGAATTCACAATCTGCTGATCATGTATTCTTGATTAACTGTTTCTGTTTGATTCTAGCTGGTTTTTGTAAGACTGTTGCTATCTTTTATACTCTCTGCCTTGGTCAGAGTACATCAATAAAATTCTCTCAGCTTTTCAAAAAAAAAAAGCTTCAACCTTTGAATTAAATATGTTCATAGATCGAGTTTGAATAATCACAAAACTCTTAAATATTTTATTTGTGTTCGGTTCGAACTCAATCTAATATGATTCATTAATAAATCTACTTTGAACATCGAACACCACTGGTCGAATCCTCCAATCAGTCATATTGCACTTATTTGACAGTAGATAATGGATTCCCTTTGAATCCATTTTCATTATTAGGCAATAAATAAGTTAGGAAATGTTCTTATCATTGTAATTAGATAATGAGAGCCGCAAAGAAGAGACAAACACAACTTGGCATCTCAATAAAACAATGAATTGAAGGATTATACTCATAATTTGTTGCAAAAAGATTACAATAGAGAAAGAAGTAAAGGAAAAAAGAAAGAAAGAATATAGTAGTATCCAATTTGGTCATTAAAGTTTTTTTGTTGGAAATAAAACATGCTATATACTGTAAAATGTAATCAGAGAGTAAAAGAAGAACTGAATAAATATATACGAACAGATTACAACAAATATGTAGAAGCGAACAAAAACACTTATAGTAATTGATTTAAAAAATCAATATCGAGTCAAGGTTGGACCACTAACCTTAAGACGTTTTTTGCCTGTCTAAGGTGCTTACAGTATCGATGCAAATCGTCTCCCAGGTTTCCTCGATAAACGTTGCAAATGAGAGCACACCCGGTTGCAACACAGCGAACAGAAGAATGTTGAAGTCTCTCTCTCAGAAGACAAGAATATTTTCGGTGAATTAGTGAATTGAAACAGATACAAACACTCCTATTTATAGATACAGAGAAGTCTGTTCGGTCAAACACATCTGTTGGACAGGAACCGGTTCAGTGAAAAAACAAGTCTGTTACAATGAACCGGTTCAATCCAACAAGCAAAGACACAACTGAAAAGGCAAAGAAACCGAACAGACACATTCTAGAAGATGAATTATTCGGACAAACATAAAGCTGGTTGGTGTTGAGTTGGTTTGGTTTGGACAAAAAATTAAGCTGGTTGGGTAGTAAAAAATTAATTACTGACCAAAACCAGCCTAGCTCAGCGGCATGCGTGTGTGGTACAACTCAAGTTGTGTAGGTCCTCACCCTCCACAAAAACTTGGGTGCCCCTTGGGGCCAACCCATCATGACACTCTGGCTTATATAAACTATAAGCTAAAGCCATTCTTAGTCCTATGTGGGATTGACTACCACACATACCTTTAACCAACTTTCCCTTCCTTTTCAAGTGGGTAAATAATGAGATTAATTTCTCATTCACTTTGATATCATTTGTGTACGTAAATGTATACCGTGTATCTTACTACGACAACCTACGTATTAGAATATGTATTTCGTATATATACACTTAATATATACTATGATATCTAACATTTTTACCTTTTTAAAATCTGGTCACTTGTCTTTTGAAAAATTATAAATTTTTTAGTTAAAAAAATCGTAAATTGAAGATAATGAAAAAAATTACAAGTGCTAAGAATTAATATCACATTTAGAGTGTCTTGCTGCCATTAACTTTGTCTATAAGTAAAACCCAATGTCATTCGTTCAGATTAAAGTGAGAATTTGGTTATAGTTCAAAGTTTTTTTTTTTTTTTAAATAATGATCAAAATTGAATTAATTTAACTAAAAAAACAAAAAAAAAAAAACACATATGTTGGCACGAAAAGAATAAATGTTTTTGTTTTGTGCTTATCGTCTGGATGTCTGACAGTTTTGTTTGGACTTTCAAGTTTCGGATTGCAATAAGCACGAAACACCCCAAGCTTTGGGGCATTGATAACCAAAATTTTGGTTGGACATTATATAGAATCAAGCATCAAAACACCAAGGGATTTGATTGATAAGTATATCTCATGCACATTCAAGGATTCTAGCTCCACAGTTTTAACATTCTCACTAACAATCTGAATTCGATTGAACCCAGTGCAAAAACAAATTAAATGCTCAAACGCTCCAAAACGAGCACAATTGGAAATGATTTCATCAAGGCTTTCAGTCAGGGATTTAAATTGCGATTGCACACGTTTTTTATCGCGTCGTATTTATCGAGTTGCGGACTTAAATATCGACGGAAAAAAAAACCAAAACTATAAAATAAAACCGTAGCATCGGGTTGCGATTACTATTTAAATTCTATGTCAGTTGTAAGAGAACCATTTCAGTTTCAAGGTTTTTATATTATGGCAATGATCTCAAGCTTGTAATGTGTCAACTCAAGTGCATGCAAAGTTGTACAGGAGAAAATCCCAGATGGCAAACTCAATTTTAAATTACAATTAGGCCAATCTTCACAAGTGAGAGCTAGTTCTTGTACCCCCTTTTTCTGCTATTAGATATTCAATCCATTTTTCAAGCTGAACATATTTGCAACTAGCAGGAAAATGAATGATCTTGCAAATAATCAAGTTATATTTATGTGAAAACAATACCTTGTTAATCATCAAAACAGCATAGAAAATCTTTCTTTACATCACGGTTCAAGGAATTGGTTCCAAGTCTCTGATAGATCATTTGCTCTCGATAAAGAATCTATTTGCTTGGTTTCATCTAAACGAGAAACGTACCTCCATAAACCAATCCACCGCCTTGATAAAATACTTGTTCTTAATTACTGCTTCATCAGCTGGTAACAGAGATATAATCTCAGTCAAGAGTGTCTGGAAGTTTACTGATCAAATCAGGGCCATCAGGAACTTCCTCAGCCAAATTTGATGCCATTTTTTCAATATTTACTTTCCTTGCAAAATGGGTTGTGACAGAAAATTGATAAAATATATATAGATGTAGAAATAGTTGCAGATTCGGTGATGAAAAGTTTGATAAATGGAAAGAGTATCTCATCATTTACAATGAAGGGCATGCAAGAAAACGTGTGAAAGGGAGAAGCACATAGACTTGTTCATGGCTCGAACCGTGATCCAGAAATTTTTTTCATTACCAAAACCTGTTTTGAGTCGATCCGAAAATCCATTTTACTGTTTAAAAAATATTTAAAATTATTTTTATATTAATATTTATATATATTATAATTAAATTAAAATAAATAATATTTTTATTTAATTAATAATAATTTGAGTTTGACCTGAGTTAGACCGGACGAATAGCCCGACAGGAAAAATCTAAACACCTGGCTTTGAATTCTCATTGATCTGTCTCTTACATCACAGTTGAGGAAATGCATTTATTTTCTCTGTTTATCTATGGCATGTTATAGCAAAGAAGGGAAAAAAAAAAAAAAAAAAAAAAAAAAAACACAAATTTGCAAATTTTATTTTGAAAAGAATTATATGAGAAAAATAGAATTACAGATAAAATTATCAATATATAGCTAGGTAGCCTGATTCTTTTTCGGAATAGAATTATGCATGAATCCAACAAATTGTAAATCAAATGCTAATGTGTAAACTTTATCTTGATTTCTTGTTTCTTTTTTCTAAAGGATGAATAAACAAAAATTATATTGCTATATAAATTTGATCTGGTCGGGTTATATATACTTCCATCAAATGTTTTTCCTTTTCTTTTTTTTTTTTTTTATTCTTGGCATGATTGGCGTAAAGGCTTTATTATTATTTTTATATATAAGAGAGAGCAATGAAATCATTTAAACTAAGCAAGACCTAGGCTTAACAACACTTCACAAATCTTCTTGTAAGGATCTAATTACAGTATTAGAACATATCTTGTGAATACCAAATTACAGCATTGTAAAAGCTTTATTCTTAAATACTCCTTTAGTCTCATATTGATTGTCTAAACCTGATTTTCACGAAATTTTAAAAAAAGTTTTTGTTTTAGTGTATTTTATATTAAAATTTTAATTTTTTAATAATAACTGATGTAGCATAATTTTAATGTCAAAAAAAAAAAATCTCAAACAGAAACTTGGTCAATCAGTAAATGTGTTTCTTACCAAAGTTCAACCTATATGGAATCAGCTTACTCAAGCCAAGATCAGTGAAGATCATCTTCATCTTATCTGGTTGCTTACGACTCTTCGTCCAAAATATGAATCTACTGGGGCTTCATTGTTACATCGGCACTCACTTCCATTGCTAGATACTGCTATTCATGAGATAAGATTAGAAGAAACACGCATTGGACTAGACAAATGTCACAGAATGAAGTTTCTCTTGCTACTCATTACAAGCCACCTTACCAAAGAGCAAAATCATCCTACCAAAGGCCATCATATCAAAAACCATTATACCAAAATAAGAATCCTCACATCAAAGATCAAAAGGCAAGTTTTGTAAGTCTTGTCATAAAACGGGCCACCTTCTTCCTAATTGTCCAACAACTGAATGTCAATACTTCCATGAGACTAAAGATATTGTTGATAACTGTCATGTGCGCCCATCTAGGCCTTAGGATGGAAACTCTATATCTCAAAGAAGGTTTTCTACATCCGGATCTTGATTGTCCATTGCCACTACTAATCCTGAGGGAAATACTAATCTCACTATTAATGACCTTAAGGCTTTTCTAAAACAGGTTATCTCTTCAAGTTCTTCTTCTAACACTGCACTTTCTGTCACCCCGGGTAATACTTCTTGGCTCTTTGATTCTGCATGTTGTAATCATATGACTTCTAATTCTTCGTTCTTATCCACTAAAATGTCCACCTCATGCTTTCCTCATATTCGTACTGCAAATGATACAAAAATGCATATCACTTATATTGGTCATGCTTCTGATTCACACCTTAGTCTTCCTGATACCTACTATGTCCCCACCTTAGCCTTAAACCTTATCTCTGTAGGCCAATTTTGTGATCTTGGTCTCACTGTTATCTTTTCTTCTTATGGTTGTCTGGTACATGATCCACAAATAAAGAAGATCCTTGGGACGGGCCGCAAATGGGATGCTTATTTGAGCTTGTCTCTATTCATTTTCCTGTCAAACAAGTCTCTGCTACCACAACTGATTCTTTTTTATACAAGTGGCATCTTCGTCTTGGTCATGCTTCAGCAACTAAATTACGTTCTCTGATCTCTCGTGGGTTATTAGAATTTACTAAATTTGAGTTTTTTCATTGTTTGCACTATCAAATTGCTAAACAACCAGCTTTATCTTTTAATAACAGTTCTTTTATTTCCAAGTCTCTTTTTGTTCTTGTCCTTTCAGATATTTGGGATCATTCCCCTATTTCGTAAGTAAATGGTTATCATTATTTTGTTATATTTATTGATGACTATTCTCGTTTTCTATGGATTTATTTCTTTAAGCAATGATCTAAATTACCCCAAATATATATAAAGTATGCCACCATGGTAAAAACCCAGTTTTCTTAAACACTTCGAACTGATAATGCCATGGAATATAAAGAAACTTATCTTCTTCAGTTCCTTGATCAACAGGGTACCTTAGTTCAACGTTCGTACCTCTCAGCAAAATGGTAGAGTTGAACGTAAACATTCTCACATCCTTGATTCAGTTTGAGCTCTTCTTCTTTCTGCCAACTATCTTGAAAACTTTTGGGGTGAAGTTACCTTAATAGCAGTGTATACAATAAATTGTACTCCTACTCAGATTCTTCATAATCTCTCTCATTTTGAATGTCTATTTGGTAATAATCTTGATTATTCTGCTCATAAACCTTTTGGATATGTATGTTTTGTTCTACTTCAACCACATGAGTACAATAAGTTGAGACCACGTGCTCGTCTTTGTTATTTTCTTGGTTATAAGATTGAACACAAGGGTTATCGTTGTTGGGATCCTAACTCTAATAGATTACGAATTTCTCAAACATGTCATTTTTTGGGAAAACACTATGTTCTCTTCTGTGTCAAAATTTCATTCTTCCTTTTCCACTCCTTAATTCTTTACTGATCCATCTATTGAGTTATTTCCCAATTCAGAAACAACTACATCTGATGATCCAAATCAAGCTCCTGTTATTATCCTATTGCTACTGGATCTGATCCGATTGTTGAAAAATAAACCTGCTTTTTCTCTCCGCCGTTCTACCTGAGTAAGAGAAATTTTCATCATCTTAGTGATTATCATTGTTTTTTTGCTATTGTTAATTTGTATGAACCTCAATCTTATCGTGAGAGTAGTACTAACCCTTATTGGCAGCAAGCTATGGCTAAAGAAACTCAAGCTCTTGAGAAAACTCATACTTGGGATTTAGTTGATCTTCTTCCTAGCAAGACTACTATTGGTTGCAAATAGATATACAAAATTAAAACTTGCTCTGATGGTTCTATTGAACGTTATAAAGCCCATCTCATAGCCAAAGATTATACCAAGGTAGTCAGTACCATATCGATGTGTATACGTCTTTGTTCTGGTACTAGTATCTACCGATATCGGTGTGTTTTGACATACCGTTTCGGGTTTACCGACATTTTTCAAATATTTATATATATATAACCTATTTTCAAGTTCCTTAATAAAATATATATTATATACACATGCAAATATACCTCCATTACATACATATGTTTATATACAAATATAAATTTTAAAATTTTAAATATTTAATAACAAATAAATAAAATAAATATAAAAGTATTTAAAAAATATAGTGAATTATTATTAATTAGGTTCAATAGCCTAATTTAATGAACATATTTTATTTTTAAATGTAATTATGAAATAAAATGATCATGACATAAAAAACATTAGAAATTGGTTTTAAAAAATCAAATAAGAGAATTTTTTTAAAATCAAAAAATCAAAATTTGTACCAACCGGTACGATCGGCATGGATCGGTACAAAAATCGAAACGGTACGATACTGATATCATTTTGGTTTACCTTAAAATCGATACGTACGGTCGATACAGTCGGTACCCGTACGATACCGACTACATCGAGTTACACTCAAGAGTATGAGATAGATTTTGAGAAAAGCTTTACTCGAGTGGCTCAGATAACTTCTGTGCATATCTTGTTAGTCCTTGATGCTATTAAACATTGGAAACTTCTTCAGATGGATGTTAAAAATGTTTTTCTCAATGGAGACTTATAGGAAGAAGTATACATGTTGCCCCCACCTGATTATTCTCATCCTCCTCACATAGTTTGTAAGCTTTAAAAGGCATTATATGGTTTGAAACAGGCACCTAGAGCCTGGTTTGCAAAATTCAGTTCTACCATTACTCAACTTGGTTTTACTTCTAGTTCTCATGATTCGGCATTATTTGTTCGGCATACTAATCATGGCATTGTTCTACACCTTCTCTATGTGGATGATATGATCATCACTGGTGATGATCAGTCTTGCATTGCTGAATTGAAAGAGTTTCTTCATAAGCAGTTTGAAATTAAAGATCTTGGTTCTCTCAGTTATTTCTTGGGGCTTGAAGTATCTTCTATTCTAATGGCTATTATCTCTCCCAAGCCAAGTATGCATCTAATTTACTTTCTAGAGTTGGTTACTGACAATAAAAATGTTTCTACTCCTTTAGAGCCTAATGTTAAACTTACTCCAATGGATGGTACCTTGCCCATTGATCCTACATTATATTGCCAACTTGTTGGCAGTTTGGTCTTTCTCATGGTGACTCGGCCTGATATTGCTTATACTGTACATCTTGTTAGTCAATTTATGACTGCTCCTCGATCAACTTATTTTTCAGTTGTTCTTCGGATTCTCCGATATATCAAAGGCACACTATTTCATGGACTTCACTTCTCTGCTCATATATCTTTGATACTATTTGGATATTCTAATGTTAATTGGGCTGGAGAGCATACAAATCGTCGTTCCACCACTGGTTATTGTTTCCTTTTAGAAGATTCTCTCATTTCTTGGCGGAGAAAAAAACGAACTGTAATTGCTCGATCCAACACTGAATCTGAATATCGTGCTCTTGCTAATGCCACTTAAGAGTTATTTTGGTTTCGCCGATTACTCGTAGATATGGGCATTTCATTATCTTTTGCCACCAGACTTCACTGTGATAATCGAAGTGCTATTTAAATTGCTCAGAATGATGTGTTTCATGAATTCACCAAGCATATTGAGTTGATTGCCATTTTGAACGTCATCATGTTACACTAGAAACTGTTCATCTGACTTCTGGGTCTTCTTCGGATCAAACAGCTGATATATTCACAAGACACATTTTCCTAGTCGTTCAAGATTTGGTTTTCAAACTCAAGTTGATATCTACAATACCATCTTGAGTTTGATGGTGAATTAATGTAATAAATGTATAGTCAACTATAATTATTAGAATAATCAATTTTTATTAAAATAATATTAGGGATTACGATATGGTTCAGATTATGATCTTCATATTATATTATAATTATTATGGTGAGATCTTTCCTGTATATATAGATCACTCCTATATAAACTTTTATATAATTAAAAATACAAGACCTTCTTTTTTTTATAACAAGTTTCTTAAGCGTAATTGTATGCACATGAACTATTATTTATACTTGTGTTCGATGAAGCAAATCTGTCTTTCCATTTGATAAGTTCATAAAATACACATTTTATGCCCTTTCTATTCTTAGTTTTAGTTATGTTTTCGATCTTTATTTTGATTACTTATATTATGTTTTTGAATTTTAGGTATATTTAGGAGAATGAAGTGAAAATATGTCAATTATGATGTTAAAGAGCTTATAAAATCATAATCACAAGATGGAAGAAAACTTGGAGTTAAAAAGATCAATTTCTGATTGCAAAGCAAGAAGGTAGATTTGACTTCCGGAGCTTGTTGCAAGGAACACATGATTTTAAAGTCTTTATTTGAAGAAACTTCCTACTTGACTTTTGAAGCTGACTTGAATACCTTTCCAACGGTAGTTTACACGCCCAAATCGGACAAGAAATGATCATCCAAATCAGCCAAAGAAATGCAAGAAAGTGCATCAAAAAAATCAATGACCAGCGTTGCGGCGCCGGTGTCTGGCGCCGCAGTGCCCCAAACAAGTCGAGAGCCAGCGCTGCAGCGCTGGCCTGAACCCTAAAATTGCCTAAAATAGGAAAGAAAAAAAACGCAATTTTGCCTCCTAAACTGACTTGTGCAGCAAGAAAAGGTTTTCTGGGTTTTAAAGCTCTATAAATATTATCTTTTGAGCCACAATATAGCTATGCCTTGATTATTATCAAAATTCTTCTTCTCCTTCATTCTTTTAGTTTTCTTTTTCTTGATTTTCTTAAGTTTTATGTCTATGTTAACTATGCCTATGCAAGGCTAAACTCCTTCTTGGTTAAGGGTAATTTCAAAGCCCTAGACATGTTTTGTAATTGATTTTTAGACCTTATCATATATTGATTTTCTATTAAAGTTGTTTATGTTCTTCCATAAGAATTGTTCATGATTTTTGTCTTGATTTCTTTAGGTGCACAACTAGATAGATCTTGATGATTATCTACTGCTAGTTTAGGAGTTTTGATACGTAGTTTATCTTGGTTTCTATTCAATAGTGACAATTTGTGATTAATGATTATGTTAAAGTTTTCGCTAATTTCAAAGTAGAACATAACCTAAGTTGAAGGAATCCATGTCTATGTGTTTGTTGCTTAGATCAACCTATCTTTCTCATCTTAAAGCTGCTATCACTTTGAATCTATAGATTTTTATATTAGGTTATTTGATAGTTAGGGATTAAGTAGTGGCGGCATTTGTTTTGCTTAACGACGAACTAAGGAAGGATTGGGGTAACAAGGGAGGTTTTTATCTATGGTTGTTAACTTTGATAGATCATTGATATTGATAGGTTTGAAATTGATTCTTAACATTGTCTAGTGGTGGAGAATGAAACCTTTAACCATACTTTCTCATATTTGATTACCTCTCTTTATTTACTTGCTTGATTTTATTTTCTTGTTTATTTTAGTTTTAAAATTATTTCAAAACCCCCTTTTTCTTTTGTTTTTCTTGAATTTAATTATAAACTGATAATTCTTAAATTAAAGCTCAATCTTTGAGGATTCGACTCATGCTTCTACTATATTTTACAACTGATTTTTTTTTTAGTGCAAGATTTCAATTAATATACACTTTTTTGAGTGCATCATCATGTAGAGATTGTGATGTTTTACAGAAAATGAGCTATATTTGTTTTATTGCTAACGTTTGTATTTATACAAGTATGAGTCTCCTAAAATATTTAAACATTATCTTTGTTACAAACTGAAAGATTTGAATCTCAGCTGATTGGATTTGTGCTTATCATATTGCTTGAGTTTGTTGCAGGTTCGGTTGCTGATGTGGTTTCTTATCTGCTGCTGCTTGTGTTGGTTTGTTTGAATTTTGAACTTGCTGATATGGTTTCTTATCTGCTGCTGCTGATGCTGGTTTGTTTGAATCTTTTGAATCTTTTGGTTTATCCTTTACATGCCCCCTCAAGACAGTGGAGCCATCAGCGACACCGGTCTTGGACCGGAGAAAAAGAAACCGTTGTCTGGTGAGTGGTTTAGTGAGTCCATCTGCAAGTTGGTCATATGTAGAGATGTAGGAGACCTTTACATCGCCTGAGTAGACATGTTGTCTGACAAAGTGATAGTCAATGGCCAGATGCTTCATTTTTGAATAGAAAACAGGATTTGCAGTGAGATAAGTTGCACCAATATTGTCTGAATAAAGTATTGTTGATTTGCTGGCTTGAACATGTAATTCAGACAGTAGGTTCTTTATCCAGGTAAGTTCTGCAGTTGTGTTTGCTATAGCTTTGTATTCAGCTTCAGTGGAAGATCGTGCTACTGTCCTTTGCTTAGTTGATTTCCAAGAGATTGGATTCCCACCAAGATAGATGATGTAGCCTGTGGTTGAAGACCTGTCATCCAAATTGCCAGCCCAGTCTGAGTCACTGTAGGCAGAAACATCTAGGTTTGAAGGCTTTTTGAGAAACAAGCCATGATGTATAGTGCCTTTGAGGTAGCGTAGGACCCTTTTCAGGCTTATCCAATGATTTTGTGATGGAGAGTGCATGAATTGGGAGAGTTTGTTGATGCTGTAAGCAATTTCAGGTCTTGTCAGGGAAAGGTACTGCAGTGATCCTACCAGTTTCCTGTAGGCAGTGGCATCTGCTGAGCCTGAACCATCTTTGAGCTGAAGCTTCACATTTGTAGGCAATGGAGTTTGAGTGATTTTAGCATTATCCATGTTGAAGTTTTGTAGAATGTCTCTGATGTATTTATGTTGTGATAGAAAAAGACCTGTTGGTGTAGTGATAACTTCAACTCCAAGGAAATAGTGCAGGTTACCAAGGTCTTTGAGAGAAAAATGCTGAGCAAGTTGTTGCTGAAAGTGGTTCAATGCTGCTGTGTTATTTCCAGTTAGAATCAGATCATCTACATAGACTAAAAAATATAAGATAACTGAATCCTTGGCATAAACAAATAGTGAGTCATCAGAGACAGATTTGTTAAAACCATAATGAATTAAGAAGCTGCTGAGTTCTTGATACCAAGCTCGTGGGGCTTGTTTTAAGCCATAGATGGCTTTATTAAGCCTGCAGACATGATTTGGCTTATCAGGATTGATGTAGCCAGAGGGTTGTGCCATGAAGACTTCCTCAGTAAGTGTACCCTGAAGAAAAGCATTATTGACATCCAATTGAGATATTGACCAGTTATGAGCAAAAGCAATGCAAAGAACAGTTCGAATGGTTGTTGGTTTAATCACTGGACTGAAGGTTTCTTTGAAATCCAGACCTGGTCTTTGGTGAAAACCTTTGGCAACTAGTCTTGCTTTATATCTTTCAACAGTACCATCTGGTTTTCTTTTGACTCGATAGACCCACTTACAGCCTACAACATTTTGTTTGGGAGAGGAGGGTACTAGATCCCAAGTGTTGTTTCTCACCAATGCATTATACTCTGCTGTCATTGCATGTCTCCAATGGGTATTTTGAAGTGCCTGTTTTACAGAGGTAGGTTCTAGGGAAGGAGTTATGGTATGCTTGGTGACTGTGTGAATGACTTTTGGCTTGTGAATGTTGTTTTTGGATCTGGTGGTCATGGAATGTGTTCTTGTGTTAGGAATTGAGGTTGTAGAAATAGAGACAGGCAGATTTGAGTTTGAAGATTCATTACCTGATGGGACAGCTATAGGAGCACGCACCAAGTGATCAGTTGAATTCTGATTGGTTGAGCTAGCTGACTGGTTCCTAATTCGTGTCACTGAGGAATATGTTAATGGCAGATCAAGGGCAGCTGTTGAAGGTAGTTGTGGTTCAGGTTTGGATGATGGATGAGGTGACTTAGTGAAAGGAAACACAGTTTCATGAAACAAGACATGTCTAGATACAAATATTTTTTGTGTTTGTGGATCAAAACATTTGTATGCACTCTGAGTTGGTGAATAGCCTAGAAAGATGCAGGGTTTAGACTTGGGTTGTAATTTGTGACTGTTATAGGGTTTTAGCCATGGGTAACAGAGGCATCCAAATACTTTTAGTTTAGCAAGGTTTGGTGTCTTCTTAAACAATGTTTGAAATGGAGATTTCATGTGAAGTATGGGTGTGGAAAGTCTGTTGATGAGGTATACAGCAGTTTGGAATGCTTGGGACCAAAATTTTAATGGCATGGATGCATGGTGCAACAAGGCTAGTCCAGTTTCAACAACCTGTCGATGTCTTCTTTCTGCAGTGCCATTATGTTGAGGTGTGTGTGGTGGAGTGGTTAGGTGTGATATGCCATGTGATGCAAACAAGTTGGACAAGGCTTTGTACTCACCACCATTGTCAGAGTACATAGTAAGGATTGGTGTGTTAAAGTGTTTTTCAACTAGTGCCTTGTAGGATGAAAAGATTGAGTAGACATCTGATTTCTGTTTAATGGGGAATAACCATATGTATTTTGTATAATGATCAATGAAGATCACATAATAGTGAAAACCATCCAAGGAAGGTGTGTGTGCTGGTCCCCATACATCAGAATAGATTAACTCAAGAGGTTTTGAACTAGTTAAAGATGACTGAGCAAATGGCAGTTTTGTGCTTTTATTACAACAGCAAGAATCACAAATGTATTGTTTATTGTTGAATGAGGAAGACAAATTAAAGGCATTAAGCATTTGACTTAGGATTTTAAGGGAAGGATGACCAAGGCGATGATGCCATAACTCAGTTGACTCTTTTACAGTAAACATGGCTTGGGCTGATTTTGAGGTGGACAGCAGGCAACTTGGTAGCTCGTAGATATCATCTTTATTCAGTCCTGTCACTAGTGGTGCCCCCGTAGCTAGACCCTTCACCAGGAAATGAAAAGGAAAAAAATTCAATGGAAACTTTGTTAGTTTGGCATAGTTTGGAAACAGAAAGTAAATTGTTTTTCATGTGTGGAACATGCAAGACATTTGTTAATTGAAGAGGTTTACTGTTTGTAGGTATAAAAGATGTACCACTATGAGATATTTTCAAACCTGTGCCATCACCTACAAGGATCTCATCTGGACCTCCATATTCAGTGTACAGGGAGAGATTGTTTAGATCGGTGGTGACATGATGTGAAGCACTTGTGTCAACAATCCAATTTGCAGCATTTCTTGGTTTGGATTTGGTGACGTGATTTGCAATTGGTTCCTTCTCAGGTGTTGTAGTGCTTCTGCAGAACTTTTCACTATGACCTGGTTTTTCACATAGCTGACAGACCAGTCGTGGGGTAGGGTATGGTGCATTTTGAAATGATCTCTTTCTTTGGTATGTAAAATTGTTCCTGTTTTGATTGTTGAACTGATTTCCTCTTCCTCTGTAAAACTGACTACCTCTTGTTTTTCTGGCAAATTGAACAGTTGCTAGTGATGGCTGAGGAAGTTCTTCTTGTTTGATGATCCTTTCATAATCTGTCAATTTATCATGGAGCTCTTCAAAGGAAATTGGAGTTTCACGAGCTCGAAGGGCAGTTGATATTTCTTTAAAGTCTGATCCTAAGCCATTGAGAATGAAAAGAGTGAGATCATCATCAGAGATTGGTGCTTGAGCTAATGCCAGATCATCTGTAATGCTTTTCATAAACTGCATATATTCAGCAATTGAATAGCCATCTTGTTTTGCCATTGTAAGTTTCTTTTTCAATGACATGATCCTGGATCGTGTTTTGCTGGCAAATGTGGTTGAAAGCTTTTGCCAAGCTTCTTGAGAGGTTGTGACAGTTGCTATGATTGGTATTATGGATTCAGTGACTGATGCTATTATAGCATGGAGAAGAAAATTATCCTGTCTGCGCCATAGGTTGTGAGCTGGGTTAGGAGTTTGGTTTCCATTTATGGTGATGGTGGATTCTGGACAGGGAATGGTACCATCGAGATAGCCGATTATGTCATGACCATCAAGGAGGGAAAGAAGTTGGATTTGCCAGGATGAAAAATTGGTAGAATTCAGTTTTAGAGGGAGCTGTGATGCAGCATTGATGGAAATTGGTTCTGTTTTGACCATGGTTGTAGTATCATTCGGTTGGAAGTTGTTGGCAGCCATTGAAGTTGAAGGAAGGAAGAAAAAAAAATTGAGGATCGAAGGCTTTTAAGCAGTGGCTCTTGATACCATGTAGAGATTGTGATGTTTTACAGAAAATGAGCTATATTTGTTTTATTGCTAACGTTTGTATTTATACAAGTATGAGTCTCCTAAAATATTTAAACATTATCTTTGTTACAAACTGAAAGATTTGAATCTCAGCTGATTGGATTTGTGCTTATCATATTGCTTGAGTTTGTTGCAGGTTCGGTTGCTGATGTGGTTTCTTATCTGCTGCTGCTTGTGTTGGTTTGTTTGAATTTTGAACTTGATGATATGGTTTCTTATCTGCTGCTGCTGATGCTGGTTTGTTTGAATCTTTTGAATCTTTTAGTTTATCCTTTACACATCATTCTTTAATGAAACAATGCTCCCTTGTGGACCACTTTCAGAGCAAAAACTTGAATTTTTCCATCACATTAATTTGAGAATATATACAAAAGACCGAATATACGAAACCATGAAAAAGTACAGAAAACATCATTTATATTAATTATAAAAAAATTGATTGATTTTGATTTCACATTAATTTAGTTAAAAAATACCCCAAAAAAATCATATAAATTATAATATCAAATTATATAATAAGAATATTCATATTTTTTTATATAATATATTTATTTGAAATTTTTTTTACCTACTTTCTTAAAAAATTATTCACTTCTTAAAAAATTATCATATTTAAAAATATTTTTTTTCACATACTTTTTTTTCACCACAACTTGAGTGTACAAATTTGTAGCAATATATATGCAGGAGACAATCTCACATGTTAATTGCTTTCCTTCAAACTTGTGATTTTGAAGAAGCTACTTGTGTATATTGAGTATTAATTACACACCACGTATGATAGTTTTTAAGAAAATACTACTATAATAATATACAAAAGCATACTAATTTTATCCTTATAAGAAAATATTACTATAATTTTAAATAAAAACGACATAAAAGAAATTATTAAATATGTTCTGTTTCTTTGTACACTTATTAAAAATTTGTTGATCCACCATGACTATTATACTAGAATGTTTCGCTCGTTTCGCTAGAGAATTAGATGTTTTATATAATTTTAATTATATTAAATAATAATTATTTGTTTAAAAATTTTAATATATATTTATATATTAAAATATTTATATTTTTAATATAAATATTAAATATTTTAAAATACATATTTCTCACAAATAAAAAAGTTTATTACAAAATCAATTTAAATAAAAAATTATAAAACATTTTTTTTAAAATCAAGTGATAAATTCATCAAAAAATAAAACTTAAGTCGATTTTTTTACCAATCAGATTTCATTTTTTTCAGTTGTGAGAATCCAAACCGACCAATTATTCCTACTCGTATTTCTTTTTTTTTTTCTTTCCAAAAGATAAAAAATAATTACAAAATAATTTTTTCACATAAATTTTTTTAATTTCCTTATTATAATTATTATGTAATAATAATAGATAATAAATATTTTTAGTTAATTGATTCATTTTGTAATTCTTTGTAAAAAAAATTCTCTCTTGGTTACAAGTTTTTCAAAAAAAAATCTCTTTCCTTATTAATAATTATTTATTATTATGGTATAAATAATAAATATTTTTGGTTTGTTAGTTAATTTTGTAATTCATCCAAAATCTTTTGGTCATAATTATAGAGATAGCAGCAGACCAAATATCTGTAAATTTTTAAATATCTGAATCTGCGTAATTTATCTGAAATCCAAATCTGTTTATTATCTACTTATTGTCCGAATCTGCATCCAATTTAAAGAGTAAAATCGGTCGGATATCCGCATCTTCTAAATATCCGAAGTTATTAAATTATTTTTATAAAAAAAGAAAAATCTAAATTAAATAAGAACTATATGTAAATGGAATGGATAATGGATTCAGATATCAAATACTATTCGAACCAAAATTAAAACGGATTCAGATAACGAATATTCAAAGAGTCATATCCAAATTTGCTCCAAATCCGCTACGGATAGTAAATTCAATATCCGAATCCCACAATTATTCGAATCCGAAAAAAAATCGAATCACAAAAGCTAAAAAAAAATTATTTCTTTATTAATAATTATTTATTATAATAACTATAATTATAAACATTTTTAATTGATCACCCCATTTTATAATTTCCTAAAAACGTAGAAAAAAACAATTGTCGCTTGTCTAACCTTGCTACAATACCCGTCTCAGAGGATTCTTTTAATATATAGGTATAGATTATTTGACAAGTAAATTTTCTCAAAAAATGAACTATATTTTATGTAATGTAATATTCATGCTAATATAAATTTAAAGTAAAATAGTAAAAAAAAAAAATTATCTTATTTACCGTCAATGAAATTTTTAAATTTCACAAACAAAACCAATAAAATGACATATCTCTAAACATATATTAATTTTTTTATATAAAATAATTAAAAAAAATGTAACATGTAACATATTCTTAACATGCTCGTAGAATTAAAAAAATTTACCATAAAAAATGAACTCAATAGTAAAATACTAATTTGATTTCAATGAAGAGAAAAATTAAAAATTTTCTTTTAACTTGTTACAATTACATAAATACTACAATAGGGGCAACTGTCCCCCATTGCCCGTTATTGATAAGATGAAAAGTCAGGAAATCAAACTTCTATTTCAACTCTAACTTGAAATCAAACAACTACAAGCCATAGCTTTAAGCATTCAGTTGTTATCCTAAAATGTACATTTAATTTAAGCTTCTAGAGGAAGAACTATAATAATAATAATAGCAAAAGCCACACTGAAATATCTTAAGAAATTAGCAATTCACTCAGACTGAATAAGAACATGAAGATAGCAGCTTATCCAATTTTTTATTTGAGACCAAGGACTATGTGCTCAATGCAATCAGGCACCGGCTTATCAAGCTTAAGAGAGATCCATGTACCTTGCATGAGAAAACCATCAATTAGCAACATAGAAATAGTATTCTTGACAGCCATATAAAGGTAAGCTATGTTACTCAAAACTCTTTATTTTTCTTTAAGTATCCGTGTCCGACACATATTCAAACATAAATATGAGAGGTACAATCTTTCAAATATATATATATATAAAAAAAAAAAAACTTAAAAAATATTGAGCATACCCGTATCCGACACTCAACCCCGAGTCCGAGTAACATAGAAGGTAAGAATATAAGTTTATCAGAGGCTTACCCAGGATAAATCAATTTGCTTCAACATAAAGGGGTAGAGCATAATGACTTGAAGATGGACTGGGGTCTATTACATTAATAACAATAGCATATCGTTAGTGATATATAATGAATTAGAAGTGATTGTGTAAAGAGATCAAAGATAATGTACGCACCATCTGATTGCATCCGCAACCAATCTCGTGTGCATATCAAAGCCTGTCGAGTATCAGGAGTCACTGAACTTCGACAGCTATCGAGCACCCTACCTCCAGCATTGAATGCCGACTCCTGTGCAACAGTTGACATAGGAGTTCCTAGAACATCGCGTGCCATCATTGACAAGATTGGATACCTTGGCGTGTGAACTCTCCACCAATTCAATATATTGAAATCGCAGTTACGCGGAAAGACTGGCTCATCTAAATATTTTTCCAAGTCTGATATTGCACTTTGACTTTGAGATGTCTCGTGAAGGAATTTGTCAAAGCCCTTTAGTCTATCTCTACCATCATTACTACTGCTAGGTAAGCTACTGCCAGGCAAAGCTGAACCTTGATCAATCAAAGTTGAGCAGATAGAGTACGCGTTAAAGAGTTCCTTGATACCATCAGACACTTCTTTGATTCGTTCCAAAGCAGTACTGCCATAAATCTGGGAGTAGTAATACTCCACCAGTTTCATCTTGAATCGGGGATCTAAGATAGCTGCTACTGCCAAAGCCAAACTGCACTTGCTCCAATATTTATCAAACTTAGCTTTCATCTTTGCTGCCAATGAGCTAAGAAAATTATCTGGGCTCTTGCACCAGTCAATCAATTGGATGTGAACATGACAAATTTCAGGAAAATATATATTTGCAGTAGGACATTTGTTGCCAGAGAAGAGATTAATGATTTCAATAAATAGTTTCAAATAGCCAGTAATGGAACTTGCCCATTCCCACTCTTCATCACTTAAAGCAAGGTCAAGATCAAGCTCTGGCAAGTGACAGAACGCATTCCTGTATTCTATAGCAGTCTCAAGCATTACGTATGTTGAATTCCATCGGATAGGACAATCAAGAACTAAGCTCTTCTGGCTGTTGATTCCAGTTTGCTGGGCCATCTCATTGAACTTCCCTTGTATTGATTGTGAACTTTTAACATATCTAACACTTCCTCGAATCTTTTGGATCACCACTTGGAGAGCTTCCATGGCATCTTGAACGATTGAATTTAGAACATGTGCAGCTGAGCGCACATCTAACAATTGACCATTGCTTAGACGAGGCCTGTTTTCAGAGATCTGCTCTTTTATTCTCAGGACGATATCATCATTAGTAGAAAAATCATCAAATGTCATGGCAAACAACTTAGACTCTATGTCCCAATCCATCAGACACTTGATAATTACTCCAGAAAGCATGTCTTCAGTATGAGAAGAATCAAGTGTGACAAAATTAAGAATCTTCTTTTGTAGTTTCCAATCATCACCAACATAATGCGCTGTCAAGCATACATGATTAGAGTTCTCTGGTGAAGACCACATCTCAACAGCGAGGTTAATTCTGCCTTGCAATTTACTAAACATATCATAAACTTTCTGCTTCTCCTTCCCATAAATTTCCATACAAGAAAGCTCAATGGTACTATTTGGCACAACATCAAACAATGGCTGCAGATTCTTGACAAATACCTTGAATCCAACATGTTCAACCATGGTTAAGGGGTAGCCATGTAATATAATCATGCGGGCAAGATCAAACCGACTCCGTTCTTGGTCGAACCAGCTGCTTCGAGGGTTGAAAACTTCATCCTTTCTCTGATCCTGTTCATACTTGACAATAGTGGGCTTAATATAGTCCTCTTTTCTCTGCCCTTCATCGTAACTGATATTTGCAATGGTAAGGGTGTTATCTTTTTTCCTTCTCTTTGCTGAAAGTAGTTGGGAAACATCATAGTTAAATCTCTTCAAGCACCGCATTAAGTGATTTCTCAGATGGGTGGTTCCACTATTACTTGATCCACTTAATTTCTTGTTACAATGGAGACATACTGCATAACATATGTCAGCTTTCTTAACCCTTTCAAAGTGGTTCCATACAACAGAAGTCAGCCTCTTTGGTTTCTTAATAGCAGATTCATTAGCCACTTCCATCGCATAGGCTTTAGATGAACCAAAGTCTGCATATTAAACTAAAGTCAAATGACAAAATGGTTGCCTTTTCAGAAATAAAGAAAATACCTATTAATTCCCAACACAAATTCAGGATGTGAAACATCAAAAACACACCAAAGAAATCATTGAATATTATCAATTAATCCTGAAATGCAATAATTATGCGATTGGTTCTTAATAAAATTAAGAGTAAATATCAATAGTAAGCTGGTCAATAAGCACAAGCAAAATAGGACAAAGATGCCATATTCTCA
Source organism: Fremontodendron californicum (assembly GCA_030761205.1). Classification (NCBI taxonomy): domain Eukaryota; kingdom Viridiplantae; phylum Streptophyta; class Magnoliopsida; order Malvales; family Malvaceae; genus Fremontodendron; species Fremontodendron californicum. The sequence continues at coordinate 3,520,721 of JAULJL010000045.1, forward strand.
AAGCGCTGCAACATGTTAATTGGTGTTGCCTTAATAGCATTCTAGTTGCCTTCAATCTTGCAGAAGCAATGCTATATTGCAAATTTCCAACTAGGATTGCTAGAAGTGCAGAAAAAAATGAAACCATACGAGAGTGGAGAAAATAAACAAAACTGCAGGAGAGAAGTTAGATCAAGTGAGTTCAATAAATCTCTAATTGTTTGGATAATAAACAGATCATGAGCAAAGAAACCATGATTTTACAATAAAGATGTTTTTGAACCATGATTCCTATATATATATATATATATAATGGACATATTGGCAAAGTCATACAGAATTATCCCCCCCCCCCCCCCCCCCCAAAGCACTCACACTCACACTTTGAATAGAAATGAAAAAATGTAAGTTAAGAGAGAAATTACAAGTGATAATTTATTTTCCCTCTTCACTTCTATCCTAAATTTGCTATCAAATGATAAACATTTTACAAAATCTCTCTATTTCAATTCTCCCAAGAAAAAGACACTGTATAGCTGAAAATTTGTTCTAATTAGTAACAGATAGATCTTAGTTTTCAACAGCTAAAACAAGCAAATAATTAGGATGGGTTCCAACTTCCAAGCCAACTTGAGGCAAATGTTTCAGCCTTATCCTAGGCCCTAGACCTCTATTTCCAACTAAGTTCTTCCTTTATGTAATAAGATAAGGGGAGGCTAATTATAACAGGCCAAAGAAAAGGCTTAAAAATCATTAAACTTAGTGAATTCAAAGAAAAGGCTTAAAAAAATTGTAATTACTTGGGAAAATATTAATTTTCTAATAAAATGATTTCATCGTAATATATAGGTTCTTATTAAGCCAAACATGCAATTCTCCTTTTTTTTCCTCTCAAAATGATATTTACCTACAGCCTTCCCAAAAAAAATATGGCCAATTAATCAAAATCAAACACATAAAAAAATATTAAAAAAATTCACCAATTACACAGAAAAGAAAGCAACACTAAGAAAAAGCAAACTTTTAGCCAAATACTAACAAGAAAAAGGGTTTTTTTTTTTTTTTTTAAAGTTAAAAAAATATCTAAATTATCAAACCATATAAATAAAAATATAACAAAAGCAATAAAAAACCAACCAAAATAAATGTAAAAAGCCACCAAATTTACACTCAATTCAAGATAAACAATTCTAAGAAAACCAAGCCTTCAATTGAATTTCTTTAAAAAAAGTTTTTATTTCCTAACGGATTAAATAAAAATATAACAAAACCCCAAGAAAGATAAACGCCAAAAAAATACCAAATTCACACAACTAAAACACATAATACTAAACCCAGCAAAAAGAAATCCTACCCAGATTGTCTAGCAGAGAAAAAGCTTGGCTCCACAGGCGGGTCCAATCGGAGGATCCGATAAAGGTATTAGGGTTTGGATTTTGTTGTAACAGAAGGGAAAAACAAGGAGAGAAAGAGAGACTGGATCCGAGCTTGGATTATGGAGGAGAATTTGGGTCAAGATCCGAATAAAAGTTTGGGTGGGTCAACATCGCTAAGAGTAAATTTTCGTTTAATAATGGGATATTTTCATGGTAACCAATCAGAGAGAAGGAAAAGGATGAAATGGGACCGGCTAGAATTTGAATCCGGTTTTGGGTTAGGTTGGATTTTTATTTTTTTCTTTTAAAAAAATCTGGGTCTGGTTATGCTCATCTAAGAGACGTGTCATGGCGGGTTAAGTTTGGTTTGACCCTTTTCAGTTTCTCTTTCATTTCTCCAATTAAATATTTTTTTATTTTGTGAGATCAAACTAGATCATTTGACCGAAATTTTTAGTAATTTGGATGGTATCGATTTAAATTATTGTTTATACAATAAAAATAAATTATTTAAATTTAATTAAATTAAAAAATATATAAAAATTATTTGATTTTGAATTTGATTTTCGATCTAATCTGATATATATTTAAATCAAATTATTAGAATTTATCTGGATAAAAAAAAGAGTCATGGTCGTTATATAAGATTTTAAATTTTTGTTAATTCTTTTTTTTTTCTATTTCTCATTAATTTTTAATTTTAATTTTCCTTTTTTTTCTTTTTTTTCTTTTTTTTTTAAAATAATAAAAGATAAACATCTATTAACTGGAAACTAACAGATAATTATAATTTGCTTTTATCCTACAATTTCCACTTTTTGTATTTTGTAATGTAAATTTTTTTAACAGTTGTTGGGTTTACCGTTTATGTGATGTTTGATTTTTTTTAATTGAAAGAAATTTGAAAGTTTAATACAATTTACACCAAAATAAAAAGTTCAATGGCTTGATTTTATGAAATAAAAATATTAAAATTTAATGATTAAAAGTAACATTTTCAAGAAAAATATACGTTATCGTTTCATTTTCTTAAATTAAAAATTTTAAAATTGATATTGATATTGATATATGCAAAAAACTTGGATAATCATCCTAACATGTAAGCTTAATTTAGTAGTAGGCAAATAAATTTATACAAATTTTTTATTCATAAAAAATACAAGCAAATAAAAAAGAACGTACAAAAAAAGATAGGAAGAATATTATCTTTTAAACTATAAAATATATGAATATAAATGTTTCATACATAATGTCATTACAAAAAATTAAGTACAAAAAACAAAAAGAAAAGGACAATTATCTTATACATGGATGATAGAGCTTTTAAATTTTACAAATAAAATTAGAGAATTAACGTAATTTTATTAAAATATATTAAAAATAATAAAATAGTTTATTATTAAATGAATACATACCAACTATATAATATTGTTTATCCACAAATATAAAGAATATAACAATTCAAAAATAATATTTAATGTAAAGATATTCTTCGTAATGTTGACAAAAGGTTTTCGTATATTGAAAAGATAAAAGATTTACTTATATTAGTGTAAAATTAAATTAGTTTTATATATTTTTATAATTTTTTATACTATTTATATTTTAACAAATCAATCATTGAATTTAGCAATATAATTGTACTCATCGTACACGTAAAGTTTTAAATATTTTTGATATCTTTATCGTATTGTCTTTTTCAATATATGTTTAACGGTTGAAATTTTTTTATATCGAACAAATAGTTAGATATTTTTAATTTACTCAAAACTTGACGTGCGTGATTTACGTGAGTAGAATATGAAATATGATGATCGGATTAAACAAATATTAATCGTATAAAAAGTTATGAAATTATGTAAAATTAATTTAATTTTATATTAGAATAAGTGGATCTCTCCTCTTTTGAAAACTAATTTTTGTTGTCACGTACGTTGTACGTAAATACTTATTTTTTAATAATATTGATATATTGAACATATAATTATATATATTGTATATAAAATTTACATTAAATTAAAATTCTTACTTATAAATTGAATAATTTTTAGTAATTAAATAAATACATTTAATGAATTAGAATTCTTATTTATAAAATAAGCATTAGATAATTTTTTCTTTTTTTAGTTTGAGTTTCAGACAAAAATTGCAACATTCAAATCAAACCAAATCAACTTATTTTATTTGGTTTAGTCCTAATAATTATAATAATTAATTCAATAGAGTTTGCATCTTTTTAATATTACAAAAAAATCTATTTGTATGAAATTGAGAAATCTCATATTAAAATAGAATCTTAATTGTAAAGTGAAATTTTTATCAAAATAAATTAAAATATGAAAAGAGTATAATTAATCTTGAGTATATCAATATAAAAGACATATTATTAATTGAAGGATATAGAAACTAATTAAAGATAATTTTAAACCCGAATAGTCCACCAACTTCAAAAACCAATAATCATTACTATAAAAAAAAAAAAAATTAAAACATATATATGTAATAGTAATTGAAATAACCAGAGATTGATTTACCATATTTTGAACTTGAATACTCCTTCCAACTTCAAAATCAATAAATCATGTCTAAAAATGATAATAAATCAAATCAAATCAAATATATATATATATATATATATATAATATTCATTGAAATAAATAAAAGTAAAGAAAAAAGACTTCTTTAAAAAATTTATGATAATTTATTATATAAATTGCTTGGGGAACTCTTAATTGGTACATAAAATATAAATTGATTGAAGAACTCTTAATTGGTACATAAAAAAAAAAAAAAAAAAAAAAAAAAAAGAGAGAGATTATATATCTTTAATTCCTAAACCCAAACCGATTATTAAAAAAATCCTTAATTACCAAGCCTTTTTGCAGTGAAACAATATTGAAACCAAAGTTGGCCATATATAGTGGCATGAGATTTAATTTCTCATGGACTGTAATTTCACATATGTTTGATTAGATTTAACCAATTAGAGTTATCTAAAGAATTATTATCCAAAAAATTGTATCATATTAATCATAATAATTCAATATAATTAAACTCTTTTTTATCTATAAAACTAATCTTATTATTAAATTTTAAAATTATAAAAATAAAAAATTAAATGACAATGTTGAATTTTAATCAAAGATGATGATTTAATTACTATGAACTCTAACTTTACTTTTGTTTGATAAAATTTAACCGGTTAAGAATTATCTAAACATTATTATTCAAAAAATTCTATCATAAATGACTTAAATTCAATATAATTAAAACTATTTTCTATTTATAAAACTAATCTTAATATTAAGATTCAAAATTAGAATAATTAAAAAGTAAATGATAATGTAGAATATTAATAAAAAATGATGATTTAATTACTACTAGTATTTGTTATCACATGCTTTTGCATGTGAATACTCGTTATTTTATTTATTTTTGTATATTTTAAAAATAAATAAAATGTATATTAACTAAAATTTGTTTCATATGTAAATTATATCAAATTATTATAAAGTTTATTATTTTTAATATCAATGGAAAATTAATTATAAATATAAAAAATACAATATAAAATTTAATTATTTTTATTCATATTAAATAAATTGATTTACTTTTCAAGGTTAGTGACAAAATTAAACTTTTAAGATAAAACAGTTTCATATGAACTTTATTTTTATTTATTATCAAATTAATTTATTTAACGAAAGTATACATAGTTGTATGTTTTCAAATAAATAAAACTAATAAAATGTATATTAACTAAAATTTGATAAAATTTGCTTAATATGCAAATTATTATAAAGTTTATTATTTTTAATTTCAATGCAAAATTAATTATGAATATAAAAACTTTCATATAAACTTTAATTATTTTTTATTCATACTAAATAAATTGATTTACTTTTCAAGGTTAGTGAAAAATTTAAACTTTTAAGATAAAGTAATTTAATATAAAGTTTATATTTTATTTATTATCAAATTAATCCATTTAATGAAAGTATTTTAGTAAAACTAAATTTCTTCCTTATAAATTAAATAAATTTTATTAATAATAAAAAATATTTAAAATGATAAATTAGTAATATAATAAACAACAATGGATATTTTAGTCAGTTCAAAAAAAATTTCACATTCGTGCTTTTATATATATTATAGATGAACTTTAATTAATTTTACTTTTGTTTAATGAAATTTAACCAGTTAAAAATTATCTAAAAAATTACTATCCAAAAAAATTCTATCATAAATGACTGTAATTTAATATAATTAAAACTATTTTCAATTTATAAAATTAATCATATTATTAAGATTCAAAATTATAATAAATAAAAATTAATTTGAAATGGCAGTTTAGAAATTTAATCAAAGAATTTGTACATTTTCGTCAGTTCAAAAAATTTTATATATATTATAGATTGTTGTATAATTGTTTGACTATTTTCTATTGGTTTAAGTAATAATTTTTTCTACTATTTTCATTATTAAAAAAGTTTTATGATCGTAATTGACAAGAAAAAAACTAGTTTAGTATTAAAAAATATAATGGATAAATAATAATATTTTCTTTGTTTTCAGTCTAGATTTATCTAAGAGTTGAACTACTCATCTAAATTCAAAAATTCTCTCAATATTTTAAAAAAATTTAAACAAAAATATTAAACTTATTAAATGAACCTGAACAAAAAATATGAGTTCCGTATCTTCAAAAATAACATTTGAAGCCCAGACTCAGCTCAATAATTAAATATATTTAATATTTATGTATTACATTATAAAGTTTAATATTTATATACTATTATTGTTATAATTGTAAGGTTATAAATACTAAACCTACATCTACATGTAGCCAATACCACCTATTATTTTTTGTCTTGTAGGTGAATAGTGAATACTCATTTTTTATTTATTTTAAAATAAATATATAGCTGTATATTTTACAAATACATAAAATTAATACAATGTATATTAATCAAAACCTACGTTACTATGTAAATTTTGTTTCATATGAAAATTATATAAATTAAGATAAAATTTATTAATTTTAGTGTTTGTAAAATTAAAAAAATATATATATATGAAGATGTAAAACGTCAATATAAATGTAAGCTTTTAACTTATTTATTTAGTGAAAAATTAAAATTTTGAAGATAAAGCAATTAAATGTAAACTTTAATTTTTTTTATTCATTATTAAATAAATTTATTTAATGAAATACTTTTAATAATATTTTAAATTTAATAAAAAAATATTTATAATAATAATATAAAAGTATAATAAATAATAATTACTATTTTTGTCAGTTAAAGAAAAATTCACAAACAAAAAATTTTAATAAAAAAATAAAAAGAGAAACGAAAAGAAAAGAAAAGAAATCTAGCCGCTCCGAACTTGTATGCTTTCACTCCAAAATCAATATTCTTCGAAGATCCAACTTTTGCTGGTGTCTCCTCTTTCTCGTCTCATCTCAACCATCTCCATCTGGTTGTATGCTTGTCTCATCTCTTTGTCTCTCATCTCAGCTATCTGGTTTTGCTGCTCTCCCATCCCATCCCATCTCCTCGACTTCTCTTTCATCCTTTGTTTCATTACTGCTTTATTTCATTACTGACGCCATATTGTTGGAATTGTTTTGTTGTTCTGATCAAAACGTTTTGATGATGATTTTTCTTCTGTTTTAATCACGAAGGGAATTCTTACTTGTATATCGCGCCGTTTCTTCCCTTACTAGTATATGGCGCCGTTTCTTACTAGTATATATATATATTGTTTATTATGATCGTTTGTATATATATAATTACAGCATATTCATGCATGAGACTTTGACTTTATTACTATTCTTGCATGAGACTTTGAATTTATTTGGGAATATTATTCATGCTTGTAATAGTCATGACCGATCAAAAAGATGGCAAAGGCTAAAAGATTGTTTTCTTAGCATTGTGATTAGGTGCCGTCGCTTCCTGAATGGATGAGGGGTTTTGTTAATTCGGTCATGCATTCTTTCTGCTTTGTTAGTATGTATATAATTTGGTTTTGCTTTATAATATATATATATATATATATATTGTTACATTTGTATATTTCATACATATGTTATAATATATATATTGACAGCATATATTATATCGTTTTGAGAGCATATATATATTTGTTATAATATATATTGTTTAATTAGTAATAAAATATATATTTTAACATATATATGTGCAATATATTTAGATATATATATACTGTTTGTTTAGTAATATATCGTGATATATTATATATATATATATATATATGTTGTTCGTGTGATATATATATATATATATATATATATATATATTTACGTTGTTATACATGATATAACACAGAGAACGATATATAGTTTTGTGATCATACTACTTAGATACATATTGTTCGTGTATTGGTTTTATACACTGTTCTATAAATTGTATGACAGTTGATCCTGTTATTTTCGAAATAACAGATGGCCGAACAATCTACCGGTAATGCTATTACGCCTGTAGCGTCACAACACATGGTGAGAAACCCGAAAAGTTCAGTGGTCTGGATTTCAAACGTTGGCAGCAAAAGATACTGTTATATCTGACCACCCTCAAACTAGCCCGGTTCTTACGGGAGGAGGCCTCAACTCTCAACGAGTGAGAGACCGATACTACAGTTGTAGCTTCCGTGGAAGCATTCTGACTTCCTATTCAAGAATTAAATCTTCAACGGATTGGAAAACATGTTATGCAACGTGTATAGCCCGATCAAGACAGCGAGAGAGCTGTGAGAGTCCTTAAAGAGAAAATACAGAACCGAGGATGCCAGCACGAAGAAATTTGTGGTTGGCCGATTTCTGGATTTCAAAATGGTGGACTCGAAAATCGTGATTAGTCAAGTCCAAGAGTATCAGTTGATCCTCCATGAGATTACTGCCGAGGGAATGATTCTTAGTGAATCATTTGAGACGGCGGCTTTGATAGAGAAATTGCCTCCTTCGTGGAAGGATTTCAAGAACTATCTAAAGCACAAGAGAAAGAAGATAACTTTAGAGGATTTGATTATTCGGTTAAGAATCGAGGAGGATAACCGTGGTTCAGAAAAGAGGGTTAAAGCTCAGACCATAGAAACCAAAGCAAATGTTGTAAAACATTCGCACAAGACCAACGAGAGAAAATTTGTTGGTTCTAGTTCTTCCCAAGCTAATAAGAGAACGGATTTCAAGAAGTTCACAAGAACTAGTTTCGTATGTAACAAGCCCGGTCATCGAGCAAAAGACTGTCATCAGAATAAAAAAAAGGGCTCAAGCCAACTTAGTTGATCATAATGAGATTAAGCTCGCTGCTGTAGTGTCACAAGTGAACATGGTAGAAAATCCTAAGACATGGTGGGTTGATACCGGTGCCATTTGTCACGTTTGTTCTAATAGAAAGAGTTTCTCTGAGTATAAAGAAGCTGCTGTTGATGAGCAACTGTTTATGGGAAACTCTTCGGTTTGCAAGGTACGAGGCCATGGGAAGGTGGTACTCAAGATGACCTCCGGGAAAGAATTAACTTTGAACAATGTGGTTCATGCTCCTGAAATTCGAAAGAATTTGGTTTTCAGCTGTCTGTTGACAAAGAACTGGTTCAGATTGGTATTTGAGTCTGATAAATTTGTACTCACTAAATGTGACATGTTTGTGGGTAGAGGATACTTATATGATGAGCTTTTTAAGCTCAATATTATGGCTTTTATGCCAAAAAACATGAATAATAATTAAGAATATTTCTTCTATTTATTTGATTGTATCCTCTAATTTATGGCATGGTAGATTAGATCATGTAAGTTACAAGACTGTGTAAAGAACCAGTAATTTGGATTTGCTTTCGGAAAAATTGTTTGAAATCCAAATTGGCTAAGGATCTTTTCTATTCAATAGAAAGAAGTATTGAACCTCTAGATTAATTCACACTGATATCTGTGATTTAAAATTTTTGCTAACTAGAGGCAGTAAAAAGTTTCAAATTACTTTTATTTGATGATTGCACAAGATATTTTTATGTCTGTTTGCTAAGAAGCAAAGACGAGACCTTGAAAGCTTTTAAGCTTTTTAATAAATAAGGTCGAAAATCAACTAAGTAAGAAAATAAGGAATGATAGGGGTTGTGAATATGATTCAATGTTTAATGAATTCTGTTCAAAATATGGAATCAACATTCAAACCACTTCTCATTATTCACCTCAACAATTCGATATTGCAAAATGCAAGAACCGAATGTTGAAAGAAATAATGAATGCTTTGTTGATTAATTCAGGGTTACCTCAAAAATTGTGGGGGAAATCTATTTTAAAAGCTAATTATATTTTAAATAAAATACCCCACAAGAAATCAGACAAGACACTATTATGAATTATGGAAGGGTCAAAGACCATCTTAAAAATACACGAAAGTGTGAGGGTGACTTGTGAAGGTATCGGTTTCTCCGGTTTAAAAAGTCATTATAAGACCTAAAACTATGTTCGGTGCCTCATTCGAAGGGATCATTACCTAGTCCTTGAGGACAAGAGAAGGACATGTGAAAAAATGTCAACTTTATGCAACAAAGGTTCTCGGGTGTGATCATTGTCGTCAATAAAGGTATCGACATAGTAAATGGGGAAGAGAGTCATGGTATGGTATCGGCATGCCTTGGTGCTACCATGACTACCCCATTGTGAAGCAGAGGATAAGACCTTGTCCATGGGATCAATGATCCCAGATGGAGCCAAGAGTGACACGGATCTTGAAAGCAAACCATTAGGTTGTAAATGAATGTAAAGACATAACATATTTAGTTAGCAAACTGAGTAGCTTTACAAAAAAATAAAATTACTAAAAATTAAATAAAAATAATATATTTGTTTAAATTTTTTTAGAAAAAATATAATATGGACGAATCTAAATGGATTTGAACTATTCATTTATGTATATGAATTGGTTTGAATAGAATTTGGGACCCATATTTCGGACAAGGTTGAGTTTGAACAAGTATATGTGATATTATTACCATATTTAAACCCGATTCAAATCCGATTCGATCCGACCCATGAACACTTGTAGTGCGAATTATGAGTCTGAAAGAAAGGATTTGCTCTGCTCATGACATGGATAACAAACGATAGTTGTCTGACGCGAAAGTGTGTTGAAAAAACATGATCAGGTTAAGACTTATGGTGTAACCAGGGCCCTACGAACACCAAAATAATAATAATAATAATAATTTGTATATATAATCTACAATTTAAATTAAAGTATTTGTATATGTATGATATGCATATCTGTATGATATAAAAAAAGAAATATAAATTTTAAGTAGTGATAGGATCCAAGATGGCCCAATCCCATGGCAATTTCTATATGGGCTAAGATCCAAGAAGATCCAAGAAACATGGCGAGAATGGGTGGAATTCATTTGGACCATGTTGCAAGTTATTCAAGAAAGGCTTCAACATGCAAGATGGGCTTGCATCCAATTTTGGTCCATTTGATTCAAGAACACAAGGTGGCACTTTAAGAGGGCTTATTTGGGCTTATTTTAAGTCTTGTAATTACTTAGGCATTTGGGCCTAACTTATGTAACTTATGTAATATGTCCATTAGGCTAAGTGGGGTGGACCTTCATTAAACTTATTGGATATCTTTTAATTACTTAGGATTGGGTTTGAGCATGTTCAGCCCATAAGCTTTTATTTTATCTTGCAAATTAGGGTTGACTGAATTCTTCATTAATGTTAGGAGGTCTATCCAACTTTAGGAGTTTCATGTTACTTAGGTTAGTAAGCCTTGGCTGCCAAGGTGTTTTACTTGTACCATGAGTTCTTAGGCTAGTTGAATTAGGGTTAGTAGGGAGGCTATAAATATCCTTGTTTAGCCATCTACTTCAGCAACCATTATTAATCTATTGAGTTGAATTTTATTCAAGTGAGTATTTACTCTTTTTAGTTTTTGACGGAACTTAGGAACTTATCAAAGAATTCTTTTTTTGTGGTGTTCAACCTATCAAACTTAGGTTTTTGAAACGAGAGTTCTTAGGGTCTAGCTTACATGCTTAATCTAGGTTCTTTGAAATAAGCTTTCTAAGGGTTTAAGTTTTCTTTGTCTAAATCTTGGCTTTCTTGGGGTTAGGGCATTTCAATTTGTTAGTGGGTTCAAAGGGTTTAACCTCTAGGGTTCACATCAGTTGGTATCAGAGCTTAGGAACCAATCAGTTCAAATATTTTTATCTTATTTACCATAGGGTATTGGAGTTTTTCTCAACTTTTTTGTTTTGGGGTTTCAGACATACTTGTCATAGGGGTTATAGCTTTGGGCATTTTTTTTATCTAATAGTTATAGTTTTTAGGACAGTTTTCGTTTGAGGTTTCATTCTTGGAAGTTGGTTTAGATACTATTATAACAAAATCAATAACAAGATTTTGGGGTTTCAGATATTCTTGTCTTGGGGTTATAGCTTTAGGCATTCTTTTGCCTTAGGGTTATAGTTTTTAGGCAGTCTAAGTTTGGGGATCTTAAAAAGTGATTTAAATCAAGATTTCGTTTCTTGAATTCTTGATCAATTAAAATTTCTTCTTGTTAATTCTTGATCCGAATCTTGAAAAAAAAAATTCAAGAATTCAGAGGGGCATTCGAATAGTCCCAAGAAAGAAAAAAGAAGTTCATCTTAGATTTCAAGAAAATCAAGAAGTCTCGTTCTTGAAAAAAAAAACAAGAAAAGAAGAAGAGTGTTCGAATAGGCAGAAGAATAAAGAAAGATTCGAAAAAGATTGAAAAGAAGAGAAAAGAATCGACATTCATCTTTTTTTTTTTTACTAACTAAATTTGTTTTGCAGCAACTTTAAGATGTCTCTCACATGTGGCGACGAAGTAAAGCATGCTCTGAAAGAGATGAAAGAGTTCACCTTATTGTTTGGGAGGTTTGTGCAACAAGAGGAAGAAAGATGGAGAAGAAAAAAAGAGAAAAAGAGAGAAGAAAAAAAGAGAAAAAGAAAGTGAGGTGGCTGTAAATAAAGAAAAGCAAGAAGAAACAGAGAGTAAAAAAAAAAGTAAAAAAGAAATAGTGGTGGCTGAAAATAAAGACACGAGAGAGGAGCCACTAGTGGAAAATGAGACAATTCCTGTCGAGGGAAACAAAGAATTTGAAAAATTTTCTGATGCAAAGGAGAGTGAGGTTTTTATTCTTGATGCTTCTAACCAATCTCTTCCAATTTTTCATGTTTCATTGTTGAAGGATTGTGAGGATTTATTTTCGGAGGAGTTGCAGGATGGGTTGCCACCCATAAGCGACATTGTGCATTACCTTGATTTAGTACCTAGCACCGTCATTCTTACACACAAGACTAAGATTCGAGGGCGAATCTTTTCGAGGAAAGGGGGAATGATAGGATCCAATATGGCCCAATCCCATGGCAATTTCTATATGGGCCAAGGTCCAAGAAGATCCAAGAAACATGGCGAGAATGAGTGGAATTCATTTGGACCATGTTGCAAGTTATTCAAGAAAGGCTTCAACATGCAAGATGGGCTTGCATCCAAGTTTGGTCCATTTGATTCAAGAACACAAGGTGGCACATTAAGAGGGCTTATTTGGGCTTATTTTAAGTCTTGTAATTACTTAGGCATTTGGGCCTAACTTATGTAACTTATGTAATATGTCTATTAGGCTAAGTGGGGTGTACCTTCATTAAACTTATTGGATATCTTTTAATTACTTCGGATTGGGTTTGAGCATGTTCAGCCCATAAGCTTTTATATTTATCTTGTAAATTAGGGTTGGCCGAATTCTTCATTAATGTTAGGAGGTCTGTCCAACTTTAAGAGTTTCATGTTACTTAGGTTAGTAAGCCTTGGCTGTCAAGGTGTTTTACTTGTACTAGGAGTTCTTAGGCTAGTTGAATTAGGGTTAGTAGGGAGGCTATAAATACCCTTGTTTAGCAATCTACTTCAGCAACCATTATTAATCTATTGAGTTGAATTTTATTCAAGTGAGTATTTACTCTTTTTAGTTCTTGACAGAACTTAGGAACTTATCAAAGAATTCTTTCTTTGTGGCATTCAACCTATCAAACTTAGGTTTTTGAAACGAGAGTTCTTAGGGTCTAGCTTACATGCTTAATCTAGGTTCTTTGAAATAGGCTTTCTAAGGATTTAAGTTTTCTTTAACTGAATCTTGGCTTTCTTGGAGTTAAGATATTTCAATTTGTTAGTGGGTTCAAAGGGTTTAACATCTAAGGTTCACATCATTAAAATAGAAAATTTATCAAAATGTGTATCATATGACAAGGGCATAAAACAATTAATCATAACGAGAAATAAAGTTAATTAGTCATTTTTAAAGTTAAAACAATTAACCATAAACAATTTATCAAAATATGACTAGGGAAATATGTGCGTCCGAAAATCCATTCATCTCGTCGGTTTTAAAAATAATAGAGTGGTCAACATTTTTTTTTAAGTGTAATTGATCATCTAATTAAATTTATTTTTTTTAATCTAAATTTGATTAAGACCTATTAAAAAAAGATAAATTTTGATCTACTAAACAAACTTTGGAATAAAAGTTTTAGTAGCCCATGACATTTCTTAAAAAAGGGTACCAATTAATGATATATTATTTTTTTTAGTCTTGATAAATGATCTTTAATCATTTAATATTCTCTTTTTGTTTTTTTTTAATTAATTTTATATTATTAATTTTTTTTCATTATATTGAAAATATTTCATAGACTTCCCAACACGTTTGGAAAAGTCTAAAAAATTTCTCCCATCAAGAGTATTAAAAAATACACTCATTTCCTTGAAGAGATTCTCTTGTTAGATTCATTTTGTATTTTATGAAAAAATTAATTTAAACATTTTATTCATTTTTGTAATTTCAAACTTTATGTTTTATCTTTTTCTTGATTTTTTTACTTCTTCCTGTTTTTATATATATTTATTCTTTCTTTAAAAATAAATGAAAATTGTTGATATTGAATTTTTTTTTTCAAAATTTTCCGGAATTTTTAAAAAAAATCTCTTTCTTAAAATTGTACACTCACTAATTCTTGGAATTTCGTCATTGATTAGATTTTTATTTAGTTGCATAATTAAATGAAATACACATGACTCAAGCAAAATATAATGATGCAAATTAAAAAAAAAATAACAATTTTTAAACATATTTTTTAATTATAAAATAATCTTCAATTGTAAAAATAATTTTTGGGATCCCCAACACTTTGACAAGGTCCCGTAAATCATTTTTATTTGGAAACATTTAAGGAAAATTGACACTCCAACTATACATAAAAATCCACTTTTAAAAAATCAAATAATTATTATTTTATTCCATAAATAAAAATTGATTTTGCTCCTTTTATTATTCCTTGATTAATAAACTCTTTAAACAATTTCATAATCTTAAATATACTCACAACAAAAATTAATTAAACAGATAGCATGAAAACGAAATAACAAGAATGGTCAAGAAAATGTACCACAAATTGGGTTTAATCGAATCAAAGGGGCCAAAGCAAGTTTGAAGTTAGGCTCTTCTCTTTTTCCTTTTTCTTTACTTTCTAATTCTTGAAAACGGCGTAGTATTTGGTATTGTATATGAACTCCAAAAAATCAGATTTTTTTCATCCTCCTGCTTCTCTCTTCTCTCTTCACTTTCCCACTCTTTCTATGGTTCATTAGCCTTCAAAGAACCCTAATTGTTATTCTCTATATAATAAGATTTACCTCATTTAATTATAGAGAATAACTCTAATTTCCTTTAATTATTTGAAAATATTTTCATTGGCTTGGTATTCTTTGTTCATTATATTTTAAAATTATAATCATATATTAAATATTTTTATTTATATATAATTATTTATAAAAATAAATAAAGATACGAGTATTTATTTACCCATGATAATAAATACTAATATATTTAAAAAATATATATAAATAAAATAGTAATAAAAGCCTCGGGCCGGGATCGCAACTAAAATTTATGGAATATAAAGCTTTTATCCAAGTTCAACCCAAATTTTCAATTCGAGGTGTTAAAGCCGGCCAAAATATTGAGCGGGCTTTCAAGCTTAAGCTAATCGCCTAGCCCGTGGACATCTCTGGAGCGCGGTGGTTGCTCCTTTTTTCCAACTGAAACTAGTCCTCGCCAAAAGTACAAAGCTTTCTTGTTTCTTGGTATTCTTCTTTGACAGAAGAGAAAGAAGAAAAACATGGCAAGGAGAAAACTTTTGTTGCTGTTGAAGCCATTTGATGTCTACCAAGTTACCCAGTCATGCCCTGTCTCTCGCTTCACCAATCCTCTGGTAATATAAAATTCGACACTCATTTCCCTCTCTCACAATTTCTACTACTTGCTTTTTTATTTTACATTAGCATTCATGGTGTTTGATGAAATGTTAAAATAACTGATTGTTTTTAGTTTACGTGTATATATATATATATATATATATATATTAATATTTGACAAGTTTCCCTTGTTCGGTTTACCTTATTTTTTGTTTCCATCCATTTTCTTCCTCATTTTTGGCTTCTTTTGAGCTGTAGCCTTCTTGATAATAATGTTTAAGATGTTTTTGTTTGATAAAAGGCTAAACTTGAATGTTTATTCAGTGTTTTAGTTGTTAGTTCATGAGATGGAACTAAGGTCATATGATACGAGCCAAACTCCACTTGACAATAAATAACATAATTAATTAGAAAGAGTATGAAAGAAGAAGAAAAATTTGTAGAAGATAGAAGAAAGAGAGAGATATTTAGAATGGGAGATGAGAGAATTCTTGTTTTAATTTATTTCTTCATACCCATAAAACTATTCAACATGTCAATATATAGTTAATTTAGATCGGTATTTATAGTACTGTCACTAATGCTAACTACACCCATTTAGCCCGTAACAATACCCCACTCTTCAAAACATCCTTGCCCTCAAGGATGGAAGCTTGTGAGCATCATTTGAATTTCGTATTTTATCCAGCAATGCAACTGTTTTCTCCCCAACATCCTTTTCCAAAGGTTTCCGCTTCTCCCCTTGTCTATGGTCTGGACATTGAGGTTGAAGAGATGATGACATCCAAGTGATAATATTACCATTCGCATAACCACCATAAGCACAAGAAGCTTGTTTGCACCATAACCAAGTGATAATGTTTGTGTGCACCATTGAACCAAAACCACCACCACTAATAGCTTTGTTGATAGTTCCATTCCCCAACAAACTGCTGCCCCCATTGAGAACAGTAATGTTACTTGTTGGCAACATTCCATTTACACTCTTCACATCATTGCCTAGAGTGCCAACCCCAACCATACCACCCTGGCATTAAGTTGGCAAGACATTATTTCATGAATGATTTTCTGAACAGAGCTTTGTGATTCACTTGGGTCAGCATCAATGAAAATGATCTTGTTATAATCAGTCAACTGTCAAAATGGAACTTGCTGTAATTCCATTCATTATATGCCTCTGGTTCAGCTTTTGGATTCCTGATTCTTTGGATTGTACAAATTTTCCACCCAATAGCCTCCAAACCACCTCTATGATAATCACTAATTGAGTCATCAACAAGTATCACAAGGTCCCTAGTTGAACCTGACATGCGGATACTTTGAGCGGCAGTAATGGCCCCACAAACATTTACATGGGTAAAGTGTAGGATTGTTGCATATGCTTCACGGTGTGCCCTCTCTGAATGGAAATACTCTTTAGCCTAGAGAGAAACTGAAAGCTCACATAACCCTACTGGCAGTCGAATCTTTTCTCTTAACCTATGCAGGTTGGTGTATACAGCCAAGCATTCCCTTCACGTGCAACAAGGTCCTTGCAAGTAAAAAGATTTGGGATAGGGAAGCAGTCAGTCAAGAAAAGCACATGCACTGGGTGAAACTCCTTAGCAGATGCGGCAAGCCTTGCAGCTGCTAGCAGAAAGTGTAGATGTGTAACATCCCTTGACCACTTTCCTAGCTTGTTGCAAGGAAGCTTGAAAACAATAAGATCAATTTGTGGTTTTCCAGGAACCTGAAGCCTGGGTAGAGAAGGACAATTAGGAACCTCAAAACCCCGTCCTGGCTTGCCATTGCATATTTCACAGTGCCATACATCCTGAGGGAAAACACCTGTTGTTTGGTGGCCACTTCCGTACATAGAACACACCACTTCTTTTTGGCATTTGGAGCAAGGTATGCAGAAACAAATTTTCTCCAAAATTCAATATTGTTGTATTCAGGTGTATGTTGTTGCTGATATATGTAATGTGTCAGATGCCGGGCACACATCCCAGGCTCATACACTGGTTTCACAGGTGATCTCAAAGGCAAATTCTGTTGTTGGAACTGCTGTGATAATTGAGACCTTTGCTGAGACATTGCTTTTAAAAGTTGTTGTTAGTGTAGCTGTAAAAGTTTTTGTTGATGCAAAAAATTAATTTGGGCAGTAGTAGCTTGTGAGGGCTGCCGTGACATCTGTAGTAACTGCTGCTGGACATACTGATCATTAGTCACTTGTGGCTCCAATTTGACTATGCCATCAACATAGGAAAAGAGGATGGAGATCTTGAGGAAGAGTTGGGGAGGAAGGATATGGTTTTCGATGTCAGGGTAAGAGATATCGATGGTGATACCAGTAATCTCAAGCGCGTATCTTGCTTGGTCAAGGTCTCCATTGATCATTGAGTTCCAAAAAATCAAGTCCCTACCAGGCATTTCCTCAAACAATCCCAAGGCCAAACCCATTCCAAAAGCCTTCCCATTACCAACATCATAACTCACCCTTCCCATTACCAAAAGCCTAAACCCGTAAGGGTCTTTGACGTACACAAGCTTATTCACATACATAAAAACAATTGAAAAGCCTTCCCAAATATATAAACCAAGAATAAGACCATCCACTTTACTCCAAAAATCACTTAATGAACTAGGAATTAGATGAGTGCTTTTACCTTCAAATAGTCGAAATAGGCTAGTTTCATTTGTCATTTTATTGGGCATTTGATCGAACATCTTGGTTTCATAAGAGACCCCTAGCACCTTGGTCGACCTAGAAACCGCAAAAGAACGAATCGAACACTCTTCGTATCTAACACCATACCTCTGAAGCTCTAAACTCTGATTGGGTTTTGGAATCAACCTCTTGGTTTCATCAATGGCTCCCAATACCGACTCTTGTTTCTGCTCAGAAAAATCTGTCGAAACAAAATAGCTGACTTTACCCTCTTTAGATGATCCTTCCATCTCCGAGACCATGTGTTTCACTGAACTCTGTGATTGGTCCGCAAAGGAATCAGCTTGGACCGATGATGTCCCTCTAGAAAAAACTTCATCAAACCATTGGAGAGTGCGCTCAAACAATTCTCCATTTTTTTTCACATTTCCTCCAAATCATTGCTCAATTCTTCGCACCATTCCGTCGACCACTGTTCTGCTATAGCCATAATCGATAGCTCTGATACCAATGATACGAGCCAAACTCCACTTGACAGTAAATAACAGAATTAATAGAAAAGAGTAGGGAAGAAGAAGAATTTGTAGAAGATAGAAGAAAGATAGAGATACTAAGAATGGGAGATAAGAGAATTCTTGTTTTAATTCATTTCTTCATACCCATAAAACTACTCAACATGTCAATATATAGATAACTTAGATCAGTATTTACAATACTGTCACTAACGCTAACTACACCCATTTGGCCCGTAACAATCATGTTCGCTCGAAAGATGAAAGCTTCTATTCCCCTGAGAACTGTATTGATAGGCAAAAAACTCATAAATTGTTACTGAATGTGGGTTGTTCTGTTTGTGCAGTTTATGATTGGCAATTTATAATCATTTATTATTTCGTTTTAGTTTCCCAGTAATATTGGTAGCCTATCAAGCATTTTTTTCAATACAATAACTAGATTTTGTGTTAAAATTGGTCAAAGCCATAAGCAATGATTAGATGACTTGCTTTCATTCGAACTAAGCTTGTTTCCTCCACAGTCCGAGCTTCCAAGTCATGCTCTGTAAGACATTTAAAGAGTGGAGCAAATCCAAAAATTCTGTTAATAGGATTGTAAATGAATCGGACTTGAACGAACAGACCTGTGTTCATGTTTATTCGTTTATTTTTGAGTCGGTTCGTGTTTGTTAAGAATTTTTAAATTGTGTTCCAGCTCGGCTCGTTTAAAATTAGGTGTGTTCGAGCTTGGTTCGTTTAAGTTAAATGAACTTGTTCGTGAATATTAAACGAACATGTTCATGAACATATAATCGAATATGTTTGTAAACAATTAAAATCTGTTCATTAATAGTAAACAAAGAAACAAATATTTCTTGAATTTTAAATATAAAAATAATAAAATACAAATATTATTAATTATATTATAATAAAATACAAATACAAATAATTATATTATTAATTATATTATAATTGAATATAAATGAGTTTTAAATGATCTATTAAACGAGTTTTAAACTATTCATAAACGAGTTTGTTCGTGAATATAAATGAACTGAACATACTTTGTTCGAGCTTGGTTCGTTTAATAAACGAACTTTAAAATCTTGTTTATAATCGTTTATTTAGCTTGACAAACGAACATAAAAGAACAAAAATCGAACTGTTCACAAACCGTTTGTCGAATGCTTTGTTCATTTACAGCTATACTTGTCAACCTTCTGAGGTTAACTCCATAGTCTTTACGTAGCTATATATGGACCTTGCTAGCTACATTGCTAATAATCTTTGTCACATGCTACACAAGCCACTAGAAAGTGCTGGAGCGCTGAAGTGCTAAGGGAGTTGAGCACTGACGCGCAAGAAGAATGGAGTGCTGGAAGAGTGAAGTACTGGAGCATTGAAGCGCTGGAGGAATGTAACACTTGAGGAGTGGAGCGCTGGAAGAATGGAGTTGTCTGAGAGCGCTGCTATCAGGGAGCGTCATCGCTAGGTAACACTGCTACTAGGGAATGCTGCTGTCAGGGAATGCCGTCGCCAAAAATGCTGCTACCAAAAAGTACTGCCTATTAGAATTGTGCCTACATGACATGTTAATGGTAAAAAACAAGCATATACGTATATATGTTGATGGATGGCTCTCATGTTTTCTATACTATCCAAAGTGGGGATACCATAGAAATATCTTCCAAGGCCTCAGTTTTGCAAGTTGTCTTGCCTCATTTGTCATCATAAAATTCATGTACAAAGCTGGGAAATGCTCATCCAAAAGACATCAACATTTTTGAACCATAGCTAATTAATCGCTCCTGTAATTACAGAAAGGACACGTAACGTAGAGAACAATCTTTCATTTTCTTCATAGATAATTCAAACCTTTGATTATTTGAAAGCCACAAATATCCATTGAGTACAAGGATTGAAGAATAGCGATCGCTTCAAGTGGCAATCACATGTTAACATATTGGGTTGGAGCTAAAGACCTCATGGGGACACCATGGTTGGGTGCATATTGAATGTTTACAGGCTGAACTTGCAAGGTTGGGCCCTTTCTGTTAGACATTTTTGAGGTAGTTTGATGTTGAATCTTTTGTACAATCTGTCTGAATTCCATATTATAAATAGTGTTTGTATTTGATAAAAATGACTATTAATAAAATATATATATTTTTCAAATTAACTATGAGTCTCATTCGAATTTGATTGAAAATAAAAATTGGGCATATTATTCTCGTTATATAAATTTATACTTTGCCAGTAAATTATACGATATCACTTCATTAATAAGTAAATATAAAATTTTAAAAAATAAATATAAATAATTTTATTTATTAATAAGTAATATCATGTGAATTTTTTTTTTGTTAAACAAAAATATATATATACAGACTGTATTAAAATATAAATATCTTTGAATGTTTTACTTTCTTTCTTCCCCTTTCTGCCTTGTAGATATTAAACATTGGCAACAATGGAAGAGTCTAGCTTTAAGGGAAGAGTAGAAAAGAAACTACTAAACCCTGCAAAACAGGATTATGTTTCTTTTATGTAACCCGACTCAATAGCCTCTTCACGTGAACACCTTGTCATGTGAGTTTAACTCTTAAATCTTTTGTTTCTATATTTATCGGTCGGTTTCTTTTCAGATGTAAAATTCTCCTTTCAATTGCAAATTTATTTGAACTTTTGATATCCCTTAAGAGGAATAAGCAAGGGGCAATTTTATTGTTTAATTTCAGTTTTATGGGGGGAGATCTTCAATAGTACTTATAATTAAAACTCTACAGTTTACATTCTCGATATTGAGTTGATAGAACAATGATTTAAATCGAAGTTGTCTCAACACCAAATTTAATTTAATTGATTTATCCAATTATTTTTAAAATATGATATCCAATAAATATGAAGTTTGAATCTTAACAATTGTAATATTTTTTTTTATCTGCAAGATGCAATCTACTTTGTAAAAAAAAAAATGAAAAATTTCTTCTTTTACAACTGAAGAGGTAAATGTCCAACAAATTAAATTTCTCTCTTGTATCCAAATGTACCCAAAAAATTGTTTAAATAGTAAGAACTCAAAGGTGAGAGAAATATTTGCCAATTGTAACATAAATTATGTGAGGAGATATTTTAGGGGAGTTACTTTCTTTTGTTTTTGGTTTTTTGCAACTGGCTGGCTGGCTGGCTCCAACTTATGATTTATGGAAATATCTGTCTCATCTTGCGGTCACTAATCACACACAAAATCAAATTGTTATCATCAACAGAAACAGAAAAAAGAGTGTTTTGCCAAAGTGGAGGTTTCTGTTGTCGGGACAAGACTCCTAAAGGGCGACAAATCTATGACCCACACCCAAATTTCAAGTTGTCAAAGCAAACACTATCCAAACTTCCAACAATAGCCACACAAAAAAAAAAAATATTAAATATCGAATCAGATCAAAATTCAAATCAGTGTGATGTTAAATCATCGGTTGAATCGGTTTGTTGAACCGATCGGTTGAATTAATTTTTTTAATATTAAATATAATAAATATTTAATAAAAATATGTATTTAACTAAATGATATTCTTCTTAATATAGATCCAATAAGTTAAATGTTCAAAAAATCTCATCACATAAAATAAATTTTTTAAAAAATTAATTTTAAAAATCGATTTTTCTACTTTTTTATTTTCATTTTTATTGATTTTTTACCGATTTAAAAAATCTCTGATATTATATGTATCGGACCGAATAATTTTTACTTTTCCGTTGAATTAATCCAATTTTTTCAACATCGAAAAACACACACGATGCGACTTCCCAAAAAAACCCTTCTTTACAAGGGACCAAACCAACTTCTACTAAAAAACTTTGAAAGATTTTAGGGTTAATATGAAAAACATGCTCTCAATAAAAAATTATTGTTAAATGGTCTAATAAATAAAAATTATTTGAAAAATAAAAATGAATAATTAAAAATTATTATAAATGATATTGTAAAGATAAAATTACCCTTAAGTAAATAAAAAATTTAAAATTTTAAAAAATTATTTTCAGAATATTTATTTTTTAATTAAAAAATAAAAGAAAAAAGGGAGGAGAAGGTTTTTTTATCAAAGATAATTTTGTTTTTATAATATCT
This sequence comes from Fremontodendron californicum, assembly GCA_030761205.1. NCBI lineage: Eukaryota > Viridiplantae > Streptophyta > Magnoliopsida > Malvales > Malvaceae > Fremontodendron > Fremontodendron californicum. The sequence goes on from JAULJL010000045.1 coordinate 3,543,643, forward strand.
TTTATAACAATTTCTAATTATTCATTTCTCTTTTTCAAATAACTTTTATTTATTACATCATTTAACAAATACTTCCTTATGCAGGGCATGTTTTTCATATTTACCCAAGTTTTTAATGCTGGAGAAGCCTCGTTTATTGGAAATTAAATTCCTTTATTTTGTGGAAAATGATTTTTAAAAAATCAATGATTTTTTCAACATCAATGATTTTTTAAAAACCATTTTTGAAAAATAAAATATGTTTTTTGAAAAATGACTATTTTTTTATTTGAATAATTTATTATAAATATTTTTCGTTATTTAATTATTTTTTTAAAAATTTATATTGATATAAAAAAGATCGATCTCACAATAAAAAAGATTTTTTTGGGTTTTATTTTAGCTTTTACTGATTGTTCTTTATACATAAGGATCGATCATATTTTTTATTTTATTTTATTTCAGCTTAAAATTAATTTATTTTTTGTTGATTTAAAATTTATTTTTCAATAATCAAATTATTCTTTACGAAATAAATACCGAAAAACAAAAAAATAATTTGAAAATAATTTTTCGCCACAAACAAACCCTTATTTAAAGATATTTTGCATATGGTATGGGATAATAATTGATAATTTTAAACAAAATAAATTTTACCAATTTGAAAGTTAGCAAGGTGTCAAAGAGGCGGTCTGATATGAGAACGAGAATTGTCTTATTCACTTCTGTCTCACTCTTGTATGAATATTGATAACATCCGTCTCCATGAATGTCGGTTACATCTATAATCGCTTCACATTGCTCCACTCCATTTTTTTACTAATTATTTTCAATATTATAAAATATATTATAATTTATTTATGAACATAATTTTAATATATATAATTCTTTAGTATATATATATATATAAAGTACATATATATAATATATTAATATATATAATTTTAGTATATATATATATATCTAATATATGTATTAAAAATATAAAAAGATATATAAATATTTTAAAGAATAAAATAATAATTTTAAAAGACGAGACAGGATAAAGCGAAATAAATATTTATCAAAATCGTCTTGCTTTACTCTATTCTCAATTTTTTTTAAAAAATTTTTCTGTTCGAAACAGATCAATACAAAATCCGTAAAACAAATTAGGATTTATCGTTCCCTACTCAATGTCAAAAGCACCATTGAAATCTGCGACGTGTACATTCTAAAATCATGCATAGCCTGAAAAATATCATCTTCCCTCCCCTCTTCCGCCCCCTTATAAAAACCCAACCAAGTCCAAAAATTAATTAATTAAAAAAATCAAACCCCTAAAAGAAAAAAGAAAAAGAAATTCATTGGCTCGCTTCTCTTGTCTCTTCCTGTCTTAAACCATAGATAAACCCCTCTCTATTTCTTAAAATAAATAAATAAATAAATAAATTTCTGAAAAATTGGAATTTGTTAGAGAGATATGAGGATACAGTGCAACCTGTGCAAGGCGGCGGAGGCGAAGGTGCTGTGCTGCGCGGACGAGGCGGCGCTGTGTTTGGCGTGCGACGAGAAAGTCCACGCTGCAAACAAGTTGGTCAGCGAGCACCAACGTTTCCCGCTCTCTTCTTCTTCTTCTTCTCAGATGCCTAAATGTGACATTTGTCAGGTACTTCCAACAAAAATGAAAGATTAAAACCTTTGCTCTCTCTTTTTAGTTTTATTTGTTTTAAAGGTCCAACTTTTAAAGGCTCCTTTGAATTCCTCCCCACCGGTGCGGTCGAATTCAAAGAACAAATTGGGAGGTTTTATCCCCACTGTATCAGGGTGCATTTGGGATGTACTACTGGTGCATTTTCACCTTACCGCCATCCAGTCACTCACTGCAGGTTCACTGGACGTGCGGTGGGGAAATTCTCATTCGACTCTTTTTTTTAAACAATTTTTTATATTTATTTTTAATTCTTTCAATTTTATTTTATTAATTTATTTTCCAATTTTTTATTTAAATTTTTTATTCATTTAATATAATAAATAAATTTATATATTTATATAATAATTAGTTAATTAATTAAAATATTTAAATAAATATATAATAATATATGTTAAAATTTTAAATATTATTGAAATAAATATATATAAAAATAATTTATTAGTATACTATATTACATTATAACATTAATGTCTTAATTGGTATTTTCATTCTTACCTTACTATCATAACTGTTTTTACATTCAAATATATATATCTTATCACTATAATAATTAATATCACCACCGCTTTCAATCTGTGGATTCAATTTGGATTTAATTTGAAATTTTGAGTAGAATTGGTTTAATGCATAAGGACTGTTAGAAAAGAAAAAAGAGTTTCGGTTAGAAAATTGAGAAATTGAAATTTTTTTTAGCCACCAATGAACAATTAAATTAGGGGAAACCCTTATATATCGAAAAAAAAAGAAGAGAGGAAACCTTTTGTAGTTTATGTTTGAAGATCTTCACTTTGACCAAATTCTATGAACTAAGTGAGTGCAAAATTTTGATTTTTGGTAAATGATTAAGTTCCGTTTTGGTTGTTGCTGTTATCACTTACTTTTTTTTTATTGCTATTTTTTTCGAATTTTTTTTAGTTAATTGCTACTTACTTCCTTCAAAATAATTAAAAAGCTTAAGCAAATAGTGAAAAACAAAATCTTGATTATTAAAAATGAGTGAATGACTCAAATGTATTACTTGGTTTATGTTAAAGATATAAACTTATGTATTTAATTCTTAATTCTTTAAAATTATGCATAACTTCAATCATATCATATTAATTCAGTTAGATTGTTGGAAAGAGATAGTGGCTGAAGTGTTAACTCATTTGTTTTTAAAAACTTTCTAAACATGTGCAATTCATAAATATTTTGGTACAGTGGCAGCTCATAGTTAAATTCTATTTAGAAATGGCTAAAATGTCTTTCGCAAGAGAGCTTTTCTAAATTATGACACGTCTTGAATCTAGCATTTTGCTTGTGTCTTTGATGAAGGGTTTCTTGGCTTGTTCATAGTATACCAAGCTTATGGTCTGCTATGTTGCTTTTAGTCTTCATTTTTCTTGAAATATTCGTGTTCGACACCCGTGTCCGATGCATATTCAGACATGGGTATGAGAATATGATCCTCCAAGAATCCTCCAAATACATAGAAATTGTAAAAAAAATTGATCATATCTGCTATTCTGTGGAGGGTGGAGTTTCAAACTACTCGATTTTGTGGCTTAGTTGTCATCTCTTAGTTTTGTTGCTTTTGGAATAAGTCTTCCCTATTACAATCAATTAATGTTGACAAAATCAACCTTTTTTGACAGGAAACATCTGGGTTTTTCTTTTGTTTGCAAGATCGAGCTTTACTCTGCCGAAAATGTGATTTTGCTATACATACAGCAAATCCGTATGTGTCTGGTCATCAGAGATTTCTGCTTACTGGAGTAAAACTTGGTCTTGAAACAGAAACTGATCCTGCTAAATCTTCTTCCAATGTCAAATCACCTTCTAGTGAAAAGACCTCAGAAACTAAATCTAGTTCTACGTCCAGAAGGGAGGCTCCTATGGCATTTACTGGTGGATACAATGAGGTTCAACCAGCAAATGTTGGAGTTGGGAACAGTGTGCCGACAAAAGTATCATATGGTGAGGGTTCTACAGCTGGAAGCATTCAGTCATGGCAAATGGATGATTTATTTGGGCTAACTGACTTTAATCAATGCTATGATTAAATGGATTATGAATCATCTATATAAGGTGTGCTTATAGTTGTGGATTTTGTACTATTTTTAATGTTACTTGTTGTCGAATTTATCACAAATTTATCATGCAAGTGCACGTATCGTAACAAGTAATAAAATGAAAAGTAAAGTATCATTCTCACGAGAAATTGTATCAAATTCGTTAATTATTAAAATTAAAACAACTTAATCTTATCCAAACACTAAATTAAATGTTGTTAATCAAAAATTAAATTAAAGAAAATAATAACCAAAGAAAACAAATTAAAACTTAAATTAATCACTTGAGAAAAGTCTAAAATTAAATTTTCTTCAACATTTCGTTTGAACCTCTCTTACTCTCAACTAGACTAATGGAATTAATTTGTTAACCTAGAGTTTTAATTTATTTATAAGTATCTGTCGATAGTCTTATAAACATATCACTATTAACTAATTAACTATATTTCTATGATAATTGAATTCAAGAGAAATTCATTAAGATTAGACTCTAAAATTTGTTACACATGACACGTAAGTATATTTCCACCCTACATGCAACTCAATTAATCATAATATATGAATATGAAACACATGTTATTTAATCTATGTCTAACACTAAACTCCCTTTGTCAAGTTGTATTTAGGTTACTAAATCATATTAATTGGTGTTCAAGCAATTAGAAGCATTAAGAATAAGATTGAATAAACAATTCAAATATCATTAAAATAAATAAAAAAAAGAGTAAAATAATTCAAGCTACACGTTCAGTTCCATTGCAATCCTAGAAAAATAAATTTAGTTCATGCTAAACATTAAAAAGAATAAAACAAAAGAGTTTCACCATCATAAATATTACAAGAAAGATAAAGAAGATTAAGTGAAAAGAAAAAACTAAGGTTTGTCAGGTTTTCAGTCTTCAATTCTCCAAAATCTCCTTAGCTCCTAGCAAACTTGTGGTGGCTTATCTCCTCTTACGAAAAATAGGTTTATGAAAGCTAAAAGATGTTTATTTAGGTCCTAAAAATTCCTATTTATAGAGATCCAAAAGCCTAGAAAAAGAAACTTCGCGTGCAAGCAATAGGTGAGTCTTTCCTTCCTTTTTCGCTTTTTTTTCTTTCCAAAATAGTAGGTACTGGTGCAGCAACACCGAAGCGACTGCATGGTTCCTCTTCCTCACTTGGTTGCTGCACGCTGCCTCCACCGTATTCTCGCACTTTCTCAGCTTATTTGGATGGGCAATGCTTGTGCGATTTGGGAAAATAATATACCGTTAGAAAGCTCTTTGCATCAATGTCAAAAGTCAAGAAGGAAGTTTTCTTGAATAAAGACTTTAAGATCATGTTTTCTTAGCAACAAACTCCAAAAGTCAAATCTGTGCACGCTGTGCTTTGCACATTTTTTTCGTCTTTTCGCACCTCGAAGTTCCTTTCTCTCTTTGGACCTATAAATATATAAACACTAAATTGATAACTAATTTAAACATGAAATAAATAAATAAAAATAATTAATTAATTTCGAATAAAACTCTAAGGATTTAGCCGATTTGAATGCATAAAATATCGAAAAATAACTCTATTTCATAGAGTTATCGCACCCCCAAACTTAAGATTTTGCTAGTTCTCAAGCAAAACAAAACAAAACAAATGAAACTAAATAAAACGTAAAGCTAGAGATGATGCACTCAAGTAATGATTTCCTTAAATTGTCCTTAAAAGTTATCTCAAAATTCTGACTCAAAGTAGAACATAAACATCATCAAATTCATGATTCAATTCAATCGTATACCTCATACTCGAATGAATTTCCAGTGTGTGTGTAATCTCTTTGCAAATCATTTCATGCAATCCAAATAAGTTTATGCCTATGCAAAATACGAATTAGTACTAGATTCTCATATGTTTGCTTTTCATCTCTCTCTCCACTAATGTAGACTAACACTTCATCAAAGATCATATATGACTTTATTAAGTTTGTAATGAAAGGCTAGGGTCAAGGTAGGATAAATGATATATTTCGGTTTAATTCACCCATAGACATTTTTCATTGTTTCAGGATTTTCGAAGAGGCATAGTCTTTACCTTAGGTTGCATTCTCCATTCTTTGAATGCATCTTCCTTTCTCTTCACCACTTTATTCTTGTTTCTTTTTTTCATTTTTCATTTTTTTTTTTTTTTACATTTTCATTCATTGAATATCACCATTCCTTCCAACTTAGACATGGCTCATAATTATTTCTTGTAATATCATACACATGCCTATGTAGTGAAGGTTAGTTATGGTTTTTCTTATTAGGCTAGGCTAAAAAGATGTGACAATCAAAGAAAAGATATATATCAATTAGGCTCAAAGAGATAAACTAAGAATATTAATATGCATAGGAATGCTAGAAAGGCTCAAAAGATCCAAAGATGTCCTAAATCACTTCTCGATTTAGTGTTGTCTAGGATTTCGCCTCGAGAGAGAATCAAAAAAATTCTAAGCTTCTAGACATAATCGCAATTCATGTCAACATAAACAATCTTTAAATAAGTAATGCAAATCTAAGCAAGAGATCAAGTGTTCAATTAGTGAAAATCACATCCTAACAATAAGACTAACAAAAGAATTTAACACAAACTCAAATAACGCTTATGTTTTCCCAAGAGTCAAGATAAATAAATAACCAAAATCTCATCATTGGATAGGGGACTCATTATAATAAGTGCAAAATATCACAAGCTTTTTAAAAATAAAAAAAAATTCCTAAACATAAAATAAATAAAAAGAAAACACAAACAAAATTAAAAAATACACAAAACAAAAGAAGCCGATAAGTTAAAGATACCCCCAAATTTAAAACAAACATTGTCCTCAATGTGTAGAAATAAAAAAAAATAAGAACGAGAAAACTCCCCTATCAATGAAAGCAACACAGGAAAAGCTCTCGTTTTCCTCTTTAGACCTCATCATACTTGTATAAGTTGGGTGAGTGGCTACTACAAAAGAAAACAAAATAAAAAGAAATTAATAAGAATATCCTAAAAATAAAATAAAATTCAAAATAAAAGAAAATAAAAGAAAGAAAAATTTAGAACTTTGGGTTACCTCTCAAGAAAATAAAAGAAAGAAAATTAAAGAAGCGCTTGATTTATAGTCATCGGCTTGATTATCTCATGTGCATCATCTCGTATCTAACTACTTGATGATTTTCTTTTCATGCCATCTATTTGTCCTTTCTTTGTAAAGCTTAGCCTTCTTATTGGCATGAAAATGAAATTCATCCCTCTCAGAATTAGAATTCAATAATGCTTCAAGTGGATTGATGGGATAAATCTCTATGAACACTTCGTTGGTAGCACTATTTACCACATCTACTAGCTCTTGATTTTAAACATGTTGAGGAATGGGTGGTGGTAGGTTACACTGAATCTTTTCTTCTTGAGCTTTTTCAATTTCTTTCTCCATCACAACTTCTATTTCAATATACTTGGTTGGTGGTAGATCACACTGAATCTCCTCTTCTTGAGCCTTTGCATCTTCTTTTTCCAGCACAACTTCTTCAAGTTGCTTATTTGACACTTCTTACTTCTTGCTACCCCCTTCTAGCTCTTTTTCACTACTGAGTGTGATTGCGTTGCATTGCTCTTTTTCACCGCTCCTAGGATTAGTCTCAGTGTCACTTGGAAGAGTTTCTTGAGGGCTATTGTTAATGGAATTAGCAAGCTGGCCCGTTTGTGTTTCAAGATTCTGAAGTAATGCCGCTTGACTCTAAAGGAATGCTAATTGATTCTGAAGGAATGCTGATTGATCTTGAATGATAGCATCGGGTTTTGCTAAGTAATGCATGAATATATCTTCTAATGATGGCTTCTTTTTTTGGCAGGTGTTTGAGCATGTGGTGGAAACCGAAGAGGATATGCTTGATTGGTTGAATAAGAAGGCCCTTGAGTGTTGTTCCAAGAAAAATTTGGGTGATTTTCCTAACCTGGATTGTAGTTGTCGGAGTAAGGATTCTTTTGCTGCATATTGTAGTTTCCAATATTTTGTATTGATTAAGCATTGGTTGGGCACTAATCACTATAATGTCCTTCTCCACATAGTTCACAAATTGCAAATGGCTTTAGACGGCATTTATTCCCAAATGGTCAAATTTCTTAGACAGTGCAGCCACCTGTGCAGTTAAAGCAGTGATTGCATCTAGTTCATGAATCCACATAGTGCACCCCTTTGCATATAATGATCAATAGAACCTGAAAATAAAAATAAAAAAGTTTGAATTAAGATTGCTTGGTATTAATATTAACAAAAATAGTAAAACAATTCCCCGACAACGGCGCTAAAAACTTGTTGTCGGATTTACCACGCAAGTGCACGTATCGTAACAAGTAATAAAGTGAAAAGTAGAGTATCGTTCCCACGAGGAATTGTACCAAAATCGTTAATTACTAAAATTAAAACAACTTAATCTTGTCCAAACACTAATTAAAGGTTGTTAATTAAAAATTAAATTAAAGAAAATAATAAGCAAAGAAAACAAATTAAAACTTAGATTAATCACTTGAGAAAAGCCTAGGATTATAATTTTCCTCAACACTTTGTTTAAACCTCTCCTACTCTCTTAACTTGACTAATGAAATTGATTTGTGATAAGCTCATAAAATACATATTTTATGCCCTTTCTATTCTTAGTTTTAGTTAAGTTTTCGATCTTTATCTTGATTACTTATGTTATATTTTTGAATTTTAAGTATATTTAAGAGAATGAAGTGAAAAGATGTCAATAATGACGGTAAAGAGCTTACATAATCACAATCACAAGATGGAAGAAGACTTGGGAGTCAAAAAGATCAATTTATGATTGTAAAGCAAGAAGACAGATTTGGCCTCCGGAGCTTGTTGCAAGAAAAACATGATGTTAAAGTCCTTATTTGAAGAACCTTCCTTCTTGACTTTTTAAGCTGACTTGAAAAAATTTCCAACGGTAGTTTACATGCCCAAATCGAACAAGAAATGGTCATCCAAATCAGCCGAAGAAGTACGAGAAAATGCAGCAGCGAAAGAGACAAGGCAGAAGCTCGACGTAGCGGCGCCCGAGATTCGGAAAAAATCGTGAAAATATAAAGAAAATTTTTAATTTTCTGCCTCCTAACTTGTGCGGAAAGGACTTGTTCTCAGGGTTTTAAAACTCTATAAATACCATTTTTTGAGCCACAAACTAGACATCTTTTGAGGAGACTCAAGGATCATCATTCTTCTTCTTCTTCTTCTTCTTCTTCTTCTTCTCCATTCTCTTAGTTTTCTTTTATGTTTATGTTAATAATGCCTATGCTAGGCTAAACTTTTATTTGGTTAAGGGTGGTTTCAAAGCCCTAGACATGTTTTGTAATTGATTTTCATATTCTATCTATTATTTGTTTTCTATCAAAGTTGCTTATGTTCTTCTATAAGAATTGTTCATGACGTTGTCTTGATTTGTTTAGGTGGCCAACTAGATAGATCTTGATAATTATCTAATGCTAGTTTAGGAGACTTGATATGTATCTTATCTTGATTTCTATTCAATAGTGGAAATTTGCGATTAATGATTATGTTAAAGTTTTCGCTAATTGCATAGTGGAACATAACCTAAGTTAGACAATTCATGTTTATGCTTTTGTTGCTTAGATCAATCTATCTTTCTCATCATAAAGCTGCTGTCAAATTAAATTTAGAGATGTTTATCCTAGGTTGTTTGATAGTTAGAGATTATGTAGTGGCGTTCGTCCTACTTAACAATGAACTAAGGAAGGATTAGGGTAACACGAGAGGTTGTTATCTACGGTTGTTAATTTTGATAGAGAATTGATGTTGATAGGTCTGAAATTGATTCTTAATATTGTCTAGTGGTGGAGAATGAACTTTTAGCCATATTTCTCATATCTGATTACTTTTTATTTAATTGCTTTCTTACTTTTATTGTTTGCTTTAGTTTAAACTGATTTAAAAAAAACCCCTTTTATTGTGTTTTCCTAGAATTTAAGTATAAACTAATAATTCTTAAACTAAACATCAATCCCTGTGGACTCGACCCTTGCTAATCATTATACTTTACAACTGATCTTTGTAGTGCAAGGTTTTAAATAAGATATGCTCATTTGAGTGCATCAATTTGTTAACCTAAAGTTTTAATTTATTTATAAGTATCTGTCGATGGTCTTATAAAAATATCCCTCTTAACCAATTAACTATATTTCTATGATAATTGAATTAAAGAGAAATTCATTAAGCTTAGACTCTAAAATTGGTTACACATGACACATAAGTATATTTCTATCCTACATGCAACTCAATTCATCATAATAAATGAATGTGAAATACATGTTATTCAATCTATATCTAACACTAAACTCCCTTTGTCTAGTTGTATTTAAGTTACCAAATCAATCTAATTGGTGATCAAGCAATTAGAAGCATTAAGAACAAGATTGAATAAACAACTCAAATATCATTAAATCAAGAAATAGAATAAAATAATTCAAACTACATGTTGAGTTCCATTGAAATCCTAGAAAAGGAAATTTAGTTCATGCTAAACATTAAAAACTTAAAACAAAGGAGTTTTACCATCATAAATATTACAAGAAAGATAAAGAAGATTAAGGGAAAAGAGAAAACTAAGTTTGTCAGATCTTTAGTCTTCAATCCTCCAAAATCTCCTTAGTTCCTTGCAAACTTGTGGTGGCTACTCTCCTCTTAAGAAAATTAGGTTTATGAAAGCTAAAAGATGTTTATTTATTTTTTTGAAAAGCACTTAGATTTATTGAAAAGGTAAACATGATAAGACAGAAGGAGCAAACAATGTCCCCAACTCTAGGCTCACAACCTTTGCCTAGAAACAGAACCTATTGCTCACGAGTTGAGAGCACATAATAAAGAGATTATGATTCCTATTAACACCTGACTTAGCTAGCTTATCTGCTGCGTCATTGGTATCCCTATGAACATGAGATATCTGCCAATTTTCCAAGCCCGCTTTGAATGATTCGATCATAACAAAGAAATTCCTAAATCTCAAAGGTTCTTTTTGGGGGGCATTGATCCAATTCACAACATTGAGACTATCACTCTCAATAATCATTTTATGCTACTTTGCCTATTTTGAAGCAGAAAAGATTAGAAAAGCTTCTTTGACTGCCAATAGTTCAGCCAGATTCGAATCCGCAGAGCCAATTGACTTAGAGAATACTAACTTTACTGACCCGTGCTCATCTCTCAGCAATCCCCCTATACCGGCAGGCCCAGGTTTGCCGTGCTGATCCGTCGACATTGAATTTGAGGTAACCCACTGGGGGTGTGACCTATTCACCTGTTATCCTCTTTTTCTTCATTTTAGGCAATGGTTCAAATGTTGAGGGAACTCATAGCATCAATAACAAAGAATTGGGACTTTGGCCATTTAGCATTGCACCAAAGTGCAAGTCTCAATTTGATTGTATCAATCAGTTGATATGTATCCAGGATTTTACCATTGAAAACCATGTCATTCCTATGTAACCAAATGGACCACGTATAGCAAAAAAATCCATTTTCCATACCTTGTTAAATTGGTTGTCGGGGAGAGCATTTTACCAAGCAAGGAAAAAAGCCAACAGATCCTTATGACCAAGCCAATATTTCCCCCAAAAGGAGCAACAGTGAGACCAAATCTTCCAAGACTCATCACAAGTGAAGAACAAATGGCTCACTGACTCAATTTCCATTTTACAGAAAGAGCATACGGCAGAACTGCAATTAATCACTCCTCTCTTTGCAAGTTCTTCTTTTGTGGCGATTTTGCCTCTTAATAATTGCCAGCAGAATATTTTCACTTTTGGTGGAGCAAGACCAGCCCACAACTGCCTCCAATGATCCCATCTTGAACAATAGCTATTAAGCACATCAACACAGTAAGCATTTGTAGAATAGACCCCGCTGCTAGTACCTTTCCAATAGACAGCATCCTCCACGGAGTTACACAGTTTATACTCCTCTAATGTACTCTTAAACACCTGCCATTGCTGTATTTCTCAGTCAAAGAGACATCTTCTAAGTTCCAAACTCTATTTCCATTGGTTATTTATCCAATTTTCAAACTCACATAATTTCCCTTCTTTCTTGACAACTATCATAAAAATTCTGGGAAATCTAACCTTGAGAATAATACCTTCTATCCACTCATCAGACCAAATTAATGACACAACTATCTCTTGGACAGAAACCAAACCCAGTAAACAGAAACGGAAAGAAGTAATTGGAAGAGGACAATGGTCGTGTGATATTTTTCCACATGTGAGATATTTTGCGATTATTCCCAGGGGATGGTAGTAGTTTTTCCTGATGAGACTCGTATTTACCAGCAATAATATTTCTCTAGAAGCTGTTGCGTTCAGTTCCATATCTCCAAGTCCACTTATTCAGTAAAGCTCTATTTTTTAACATGTGAGTCTGAAAGAAGAAACTTTACGTCCTAAAAGATGTTTATTTTGGTCCTAAAAGTTTCTATTTATAGAGATCCAAAAGTCTGAAAGAAGAAACTTTACATGCAAGCAACATGTGAGTTTTTCCTTCATTTTTCACTTTTTTTTTCTTTCCAAAACAGCAAGTGCTGGCGCCGCGGTGCCGAAACGGCTTCCTGACTCCTCCTCCTCGCTTGGTTGTTGCATGCTGCTTTCACCGTCTTCTCACACTTTGTTAGCTTATTTGGATGGTCAAATCTTGTGCGATTTGAGCAAATAATATACTGTTGGAAGCTCTTTGAATCATCTTCAAAAGTCAAGAAGGAAGTTTTCTTCAATAAATACTTTAAGATCATGTTTTCTTAGCAACAAACTTCAGAGGTAAAATCTGTGCACGCTGTGCTTTGCACCTTTTTTCGTCTTTTCGTATCTCGAAGTTCCTTTCTCGCTTTTGACCTATAAATATATAAAACCACTAAATTGATAACTAATTTAAACATGAAATAAATAAATAAAAATAATTAATTTCGAATAAAACTTCAAGGACTTAATCGATTTGAATGCATAAAATGTGATAAAATAACTCTATTTCATAGAGTTATCAAGTTCTCATCTAGAGTTGAGACCACCCATCTTCTTAACATTCTAACATATTTCTACTGTATCTTTCTGTTTTCTGAAACTGTACTAAGTTCCTTTTACTTGGGTGGTAATTAAATAATCCCACATTAGACATCCTTTACACTGGGGGGTAGATATATATCTCTCTCTCACACACACAAACATGAGCGAGTGAAAGCATGCAGGCACGTACACACCTGCCTAGCTGCCTATATTCATGTGTTTGCAACTGTGCATGCATAAATGCAGCTTTTGTAGTGATTGTCATGTCTTGAAGCCAAAAATAAAATACAGAGAGGCTTGAGTCACTCGGTAGGCAGATGAACCTCAGGCAGGAACTCATGGCCACCCTAGATTTCTATTGGCTCATGACCTTCCTCTAACCAGTTTTGGGACAGCTAGAGATGCAGGTTGCTGCTACATTGAATAGAACTGGAAGTTGGATTAACCACTTCAGCTACTATGGTTTGACCTTGTCATGGTAAAATCGGATGGTACATGGCACCAATAAAGAGCAAATCTTTAATCTATTGGTCACTGTCAATTATTCTACTCTGTACTTTAATTGCAAAGTATGGGGAAGTCTATGCAACTTCAATGATGTACTACAAAATTTTGTAGTTTGTATTTGGTATTAGCAAGTTCCAATATGAAGCATGGTGTGAGAGTGGGGAAACCCTGGCTGGAGAGGTTGGCAGGGTGCCTGAACGGCTGCACTCAACATAGACACACTACTTTCTTTCTATATATGTTACTCGGACTCGGATGCGAGTGTCAGAGACGGGTATGTGTCCGACACGGGTATGTTCAATTTGTTGGATATCAACGTATTGTTTTTGGGTGTATATATACGAAATACATATTTCTATATGTAGGTTGTCGTAACTACATACACGGTGTATATTTACATACACAATTGATATCAAAATTGAATGAGAAATTAGTCTCATTAAACACCCACTTGAAGAGGAAGAATGTTGGTTGAAGGTGTGGTTGTTTTTCAATCCCACATAAAACAAAGTTTGGCTTTAGCTTATAGTTTATATAAGCTAGTGTTCCATGTTGGGTTAGGCCCCAAGGGGCACTCAAGTTTTGTAGTGGGTGAGGACTTACACAACTTGGACTGGACCACACACGCGCGCGCACGCAGCCACCGCTGAGCCAAGCCGGGCTTGGGCCGGGTCAGACCGAACCTGGACTTGGGCTTGGGTCAGCAATATTCTTTTTGCTGCTGAGCTGGACCAACTTATTTTTTGTCCGATTAATTGTGTTTGTTTTGTCCTTGACCGAACCGGTCTGTATGCTTCTAGAATATCTCTTTTCGGATTAGTCAAGTCGTTCAGTGCTGTGCATGATTGAATCGGTTCGTCTCTTGGGACATGTCTGTTCTGACCGAATAGACTCCTCCCAACTGATGCACCCTCTCCAAATAGGTTTTCTGGCATCTACAAATTCAGAATCCTGTGTCTTTTTTTTTCACTAATTCAGAATTCAATTTCTTCTCTTCCTCCGGTTTTCCTTTTCTATATTGAGAGAGAGTCTATCATTTTCTTGGTTCGCTGAGTTGCTTCGAGTGTGCCCTCTAGAGCAATGTTATCGAAGAGGCCTGAGAGGCGATTTGCATACATCTGCAAGTACCTTAATGGCAGGCAAAATTCGTCTTAAGGTCAGAGGTAAAACCTTGACTCGATATTGATTTTTTCAAATCAATTCCTTTAAGTTCTCGTATATTCGAGTCTGTTTATCTTTGTAATATGTTCGTATATGTTTATATGAAGGTTTTATTATTTTGGTTATAAAGTGTTTTCCGTATTTTATATATTCTGTTTTATATTATATAGTAATAGCATTTACATTCTTAAGACTAATTTTCCATCTTTTATATTTGTTATATACTGTATGTTATATAATATACTTACTGTTTGCTACTGTTTATATTGTTTTAAATATATATTATACTAGTTTGCTTTTGTTCTAAAATCTGCTACTGTTTCTTATATTAAAACTACTATTGGCGGCGTCATTAGTGTTTTAATATATATTCATACATTGCAATTGTTTTATAATATATATTGGTTATGTCAGTTAACTTTCTGATTGTATAGTGTGATATATTATAGAATTATACTATTTGTTTTTTAAGTAATATATTACTTGTTTAATTGTCAGATCACTGCTGTTTGTTACTTATATATATTTTGTATGGTTTTTGTTTTTAATATATATATATTCTTACATATTATTATATATAATATTTACTGTCTATGTTTAGTAATATATTATATATATTGTTTCATTTATACATATATATATATATATATTTACGTAGTTTTGATTACATTATACATTTGTTATATTTTTGAAAGCACATATATACTTTGTATACAATATTCTTTAAATAGATATACTACTTTGTATTAGTAGTGTAATTATTTTATAAACTGTTACAAGTTGATCCTGTTATTTTTGAATAACAGATGGCAGAACAATCTACCAGAACTGCTAATGCACCTGTAGCACCATAACCTCTACATGTCACACATGGTGAGAGACCCGAGAAGTTCAGTGGTCTAGAATTCAAACGATGGCAGCAAAAGATGCTGTTCTATTTGACCACCCTCAACCTAGCCAAGTTCTTACGAGAGGAGGCCCGACTTTGAACGAGGGAGAAACCGATACTATGATTGTAGCTTGACTTCCTATGCAAGAACTACATCCTCAATGGTTTGGACAATACATTATACAATGTGTATAGTCCGATCAAGATAGCTAGAGAGCTGTAGGAGTCCTTAGAAAGGAAATACAGAATCGAAGATGCCCGCACAAAGAAATTTGTGGTTGGCCAGTTTCTGGATTTCAAAATGGTGGACTCGAAAACCATAATAAGTCAAGTCCAAGAATTTTAGTTGATCCTCCGTGAGATTTTTGCCGAAGGAATGACTTTTAGTGAATCATTTGAAAAGGCGGCTTTGTTAGAGAAACTTCCTCCTTCGTGGAAGGATTTCAAGAACTATCTAAAGTACAAAAGAAAGGAGATGACTCTAGAGGACTTGATAGTTCGGTTCAGAATCGAAGAGGATAACCGTGGTTCAGAGAAGAATGTCAAGGTTCAGACCATGGAAGCCAAAGTGAATGTTGTTGAACATTCGAAGAAGCCAACAAGAGGAAATTTGTTAGTTCTAGTTCTTCCCAAGCTAAGAAGGAAACGGATTTCAAGAAGTTCACGGGAACTTGTTTCAAATGCAACAAGCCTAGACATCGTGCAAAGAATTGCCGACAGAACAATTTAAAGAAAGCTCGAGCCAACCTGGTTGATGATTATGAGATTGAGCTCACTGCCATTGTATCACAAGTGAACTTGGTAGAGAACCCTAAGACGTGGGGGTTGATATCGAGGCCACTTGTCACGTATGTTCTGAAAGGAAGAGTTTCTCCGAATACAAAGAAGCTGCTGATGATGAGCAACTATATATGGGAAACTCTATGGTCTGTAAGGTACGAGGCCATGGGAAGATGATACTCAAGATGACATCCGGGAAAGAACTCACTTTTTAACAATGTGGTTCATGCTCCTGAAATTCGAAAGAACTTGGTTTTCGGCTCTCTCTTGAGCAAGAATGGGTTTAGGCTCGTATTCAAGTCAGATAAATTTTTACTACTAAAAGTGGGAAGGTTGTTGGTAGGGGATACCTATGTGATGGGCTTTTTAAGCTCAATGTTATGACCATTGTACCAAAGAACAAAATTATTAATAAAGCTATTTCTTTTGTTTATTTGGTTGAGTCATCTAAATTGTGATATGCTAGATTAGGTCATGTAAATTACAAGACCTTAAAGAGAATCAGCAACTTGGATTTGCTTCCGAGATTTGTCATTGACAAAAATCACAAATGTGAAATTTGTGTGGAATCCAAATTAGCAAAGGCTCATTTCTATTCGATAGAAAGAAGTAGTGAATCTCTAGAGTTAATTCACACCGATATATGTGACTTAAAGTTTGTGCAAACTAGAGACGGTAAAAAGTATTTTATTACTTTTATAGATGATTGCATAAGATATTGTTACGTCTATTTACTAAGGAGCAAAGACGAGGACTTGGAAGCTTTTAAACTTTTTAAGAATGAGGTCGAAAATCAACTAAGCAAGAAAATAAAGATAGTAAGAAGTGATAGAGATGGTGAATATGATTCATTATTTAATGAATTCTGTTTGCAAAATGGTATCATCCATCAAATCACTGCTCCTTATTCACCTCAACAAAATGGTATTGCCGAACGCAAGAACCGAACATTGAAAGAAATGATGAATGCTTTGTTGATAAACTCAGGGTTACCTCAGAACTTGTGGGGGGGGGGGGGCTATTTTATCAGCTAATTATATTTTGAATAAAATACCCCAAAAGAAGTTAGATAAGACACCTTATGAATTATGGAAGGGTCGAAGACCATTCTACAAATACATGAAAATGTGGGGGTGTCTTGCAAAGGTAGTTGTTCCTCCATTTAAGAAGGTCAAAATAGGACCTAAAACTATTGATTGTGTATTCATCGGATATGCAAACAATAGTGCTGCTTATCGTTTTCTTGTGTTCAAATCGGACATTCCTGATATTCATATCAATACGATAATTGAATCAAGGAATGCTTCATTTTTTGAAGATGTTCTTCCTTACAAGGAAAAACAAGAAAACAAGACTACTAAGAGAACTCATGAGTCCTCAAGTAGTGATCCACATATGGATGAAGAGGAACAAGAGGAACCTAGAAGAAGCAAACGGGCTAAAGTACCAACTACTTATGGTCTAGATTTTCTAACATATTTATTAGAAAATTAACCTCAAACTTTTAAGGAGGCTATGTCATCTCCAAAAACTCAATTCTGGAAAGAAGTCGTAAACAATGAAATAGAATCCATCATGCAAAATCATACATAGGAATTGGTGGATCTTCCTCACGGGCATAAGCCGTTAGGATCCAAATGGATATTTAAAAGGAAGATGAAGACAGATGGATCGTAAATATAAAGCCCGACTTGTAATTAAATGATACAAGCAAAAGGAAGAGCATACGTACTCACCAGTTACGAGAATAACATCTATTCGAATGTTAATAGCTATAGCAGCTCTTAACAATTTCGAAATACACAAAATGGATGTTAAGATAGCTTTTCTGAATGGAGATTTAGACGAAGAAATCTATATGGAACAACCAGAAGGGTTAAAAGTTCCAAGATAGGAAAGGAATGTGCGTAAGCTTGTTAAATCATTATATATTTAAAATAAGCTCCTAAACAATGGCATCAAAAATTTGACAATACATTTTTGTCAAATGATTTTCGTATTAATGAATGCGATAAATGCGTATACGTAAAGAATATGTATAAGGGATATGTCATTGTTTGTCTATACGTAGACGATATATTGATCTTAGACAGTAACGATGAGATCATTAAAGCTACCAAAGCATGGTTGACCAGTAAGTTTGATATGAAAGATATGGGTGTAGCTGAAGTGGTTTTAGGAATTAAAATTTCTAAAACACAAGATGGCATGGTAATATCTCAAGATCATTATGTAAATAATATTCTTGAGAAGTTCAATAAGAATGATACCAATATAGCCAAAACACCCATAGATGTTAATTTACATCTAACGAAAAATATTGGTGACGCAATATCTCAAATTAAATATTCGCTGATAATTGGTAGTCTTATGTATCTCATGAACTGCACAAGACCAGACATAGCTTACTTAGTTAGCAAACTGAGTAGATTCACTAGTAATCTTGGAATGGATCACTGGGAGGCCATTGTGAGGGTACTCAGATATTTGAGATACACCTTAAGTTATGGACTGCACTATACTAGATATCCAGCTGTACTTGAAGGGTCCATTGATACAAACTGGATATCCGATACTAAAGATTCAAAATCCACCAGTAGATTTATCTTTACTATTGGAGGAGCTGCAGTGTAATGGAAATCTTCTAAAGAAACATGTATTTTCAGATCCACCATGAAATCTGAGTTTATAGCTTTAGATAAAGCTGAAGAAGAAGCAGAATAGCTTCGAAATTTTTTAGAAGATATTCCATGTTGGCCAAAACCGATGCCTGCAATTTGTATACATTGTGATAGCCAATCTATAATTGGTAACGAACAGAGTTGTTTGTATAACGATAAATCTTGACATATTCGTTGAAGACACAATACCGTTTGACAATTGCTCTCAAATGGGATTATCTCTATTGGTTATGTAAAATCAAAAGATAATAATGCGGATCCGCTAATGAAAGGTTTAACAAGAAAGCAAGTAGAAAAAGCATCGAGGGGAATGGGTCTTAAGCTTATAAATTAAAGTTACATAATGGCAACCCAACCTAGCTGATTGGAGATCCCAATATCTAGGTTCAAAGGGACAACCGAGTTATGTTAACTTAGTATGAGCACTAAAAGAGTTAAACACTCTAATCCATTCCTATGATGAGATAGTGCTGACTGCAAAGGAGGTAGGATAAGCTATGCTTTTAATGATTCTTATAGCTTGATAAAATCAAGTGGGGTATTGTATGATACTCTTAATAAGCAATCACCTATTATGAGTAAGAAACGTGGCCACTTCTATGAGAATTGATTAGGCTAAATTCTCTAGAGTACTCATAAAAACCAGGAAGTGTTCGGGGCCAAAATGGACACAACCGTGAGAACCGAAGATGTTCGAAAAGGAATTGTGTGATACCTATTGTCTTGGTTTACACGAAAGGCTGAATAGTTCAAAACATCATGTTCACTAGTTAGCCGAGTAAATCCGATAGTTATCGCTATGGAAGGTTCAAAGCCAAAAGCTACCTATCCTGATACAATTACTTTTCAAAGTTACTCTCTCTCAAATTCCGACTCAGTTTGTCGGTTTATTCAGACAATTTCCATTCATATGGGGGATTGTTGGATATCAATGTATTTTTTTTGGGTGTATATATACGAAATACGTATTCCTATACATAGGTTGTCGTAACTACATACACAATGTATATTTACATACACAATTGATAAATTGAATAAGAAATTAGTCTCATTAAACACCCACTTGAAGAGGAAGAATGTTGGTTGAAGGTGTGGTTGTTTTTCAATCCCACATTGAACAAAGTTTGGCTTTAGCTTATAATTTATATAAGCTAGTGTTCCATGTTGGGTTGGGCCCCAAGGGGCACACAAATTTTGTGGTGGGTGAGGACCTACACAGCTTGGGTTGGACCACACATGCGTGCGCCGCCGTCACCGAGCCGAGCTTGGGATGGGTCGGGTCGGACCAGACTTGGACCTGGGCTTGGGTCAGCAATATTCTTTTTGCTGCCGAGCCAGACCAACTTATTTTTTGTCCGATTAATTGTGTTTGTTTTGTCCTTGACCGAACCGGTTTGTATGCTTCTAGAAGATCTATTTTCGGATTAGTCAAGTCGGTTCGATGCTGTGCATGACCGAACCGATTCATCTCTTGGGACATGTCTGTTCTGACCGAACAGACTCCTCCCAACTGATGCACCCTCTCCGAACAGGTTTTCTGGCATCTATAAATTTAGACATCTTGTGTCTGTTTTTTTCACTAATTCAGAATTTAATTTCTTCTCTTCCTCCGATTTTCCTTTTCTATGTTGAGAGAGAGTCTATCATTTTCTTGGTTCCTGAGTTGCTTCGAGTGTGCCCTCTAGAGCAACGTTATCGAGGAGGTTTGGGAGATGATTTGCATACATCTGCAAGCACTTTAGAGGCAGACAAAATTCATCTTAAGGTCAGAGGTGAAACCTTGACTCAATATTGATTTTTTCAAATCAATTCCTGTAAATTTCGTATATTTGGGTCTGTTTATCTTTGTAATCTGTTCGTATATGTTTATATGAAGGTTTTATTATTTTGGTTATAAAGTGTTTTCCGTATTTTATATATTCTGTTTTATATTATATAGTATATAGCATTTACACAATTTTTTTTCCAGTTTTTTCATGTATTTAGAAGGTTTTTTGTGGATTATATCCTCATATTCATATTCGAATATGCATCTGATACGAGTGAGAACACGAATAGTTCCAAAAAAAAATAAAGAGTTGGAGCAACGTAACTTTCTTGTTCTCTGTCCTTCCACAACCCCGTATACATAGATTGAAAATTTTAACAACTATTGAGCCTGAAGTTATTAAACTTACTGCTCTTGGAGGATTAAATGTTTCTGGCAGAAAATACAGAAAAAGAAAATTTAAGGTTGAATGAAAATCTTCTTTGAAAAGAAAAAAAAAAGTACTTTATTTGGTCATATTATACTAATTTTGTTAGCTCAGCTAGTAAATTAAGCTATACGGTATGTTCATGTGTCTTCTATTGTTCTAGCAGTACTATATATCTTTTAAAAGGTCTGTCTAATGCAGCTAAGAATTCTGGATTATTTTTGCTGGATTCTGCCAGGCTGATAGTGGCAAGCATGGAGACTGACAGCTCACCAATCTTGCGATCTGCTGAGGAAGAGGTTGATGATGATGAGTGCTTGGTTCAGGTGCCAGATTCCTCTTGGGCTACACCACAAGTTCCTTCACCTCCTACAGCCTCAGGGCTGTATTAGCCGGATTTAAATTGTGGTCATGAATGAATGTATTTTCTGTCGCGTTGCGTTTGTGGTTGTCAATATAATAAATATTAATACAGTCAATTGCGGTAAATATAGACAACAAAAAGGAATCGAAACCGCAAAATAGTGACCGTAAACATTCTCACAATCAATCTGATGACATGGTTTTTGTGCCTGACATATGCCGCTCAAGTGTGAAAAACCCTTTCCATTTGCGGCATAACTGGCTCCAGTCCAAAAAGCCAGCAACAAATTTAGAATCATCTGCTAAAGTTTAATGCACAAGTTAGTCTTCCCACGGTTTCAGATCCAAATTCTCAGGTGTGCTTTTAGCCTATTATTATTATTATGTAGGTCTCCATCCTTTCAAGTACCTTTTCATGTTTGAGCTGCTACTTGCTTCCAGTATGGGCTATGCCACTTTCTTCTATATATATAGATGCTTCTCATTCTGCATTTGCTATTTGGGTTGATAACGTAAAACCAAAATAGAAAAGGTGCACTAGAAAAAGCTTGTTAATTGAAGGAGCTAGTATTATTTTTGTTAACAGCTTGTATTTGTTCATTATTCACAATATAACCTGATCAAACTTAATTGATATCTGTGTTCGAAAATTCTGACAGCCAGAAAAATAAAGTTTAGTGGTTTGAGATTTCCATGATTTTTTTATGATCTTGGCTAAAAACCGTTGAAATTCTAATTAATTTTTTATGGTATTATCTCTACCTCAAGACAGAATCAGAAATGAATGCTATCTGTTCATATTCTATGTATACGGACTCGGGAGTGAGTGTTAGATACGGATATATGTCAAACACGGGTATGCTCAATTTTTTTTTTTTAAGTTTCTCTATATATTTGGAGAATCATAGTCCCATACCCATATTCAAATATGTGTCGGACACAAGTGTTGGATACGGGTACTTTAAAAAAAATGAAAAGACCGGGTAATATAGTTCTTATTTATATCATGGAACATGACTGTCATGTTTTTGCTTGATGTTTTGACTGATTACTTACGTCCTGTAAGAACTGAATACTAGCAACTATCTATTTCTTCATTGTTAGGATGTTATGCTTGACTCTCAAAAGATGTTTGTCTCAAAATACTCGGCTCCTTTTGCATGTGAGTGGCTTGGCGACATTGTTTGATTGTGCTTGAAGATAATGAAAAGGTCTTGCTAGAAATCTTATTATGAGAAATCTCACAGGGAAACTTCCTTTTCTGCAAATCTATGCCAAGATTTGCTTGCTATTGCTTGAAAAGTTGAAGCCAATTAGCCAGCCTTGGATAAGTTTCTTTGCGGCTGGTCGGGGCGAGCAGAGTTAGAAGTCGGAAGAATCACGAGGCTTGGAACTTGGTTCTTAAAAGATTGTTGAGACATGCCAACGTGGGTTGGTTCCATGGATTAAAAAAAATATATTAAAAACGGGAATCAATCGAACCGGTTATATATATATATAATTATAATTAATAAGATTTGAACCTTTAATCTTTTAGTTTCATATTAAACACTTTACCATTAAACCAAATACATATTTTTGTTAATGGTTAACTATATTTAATATTTATTTAACATTAAACTTAATATTTAAATATTAAAAAACAAAACTACATCAAACCGACCGATCCGATCGGTTGGACTGAAAACCAGAGATCTGACTTGTTTGACCTCCGGTCCAATTTTTTTAACATTGGTTGGTTCAATTAGTTGAGTATTCGTTAACGTCTTGACAAGTATCAGGATTCAAGTCTCATCAGTAATCTCACTTGATGGTGATATGTAAATATCACTGTTAGCCCTCTCTGAAATCTGTGACATGTTCTGGCCCTGAACAAGGGTAACTTCCTCTCACCTAAAATTTTATGTACTAAAAAAAATTGTTGAGACATGGACTGCTTCAAATCATGTTGCATATGATCTCTTTTGCTTCCATTTCCACCCTTTGAAACACCAATGTATGTATTCTCCAAAAATTCAAAGTACCAATAGTTGAATCAATACACATTTTATATACGATTTTTCATTTCTCTCGTATTTTTGCTTGAATATTTGATTTAATGATAAGTGGATGTATGACTATACTCTAAACGAATTTCTTTTCTCGTAATAAATAATAATAAAAAGAAAAATCAAATTTATAGCATTGGGTTTACCTCACACTCATTACAAAAAAAGATTGCCATTTATTGACGGACGAAAAACCGTCAGTAAAAATCCAAAATCCGTCGGTAAAGATCCGAAAAATCTTTACCGATGGTAGATATAGATATTCTGGCAAAAAAATTACGGCCAGTATAGTCCTTGCGGTAAATCCATCTAGTGACGGTAAATTTCCGTTGGTAAAGATATACTGAACATATACTGACGAATACTTTAGTCAGTAAAAGGTTTCCCGATTTTTAATTACATCAGATATTTACCGACAGACGGCCATTTCCGTCGGTAAAGCACAAGATCCAATAGTGACGGTTGACCATCAGTAATGTGATTTCTAAATTGATTTTTGACTTATTTATCCGTCGGTATAGGTTAAGTCCGTCGGTATTAAACTATATTTACCGACAGATTGTCAATTCTTAACCATCAGTAATGCTCAAATTGTCTATCGGTATTTGCATACCACTGGTATAAAATGTAGTGTTTAATTGCTAAATAACTTTTCATTTCGTTTATATATTTTACGTTATTAAAATTCATTTTATTATAATTGTATTTATAAATAAAAATATTAATTATAATATAATTTTTAATATAATTTCTTTAGAAAAAAAAAAGAAGAAGAAAGAGAACATCAAAACATGTCTTATAATTAATAATATATGAGTCACAAATACTTAAGTTATAACACAAAGTTTTCAAAAAAAATCAAAACATGTCTCCAACTACAAAAACACCCTAAACAAATGTCAAACATAGATTTTCCAAACTTCTTACAGGTTATAAAACATGATCCAATCTTTTTACGATGCATTTCCTGCATCCAAATAGACAAAGCAAAGCAATTTAAATAAATTATTTGTCAAACGTCAAAACTAGCAATAACTAAATTTGCTGCACAACATAGGGAACCAAAGCTGCCAAAACCACACATCAATAAATTATTTGTCAAAAGTCAAAACTAGCAATTAAATTCCATTTGTCCAATATCCATGCAATGCTATTTGCAGGTTCAGACTAACCTATACAGCTCGTAGTTGAAATTTAAACAAAAGAAAAATGTAAATTTTTATTACCAGACAAAAGATATAAAGATTACATTAAGCAACCTCTAGCAAACATCATTAAGCAACCTCTTGCAAATTATTTGTCAAAAGCAATTGAGAACTAAAAAATAATTTAAAGAATGGTCTTAAAATATTAATTTCAAACTAGCTGTTTCATCCATTCATGACAAGCCATGTTACATACATAGATACACTATCCATATGCTTTTAGATATTCTAGACAGGGACAACCTACAAAGATCAGATAAAAGGACTCCGGACCACAATGGAGCCCACTAACCTGCAACTCTAAGCCTCACTAAAGAAGCTCTGATCCGACAGATCTAACCGGAGCATGCATTATATATATATATATATATAATGTGTTCACTTGTTCATGTCCTTCATTCATTCCTCGAATTCAACAATGTAAAGGTTTCTTCTATAACTTTTTACTTGCCTGAAGCAGAAACAAACCTAAAATCGAGACCTTTTACACAAACAAGTGGTCTGCACAAACTGATTCCTCAACTTACATCCAAACATTAACAGCATAAATACCACTCTGATTTGAGATAAATTTAACCAAAAAATATCCAACCTATCACTCAGAAAAGATCACAATTATATTTACACCGACAATCATCCAGCTGAGTCAAATTATTGCTGTCATCAAGGAATTCAATTCTACTCAATTATTCATCATAAATTTAAGGAAAACGTAATTAAACATTATTAGAAGCAAGATGTAAGCAGCAAGAGTTTAAGTAGAGCTAACAGCATCCTAAGAAACAAATACAAGTAATCGAATCCTAAACTTAGTTTGGTGGAAGATGGCACCCTCTCTCGCCCTCACCCCACTACCACCATAGCCAACAATTGATTGCATTGGAATTATTTGGATTCTAAGGTTGCTTCCTATCATAATTTTTCATCAATTTGAGTTTAATTTCTAAATACAAAATATGCATGAATCTTGTTCGGTATTGATTGCCCCCTCATGATTGTGGTAGGTATTGGAGGTTTGGATTCCCATGGTCATGGATGGAACCAATCATAAGAATAATTCACTATAAAAAAAGATTTAATAACAAGATATTGCTTAATTCACATTACCTAGATTGAAAGAGATTTCACAACTGACTCCCCATTCCTTGTCCACCTGGAGCTTTTGTATGCTGCTGCTTAATCTACTTTTGAACAATTTTTTATCTACTTTTGACATTGAACTGAAGAGAAAATAGAGAGAGTAATTAGAGAGGAAACAAACAAAGAAAAGAATCCTAGCTAGCTAGCTATATGCCAAAATAACTATAAAAGAAAGGTAGATGGGGAAGGGTTGGTTGCTTACATGTAAAAAAAAAAGTGTGATGCAATATCTATGGTGTACATCTTTCTCAACTGAATGGAATTGGCAAAAAGGAATGGAAGAAAGGGTTACCAATATTTGGTGACATCTTTCATGCTGATGGTAATGGGAGAAATGCCAAGACCAAAGACAAAGCAAAACACATTCCAATTAGTGAAGATTGAACAGAATATGGGACCTCAAATCTGGGGAATGTCATGCCTAAGAAAGCCTCTTGACCACACCAGCCATGTACTTTCCCTGATGCTCTGCCAGAGCCAGCTCTGTTTCAGTTGGTTCTCTTGTGCCGTCACCAGCAGTGTTGTCAAGGGCGCAAAGCGCACTCTAGGCGCTAGAACCCTTATATTGCCTCAGGCGCAAAGCGCAAAAAATGCACTCGCCTGAGTGAAGTAAGGCGCAATATGTATGTGTGTTTTTGTATGTCTTTGTATATATATATATATATATATAAAATAAGCTTAAGATATATAATTATGATAATAAACTCTATAAATTGGTTCAATTTATCTACAAAACATGCAAAATTTTTTTGTTACCCAATATGCATGATTTCCTTATGATCCCATGTCTGTTGTTGAATACTCAAATATTGAGAAGTAGAAAGTTTGATACTATCCCCTTTCCTATTAGTAATGGTACATCTAATGAAAAAAGTTAAAATAAAAGAAACTAAAGAGAACTTCAATCAGGAGGGCTTTTTTTATGCCTATCGCCTTAGAAAAAAGCATGCCTAGGCGCGCCAGGCGTGTGCCTGATTAAATGCGCCTCGCCCGAAAGGGTCTGAGGCGCTTTTGTTATTTAACGATAAGGCGCTAGGCGTAGACACGCCTAGGCGCACGCCTTGACAACACTGGTCACCAGCATAAACTCCAGCACCGTAAGGTGAGCCTCCTCGTATGGAATCCATCTTGAACATACCAGCTCCGAAAGTGTAGCCGATGGGAACAAATAGCATTCCATGGTGTGCCAACTGGGTTATTGCCGTCCAGCTGAACCAGAAGGATCAAGGAAGCACCAGAAATGTCAGAATGTTGATAAATATATACCAAAGTACTGTGTTCATTTATAAGTACATAACTCATATGTTTGATTATTTTTGAACATATAATCTCTGAAAAAAAGGATTAACTTAACCCTTTTAGTTATAATTGCATTACAACAATTGTAGTTCATCGTTATCTTCAAATTTATAAAGAAAATATAATAGATGACAACTTAAGGTCAGAAAAGATCATTTACATCAAATCCTGATGTACAAATGGGTCTCAAATCAAACTCCATGCTGATAACTTCGAGCATCAAGCACCTTAAAAAAACAATCATATTAAAAATGAAACCACTTTAGATCCTCGAATTTTAATGATCTCAGTACAAATATATCTTATTATCATATATCCAATCATCTGTAAATGATGAGAGCAACTTCTATGGCTAACAAACCAATAAAAACACTGAAACTCGTAAGAGATGAAAAGATATAATACCATGGAAAGAAACGACCGCCACCCAACATTTCCAAAGCCTAGAAAGCTTCTATATTTCACTTTTACTTTTCATGTCATGAAAAATTCATCTTTCACTGAGCATGAACAAGACATAAAAATCATAACTTAATAGGAAAAATTAGCCCAATTCATACGCTTCATCTATTGGATCTCATGAGACATCTGCCACGACTTCTAACTTCTGAGCTAAGCCATTAGCACTTTGTTCAACTATAGATGTCAAACTAGACAACATGGATCATCTATGAGGCTATGACGTAATTCATAAGAAGCCACCTAAATATATCCCATGGCCAACATTCTTAAATTTCTCTTGTTTAGATAACAAATTCAGGAAAAGAAACAAGGAAAAGAGAAAGAATTGAAATTGTTTCTCAAAATTTCTCTCCTGATGGTGTAGAGGTTTGGAGAGAAACGTATTAACTAAAGTATTCAACAACAACAATAGAGAAATTAAACCACAATTCTAACTTACGCGGTGGTTTCTTGGCCGCCTCCTTGAGTTTCGGTACTAACAAAGAACCCAGCCGGCTTCCCAACCAGCGTCTGCTTCTTCCAAAGCTGCCCCGTGGAGTCGAAAAACGCCTTCATCTGAGCCGCCATACACCCATACCATGTCGGAAACCCAAACAGAACCGCATCCGCTAATTCCTCCGCCTTAATTTTTCAGAAAAAAGAAAAGGAAATTATCAAAAAACACGTAGTTCACAAACAGATTTCTTCTACAAACAAAGCTTTTTCACTAAATTTTGACATGCTAAGAAGAGTGCCTGGTAGAATAACAAAAAGAAAAGGAAATTACCAAAAAGCAAAAATGGGACAGGGGCCGCACCCATTCAAGCCCTATAAACAAAAGAAAAATGGTGAAAAAAAATGGCGAAGTAAAGCTTACAGATTAGGTTTCGTCAATGAGAGCAGAAACGAAAGGGGAAAGAGATGAGTGAAATTTGAATTTTTTTAAAGATACAGACAGTCACACGGGAAAGAGAGAGTGACAAGGGAGGGAAAATTTTAACCTAAGACAATACCGACGGCCAGATCCGTTGCTACATGATTTTCAATTAAAATAAAAAATTTTATAAAAAAATAAAATCACCCGCCATTTTAAAAAAACAAAGGCGCGGTTTTTCTTTAGCGTCACCTATACTACCTATACTGAAGGATACAAATATCCGTCAGTATATATTATGACTAAACGACGGTTTTTATCTACCCGTCAGTACAGATAACATGTATACCAATGGATATTTCTTCCGTCGGTATATGACATAATATACCGACGATTGTGAAATCCGTTGGAATAGCATATATATACCGACGGATTTTTTCTGTCAGTATAGACCTTCATCAGTATATGACATTTTTTTTAGTGACTAAAGAAATTTACTCTTCTCGTTCTCAATATAACTGCAGCTGGCAACAGTTGGTACTAGATGGTCTTGTATTTTCTGATAGCCAACCAAGGATTGTGATAGAGAATGTAATGATTAGGAAAAAATATAGGAGAATGTATAATTTTTTTCTATATTTCGTCAATTTATTGAGAAATATATATAAAAATTTTATTATGATGGAGATTCTCATTTTATTTAAATGACAATTTTTTAATATAATTTTTGAAAATAAAAAGAATAAAGATAATTATTTTTAAATACTAAAAATAAGATCACTCTTATCAAAGATAATGTATAATTAATTGATACCGTTTTCAAACGGACGTTGTAGAATACTAATACTTTTCCGACCTATAACCGTACTTCCGAACTCAATCTGATTTTTATATTTTCACGGATCCAAAAATTATCTTTTGATAAATCTTAATTAATTTTAATATTTTATTAAAGGAATAAATTTTATAATTGACCAATAGTCAAAGTGTATCCACTGATTTTAGGTAAATCTTAATTTGCTTTAAGATTTTATTAAAAGTATAAATTTTATAGATCATCAATTACATTTACACCTAACTAAAAGAATTAATGACAGACTCCATATTATTTTTCAAGTCTAGCACTTGAATCTTTCCAAGACGAAAATTGTTAGGACTGTCGCAACCATCTTAAAAAGGAGGTCCAAGAATTAATTTTTGCCCCCGTCGCGGGGACAAATCTGGGCCATTTCGTTAAGGGAGTGTGACATTGGAAGAAATAGAGAAAAAAACGACTTAATTCCTCTAATTAAAGGTTGAGAGTATGAAAACAACCTCGAAAAATAAATGGAGTCGCCATCAATCTTTTTTTGGCTAGGTGTGATGGCCACCTATCAAAACAGGTTCTTATAAAATATTTTAAAATTAATTAAAACATTTCTAAAATCAATTTTGAAGTCTGCGTTTTGAACCAGAGAAAACAAGTGCGAGTTCGGGAGTCGGTTACGTGCGGGGAAGGATTAGCACCCCCACAACGCCCGTATAAAATGGTACCTTATTAGTCTTGTGTTATCTCGAGTCTCGGTAAAAAATCAGTTTTAAATTTGATGTTTGAAAATAATTCCCTATAAAAAAAATTCATGCTATTTTGAAAATGATCCGGAATTTATTAATATAAAATTTTTCATATTTTTCGACAAACTTAGCAAAACATGGAATTTCTCCTTGATTTTGAAATTCTCCGAATCATCCTCGTTTTTTGAAAAAAATGATTTTCCATTGTTAATGATAATTGATGATATCCTCCCCGGCAGACCCAACAGAGAATTCATAAATTATTTTAACTTGGGAATAATCTTGATTTATAAAAAATATTATTTGTTTTTTATGTATTTTAAAAATCATAAAAAATGACCATGAATATGCAAAAATGTTACTAAGATAAAAAAAAAAAAAAAAAGTAAGCATGCATATTTATCATGGTATGACAAACATTTTATTATAACATGGTAAAAGAAATAATGTCATGCTTGACATGGCAAAAATCTAAATGACATTACATAAGAAAAAGAATTACATGGCATATGAATGAATGACTTAGCATGCTCTAAATGAGTTGGCGCATGAATGAAATCATGACCTACGAATGAAAGGTATGACATGCTTGACATGGCAAAAATCTAAATGACATGGCATATGAATGAATGACATGGCATAATTTAAATGATATGGCACATGAAATGACATGGTATGTGAATGAATGGCATGTCATGGCATATGAATGACATGGCGAATTCTAAATGATGGCGTGGCATATTGAATGACATGACAAATTCTAAATGATATGGCATGTGAATGAATGACATGGCATGTGAATGAATGACATGGCATGCTTGACGTGGCAAAATCACAAAATGACATCATTATAAAATATTCATAATCACATCATGATCACACGCACACATCATTATTTGAAATGGTTTATTCATGTGAGGAATCATATAAATAGGATATGTCAGAAAATATTATCGTGCTTCCGACAAATCCAGCAAAGCTTGAAAAATAATTCTTTCATATGATATTTACATGATTCTGAGTAAAACGAAAACCATACGTTTCGATTCTATAAACACGTGCGTTGAATAATTTCCTAACCTCCCCGGCAAACTCGGCAAAGATCGAGAACTAATTCTCGCCAAATGTTTAGGAAACCGAAAAAATACGTTTTTATGCCAAATTAAGTAAGAAAAATTTTAAATATGTGATAACTCGTATAATTATATAGTTTTTAGTTATGTTTTATTATTGTTTTGTGTCAAATATGAGTTATTATTGTTTAGTCTAATTGTGTTTATGATCTTTTATATTTTTATGTAATTTGGTGTTTTTCACAAGTTTCTTTGAGTGATTTCAGATTACTAGAATTAAGGGCAAATCCAGTTCAGTTCCAGTTCCGACACCTTTTGCCATATCAGCTATATCTCGAGTTTCACTGAAGCAATAAGGCTGAAATTTGTAACCGTGCAAAGCTAAGAGGCATATCTATCTTTTTCATGTTTTACACTTCTTGAAACGGAGTCGTTTTCCCTAGCGAAATCGACCATCAAGTTGGCTGATGTGCAATGACGTCTGTGCTGACCTGTTTTCGTATTTTGCCCATATCTTCTTATCCACATCAGCAAATGAGCTGATTCCAACGGCTATGGATCCATAACTGATAGGGGTATATTTTTCTAGAAGACAATTTTATCAGATCGAGCCTCCCACATTGACAAAATCGACCATCAAGCTGGCTGATCAGAATTGTCATACAATATGACGAAAATTGTTAGAAAAATGCACCCACCTATTATACCTACCTTTGAAATTTGTAAAGCTTGTCTCTTGTCATTTAGCCCTCCAAAATGTGTATAAATAGAGGGCCTTGGATGAGTATTGGGACACATTATACATTGGTAGGATATTAGCCATTGTAATAAAATTCTCTAAGTTTTCTTCTTCTTTCTTTTCTCTAGTTTTCTTTTTCTTTATTTACTTATGCTTCTTACATTTCTTTTCATTTTATTCATATCTAGTATGTGTTGCTAATCATATTGTTGAGGTGATGAGGTGAAGCTCTTGGTAAATGCTAAGGTTAGTCTCTTAAACATGAGCTAAAATGAATCATCATTTATAAACACTAGTATAGATAATATTTTCTTTTGGTTTAAAATCATACTTGCAAAGTAGGGATCTTGATTCATTATTGACAATGAAAATGGCACAGTAAATGCTTGGTTTCATAACCTTGATTTGTTGTAGACATATACCTTGGCATAAGGAATGCTTGGACTCTTTTTATGAGTTTTGAGGACACCAAATGAACATAATATCATATGCTATGGACGTTGGACAATTTGGACTGAATTGCTAAACCTTCCGATTGGAATCTCCCTTATGTGTGAATTTCAATTGTGTAATAAAACAAGATTAATCTTAGCATAACACCAAGAGTGGATTCTCTAACCTCAACATCTTTTCTTATTGTTTTGTTTATATCTTGTTTAATTTCTTTTATGTTGTTTTGTTTATTTTGTTCTCTAATATCTTGTTTATCTTGTTTTGTTGTTGATTCCCTAATATCTTGTTTACTTTCTTTTTCTTATATATTTATAAACTTATACTTACTAATACGCTTCCCTGTGGTTCGACCTCGGACACCCGAGAATTTATTACTTGAACATAACCTGCACTTGGGTTTACAACTCTTAATTGAGTCTCCATCAAGTTTTTGGCGCCGTTGCCAGGGAAGCAATACTAAGTATATAAGTTTATAAGTATATTTATTTTTATTGGCTGGTTATACCGCCTAATTTATTTTTATTGGCTGGTTATACCGCCTAATTTGTATATTAACTTTGTTCTATTTTTATTGGCTGGTTATACCGCCTAATCTGTATATTCACTTTGTTTTATGCTTGTTTGGCGACGTGATTTTAGATCTCGTCGTTTAGTTAGATTTTATTGTGAAACTTTTTCAGGTAATCTTTCTAATACAACTCCTACCATGGCTGACAATGAAAGTGTTCATGCTGAAGATGAGAACAGACAAGTACGCACCATGCGTGACTACTTGCAACCAACTCGAAGCTCATCACCCTCTTGTTTTATTTTTCCTCTCAATGCAAACAACTTTCGTTTTAAACCAGGTATGATAGCTTTGCTTCCAAATTTCCATGGGGTAGAATCGGAAAGTGCTTACTCGTTTCTAAAAGACTTCGAAGATGTATGTGTCACCTTTAATGACCAACAATGTACAAATGAAATTGTCAAGCTAAAATTATTTCCTTTTTCTTTAAAAGATAAAGCAAAAATTTGGCTTCATAATTTAAAACCAAGGTCTATTGGCACATGGCAAGAATTACAAACTGAGTTTCTAAAGAAATTTTTCCCAGCACATAAAACTACTGCTTTGAAAAGACAGATTCAAAATTTCAATCAAAATCAAAATGAAGCATTTTTTCAGTGCTGGGAGCGTTTTAAAGATTTGTTAAGTTCTTGTCCACATCATGGTTTTGAAAAATGGCGTCTTATTAGTTTCTTTTATGAAAGTTTAACTCCCGAAACTAAACAATTTGTTGAAACAATGTGTAACGGTGAGTTTCTAGAAAAAGAACCTGAAGAAGCCTTTGACTACCTAGACCATTTGGCAGATAACTCTCAAGCCTGGTACACAGATAATTCCTCTGAAAGTTCCAATAGATCTAATCTTTTTTCTAACAGAGGTAAATATCATTTTAGTCAAGAAGATGAGATAAAAGCTAAAGTAGCTAATTTGGCTAGAAAGATTGAAGCCATGGAACTTAGAGAAGTAAAAGAAGTCAAAACGGTTAAAAATGAAGAAAGTTGTGGAATTTGTGAAATCATGGGACACCCCACTTCTGAATGTCCAAACATTCCCATTCTTAAAGAAGTGTTGCATGATCAAGTAAATTCCATAAACACATTTAAAAAGCCTTTTCCTTCTCCTTACTCTGAAACGTATAACCCTGAATGGAGAAATCATCCCAACTTCAGTTGGCGGAATAATCATCATGTTCAGGTACAACAATCTCAAAAGCCGGGCAACACTTTTTCCTATCAACCTTCACGTGTACAAACCTTGGAAGAGACATTGCAAGCATTCATGCAAACACAAGCAAATGTGAATAAACAAACTTCACAGGATATCAATGAGATCAAAAACACCTTGTCCACATTGACAGCTTCATTACGCACTCAAGAAAAAGGTAAGTTTCCTGCTCAACCTCAACCTAACCCTTCTACTCAATGTCTTGTTTCTTGCTCCAATGAAACTCAACAGGAAAATGTCAGTTCTATCACAACTCTTCGAAGTGGAAAGACAATTGACAAAAACATTCCATCAAAAGACCAAGATCCTCCTTCCCCTCCAAAAAGTAACGGTAAGGATGATGGTAAGTCTGAACTTCTTGAAAATTTGGACAAAGAAAAAGGTATACATCCTGCTCCTTTTCCTCAAAGGTTGCAAACAATAAAGAATTTGAATCAAAATGCAGAAATTTATGAACTTTTCAAACAAGTTAAGATTAACATTCCTTTATTGGATGCAATCAAACAAGTTCCATCTTATGCTAAATTTTTGAAGGACATGTGCACAGTTAAAAGGAAACATAATGTACAAAGGAAGCATTTCTGACGGAAAGTGTGAGCTCAATCATTCAGCACCTTACTCCACCAAAATTCAAAGATCCTGGATGTCCAACAATCTCATGCATCATTGGAAACACTAGAATAGAACGTGCATTGCTTGATCTTGGTGCTAGTGTTAATCTTTTGCCTTTTTCTGTTTATCAACAGTTAGGTTTAGGTGAACTCAAGGAAACACCTGTTACACTTCAACTAGCTGATCGTTCTGTAAAAATTCCTCGAGGGATAGTTGAAGATGTTTTGGTTCAAATTGATAATTTTTACTTCCCTGTTGATTTTATTGTTTTGGACACACATCCTGTTTCAAATCCAAATGTTCAAATTCCTGTTATATTAGGTCGTCCATTTCTTGCAACTTCTAATGCTCTGATAAATTGCAGGAATGGTATGTTGAACATTTCTTTTGGAAATATGACTTTAGAATTAAATGTGTTCAACACTTGCAAGCAACCTGGTGATGATTCAGAAGTACATGAAGTGGATTTCATTGAAGAACTTGTTCATGAACATCTCACCACTACCACATTCCATGATCCTTTAGAAGCTTATTTAATTGAATGTGAGATTGATAATGCTTCAGAAATTTCACACACTGATTCTTTGTTAAATTCTTTTCAGGTTAAGCATTGTTGGAAACAAAAGTTTGAGCAACTTCCATCACTCACAAATGTCACTGTACCATCAACTATTGAACCACCCAAGCTGGATTTAAAACCATTGCCATCCGAGCTAAAATATTCCTTTTTGGGTGAGAATGAAACTTTTCTAGTCATAAATGAACTTGAGGAACTCAGAAATGATGCATATGAGAATTCTAAAATTCATAAAGAAAGAACTAAAGCCTTTCATGACAAGTTAATTTCAAGAAAAACATTTGATGTTGGGCAAAAAGTTCTACTTTATAAATCTAGACTTCACATATTTCCTGGTAAGTTGAGATCAAGATGGACTGGCCCATTTGTGGTTAAACATGTGTATCATTATGGAGCAGTTGACATTGAGAATCCTCAAAATGGTAACGTATTCAAGGTAAATGGACAAAGACTCAAACTCTTTTTGGAAAATCATGTTACTCAAGAAGAGGTTGTTTTTCTTTCTGATCCTTGTTTTGAAAATAACTAGATGTAAATATAATTTTTACTAATCTTCAAAAAAAAAAAAAAAAAAAAATTCATTTTTTTTCCCGGTTAAATGGCGGATAACGGTACTCCGTGATTATTTAAGTCGGTTCCATCAGCTACCCACAAAACTGATATTGTATATAAATTTCTCTTTCAATTTCTTTTTCATTTTTTTTCAAGATGGATGATATTCTCACAAGATTGCAGAAACGATTTCCTCCTTTTCCTCGAAATATTTTACTGAAGCTTTACCAAGTTCGATTTGAAAGATTAAGAATGCTTATGCTCAAAGGGATTCCTGAAGACATACGTTGGATAATTGAAGCCAAGGTACGTGAAGATGAATATCTTCCTGTTTTGCATTTACCAGGTACAGGTAGAAGCACTTTTGCAAAGAAGCGACGAGCAAAACGCATGAGTTCAAATTGCCACAAATGTGCACGATGGACGTGTAACGGTAAATGTCGTTCTATTGGGATTCCGTCCTCTAATCGAGATGATAAAATTGAATTCATTAAGGATGGACTGAGTAAGGAGAATTTGGGTAATATCCAACTTTCTCTTGAGACGCATCCTAGTGGAGACGTACAAAGAGAAATTCTTGATTTATGGCCGCAATTCCAAAGGGAATGGCAACATCTTGGGAATCTGATGTTAAAAGACCCTGTTTGCCAGCTTGTAAGAAAACTGGATGGGAAGCATATCCTCGACTCATAGAAGGCGTTTAAGCCGTTTCTGGACGTAAAACCAGAGGAAGATGTGAGCCACAATCACAACTACAATAAATGACTTCTCAGCTTTTGGTTTGATTTGCAATAATTTTATTTCGGTTTAATTTACGTGTTGTTCGATTTGTGTAATTATTCTCGTTTTTTTTTTTTTTTTGCATTGGTCTTTTACGGTTGATTTTTCTTCTCTTTTTGATTTTCTTCCTGAAATCACGCAAAAATCTTTTGTTAGGTTAACATTTTCTTCTGACAGGTCAAATACACTTTCGGCGACATTATTACTCTTGTCTGATTCACTACTCAGTCCTCTATATATTACACCATGTACTCATTCTCTTTCAGGCACTCGAAAAAGAAAAAAAAATGGAAAGCACTTCGTCCCAGCGCATAAAAAAAATTTGTGTCTTTGGAGGTGCTTATCCAGGGAAAAATAACATATTCGCTGATGAAGCCATAAGAGTTGGAGTAATACTTGCCCAACAAAAGATCCAGTTGATTTATGAAGGCGGTAGTACGGGTTTAATGGGAGCAGTCGCTACAGCAGCACACGCCGGAGGAAGTCCAGTTCTAGGAATCGTGCCAAAACTATTCACAGATTTTTGTGGACCTACCGTGGGTAAGGAAATACAAGTCTGGAGTATCCCTGAACGGATAACAATCATGTACCATTCTGCCGATGCATTCATTGCTTTACCAGGAGGTCTGGGTACATTGGAAGAAATAGCTTGCGTGGCTTCTTGGTCATCTTTGGTCACAAATAAGAAACCCATTGGTTTGCTTAATATTAATGGTTATTTTAGTAATTTGCTTTCATATTTAGATAATGCTGTGGATAATGGATTCATGTTTTCAGAGGCAAGGAGAACCATAATTTCTGCTACAACCATTGAAGATTTACTCAAAAAGCTACAAGCTTATGAATGTTTATCTGCTACGGTTGTTTCGCAAACGCTCGGAACAAGAAAAAGAGATATGGACGATCAAGGAGTGGATTGCACTTTGTCTTTGTGACATTATCTAACATTTTGCTTGTTGTGTCTCAGTTATAATAAGTGGTTAGCAACCTCTGCAGGTAATATCTTCTAAATTCTACCTTTAAAATTTGACATTGGGGACAATGTCATATTTTAGTAGGGGGTAAGGGACATATTTTGCTAATAAAAAAAAAATTGTTGTGTTTTAAGACATTTAGAAGTATTCATTCTGAACAAGGTCTGAGTAAGGGAGACTTGAGACATACCTTGTCCGTTTGATTTAATCTTCTTCTTCTTCTTCTTCAAAAAAAAAAAAAAAAAAGCATGTTTAGACTTAGTGTGTTTTTTTAGTTACTTTCAATACTATAATGAGATATGAATTGCATAAGTCTAAAACAGATTTATTAGTGAGAAGATTTTCATGAGAATTGAGCTTGATATCAACCTTTTTATGAGCCAATGTTAATATGATATGTTGATTGAGAAAGAAGCATGTTTAGACTTAATCTGACTTGTATAATCATCCTTGTGAGTTTTTGAGCCTATAATGATTGATGCATTATACAAATCAATCTAATTTCTTTCTTGAGTGCTCTTATGATTACATGATTCTCCAGAACTTGCTTTAAACCGTTTGATACTATATTGATACATGTGACAACATGAATATGATAGAGGCATTAGGATTATAACTAGAGCCAAACAGCCATCCCTTATTAATGTTCTAAGAGAACATCCCCACTAGTGAACCAATTTGAGCCTACATTAAATATGCTGTTTTATTGGTAACCACAACTTACACCTAGCCTAAATATACTTATATCCTTACCCTTGTTCTAAAGATGGATTTTTTGAGACATATTGCAAAAAAACAAGGGATATTTTTAGTTGAAAATTTGGGTTAGAAACAAAA
This sequence comes from Fremontodendron californicum, assembly GCA_030761205.1. NCBI lineage: Eukaryota > Viridiplantae > Streptophyta > Magnoliopsida > Malvales > Malvaceae > Fremontodendron > Fremontodendron californicum. The sequence goes on from JAULJL010000045.1 coordinate 3,581,931, forward strand.
GATAAGTGTGGGGGAAGAAAAGAAAAGAAAAAGTCAAGAGAAAAAGAAAGGGATCATTGTCAAATACATTCCCATATTAAAAAAAAAAAAAATCTTCTCTTGAACTTCTAGAAAAAGATGTTACAAAGTTGGTTAGAATGATGCAAAGGCTCAACATGAATATTTAGCCTATGTTATTATGTGCTTTATAAGAGTTTTGAGAAGTTTTATTTGTATGATCTTATTATGTCTCTAAACTCTATGAACTCTTTGGAACCTTTGTGATATCTTTATCCTTTTGTTCTTTAACCACATTATAACCCTTTGGCCCCATTACAACCTTGAAAAAAGACCTCTTGATTTATGAAGTTGTATGATCTAAATAGTGGAGAATAGGTGGACAAGCAAGCATATGGTAGAACTGTTTTCATGAGATTGATTGAGTGTAAACACTTTACCACTACTTTAAAGAGTGAAAATCATGAGAGTATAGTGAGAAGTTGAGATTAAGTTGAGTATGCACTATTTTGATTGAAATATGTTATGTTAATATTGGCTTAACTCATTTATTTACATTCAAGCATGAATTTTTGTGAAATTCTTTGAGCTATTGATTAGTTTATAAGACTTGTTCAAAGATTGTCTCTAATTTATATTGAAAGGATTAGGAGTAAATATTTTTAGTGTATGTAGTTTACTTATATTTTAGTTTTTCAATGTTTGTGGGTATCGTTCTAGCAAACCCTCACGAGACTAAACTCGTCCACTAGGGACACCTAGGGGTTTAAAGGCTTGTGTCACATGCTAAGTGCCACCGTGATTTCCTACGAAAATGGATTAGATTAGATTTTCTTATTTTATTTTTATTGAGTCGTTGCTAGGGACTAGCAACAATCTAAGTGTGGGGGTGTGATAACTCGTATAATTATATAGTTTTTAGTTATGTTTTATTATTGTTTTGTGTCAAATATGAGTTATTATTGTTTAGTCTAATTGTGTTTATGATCTTTTATATTTTTATGTAATTTGGTGTTTTTCACAAGTTTCTTTGAGTGATTTCAGATTACTAGAATTAAGGGCAAATCCAGTTCAGTTCCAGTTCCGACACCTTTTGCCATATCAGCTATATCTCGAGTTTCACTGAAGCAATAAGGCTGAAATTTGTAACCGTGCAAAGCTAAGAGGCATATCTATCTTTTTCATGTTTTACACTTCTTGAAACGGAGTCGTTTTCCCTAGCGAAATCGACCATCAAGTTGGCTGATGTGCAATGACATCTGTGCTGACCTGTTTTCGTATTTTGCCCATATCTTCTTATCCACATCAGAAAATGAGCTGATTCCAACGGCTATGGATCCTTAACTGATAGGGGTATATTTTTCTAGAAGACAATTTTATCAGATCGAGCCTCCCACATTGACAAAATCGACCATCAAGCTGGCTGATCAGAATTGTCATACAATATGACGAAAATTGTTAGAAAAATGCACCCACCTATTATACCTACCTTTGAAATTTGTAAAGCTTGTCTCTTGTCATTTAGCCCTCCAAAATGTGTATAAATAGAGGGCCTTGGATGAGTATTGGGACACATTATACATTGGTAGGATATTAGCCATTGTAATAAAATTCTCTAAGTTTTCTTCTTCTTTCTTTTCTCTAGTTTTCTTTTTCTTTATTTACTTATGCTTCTTACATTTCTTTTCATTTTATTCATATCTAGTATGTGTTGCTAATCATATTGTTGAGGTGATGAGGTGAAGCTCTTGGTAAATGCTAAGGTTAGTCTCTTAAACATGAGCTAAAATGAATCATCATTTATAAACACTAGTATAGATAATATTTTCTTTTGGTTTAAAATCATACTTGCAAAGTAGGGATCTTGATTCATTATTGACAATGAAAATGGCACAGTAAATGCTTGGTTTCATAACCTTGATTTGTTGTAGACATATACCTTGGCATAAGGAATGCTTGGACTCTTTTTATGAGTTTTGAGGACACCAAATGAACATAATATCATATGCTATGGACGTTGGACAATTTGGACTGAATTGCTAAACCTTCCGATTGGAATCTCCCTTATGTGTGAATTTCAATTGTGTAATAAAACAAGATTAATCTTAGCATAACACCAAGAGTGGATTCTCTAACCTCAACATCTTTTCTTATTGTTTTGTTTATATCTTGTTTAATTTCTTTTATGTTGTTTTGTTTATTTTGTTCTCTAATATCTTGTTTATCTTGTTTTGTTGTTGATTCCCTAATATCTTGTTTACTTTCTTTTTCTTATATATTTATAAACTTATACTTACTAATACGCTTCCCTGTGGTTCGACCTCGGACACCCGAGAATTTATTACTTGAACATAACCTGCACTTGGGTTTACAACTCTTAATTGAGTCTCCATCAATATGCAATGCATGAAGATGTATTCCTTCCTTGAATTACGGATATCATTATGCCTAAAAAGGTATCCGACTACCTTTGGAAGAGACTTAAATCGGATTTTCAAAATCAAAAGACTTTGGGCTCAGATTTAAAAAATTCGGAATTGTTGGGATGGAAAAGGCCTCATGGTCGAACCCCCTTTTAAAAGACTCTATTTTTCCTAGTTTAGAAATCTGGGTTGACCACCCTTGACCTGACTTTTATAAAATCGAATTTTATGATTGAGATGACATGGAAATTAACCTAAGACAGTAACCAATGTCCCAAATCAGCCCTCTCTTTGTATCCTAATAAAAACAGAAAATCATATTTTTTAAAAATAATAATTCTGACTCCCACAGGCAGTTTTGAAAATCTATTTTTTTGCCCTTTTCAAGTTGATATCTATGAAAAAAAATCAGCTTAATTTTTGGACCAAAGGTACCATGACCGAATTTTTACCGAAATCAAGAGAGTGAGTTAAAACTAGACCTACTCACGGGCCGGGCAGCCCAATCGCCCTACAGTACGAGCCGGGCCTGGACAGGGATTTTTTGTTTCGGTCCGGAATAGTGCTTTAGGTATTAAAATAATAATATTTTATTTAATTTTAATTATAAAAATATAAAAATATTAATAATTTTTTAAAAAATTTTTAAAATGTAATGAACAGTGCTCACGGGCCGATGGGCCGGCTCGGGCAAGGGTCTTCAAAAATTTTCGGGCCTCGGCCCGGCCCATGAGCACCTCTAGTTAAAATTGCTTTGTCAAAAGCCATTTTTTCAACCATGATAAAAAAAATCTAAAAATCTTGGGAAAAATACCATGGCATGCTCTAAATGACTACTGCATGTGGTAAAAAAAATTATTTTATTTTAACCATGGCTAAGTAGTGAAAAAAAAATCTCAAAGTCAGAATACCCAATCTAAACTATCACTCTTTCAACTAGTATAGACAAGGGGTTTTTGGCTTGAGATCATTGGTTGATCTTAGCCAAAAACCTAGTTGAAATGTCATGAAATACATGATTTTACAACCCACAATCATATGGCAATAGATCAATCATGAATTAAAAATATAAACACAACCAATAAAGCAAGAAATATCAAGCAAGAACAAGCACAAAAACACCTAGGTAGGTTCAGCTAATGCAACAAAACATGTAAAAAAAAATTTGTCAACTTGGTTATTTGATAAAGAATGAGGAATAAAGGATAGAAAATCTTTAAAATTTATTTTTGAAAACCTTTTTATTCAAAAAAAAAGTTAACAAATCACATGAACAAAAAGAGAAGAAAAAGAATCACAATATCAAAGATAAATATTAAATAAGAAGAAGGGATGTGATAGCTACCTAGCTATTGCTTTCCAAATCAAGATTGCCAAATTCCTCTCCTTTTTTTTTCTTCTCTCTTTTCTCTCAATAGTGAAAATGCCTTAAGAAAAAAATGAATCCCCCCTTTTGAAATGGTGTGGCCGGTCGTTGTATATAGCATGAAGGAGTGTTTATTTTTTTACCCTTGTCATGCTTCCCATACTCTTCCAACATCTCTTGCCACATGGCTAAAAAATGTCCCCTCCTTACATGATGCTTTCCTTAAAAATAGGGTGCTTGTCCCCTAATGGCATGATGCTTCCCTTAAAAATAAGGTTTCCTAGCCTCCCATTGGCCAACAATGCCACCTAGATTATTCTTGTCTCCTATCTCTACAAAATATCTAGGCCACTTGTCAAGATTATATGGCCTCCTATTAAAATATCTTCCTAGGTGGCATTTTTAATCCTACTTGGCATCATCTCATAGCCTTCACATGCTCTTCACATGGCCTTCACATGGATTTGCAATTTGGAGACCTCCTATTGGCTTAAAATGCCATGTACGCAAAGTAGTGGAGAATCTTGTCCTTTTAAAAATGTCATCTTGCTATCCAATCTTAGCCATTTGATCAATGATGATCACACTCCCTCCCTTTGATTAGCTGCTGGCCGAAAATGGCCTGAAAATTTCTAGGCCATTCATCTTTTTTTATTTGCAAAATGGCCATTTTCGTTTTTTTGGTAAAATTGTATTTTGGCCCCTAAACTTAATTTAATTGCAAATGGACCCCAATTTCGGATTTTTCTTTTCCAATTCATCCCATCCAATATAAAACTTAGTTCTGGAGGTTTTCACATTTTTCGAGCTCATTCTCTATTTTTCTCGGATTTTTCTTTAAAGTTTCGTTTTAGTGCCTCCCAAATTTTGTCTTTTTCATTTGAGCTTCGATTCCGGATTTTTCTTCTCCAATCCCTTCCAAAAAAATATAAAATTCAGGTCTGGAGGTTTTCATAATTTTTCGAGCTCGTTTTCTATTGTTCCCAAATTTTTTTTTTGAATTTCGGGTTAATGCACCTGAACTTTGCCTTTTTTCATTTGAGCTCCGATTCTGGATTTTTCTTCTCCAATCCCTTCCATATAATATAAAACTCAGATCTGGAAGTTTTCATAATTTTTCGAGCTCAGTCTCTATTTTTCCTGGAATTTTCTCTTGGAATTTCGGGTTAGTGCACCCGAACTTTGCCCTTTTTCGTTTGAGCTCCGATTCTGGATTTTCTTTCTTCAATCCCTTCCATCTGATATAAAATTCAGATCTGGAGGTTTTCATAATTTTCTGAGCTCGGATTCTATTTTCTTTTTTCATTACCTTTGTTATATATTGAATAGGAGTTGGTCCGAAAATGCCCAATTTTTACGACCAAATTCCTCTCCGATTTAGTTTTCCCCTTTTCAACATCGAGAATTTTCTCGTTTTTCCGTTTTTCCTCTGACCGGCTCTTCCTTGGGATCCACTTCAACTTGGACTTGGGATTTTTTTTTTATTTGTCCTTTTTCAACTGGGGGCTTCAATTTCACCGAAACGGGCCATCTATGCAGTTTTCCCCAAATTTATGAGTTTTCCTATTTATTGATTAAATTCTTATATTATTTTTCTCTTCAAACCAATTCTTCTTTCAACTCCGTGTCGAAATTGGACCTTCCAATATCTGTAGTTACTGATCTTATTCCATTTGGGGCCTCCAATTTCGTCCAGTTTGATCGTTTCCACACTTTTCCACAAATTTGCCAAATTAGGTATTTCTCTACACGGAATTTCTGAACCCGTCTTCCAAACTCTATATCTTTCATTGTAGACCTCGGATTATCAAAAAAATTTCACCATTGTTCAATCCAACTTCGAATCTTGATTTTGACTGAGAGGTGACTTTTTTAGTGATTGACTTTTCGAGGTTGACTTTTTCAAGGTTGACTTTTTTAGTTGACTTTTGGTGTTGACCTCCGAAACGAAGTCTAGGAGACCCATCTGTGGAATGGTGGAAGTCTCTCCACGTTCCGGGAAGTTGAAAAGAGAATTTGCCTGGTTTAGGGGGCCCGGACAAAATTAGGTGTCTATAGCTGCCCCTCTTTGACTATTGCTGAGAATCAGGAATTAGGCAAAGATAAAATAGACAATAATTTTTTCCGGTTAGTGAAATCACATATGCCGGATAAGAAAAGGGAATTTCCATTCTTCCTTTTTATTCACTTTTTTGTTTTTGATTTTTTTTTTTCATTTTTGCAAACTGTAAAATAAAAGAAACTTTTCCTTAAATTGAGTTCCCTGACTAATCAAGGCTCGACCCGTCCTAAGGAAATGAGTTCGATTTGCAAGAGAAGACAATACCTTTGCGGAAATCCCAGGGCCTTATCTTATCTTGGTGCGATTTTGTTTCAAAACAATAGGATTTGTCCTTAAATTGAGTTCCCTGACTAATTAAGGCTCGACCTGTCTTAAGGAGACGAGTTCGATTTGCAAGAGAAGACAATACTTCGGTGAAAATCCCGGGGCCTTACCTCATCTCGGTGTGATTTTGTTTAAAAACAGATTTGTCCTTAAATTGAGTTCCCTGACTAATCAAGGCTCGACCCGTCTTAAGGAAACGAGTTCGATTTGCAAGAGAAGACAATACCTCAGTAGAAGTCCCAGGGTCTTACCTCGTCTTGGTGAAGCTTTGCCTAAAACATAAGACTTGTTTTTAAATTGAATTCCCTGACTAATCAAGGCTCGGCCCGTCTTAAGGAAACGAGTTTGATTTGCAAAACTTGGATGTCCTGTCCGAAAAGTCTGGTTGTCTTGTTCAGGAAAATTTGGATGTCTTGTCCGAGAAGTCTGGTTGTCTTATCCAGAAAATTTTGGATGTCTTGTCTGAGAAATCTGGTTGTCTTGTCTAGGTTAATTTGGATGTCTTGCTTCTTTTTGTGCCAGCTGTGTTGGACTTAAGAAAGAAAACCTTCCATGGTTCTTGCAATGTTAGTCAAATGTAGTGATGCTGATGACAGGCTTTGCAAATATTTGTAAGATGCATGTTTCCTAAGGATGAATGAAATTACATGATTGTTATGAGTCAACTCCATTGTTCACTCTACTTGATGAGCTTTTCATCGTTATGGATTCACCGAGACTCACAAATTTCCTGATTCTGTGACAATGTCTTCAACCTATCCACGGTTTGCCCTATTGATGAGCTCTAATCTACGGTTTTACCGTGACTCACAAGCTTACTAATTCCGTGACGATGTCTCCAACCTATTCATGGTTTGCTTTACTTGATGAGCTCTTTTCTATCGTGGGTTGATACGTTTAGTCCATCCAATGTTTGCCCCACTTGATGAGCTTTTCAGTATTATGGATTGTCGCGAGTTTTCTCCAAATTTTAGTGGTATCCAAACCTCTTCTAAAATTTAAATCTACTCCATAGTAATACAAAGAAATCCTTTTATTTAAAGATTTTTATGTTTACTAATCATCATTCAATTGGATAACATTCAAAATGCATCACAACATGTATGAAAAGTGGTATGAAATAGGCAAATGCCATGAAAGGGCCAACATGAGTTCATTGCAAAAAGTTTTAGATAACAAAGATGAATATCAAGGATTAAAAGGAAAATGCAAAGGAGAAGGTATAGATGTCTCAGACGCAAAATATCCTAGACCCTTCCTGTTTTAGTTCCTCTGAAATATCTTTTGAACAAGCCATTCGCTTGGATGACTTCTCGGCTTTCGTTGTTGCTTCAGACTGAGCTTTACCCCTTTTCTCTGAATTCATGATACTTTCTCCCCCTTTACACGGAGCATCGATTCAATCTTTAATCAGTACTTGGGCCGCCCTTTGCGGGTTTTCACCACAAGTAACCGTTCAGTTTTAAATCGCCCTTTCCGGGTTTTCGGCTTAAACCTCTCCTTTTACATTCTTTTTTTTTTTTTGTGTTCTACCATACATCTGAGAATTCTAAATGCTTCCAAGGTAAAAATGACGATTCAAAGGATGGGATGAAATCTGAGAAAAATCCTTCAAGTTAAATACCCATGCTTGATCAAAATGGACTTTAAAAGAACGTAATGTAGGCCAAGGTTCGGTTTTAGAAAGAAGGGATAAATAGGCGCAAAATGTGTTTAAGGGTGATCAGATCAAGGATTATTTCATGAGGAGAATTTCATTATTTTTTGTTTTTGAAACATTCATCCTTTTTGGACTTTCCTCTCTCTTTTTGCAATTTGTTTTTTTTTTTCTTTTCATTCTTGGCTTTTGTCGCAACCTAAAAAATAAAAAGTCTCATCGTAAGACTTTATTATTCGTTAAGCGTGACATAAAAAAAATCGAGGAAAAGTCGATTTAATTCCTCTAGAAAAATGAGGGTTTTGAAAATGACCTTGAAAAAGACATGGAGTCGCCACCAATCTTTTTTAGCTAGGTGTGATCGGCCACCTATTAAACCCGATTTTATAAAATATTTTAAAAATTAATTAAAACATTTTTAAAACCAATTTCAAGTCTGCGTATTAAACCAGAGAAATCAAAGAAACGGGTTCGGGACTCGGTTACGTGCAGGGAAGGATTAGCACCGCCACAACGCCCGTATAAAACGGTACCTTATTAATCATGTGTTATCTCAAGTCTCGATAAAAAAGTCAGTTTTAAATTTAGTATTTCAAGTTAATTCCCAATTTAAAGAAAAATAATTCCATTTTTAATTGAAAATGATCCGGAATTTATAAATTCAAAATTTTCTTATATTCCCCAACAAACGTGGCAAAATATAAAAAATTTTTTTACTTTGGAAAATATTCCGAATCATTCTCATTTTAAAGAAGATATTCTGTTATTAATGATAATTGATGATATCCTCCCCAACAAACCCGGCAGAGAACTCATGAATTATTTTAACTCGGGAATATCTTTCTTTTATTGAAAATCATTACCTTTTTTTGAAAACATTTAAAAGAAATGAATATGTATATGCATGACATAAATAAAATAACATAGCAAAATCTAAATAATATAATGCAACCTAAATGATATGATATAATTTAAATGCCTTAGCATATTCTAAATTAAATGAAATATCCTAAGTTATATGATATATTCTAAATGAAATGAAATGACCTAGGTAACATAATATATTCTATATGAAATGTAATATCCTAAGTCATATGATATATTCTAAATGAAATGAAATAATTTGAATGACATGGCAAATATGAATGATATGGCATATAATTTAAATGACATGGAATATAAAATAATGCTATCATATAATATGCATGAAAATAAAAATGAAAATAATAATGCATGAACATAGTATATGCTAAATAATATAACAAAAAATAACTAAATAAAAAACATAGGATATCATGAAATATTCAAAACCATATAATAAAATAATATAACATCAAAAATATAAATCAAAATAATAACAATACCAGAGAAATTATCATAGCGAAAAAAATCACATATTATATAAAATGCATGAATATGAAAAATGCAATGCATGAAAATGTATTTTTTCCTTAAATTAAGGAAATCCGTATATCTAAAAAGATATCCGGCTACCTTAGGAAAATATGTCAAATTAAATATTCTAAAACCAAAATACTTTGTGATTGTTTGAAAACAATTTTGAAAAGCTTAGATTAAAAGTAACAACTTGGCTAAACCCTTTTTTAAATGACTCTAATTTTCTAAGTTTAAAATCTCGGACTTGACCACACTTAACCCGAGACTTAAAAAATTATTTTTAGAGTTTAAAAAGGCTTAGAAACTACCCTAAGTTAGTAGCTAAACTTCCTAATCAGCCCTCTCTAAGTAACTTAACCAAAACAGAAAAATGATTTATCTTCAAATTCAATTCTGACTCCACTGTCCAGTTTTAAGCAACGATTTTTTACCCTATTTTTAAAAATTCAAAAAATCTAAAAAAAGTACTGGAGACTCATAACATGTAAAAATACACGGGAAAAAATCGGATTAATATTTTGATTAAAGATGACTGCCCAAAAAAATTGGGAAAGTACGTGTACTGGGTGAAAAAACTGTTTTGCCAAAACACATCTTTTGCCTTTGATGAAATCATTTAAAAATCAAAGTAAAAATATTTAAGACTCACAAAATGACTCACAAACAGTAGCTAGGACTTTTGAAAAGTTAGACAAAAATTGGCTAAGTAAAAAAATCACAAAGGTAGAATAATCAATTTGACATACCTTAATTTTCCACAAGTATGCTCAAGAGAGCATGACTTTGAACCATTAATTGCCCTAAGTCATTAGTCAAGTGGCATGGACATGAAATGCATGAAAAAATACAGTAAATATGATGCATGAAATGCATGAGTTTAAACCTAAATGTCATGAAAAAATACATGGCATCAATGTAGTGACTTAGACCTAAATGAACTTGCAAGGCATTTAATGCAACCCAGGTCTAAAATGCATGGACATGCATGGCAAAATAAACCAAACCTAACATCTAAAATATGCATGGCAATAACACAAACACAAGGCATGCTTAAACCAAAAACTCAACCAAAGGTCATGAAAATGCAAACCTATCATCTTACATAACAAAAACGCACATACAAAGCAAAACACATGAAGTGGCCGAATGGCCTCAAGCTCCAAACAAGCATGGCATTTTCACAAACACTTGATATACTTAAACTAAATACTCAATAAAATGTCATGCAAATGCAAACCTATCAACTAACATAGCAAAAATGCACACAATGCAAAACACATGAAGTGGCCGAATGGCCTCAAGCTCCAAACAAGCATGGCATTTTCACAAACACTTGATATACTAACATACTCAACTAAAATATAATACTCAAATCATGCAAATATAAAGTAGAGGTATTAAACTAACAAGCATTTTCACAAACACATGGATTACAAAATATAATACATCAACAAATTTAAACATTATGAAAACAGAAAATTAAAAATGCAAGAACATGATAATAAACTCATAAATGGCAACAAACAAGCAACCAAATTAAAAAAAGCTTCAAGTATATGTAGTAGAAGAAGATTTAAAGCATCAAAGCTAAAAAAAATAACAAGAATAACATGAAAAATCAAAGCAAAACAACAACAACAAAAATATAGGCCATTCGGCCATGGTAAGAAAAAAAGAAAGAAAAAAATTGTAAGAACTTGTTTAAGAAAAAGATGAAGAAAGAACTTAAAAAGAACATAAAAAAAAGAAAAAACTTATTTAAAAAGAAAACTCACCAAAATAATAATGAAAATATAAAAACCAAGAATGGAAAATCAAGAAAGTGCAAGAGTTGGTGCTAAAAGCAACCTCTAGAAGCTATCTTTCAAGCTTTTTCTCTTCAAACTTTCTTTTCTTTTCTAAACTTTTCTTTTGCCTTGCAACAATGGAGAGAAAACTCAGCCAAAACAAGAGAGAAAATGAAAAATGAAGTCCTAAAAATGAAAGAGACTCCTTCACCTATAGCTGGCCGAAACTCACCTCTCTCCTCCCTAGGATGTTGTCATTTTTCCTCCAATCAATTTCCATCCAAGGGCTAGTGATTCAAGGTGAAAAAACATGAGATTATCACCCTTAGATTAGGCCATCAGCTGTCCATAATTACAGCTGTTCAAGAATAATTTGCAATGGCTTGATCAAAAAAATCACTAACTCTTAATTTTTGGCCTTTTGATTGAAAAATCAGAAACTCCTTCCCTCCTTTGGGCCTTGGCCGGCCAGCACACCTTCTTCCAGCCCAAGATTGATTTTTTTGAAAGGCAAGAAAAGCCCTTTTCGTTTGCTTGGGTAAAATGACTTTTTTGCTCCCCGGATACAAATAAATGGCAAACGGACTCCAAATTCAAATTTTCTCTTTTTAATACTTTAAAAATAATAAAATATTAAATTCTGGAAGTTTTCAAAATTTTTCGAGTCCGTTTGCTATTTATTTGGATTTTTTCTTCCAAAAATGCCCTTTTATGCCCCCACATTTTACTATTTTCTAAACGAGCTCCAAATCAAGATTTTTCTTCACCAATATATTCCAAATAATTTAAAAGTACGATCTGGAAGTTTTCATAATTTTTGGAACTCATTTGGTATTTTTTCGGGATTTATCTGCTTGAATTACTATATAGGAGGCTCGGGATTTGGCCATTTTGCAAACGAACTCCGGATCAAGATTTTCTTTCGCCAATCTCTTCCAAATAATTTAAAAATGATATTTGCAAAATTTTGGAATTTTTGGAGTTCATTTGCTATTTTTTCGGGATTTATCCTTTTGAATTTCTGCATAAGAGACCCGGGATTTGGCCATTTTGCAAACGAACTACGAATCATGATTTTCTTTCGCGAATCTCTTCCAAATGATTTAAGAATGAGATTTGCAATATTTTAGAATTTTTGGAGTTTATTTTCTATTTTTCCAAATTTTTCCAATTTTGCCCTTTTGAAACCCGGTTTTGCCCAAAACAAATCCGATTTTCAGATTTTCTTCAAATTGAGCCTTGGGCTATCCCTTTTTAATCATTCCTCATCCATTAGGGGCTTTGGTATTACCAAGTGGGGCCATTTCTGTAGTTCTTCCCAATTTCACCGAAATCCACCAAAAACCCTAATTCTTGGTTTTCTCCCGGATTGACTTTTCTTTCAGTTTTTCTTTCAAGTGGCTTCTCCGTTACCCGTAGTCAGTGCTTATCTTTCATTTAGAACCTTCAATTTTGACCAATTCGATTGTTTAAGCACTTTTTCCCAAATTTCTCGGATTAGGGTTTCCTTTCTACTGGATCTCCAAATCCCAAATCCCAACTTCCAAACTCCATATCTTTCGATGTAGACCTCGGATTATCAAAATTATTTTGCCATTTTTCAATTGAACTTCAAATATTGATTTTGAAAGTGGGTTGACTTTTTTAGTAGTTGACTTTTCGGGGTTGACTTTTTTCAAGTTTGACTTTTTATGCTCGCCCTCTTAAACTAAGTCTCGGAGTACCACCTGCAGGATAAAAAAAGTCTTTTTACATTCTAAAACATCAATTTAGGAAGAAAACATACCTGTTTTAGTGGTCTGGACAAAATTAGGTGTCTACAGCTGCCCCTCTTTGGCTATTGCTGAGAATCAGGAATCAGGCAAAGATAAACAAACACTAATTTTGTACGGTTAGTGAAATCACATGTGAAGGAAAGGGAAAGGGGTTTTCTTTTTTCTTTTTCATCTTTTTTCATTTTTTTTTTGAAAAAGCTGTAAATTGAAGATTTTGTCCTTAAATTGAATTCCCTGACTAATCAAGGCTCAACCCGTCCTAAGGAAACGAGTTCGATTTGCAAGAGAAGAAAAGATCTCGACGATGGTCTCGGGGTCTTATCCTGTCTTGTGCTAACCTTACCGACATGGGTGAAACCAAAAATTTGAAAATGATCTGGATGGAACCAGAAATTGAAATGCATGGATGAAACCAGAAATTTGAAAAAGATCTGGATGGAACCAAAAATTTGAAATGCATGGATGAAACCAGAAATTTGAAAAAGATCTGGATGAAACTAGAGGTTAAAGTCATGGGTGAAACCATAAAATTGAAAGAGATCTGGATGAAACCAGGGAATTGAAGGCATGGGTGAATCCAGAAATTTGAAAACGATCTGGACGGAACCAGAAATTTGAAAAACATGGGTGAAACCATAAAATTGAAAGAGATCTGGATGAAACCAGAGATTAAAGGCATGGGTGAAACCATAAATTTGAAAATGATCTGGATGGAACCAAAAATTTGAAAAGCATGGATGAAATCAGAAATTTGAAAACGATCTGGATGGAACTAGAAATTTGTAAAACATAGGTGAAACCATAAAATTGGAAGAGATCTGGATGAAACCAGAGATTGAAAAGCATGGGTGAAACCATAAAATTGAAAGAGATTTGGATGAAACCAGAGATTAAAGGCATAGGTGAAACCAGAAATTTGAAAATGATCTGGATGGAACCAGAGATTTGAAAAGCATGGATGAAACCAAAAAATTGAAAAAGATCTGGATGAAACCAGAGGTTAAAGGCATGGGTGAAACCATAAATTTGAAAATGATCTGGATGGAACCAGAAATTTGAAAAGCATGGATGAAACCAGAAATTTGAAAACGATCTGGATGGAACCAGAAATTTGAAAAACATGGGTGAAACCATAAAATTGAAAGAGATCTGGATGAAACCAGAGATTGAAAAGCATGGGTGAAACCATAAAATTGAAAGAGATCTGGATGAAACCAGAGATTAAAGGCATGGGTGAAACCAAAAATTTGAAAATGATCTGGATGGAACCAGAGATTTGAAAAGCATGGATAAAACCAAAAATTTGAAAAAAGATTTGGGTGAAACCAGAGGTTAAAGGCATGGGGAAACCATAAATTTGAAAATAATCTGGATGGAACCAGAAATTGAAATGACCTAGAAATTAACCTGAAGGATTTGAGAGAGGATGCAAATGCTTCATGGTGTAAATGCAAATATCTTGGACTGATACAAATGCTTCTTGAAATGATACAGATATCTTGGATTGATGCAAATGTTTCTAAATGTAGATGCAAATGTCCCTACGAATCATATTCATGTAAGTGGTTCATGAATGGTGTAATTGCAGCTACAATGAAGATGCAATGATCCTAGAAATGATGCACTTGCTTGAGATGATGCGAATGCAAATATCTATGAAGGATGTACTTGTAAAGATAGAATGCAGATGCTCATGGAATAGTGCAAATACAAATACTCATGAATTATGCAAATGCTTGCTGACACAGTGCAGATGCAAAGTTTAATAAATAGATGAATGCTCATGAGTGATGCATTTCCAATTCATTTTTCCTCTTCAAATCAGAGTATATCTTCAATTCATTTTTCAATCTTTGGCTATTCTCTTTGCCCCAACAGTTTTCAAACTCTTATTAATAGGAGTCTGCTTGCTGAGTTTTATTTCTTCTTCTCATATTTGGAAGTCAAGGTTAACCCTAATAGTTCCACACCTTTGAGTTAGAAAAACCCTTATCTCATGTTAACATCAAAAATGGGTATGTCAAAAATATTTTTTTTTCTTTTTTGAAAAACAATTTTGCTTTTTTAATGAAAACTTCTGAGTCAAAAATTTTAACCCCACAGTATGTAATGTACAAATCTTTTGAAGACTGATGATCATGGTTAGAAATTTTCCTAAGTGTCAATTTTGGTTTTTCAACTTGAATTGACAAGGCTTGGTACAACATGATTTTGGTTTTTTTCAGGAAAGCTTCACAACAAAAAATGTATGTCTTTTCTAGGCTCACAAATGGAACAGATTTTATAAATTATTAATTCATTGAGAACCAAACAAATTCAACTTTCTTTTAGTTTTCATATCAAGGTATTTTGACAAGCGCCAAGATTGGCTGGGATGTTTAAAGTGGAAAGTTGATTTAGGAGAAAAAAAAGTTTCAGTTTTTGAAATCAATGAGAGTTGACAATTTGGGGGCTTCAAGAATTCCTAGATGTTCCTCGATGACCACTTTTTTAAGAAGATCTTTTCTTTTGTGGTATCGGCACTATCATAGATGGCATCGGAAATTCCTATTCTACTCTAGACCGCCCATTTTTGGGTTTTCGCCCTAGAGTCCCATTCTCTCCAATTTGTTCTTTTTTCTTTTTTCATTGTTTTACCATTCATTTGAGAATTCTAAATTCTTCCTTAGTGAAATGATAATTCGATGAGATGGGATAAAATCTGAGGAAAAACCCTTCAAGCTAAATATTCATGCTTGATCAAAATGGACTTTTAAAGCATATAATGTAGGCCATGGCTCAAGCTTCAGAAAGAAAGGATAAATAGGCCCAAAAAATATGTTTGAGAGTAATCAGATCAAGGATCCTTTCTTTGAGGAGGATTCTCTTTGAAACATTTATCCCTTATGGACTTTTCATTCCTTTTGACTTTGCTCTTTTTCTTCATTGCTTTTGGCTTTCATTTGCCATCGTTTTTTCACACATTTTTTTTGTGTGTTTTTCTTTTGTTTTTCTTGGCTTTCATTTCGCCATCTTTTCCTTTTTCTTTTTCTTTGACAGAGTGAGCCCGTATTTATTCAGGGCTCCATTTGCTTTGTATCTGTCTTTGAGCTTGGACTCATTTTTTTGTGATCTTTGAGAAGATCTTTCCTCGCATTTGCCCCCCAGTGTATAGGGTAGTCCTTGATCAGGGTTTAAAGAAAAAAAATTCTTTCGGCTCAAAAGGGGTGACTATGGATAATTTCTTTTTGTACGAAAGGGATATGAAAGATGGCCATTTCTCATGTCAAGCACAAATATTCACATTGAAAAGCAATCCCCAGGGGAAATAGATATTCAGAATTTCGTTTTGCACTTTGGAATCATCCGAATTCTCATATGCGTGATATCACAAGTATTTTTTTTTCATGCCCCAATGCCCCAGAATGTCAATCATGAAGTGATTTTTGGGTAGTTAGTGTTTTGTGGTTATTGGTAAAGGTCATGAATGGTTTTAGCACAATCTTGACATACATCAATTTTCCAAAATCTAGATTCTTGAAAGAATGTCTCATTTGTTTGAATTTCAAGGAATTCAAAAGAATTTCAAAAAGTTCGTTCCTTTATTCATAGCCTAGACTAGGATCTACATCTTTGCTTATTTTATGATGACAATGGTTTTATGAAGTTCAATCATTCATATTCCTTGAAGCATTAGGTCTTTTCAAGTGTTCTTGGTTCAAGAGATTTAGGCCTAGGAAACTTAAAAGAGGGGGGAGAAGGTATTGGGTCATTTGTAACAATGATCATCAATCTTCTTGAGACTATCCATTACTAAAACTTTTTTAATGCTTGTTTTTGCAAATTCAGATTATTGTTAAGATATAACAAACACAAAGCATTTTAAAAATCAAAATTCATTTAATTCTTATGAATGTCGACATGAGACAAGTGTTTTCATCATAAGGTCTGAAACTAAATGCATAAAAACTTCCCCTTGACATGTTCTCCCTAATTCAAACTGGCTATTCCTTGGTACTCTTTTCGACCTTTCCCTCTTCTTCTCCTATTATGACATCCACAATGGTCTCATCATTCCCATTCAGTAGATTCTCCATGCTATCTGACCTTTGTTTCTTCCCCACATCTAACTGTCCTTTATTGATGAGTGCTTGAACCTTCCGTTTCAGACATAAGCAATTTTCTGTGGAATGTCCCCGAATCCCAGAATGATAATCACAATATGCATTCTCGTCATACTAGCTTGGATATGGGGGTTAGATAGGCTCCACTGGAACTTTAGTGAGGAGTTGCTCTTCGACCAGCTGGGGCAATAGTTCAGAGTAAGACATGGGGAGTGACTCAAACTGATCTCTTTTTTGGATATTCTTCGATTTCCTTTGACTGACAAAATGTTGAAAATTACTGGATTCTGAGAGGCCATTGGGTATAAGTATGAACCCTGGGGTACATAATTCATAGAAGGACAGGGTGTTGAGTATGAAGTAGCTAGAATATACGGGGCAAAGTCTCCCATGGCTTGGACATCTTCGTCTTTCTTCTTGGGCGACCTGTTTCTCTCTGCATTAAATGTTTTACCTCCTTTGAGTTTCCCGACCTTGATTGCATTTTCAATCATTTCCCCAGAGATTACCATATCCGAAAAATTCTTCGTGGTGTTGCCAACAAGTCTATCGTAGTATGGGGCCTGTAGTGTATTCACAAAAAGGACAGTGGTTTCCTTCTGAGTTAAAGACGGTTGTACTTGGATGGCCATGTTCCTCCACCTCTGAGCATACTCTTTGAAGCTCTCAGTAACCTTTTTCTCCATATTTTGCAAGGTGAGACGGTCAGGTGTCATGTCGGCCACATGCTTGTACTGGTTTAGAAAAGCCCTAGCCAAAAGAGCGAATCCAATCCTTGCTCAACTGACTATATCACCTATTTGCGGACCCCTGAGGCTATCCTGAAAGTAGTGGATCAGAAGCTTATCATTATCTATATAACTTGTCATCTTTCGGCAGAACATAGTGATATGGGCTGACGGATCAGTCGTCCCGTCATATTTCACAAAGTCAGGAACCTTGAATTTAGGAGGGATGACTAAATCGAAGACCAGGCATTGTTCTTTCACCTCCACACTCCCGAATACGTCTGTATTTTCTACTGCCCGGAGCCTTTCATCTAGCAACTGATATTTCCCTTGGGAATCTGCCAACTCTACCTCATTAACCATTTTCAACTTTGCATGTTCAGCTGGATCACCTGAATTTAAGACATTGACGGGGTTAACTGTGTTATGGGCATCCATCATTACGACCTCATTCTGACCCTTTCGTGCCTCAAACCCTTCTATGGTGGCCAAGTTTTCAGTGTATCCCTTGATTACGGTGGATATTAGCTCCATCAATTTAGTCATCTGATCTTTAGATTCTGCTTGAGACTTTGCCAGCTGTTCTCGCAATTCTTCCTGTACCATTTCCATTCTTTCCATTCGGGCAACTTGTTCATTCTCCATAGCACTAGCTTGTATTAAAAGGGTACTCAGCACTTCTTATACCTCTGATTTGAAATGGAAATTCTTTCAAAGACTCTTAAAGCCAAGCCAACTTCTGTTTTATTCCCCCAAAGTGCGTGTCATGATGAAGGAGCCATGAATGCAATTTGATGCACGTGAAGCCTAAACAATATGATATATGGACATGTACAGTGGAAACATGTTGACCATATATGTAATAAATGCAATCACGATGCCAACATGTTGCAAGCAAAGAATAAACAAATCAATACATGGATATATGCAATGAATGATCATGTACATTTTAGCGTATTTCCCAATGAATGATCATATACCCTATGAATGCAACACGATGTCAATTATGATACATGCAAACAATGAATGATTGATACAGAGTATATACAGAGAAAATCATGCTGACCATGTGTGTCATGAATGCATCTTGATGTTAATATGACAGATTAATGCATAAGCATATACAGAGAAATCATGCTGGCTATGTTTGTCATGAATGCAACCCAAAGTCAACATGATGCATGTAAAGAATAAACAAATTAATACATGGATATATATAGAAAAATCATGCTGATTATGAATGCATTAATGCAACCTGATGCTAACATGATACATGTATGAATGTATAGTATGACAAATAATTGATCGGATGCAAAATACAAATGGGAAGATATCACGGAGGAAATAAGAATTTGAGGAACTTAATCATCAACATCTCATAAATTTGAAACATAATCAATTCATTCCCATATCAACGTTCACAAAAAATCTGAGCAATAGTTAAAACTGTCTTTTACAAGCACTTTATTCTTCCTAGCATCCTAAGGCTATAAGAGCCGACTATTGAAAAAGTGAAATCCTATTACATCATATAAGACTGAAGTCTTTCCACCTCAATACTGTAAATCTCCCAATCCTAATGACGCTTTCCCAGCACTCTATCAATCAGTGTCGTTGGATCCAACCACTTGGCATTTATAAGAGATTGCACTTTCTTTTTGAAGGCCATACAGTCTTCAATGCTATGGCCAACAATTCCACAGTGATAACCACATCTTGCATTTGGATTATACCACTTTGGATATGGTGGTATTAGGGGTTTCAATGGGACACATGCAACCATGTGATTTTGGATCAGTATAGGGAGAAGCTCTCGATAGCTGATTGGAAAGGGATCAAAATACCTTTGGGTCTTATCCTGGGTCGTTTTTTAGTCACACATGGCCTAGGAGTTGGGGCACTTGGTGGTGGCACTAAGGTTCGAACTAGAGTGTTTACATAGAGAGATGAAGGAGCAGCATGGTAAGGGTATGGATTTGGACACGGGGCCTTTGGAGGTTGTACATAGCTCGAGGTTCCTATCCTAGATGCTGGATAAGGTGATTGATGAGGGAAGCAATATGAACTGCCAATTGGTGGTAATAGAGTGGGATTCATGGGTCCCGTAGTGATCATCGCAATGGACGATTAGTAGGGTGGGGATACTGGTTTGGACCTAGAATAGTTTGCAGGCATGGTACTGGATCCGAGGTTTCTATCTTTGGTATCAGGCTCTCAGGTTTAATTATTTTCACGATTTTGTCTATAATTTCATCAGGATTGTAACCTTTGTGGCATTGACAAGTGCAGGATCCAATAAGGATTGTATGTTCCGGTCCTAATGGTTTTTGTTGATCCGAAGGCGATGCAGAGCCCTGAGAAAGTTCTCCTTTACTCTTATCCATATCCTCAAACATTTTCAGCAATTTGGCGAGTTGTTCTTTCACTTCCTGGATTTCATGTCCACATTTCTCTTGATTGCGTTCCAAAGCACCCAATTGTTCCTCAGATTCATTCCTCATATCTCAAACCCCTTTCATGCAAATGAAAATGTCATGAGATTAAGAATACAATTGTGAATGTACATGCTCTATTCCTATACAGAGAAATTATACTGATGATTAATGCATGAACATATACAGAGAAATTATAATGACTATGTATGCTATGGATGCAATCTAATGCCAACATGATGCATTTAAAAAATGAATAAATTGATGCACAGGTATATACAAATAATGACTATGCATGTCATAAACGTATTCTACAATGAATGACCATGCATGCTATGATGTCAAAATGATACATGTGAAAAATAAATGAATTAATACAAAGGTAGGTACAAAGAATGACCATGTATATGACAAATGTATTCTACAATGAATAACCATGCATGTTAGGACTGTGACATGATGTCAAAATGATACAAATAAATTAACCAATGATTACACGAAATTGGTAGGACCTAAAACTTGATTATTCAAAAATCTCATTATGCAAGATTTGCCTCCAAATTTATGATTTTTTGAAACATGTTTTTTCTATGAAAAACCAATCATATTATTTTCAAAAGAATTTCGGGGTAGTGGATCCTACTATGGTACAATATGCAAATGTTCATGTGACACTACCGGTTTTATGAAATCATCAAATGAGATTATTATCACCATCCATTTATTGCAAAAACGACATCAATAATACAATAAAAAACGTACATGCTCTATTCACACATGCATGAAATGTGCAAAATGCAAAAAAAAAAAAAAATGCTTGAAAAAGGATTTTTATTTTTTATTTCAAACAGTTAATGAATATTTGCCCCGACAAATATCTACTTTTATAGGTATCACAGTGCCTTTGGGACGGATTATCACATTTATTATGGGCGATGTACGTACATCGTTGCCCGATCTACAAAACTTTTTCAGAGTGTAAAATAGGTAACAAAAGGTTTAGAAATGTCCCTCCATGTGTTCCTATCTTCAGTATATCTAATGAAAATCCAGCATGGCTTCGCCTAGATTCACTATATGAGAGTGAACCGGTTCTAAAGGCCCCGAATTGCTCCTCATTGTCGCCGGTGAAGGCTAGTAAGGCACCCCGGTAAAAACGGGTTCAATTCGTTAGAGTCTATTTTCCTAGCCCATGCGGATTGTTAATCACGAAGGCTTAGGTAATTTAGTACTCTGGAAGTGTTTCACTAGCCCATGCGGATTGTTAATCATGAAGGCTTAGTTACTTTGCTCCCACCTAAAAGGACGAAACCCGGGTATAGGGCTCATGATATGCAAATGCACGTGTAGTGTGTGTGGAGGAACAACAAACCTTTCACCACCCATTCTACAAACCTTATTCTAAATGCCCTAACAATTTATTAAAAGAATAATCAAGAATAGTGTAACGCATTAACTAACAAGCCATTATAATATACAACCTTAAATAACTAAAGAACAATAATAAAATGCATGCACATGAGTATGAACATATTTAAAAACATTTTATTTTTTCAAAATTCTCCTTATTAAAAAAATGTGGGAATTAAAATTAAATACCAATTAAACCAACAAAACCGAGACTTAGATAACACACGACTAATTCTAGGCCTGACTTTCTAATAGTCCCAAGTGGAGTCGCCAAGCTGTTGCAACCTAAAAAATAACAATTCTTATCGCAAGACTTTATTATTCATTAAGCGTGACATAAAAAAAACCGAGGAAAAGTCGATTTAATTCCTCTAGAAAAATGAAGGTTTTGAAAATAACCTTAAAAAAGACATGGAGTCGCAACCAATCTTTTTTAGCTAGGTGTGATCGGCCACCTATTAAAACCGGTTTTATAAAATATTTTAAAAATTAATTAAAACATTTTTAAAACCAATTTCAAGTCTGCGTTTTAAACCAGAGAAATCAAAGAAACGGGTTCGGGACTCGGTTACGTGCGGGAAAGTATTAGCACCCCCACAACGCCCGTATAAAACGGTACCTTATTAATCATGTGTTATCTCAAGTCTCGGTAAAAAAGTTAGTTTTAAATTTAGTATTTCAAGTTAATTCCCAATTTAAAGAAAAATAATTCCATTTTTAATTGAAAATGATCCGGAATTTATAAATTTAAAATTTTCCTATATTCCCCAACAAGCGTGGCAAAATATAGAAATTTTTATTAATTTGGAAAACTTTCCAAATCATTCTCATTTTAAAAAAGATATTCCGTTATTAATGATAATTGATGATATCCTCCCCAGCAAACCCGGCAGAGAACTCATGAATTATTTTAACTCGGGAATATCTTTATTTTATTGAAAATCATTACCTTTTTTTGAAGACATTTAAAAGAAATGAATATGTATATGCATGACATAAATAAAATGACATTGCAAAATCTAAATAATATAATGCAACCTAAATGATATGATATAATTTAAATGCCTTAGCATATTCTAAATGAAATGAAATATCCTAAGTTATATGATATATTCTAAATGAAATGAAATGACCTAGGTAACATAATATATTCTATATGAAATGTAATATCCCAAGTCATATGATATATTCTAAATGAAATGAAATAATTTGAATAACATGGCAAATATGAATGATATGGCATATAATTTAAATGACAAGGAATATAAAATAATGCTATCATATAATATGCATGAAAATAAACATGAAAATAATAATGCATGAACATAGTATATGCTAAATAATATAACAAAAAATAACTAAATAAAAAACATAGGATATCATGAAATATTCAAAACCATATGATAAAATAATATAATATCAAAAATATAAATCAAAATAATAACAATACCATAGAAATTATCATAGCAAAAGAAATCACATCTTATATAGAATGCATGAATATGGAAAATGCAATGCATGAAAATGTGTTTTTTCCTTTAATTAAGGAAATCCGTATATCTAAAAAGATATCCGGCTACCTTAGGAAGATATGTCAAATTAAATATTCTAAAACCAAAATACTTTGTGATTGTTTGAAAACAATTTTGAAAAGCTTAGATTAAAAGTAACAACTTGGCTAAACCCTTTTTTAAATGGCTCTAATTTCTTAAGTTTAAAATCCCGGACTTGACCACCCTTAACCCGAGACTTAAAAAACCATTTTTAGAGTTTAAAAAGGCTTAGAAACTACCCTAAGTCAGTATCTAAACTTCCTAATCAGCCCCCTCTAAGTAACTTAACCAAAACAGAAAAATGATTTATCTTCAAATTCAATTCTGACTCCACTGTCCAGTTTTAAGCCACGATTTTTTACCCTATTTTTAAAATTTTAAAAAAATCTAAAAAGAAAATACTGGAGACTCAGAACATGTAAAACTACACGGGAAAAAATCGGCTTAATTTTTTGATTAAAGATGACTGCCCAGAAAAATCGGGAAAGTACGAGTACTGGGTGAAAAACTGTTTTGCCAAAACACATCTTTTGCCTTTGAGAAAATCATTTAAAAATCAAAGTAAAAATATTTAAGACTCACAAAATGACTCACAAACAGTAGCTAGGACTTTTGAAAAGTTAAAAAATTGGCTAAGTAAAAAAATCACAAAGGTATAATAATCAATTTGACAAACCTTAATTTTACACAAGTATGCTCAAGAGAGCAAGAATTTGAACCATTAATTGGCCTAAGTCATTAGTCAAGTGGCATGAACATGAAATGCATGAAAAAATACAGTAAATATGATGCATGAAATGCATGAGTTTAAACCTAAATGTCATGAAAAAAATGCATGGCATCAATATAGTGACATAGACCTAAATGAACTTGCATGGCATTTAATGCAACCTAGGTCTAAAATGCATGGACATGCATGGAAAAATAAACCAAACCTAACATCTAAAATATGTATGGCAATAACACAAACACAAGGCATGCTTAAACCAAAAACTCAACCAAATGTCATGAAAATGCAAACCTATCATCTAACATAACAAAAATGCACATACAAAGCAAAACACATGAAGTGGCCGAATGGCCTTAAGCTCCAAACAAGCATGGCATTTTCACAAACACTTGATATACTTAAACTAAATACTCAATAAAATGTCATGCAAATGCAAACCTATCAACTAACATAGCAAAAATGAACACACAATGCAAAACACATGAAGTGGCCGAATGGCCTCAAGCTCCAAACAAGCATGGCATTTTCACAAACACTTGATATACTAACATACTCAACTAAAATATAATACTCAAATCATGAAAATATATAAAGTAGAGGTATTAAATCTAACAAGCATTTTCACAAACACATGGATTACAAAATATAAAACATCAACAAATTTAAACATTATGAAAACAGAAAATTAAAAATGCAAGAACATGATAATAAACTCATAAATGGCAACAAACAAGCAACCAAATTAAAACAAGTTTCAAGTATATGTAATAGAATAATATTTAAAGCATCAAAGCTAAAAAAATTAACAAGAACAACATGACAAATCAAAGCAAAACAACAACAACAAAAACATAGGCCATTCGGCCATGGTAAGAAAGAAAGAAAAAAAAAATTGTAAGAACTTGTTAAGAAAAAGATGAATAAAGAACTTAAAAAGAACATAAAAAAAAACTTATTTAAAAAGAAAACTCACCAAAATAATAATCAAAATAGCAAAAACAAGAACGGAAAGTCAAGAAAGTGCAAGAGTTGGTGCTAAAAGCAACCTCTAGAAGCTATCTTTCAAGCTTTTTCTCTTCAAACTTTCTTTTCTTTTCTAAACTTTTCTTTTTGCTTTGAAACAATGGAGAGAAAACTCAGCCAAAACAAGAGAGAAAATGAAAAATGAAGTCCTGAAAATGAAAGAGACTCCTTCAACTATAGTTGGCCGAAACTCATCTCTCTCCTCCCTAGGATGTTGTCATTTTTTCTCTAACCAATTTCCATCCAAGGGTTAGTGATTCAAGGTGAAAAAAATGAGATTATCACCCTTAGATTAGGCCATCAGCTGTCCATAATTACAGCTGTTCAAGAATAATGTTGACACTCTCCCTCTTCATGCATTGGCCAATGTGGCTTATTTGCAATGGCTTAATCAAAAAAATCACTAACTAACTCTTAATTTTTCGCCTTTTGATTGAAAAATCAGAAACTCCTTCCCTCGTTTGGGCCTTGGCCGGCCAGCACACCTTATTCCAGCCCAAGATTGATTTTTTTGAAAGGCAAGAAAAGCACTTTTCGGTTGCTTGGGTAAAATGATCGTTTTGCCCCCCGGATGCAAATAAATGGCAAACGGACTCCAAATTCAAATTTTATTTTTTTAATACTTTAAAAATAATAAAATACTGAATTCTGGAAATTTTCAAAATTTTCCAAGTCCGTTTGCTATTTATTTGGATTTTTTCTTCCAAAATTACCCTTTTATGCCCCCACATTTTACCATTTTCTAAACGAGCTCCAAATGAAATTTTTCTTCACCAATATCTTCTAAATAATTTAAAAGTGGGATCTGGAAGTTTTCATAATTTTTGGAACTCATTTGGTATTTGTTTGGGATTTATCTGCTTGAATTACTACATAGGAGGCTCGAGATTTGGCCATTTTGCAAACTAAATCCGAATCAAGATTTTCTTTCGCCAATCTCTTCCAAATAATTTAAAATTTTCAGAATTTTTGGAGTTCATTTGCTATTTTTTCGGGATTTATCCTCTTGAATTTTTGCATAAGAGACCCGGGATTTGGCCATTTTGCAAATGAACTCCGAATCAAGATTTATTTTGCCAATCTCTTCCAAATGATTTAAGAATGAGATTTACAATTTTTCAGAATTTTTGGAGTTCATTTGCTATTTTTCCCAAATTTTCCAATTTTGCCATTTTACCTTCTAAACCCGGTTTTGCCCAAAACAAGTTCGATTTTCATATTTTCTTCATATTGAGCCTTGGGCTATCCCTTTTTAATCATTCCTCATCCATTAGGGGTTTGGTCTTACCAAGTCAGGCCATTTCTGTAGTTCTTCCCAATTTCACCGAAATCCACCAAAAACCATAATTCTCCGTTTTCTCCTGGATTGACTTTTCTTTCAGTTTTTCTTTCAAGTGACTTCTCCATTACCCGTAGTCAGTGCTTATCTTTCATTTGGAACCTTCAATTTTGACCAATTCGATCGTTTAAGCACTTTTCCCCAAATTTCCCGGATTAGGGTTTCCTTTCTACTGAATCTCCAAATCCCAACTTTCGAACTCCATATCTTTCGATGTAGACCTCAGATTATCAAAATTCTTTCTCCACTTTTCAATTGAACTTCAAATCTTGATTTTGAAAGTGGGTTGACTTTTTCAGTAGTTGACTTTTCGGGGTTGACTTTTTTCAAGTTTTACTTTTTATGCTCGCCCTCTTAAACGAAGTCTCGGAGTACCACTTCTAGGATGAAAAAAGTCTTTTTACATTCTGAAACATCAATTTAGAAAGAAAACATACCTGTTTTAGTGGTCCGGACAAAATTAGGTGTCTACAGCTTTCATTTGCCATTCTTTGATTTCACACGTTTTGTGTGTTTTTTTCTTTTTTGTTTTTTATGGCTCTTGTTTTTGATGGCTCTTTTCGTCATGATTTCTTTTGAAGGAGATTTTTCCTCGCATTTGCCCTCTAGTGTAGAGGGTGATCCTTGATCAAGGTTTAAAGAAAGAAAGAATTCATAAGGCTCAAAGGGGTGACTAGGGATAATTTCTTCTTAGTGATAGGAATATGAAAGATGGCCATTTCTCATATCAAGCACGAATATTCTCATTGAAAATAAATCGTCAGGAGAAATAGATATATAGAATTCTCATTTTTACATAAGGACTCATTTGAGTTCTCATATGCATAGTATCACACTTTTCTTTTTTATTTTTTTCTTCAAGCATAGTATTTCTTCTATTCGTCGGCGTTCACGGGATTTCTCAAGTCATCACCGTCCATCCGAGTTAAGATCAATGCTCCTCCAGAAAAAGCTCTTTTCACCACACAGGGTCTTTCCTAATTCGGAGCCCATTTTCCGTGAGGATCTTTCACGATAGGGAGCACTTTTCATAATACCAACTCTCCCTCTCGAAACTGCCTAGGATGAACCTTTTTGTTATGGACTCGAATCATCCTTTTTTGATACATCTGCCCATGGCAAATTGCCTTGAGCCTTCTCTCTTCGATGAGATTCAACTGTTCATAGCGAGCTCTAACCCATTCTGCCTCTTCTAGGCCAACTTGCATCAAGACACGAAGTGAAGGGATTTCAACCTTACTAGGCAACATGCCTTCATCCCGTATACTAGAGAAAATGGCGTGGCACTCATAGATGTGCGAACTGAAGTATGGTATGCGTGGAGAGCAAAAGGCAAGATCTCATGCCAATCTTTGTACACATCAGTTATCTTTTCAACAATTTTCTTAATGTTCTCATTGGCTGCTTCTACTGCCCCTTTCATTTTCGAACGATAAGACGCCGAATTATGATGCTTGACCTTGAACTGTGTACATATTTCCCTCATCATCTTATTATTCAGGTTGAGAGCATTGTCTGTAATTATTCTTTTCGGAAGTTCATATCGGCATACAATCTCTTTCTTGACGAATCTGCACACCACTGACCTTTTTACGTTGGCATAAGAAGCTGCTTCTACCCACTTTTTGAAGTAGTCTATGGCCACCAGGATAAAACGGTGTCGGTTTGAAGCTTTCGGGGTAATGGGCCAAATCATATCTATTCCCCACATCAAAAATGTCCATGGAGCCATCACGACATACAGCGGTGATGGCGGCACATAAATATTGTCAGCATATATATGGCATTTATGGCACTTTCGGGAATAGTTAATGCACTCCCCTTACATGGTTCGCCAATAGTATCCTGCCTTCATAATCTGTTTAGCCAGCATGTGGCCATTGGCGTGAGTGCCGCATATCCCTTCGTAGACCTCTTCAAGGATTCTCTGAGCTTCAGCGGAAAAAACACATCTCAACAGAACCTGGTCTTTCCCTTTCTTGTAAAGGATTTCATTGTCTAAGATAAAACCCATCGCCATTCTTCTCAGGGTTCGCTTATCATTTTTCGTTGCATGTTCAGGGTACTGTTGACTCTTGATGTATTGCAAGATATCATAATACCAAGGGTGACCATCCGCTTCTTCTTCGATGCTCAAGCAGTGGGCAAGAGACTCGTATATGCTCATCTTGATCGGTACAACTTCGGCCCTTTGATTCACTTTAAACATTGAGGATAAAGTGGCTAAAGCATATTCCATTCGATTCTATGCTCGGGGCAAGTAATTGAAAACCACTTCTTCGAACTCCTCAATCAAGCTCAATATAAGCTTTCGATATCGGATTAACTTTGCATCCCTGGTTTCCTATTCTCTTCGCAGTTGGTATATCACTAGGGCTGAATCTCCGAAGACCTTTAGTGTTTTGATCTTTCTTTCTATGGCGGCACGAAGACCTATAATACATGCTTCATACTTAGCGGTATTATTCGTACAATCAAAATCCAATCTGGCAGTGAAAGGGTAATAATCTTTTTCAGGGGATATGAGCATTGCACCGATCCCGTGCCCCATGGCATTAGATGCACCATCAATACATTTTCCAGGCTTTCTTCTTAGAGGAGATCCCTTCTACTTGCGAAACACATATTAAGTCTTCGTTAGGGAAATCAAAGTCTAGAGGCTCATAATCTTCCACCGCTCGGCTTGCTAGGAATTCGGCTACTACGATACCTTTTATTGCCTTTTGGCTCACATATACAATATCATATTTGGAAACCAACACTTTCCATCTCGCCATTCTTCCTGACAACGAAGGCACCTCGAATACGTATTTGAGGGTATCTAGTTTTGCAATCAGCCATGTCGTGTGATACAACATGTATTGCCTGAGCCTCTGGGTAGTCCAAGCTAGGGCACAACAAAGCCTTTCTACCAATGAATACTTCAATTCATACTCAGTGGACTTCTTGCTGAGATAGTAGATGGCCTGTTCTTTCTTTTCGGTTTCATCATGTTGCCCCAACACACATCCCATGGATCTTTCAAATATTGACAAACACAATATCAGCGGTTTCCCTGAGACTAGCAGCATCAGTATCGGTGGGTTTGATAGATAATGCTTGACTTTATCAAAGGCTATCTGGCATCCTTCATCCCATTCCCCTGGATCACTCTTTCGGAGTAGCTTGAAGATCGAGTCGCACTTATCAGTCAGTTGAGAAATGAACCGAGCGATATAATTTAGCCTACCCAAAAAGCTTCTTACTTCCTTCTGAGTACGAGGTGGAGGCAAGCTCTAAATAGCTTTCACTTTTTCGGATCAATCTCAATCCCTTTCTGGCTAACAATGAAGCCCAATAGCTTTCCCGAAGTGACTCCAAAAGTACACTTTATCGGGTTAAGTTTAAGTTGAAATTTTCTCAACCTTTCAAAGAGCTTTTTAAGATTCGCAATGTGTTCGTCCTCTCCTTGTGACTTCGCAATCATATCGTTGACATAAACTTTGATGCCTTTATGCATCATGTCATGGAACAAAGTTACCATCGCTCTTTGATATGTTGCCCCAACATTTTTCAACCCGAATGGCATCACCTTATAGCAAAAAGTTCCCCACATTGTCACAAATATGGTTTTCTCCATATCCTCCGGTGCCATCTTAATCTGATTATACCCTGAGAACCCGTCTATGAAGGAAAACACAGAATTCTTGGCGATATTATCGACTAGAGTATCAATGTGAGGCAACGAGAAATTATCCTTACTTTCCCTATTCAGATCCCGATAATCGACACACATCCACACTTTGCCGTCTTTCTTCAGAACTGGGACAATATTTGCTACCCACTCCGGGTATTTTACCACTTCCAAGAATCCGGCATCAAATTGCTTTTTCACTTTCTCTTTCACTTTTAATAGCATTTCGGGCCTCATTCTTCTTAACTTCTACTGAATCGGCTTGCAACCTGGTTTCAATGGAAGTTTGTGAACCACGATATAAGGATCCAACCCAAGCATGTCATGGTACGACCATGCAAACACATCCGCGTATTCCCGGAGTAGACTTATCAAATCTTGCTTTATCGATGGTGAAATGGCAGTCCCAATCTTAACTTTTTTTATTTATTTCCCATTCCTCAAATTTATCACTTCCAACTGCTCTTTATGAGGCAGTATTGTTTTTCCTCTTGTTCTATTATTCTCAACAAATCTGGAGGCAAATCACAATCCTCGACATCTTCGTTAGCGTCGAAATCACTCGTACAGATGGGTTTTTCAAAATCAATTTCAGAATTATTGACAGGACGGTCCTCATATTCCGTATTCGAGCATCTATAAATAGGTGGGGAAGAAATAATATAGGAAGGCATATAGGCAATAATAATGAAAATGAAAGAATGAAAGAATGAAAATTAAAGGATGAAAGAATGTAGACACATCAATTTGAAGAAAATGCATCCTGATTGTTATTTATTAAATGATA
Source organism: Fremontodendron californicum (assembly GCA_030761205.1). Classification (NCBI taxonomy): domain Eukaryota; kingdom Viridiplantae; phylum Streptophyta; class Magnoliopsida; order Malvales; family Malvaceae; genus Fremontodendron; species Fremontodendron californicum. The sequence continues at coordinate 3,612,498 of JAULJL010000045.1, forward strand.
ATTCTTAAACATAAGCCCATACAAAGGATTCTTAATGCCCTTGGGCAGAGGCAATTAAGGTTGATTTAGAGCATTACACTGGAGTAGACCTAAAAACTATAGGGAATTCAGTCACACTCCAATTGGTCAACTCATAACACGGAGGGCACGGGCGCACCATCCAACTGGTGCTTTCCTTTCCCAACTCATCTGTTTCGGCCATGCCAACCATCATTCCCTGTGGCTTCTTATCTTCAACGTCGTAGAATCTCTTAAAAGCTTGTTCCAACATAACCATTACATCCTCGAAATTCTTATCACCAAACTAGTAGCCTACTGAGCTAAAAATATGAAGAATTGGAGCGAAAGTCATGGGTTCCCATTCCATATCCACACCCGAAAGTCGGGCCACCATCCTCTTTCTGTTCTTCTCAACTTGTTTTCTTTTCTCGTGGGCTTTAAGGAGGTACCCAAGACCAAATCGATCTTTCTTTTCGGCAACTTCTATCGCTCTGGCCATTCCTTGGAGATATTTTCCTAGTCTTTTTTCGGCTCGACAACCCTTTCCAACTGTCGTCTTCACCCCTAACCTAGTATTCTTGGATAGCCTCGGCTCTATAATTTTATATCCCTCGGTGATGAACACAGTGTTGACAAACTCCAACGACCTGAATGAGCACTCTACGACATCTTCGTTCACTTCTATGTAAGGGGTATCTGTGGATGCGGAAGCTATAATATATTCTTCTCTTGATACACTGACCAGGCACCCTTCCATCACAAATTTCAGCTTTTGATGGATAGATGACGGCACAGCCTAGGTAGAGTGAATCCACGGCCTTCCCAACAAACAATTGTAAGATAGGCTGATCTCTATCACTTGGAACTCAACCTTATAGGTACAGGGGCCTATCTGAAGTGGGATTTCGATGCTTTCCATCACCTTCCGACGAGTGCCATCAAAGGCTCTGACAACGGTATGACTCGACAGCATGTAGGTCATATCAATTGGTAGTTTGGACAAGATTGCCAATGGCATCACATTTAGAGAGGATCCATTGTCGAGGAGTACTTGTGGTAGAATGTGCCCCTTACAGGTAGTAGTGATATAATCATCTGCTGTGATGTTCCCCACCAATCGGTCTAACTTTTTCGCCGATATGTTGTTAGCTACATAAGTCTAGTTCAAAATTCTCAACAGGCTATTTTGGTGCGGCTCTGAGTTTAACAACGGTGAAAGAAACTGAAATCCTTGTCGGTTGGTGGTGCAATTGTTCTACTACACTATACTCACTATGTTTGATTAATTTTAAAAACTTGCAGGCTTCCTTCTCATTCACCGGCTCTTTCACTTTACTAGCTGGAGCTGGATTTTTTCCGTTTCCCCAGATTATTCTACCTCTATAGGGTCTGGTTTCGCTGTCCTTTTCCCTTTATCAGGTCCTCCTATTTTTCTTATTTAACCCTGTTCAACTGTCCTCGGGGCATAGCATATACCGCTTCGGGTTAGATGCCCCACTCTAGTCACATCTACGGCAACTGTCTGATGCTTCAAAGATCCCAGCATTACCATACTGTATTCATAGTTCCATGGAATCATCTTATCCCCTTTGTAATAAAAAGGTGACGGCAATTCTATGATCATCTTCGGAGTGGGTCCCACGACTACTGGAATAGCCTTTACCTCTGGCTCATCATAATATACGATTAGAGGTTTATCCACCCCATAACCGATTTCATTCATACTGATTTCAGGCTCTTCTATCTTTTCAGAAAACTAGGCCTCGCCCATATCCATCATATTTTGAGCCTTTGCCAAAAACTCTTCGCAATCCTAAATGGCATGCCCCTTACACTCATGGTGTTGGCAAAACTCTTCTATCTTTTTAGAAAATTAGGCCTCGCCCATATCCATCATATTTTGAGCCTTTGCCAAAAACTCTTCACAGCCCTAAATGGCATGCCCCTTACACTCATGGTATTGGCAAAAATCCTCTGACTAGCTGGCTATTTTCCTCACATCTAATTTTGACCGAATCAAGCCTACCTTGACCATCTCTACCCAGACTCTGATCATTGGCATTTTTACCTTCTTGACATTCTTTTTCATCTTCTCGACCTCTCCCAACATTATTGCATTAACATTGGCCTCCATGTGATTAGGCAACGGGTTACCCAAGACATTAGGCCTATTTTTTTGTTCGAATTTCAAAATTCCCACATCAGTAAGGCTCTGGACCTTGTGCTTGAAAGCAGTGCAGTTCTCGATTGAGTGTCCTTGGATCCCCGCATGGTATGCGAAATGAGCGTTGGAATCGTACCACTTGGGATAAGGAGGTTTTAAAGGGTGAAGATAAACAGGTGTGATGAGCTGCCCCTATAGAAGCTTCGGGTATAACTCGCTGTAAGTAGTGGGGATAGGGTCATATTGAGGCTTTTGGGTATTCCTCACAGGCCTTTAATCATTTCGGGGAATATTTTGAGTCTTTGGGATAGTGTCTGGTAGAATGGCTATCTGAGGAGATATACCAGTCAGATATGGTTGTTGAGGTATGGCTGTGTAAGGAAAAAGGTTTTGAGTAAGGCTGTTTATAGCCGAATAGTATGGATTGTAGGTTGGGTAAGGTGTATAAGGTGTTGGAGGTGCAAAAGGTCAGTTATTGAAACTGACTCCATAAGCGTCCTCTTCCTTTTTCTTGGCAGGAGTTGTTTTCTTGTGGGCGACTTATTCCCACTTTCCATCTTTCCACTCTTAATAGCAGTTTCAATCATCTCTCCAGATATGACCATATCCGTGAAATTCTTAGTGGCATTACCCACCAACTTTTCATAGTATGGTGCCTTCAGAGTATTGATAAAGAGAACCATAATTTCTTTATCAGTCAAAGGTGGCTGCACTTGGATAGCCATGTCTCTCCATTTTTGGGCGTAATGTTTGAAGCTTTCAGTAGCTTTCTTCTCCATGTTTTGCAGGGATAGCCTGTCAGGCACTATGTCAAATACGTGCTTGTAGTGTTCCAGAAAGGCCCTAGCCAAGTCCATCCAGGAACGGATCTTGCTTCGTGTGAGTTAATTGTACCATCGAGTTGCAGGCCCAGTAAGGCTATCTTAGAAGCAGTGGATAAGCAATTTCTCATCACTATCATGCCCGGTCATCTTTCGGCAATACATTGTCAAATATGCGAAAGGATTGGTGTTTCCATTGTACTTTTCGAAATCTGAGGTTTTGAACTTGGGTGGGATCACTAAACCGAAGACTAAACTCATCTCTTTAGCATCAAGGCTTCCAAACAACTCAGCCCCTTCCACGGCCCTCAACCTTTCCTCTAATAGCTGATACTTCTTTTGTGATTCAGACATCTCAACCCTTTTCAGCTCTGCCGTTTTCATCTTTTCTTGCTTGGCGAGATTATCTAGATCTGGGACCTTGATAGGGTTTGTCAAGAATTGCCCCAAGATTCACCCCGATTGGCATATGTTTCTGTGCCCCTATGTTGCTTTGAACATACACGAAAGGTATTTCAGCTGCCGGTGGTGGAATTTTTATATTCTGTGAAGAATGGCCGTTTGTCAGTACGACTTCTTGTTGACCCTCCTTGCCCCCTTGATTTCCTGATTCTAATCCTAGGGCTGAATTCTTCGTGCGTCCCTTTCCCTTAACTGCGGTGGACACCAGTTCCATCAGCTTAATCATCTGATCTCTCGATTCGGCCTGAGATTTGGCCAACTGTTCCCTTAACTCATCTTGTGCTTTTTTCATTCTCTCTATCAGGGCAATCTGCTCATTTTTCATGATCCTGACTTGTGATCGAGAATTATACTGATATAGAGTTCTTCTCTCTAGGAGTTTCGGTGGACGCCCAATTTTTAAACCTTCTTGTAAATACCACGGATTAGAATTTCATGGCACATTATTCCTTTTTGCTTATTAAATATGTGCAAGAATGAATGAATAAATGAATCAATGCATGACTGATCAAACAAATAAATGAATGAATGTAAGCTTCTATAATTGTATGACATGAAATGATGAGAATAATAGTATTTGCCTTAAGATCAAATTCCAACACAAAGGTTTTTCATTAATTCATAGAAACTTTTTACAAATCATCTCTCACTCTCGATTTACATAGAAGTATCTAATCTTCTTGTACTGGTCTTGAGTCTTCTCTAGGAATTCAATAGATGCTGTCCATGTTCCCCTGTCGGGTTGACATCATACCTCAAAGTCTTCATTTTTTCCAACATATCTCTGGCCTTGACCACAGCCTTGCGGATCTGCCTAGTCAGGTGGTCTATATACTGTTGCCTCCCTAGGTTTTCATTCTTCCACCTCGTACTAGCATCTAAAGCTAAGTCATTTTCCTGGCTCCATTCGGTCTTCCTCTCTTTGTATTCCTGAATCTCTTTGTATTCCTGAATGATAGCAGTGATGTTAGCCTTCTAGACTTGCAACTGATGCTCCAGGTTCTGAATGGTCGCATGGAGTGTCTCATTCTCCGTGCGCAGCATGGATGTCTTTTCTCTCTTATTCTCCAATTTGGCTTTCAATAACTCATTCTCTTGCAGGCATCTTTCTAACTTGGCCGAGATCAATGAACGTGCATCTCCCCACTTCTGCTGCTCATGAGAAAATATGGACTCATTTTCTTTGTTTTCCTTAGCCTTACCTTTCCAGAAGTCTAATTCTTTCTGAAGCTTTTCTATCTCTTTCTCAGGTGCATCCAGAGACCTACTAGTTCTAGTGAACTTTCCTTGGCTCTTAGCTTCCTGTTCTCTTGATGCAAGTTCTTTATATCAGATTGTGTCGTGTCTTGCTCTCTGGCCACTTTTCGTGTCTTGACCTCTTGGATCTCAAGTCTGGTCTTCAAATCTTCGACATCCTCTTGAAGCTTATCACATTCTCGCTTAGTTTCCCCTTGTCTTTTTCTAATTCTTGCCTGACAAGCTCAATCTCTGTTGGTACTACTGGCTCTGGCTAAAGGATTACCGGATAAACAGAGACATCCTCAGGAGGGAGTACCATGTCGCGGATCCTCTTGGCTCTCCAAACCAAGTATCCGGGAGTAGCGTTATTGGTATATCTACCCAATTCTGATCGGTGCAACTTCCTCCATGCTTTGATGAGCTCACGTGTTTCCTTCATGTATTCGGGCCCACTATATGCAAATCTACCAAAGTGAGCTCATGAGTCATCGGGATGAACTACTCAGACCCATACTGTCTTCGTACCAGGAGTGGTGCATAGCTGATAGCTCCCCAAATTCCCATTAATGGAACCCACAGTTTGTCTCCACTGCCATACAAAATAGATCCCATCGGTATCCATGGAGCTCTCTAAGTGACGTCCTCTCGGGCTAAGTGACGAAGAGTCATGATCCATTGTTTCTTATCTCCCTTTCTCGGCCACTCTTTCTTGCAAAATTCCTTAAGGGGAACGAAAGTCTTTATGTAAGGGCGAAGCTTTTCCTTATCATTTTCCCAAAAATGACTTTGGATCCAAACATGCAGAAGCTATGCACATCTCTCGAAATGTCCCTCACTTTTTCTTCTATAGAAATTGAGTGACCTAAACGTCTCGACAAGGATAGCAGGAGAAGGATCAATTTGTTTGCCTAGACACTCAAAGAAATCCATTACGGCCATCTCAATATGCCCTAAGATCTTCGAAAATATCACCAAACCATAGGTTTCCAAGGCAAACACATCCACCACACGATCACTTTCTGGGTTGCTCATGATATAGTCTCGCAAGAATACCCACGAGAGACAAACACTCGAACCCTTATTCTTAATATTTGGGGAGTCAATCGGAATCTCCATACTCAACATCTCAAATAGCTTCTTTCAGAAACTAACTGTTTTTTGCTACTTGCAATAGATCTTATAACTCAATACTGAGTAAGGTTGAGTACTCTTCGATAGTGGGTGTCATATCTTCCCGATTAAACGTGAAACAGCGGTGGGAGGGATCTCAAAACTGTACCACTGCCCTAATCAACTGCTCATCTATCTGGATTGGGAGAAGTAATGTTATGTTGTCATACTTATTAGTGAACTCATTCTTCTTTGCCACTCCCCATCGTTCCCAAATTTTTTCTAACTCTGTCAAATCATTCTGACCCAGATCTAAATGAACCGATTCGGGAAGAACAGATACAAAATCTCTAGCCAAGCAGTCTCCCTTATCGACCTGATTCTTCTCTAACTCTATTCTGACCTCTCGGTATGTCTTGGAAGCAACTATCACTGACGCAAGATCTCGGTGTTCCATGACCATAATGAAAACCCCTCTGATTAGAATTCGGCTTAAGGCAAACACTCCTAATGATCATGATGCATGCGATGAAAAGAAAGCAAAGCAAAACAAACAAAACAAAAGGAAACGAGTCAGTACAAGGGTATAATAACCAAATCAATGCGATACTGAAATAAATAGCTAAAGGTAAGAAAGGTTCCTCTGAATGTTTCTTGCTTCGGTACCTCTAACAAAAATTCGGCATGGCTTCGGCTAGATTCACTATATGAGGTTGCATTAGGTTCGAAAAAGGCTCCAAATTACTCATCACTGTCGTCGGTGAAGACTAGTAAGGAACCCTGATAAAAGCAGGTTCAATTTGTTAGAGTGTATTTCCCAAGCCTATATGGAGGTTATCACCTCAGAAAAGCGTAGGTAGTCTAATACTCCGGAAGTGTTTCGCTAGCCCATGCGGAGGTTAACACCTCACAAGAGCGTAGTTACTTTACTTCCACCTAAAGGACAAAACCTGGGTAGAGGGCTCATGTTATGCAAATGCAAGTATAGTGTGTGAGGAGGAACAAACAAACCTTTCACCACCTATTCTATACTCTTATTCTAACACCCGAGCAATTTAATAAAGACGAAATTAAACAATGTAAAACATTAGTTAAACAAAGAATAATAATGAAATATAAGGCTAAATAACCAAAGAACAGTAAAAATATGCATGCACATGAGAATGAACATATTTAAAAATATTTGGTTATTTTCAAAATTTTCTTTATTAGAAAATGGGAATTAAAAATAAACACCAACCAAAACTTACAAAACCGAGACTTTCAATAACACGCGACTAATTCTAGGCCTGACTCTCAAAGTGTCCCTAGTGGAGTCGCCAAGCTGTCGCAACCATCTTAAAAAAGAGGTCCGGGAATTAATATTTGCCCCCGTCGCGGGGACAAATCCGGGCCATTTCATTAAGGGAGTGTGGCATTGGAAGAAATAGAGGAAAAGACGACTTAATTCCTCTAAATTAAAGGTTGAGGGTATGAAAACCACCTCGAAAAAGAAATGGAGTCGCCACCAATCTTTTTTGGTTAGGTGTGATCGGCCACCTATTAAAATTGATTTTTATAAAACATTTTAAAATTAATTAAAACATTTCTAAAATCAATTTTGAAGTATGCTCTTTGAACCAGAGAAAATAAGTACGGGTTCGGGAGTCGGTTACGTGCGGGGAAGGATTAGCACCCCCTCAACGCCAGTATAAAACGGTACCTTATCAGTCGTGTGTCATCTCGAGTTTCGATAAAAAGTTAGTTTTAAATTTGGTGTTTGAAAATAATTCCCTATAAAAAAAATTCATGCTATTTTGAAAATGATCCGGAATTTATTAACATAAAAGTTTTCATATTTTTCGACAAACTCAGCAAAACATGGATTTTTTTTTTTAATTCTCCGAATCATCCTCATTTTAAAAAAAAAAAGGTTATTCCGTTGTTAATGATAATTGATGATATCCTCCCCGGCAGACCCAGCAAAGAATTCATGAATTATTTTAACTCGGGAATAATCTTGATTTATAAAAAATATTATTTGTTTTTCATGTATTTTAAAAATCATAGAAAATGACCATGAATATGCAAAAATGTTATTAAGATAAAAAATTAAATAAGCATGCATATTTATCATGGTATGACAAACATTTTATTATAACACGGTAAAAGAAACAATGGCATACTTGACATGGCAAAAATCTAAATGACATGGCATAAGGAAATGAATGACATGGCATATGAATGAATGACTTAGCATGCTTTAAATGAGATGGTGCATGAATTAATATCATGACATATGAATGAATGGTATGACATGCTTGACATAGCAAACATCTAAATGACATGGCATAATTTGAATGAATGACATGGCATAATTTAAATGATATGGCACATGAAATGACAGGGTATGCGAATGAATGGCATGGCATATGAATGAATGAATGAATGGTATGGCATAATCTAGATGACATGGCATGTGAATGAATGGCATGGCATATGAATGACATGGAGAATTCCAAATGATGGTGTGGCATATTAAATGACATGAAAAATTCTAAATGATATGGCATGTCAATGAATGACATGGCAATATAAATGACATGGCATATGAATGACATGGAAAATTCTTGATGACATGGCATATGAATGAAGGACATGGCATAATCTAGATGATATGGCATGTGAATGAATGACATGGCATACGAATGATATTGCAATATGAATGATATGGCATATGAATGACATGGCATGCTTGATGTGGCAAAATCACAAAATGACATCATCATAAAATATTCATAATCACATCATGTTCACATGCACACATCCTTATTTGAAATGGATTATTCATGTGAGGAATCATATAAATAGCATATGTCGAAAAATATTACCGTGCTCCCAGGAAAACCCGACAAAGCTTGGAAAATAATTCTTTAATATGATATTTACACGGTTCCGAGTAAAATGAAAACCATACATTTCGATTCTATAAACACATGCGTTGAATAATTTCCAAACCTCCCCGACAAACCCGGCAAAGATCGGGAACTAATTTTTTCTTGAAGTAAGGACATCAGTATACCTAAAAAGGTATCCGACTACCTTTGGAAGAGACATAAATCAGATTTTCAAAATCAAAATACTTTGGGCTCATATTTAAAAAAATTCGGAATTGTTGGGATGAAAAAGGCCTTATGGCTGAACCCACCCTTTAAAAGGCTATATTTTTCCTAGTTTTGAAATCCGGGTTGACCAGCCTTGACCCGACTTTTATAAAATCAAATTTTATGATTGAGATGACATGGAAATTAACCTAAGACAGTAACAAATGTCCCAAATCAGCCACCTCTTTGTATCCTAATAAAAACATAAAATCATATGTTCTTAAAAAACAATTATGACTCCCACAGGCAATTTTGAAATTTTTTTTTGCCCTTTTAAAAAATTTCAAACAAATCTGTAAAAACTAGGGTTGACCTAGAACATGTTTATCTCAATGGGGAAAAATCAACTTAATTTTTGGACCAAAGGTACCGTGACCGAATTTTTACCAAAATCAAGACAGTGGGTTAAAAACTGCTTTGTCAAAAGCCATTTTTTCAACCATGATAAAATAATCTAAAAATCTTGGGAAAATACCATGGCATCCTATAAATGACTACTGCATGTGGTAAAAAAATCATTTTATTTTGATCATAGATGAGTAGTGAAAAAAATCCCAAAGTCAGAATACCGAATCTAAACTATCACTCTTTCAACTAGTATAGACAAGGGGTTTTTGGCTTGAGATCATTGGTTGATCTTGGCCAAAAACCTAGTTGAAATGTCATGAAATGCATGGTTTTACAACCCACAATCATGTGGAAATAGATCAATCATGAATTAAAAATATGAACACAACCAACCAAGCAAGAAATATCAAGCAAGATCAAGCACAAAAACTCCTAGGTAGGTTCGGCTAATGCAACAAAACATGTAAAAAAAATTTGTCAACTTGGTTATTTGATAAAAAAGGAGGAATAAAGGATAGAAAACCTTTAAAATTTATTTTTGAAAACCTTTTTATTCAACAAAAAGTTAACAAATCACATTAACAAAAAGAGAAGAAAAAGAATCACAATATCAAAGATAAATATTAAAGAAGAAGAAGGGAGATGATAGCTACCTAGCTATTGCTTTCCAAATCAAGATTGCCAAATTCCTCTCCTCTCGTTTTTTCTTCTCTCTTTTCTCTCAAGAGTGAAACTACCTTAAGAAAAAAATGAATCCTTCCTTTTGAAATGGTGTGGTCGGCCCTTGTATATAGCATGAGGGAGTGTTTATTTTTTTACCCTTGCCATGCTTCCCATGCTCCTCCAACATCCCTTACCACATGGCTAAAAACGTCACCTCCTTGCATGATGCTTTCCTTAAAAATAGGGTGCTTGTCCCCTATTTGCATGATGCTTCCCTTAAAAATAAGGTTTCCTAGCCTCCCATTGGCTAACAATGTCACCTAGATTATTCTTGTCTCCTATCTCTACAAAATATCTAGGCCACTTGTCAAGATCATATGGCCTCTTATTAAAATATCTTCCTAGGTGGAATTTTTAATCCTACTTGGCATCATCTCATAGCCTTCACATGCTCTTCACATGGCCTTCACATGGCTTTGCAATTTGGAGACCTCCCATTGGCTTAAAACGCCATGTAGGCAAAGTAGTGGAGAATCTTGTCCTTTTAAAAATGTCATCTTGCTATCCAACCTTGGCCATTTGATCCATGATGATCACACTCCTTCCCTTTGATTAGCTACTGGCCGAAAAAGGCCTGGAAATTTCCCGGCCATTCATCTTTTTTTATTTGCAAAATGGCCGTTTTCGATTTCTTTGGTAAAATTGCATTTTGGCTCCCAAACTTAATTTAATTGCAAATGGACCCCAATTTTGGATTTTTCTTTTCCAATTCATCCCATCCAATATAAAACTTAGTTCTGGAGGTTTTCACATTTTTTCGAGCTCATTCTCTATTATTCTAGGATTTTTCTCTAAAGTTTCGGTTTAGTGCCTCCCAAACTTTATCTTTTTCATTTGAGCTCCGATTTTGGATTTTCTTCTCCAATCCCTTCCAAAAATTATAAAACTCAGATCTGGAGGTTTTCATAATTTTCCAAGCTCGTTTCCTATTTTTCTCAAAATTTTCTATTGGAATTTTGGGTTAGTGCACCCGAACTTTGTCTTTTTTCATTTGAGCTCCGATTCCGGATTTTTATTGTCCAATACCTTCCATAATATATAAAACTCAAATTTGGAAGTTATTATAATTTTTCGAGCTCACTCTCTATTTTTCCCAGAATTTTCTCTTGGAATTTCGGGTGAGTGCACCCGAACTTTGCCTTTTTTCATTTGAGCTCCGATTCTAGATTTTCTTTCTCCAATCCCTTCCATCTTGTATAAAATTCAGATCTGGACGTTTTCATAATTTTTCGTGCTCGGATTCTATTTTTCCCAGATTTTCCAAGATTGGACTTTAACCCCTGAAACCTCAGTTTTACTCAAAACGGATTCGATTTTCGGATTTTCTTTTTCCAATGCCTTTGTTATATATTGAATTGGATTTGGTCCGAAAACACCCAATTTTTACGATCGAATTCCTTTTCGATTTAGTTTTCCCCTTTTCAACATCGAGAATTTTCTCGTTTTTTCGTTAATCCTCTAACCGGCTCTTCCTTGGATCCACTTCAAACTGGGACTTGGGATATTTTTGATTATTTGTCCTTTATCAACTGGGGGCTTCAATTTCACCAAAACGGGCCATCTTTGTGGTTTTCCCCAAATTTATGAATTTTCCTATTTATTGATTAAATTCCTATTTTTCTTTTTCTCTTCAAACCAATCCTTCTTTCAACTCCGTGTCGAAATTGGACCTTCCAATATCCGTAGTTACTGATTTTATTCCATTTGGAGCCTCCAATTTTGTCCAATTTGATCGTTTCCGTACTTTTCCCCAAATTTGTCGAATTAGGTATTTCTCTACACTGAATTTCTGAACCCGTCTTCCAAACTCTATATCTTTCGTTGTAGACCTCGGATTATCAAAATTCCATCACTATTGTTCAATTCAACTTCGAATCTTGATTTTGACTAAGAGTTGACTTTTTTAATGGTTGACTTTTTAGGGTTGATTTTTTTGGGGTTGACTTTTTCCAAGTTGACTTTTTGTGTTGACCTCCGAAACGAAGTCTTGGAGACCTATCTGTGGAATGGTAGAAGTCTCTCTGCGTTCCAGAAAGTTGAAAAGAGAATTTGCCTGATTTAGGAGGCATGGACAAAATTAGGTGTCTATAAAGACAACATATATTCTCTTGCTTTCATTTTCATCAAACAAATTGTAAAACCCTATGCATAATCCATTCATCCCTTTTACTTTCATCATAGTTTAACAGTTCATCCAAAGGTTTAATGGGTTATTAATTCATCAATTTTGCCTTTAGCCTTTGCCTTTGCCTTTCCAATCTTAGGTAACCAATACGAAATCGTGTTCTTGGCTTCTTGCATAGAATTGCTAAATCAGAGAGATCAACTTAGAGGCGGATCCAAGGGAGGACAGCCTTAACTCTTTCAAATTTCTTAGGTTTTTAACAATTGTCTAATTCAAAAAATGGTAAAATTTATTTTGATCTCTCAAAAATTTTTAATTTGATTTTCTTTTATTTCGACCCCAATATAAAATTTTTGACTTCGTCCCTGGAACAAGCAATCCAAAAGCAAACACAGCTACATTACAAAATTTCTATTTGTAACAATAGAAAGAAGTACAGCGAATATGTCTAGAATTAAGAAATCAATTGTAAAGAATGAAAATTAATTAGTAGGATATATGAGCCTTAGGCCAGTCTTGTCGTTGTGAGTCCAAGCTTGCAAGGTATATACAAGGCAAAAGAAGCACTGATTTCAGGCAATGGGCCTTCTATAATTTTTCAAACAAAATGTATAAAACAGAACATACTGAACTACCTAAAATCTAACCTTTGGTGTCAAAAAGAGGCCCTAAGTACATGTCTCAGCTTACCCAAATTTGTTGGAAGCTAATAAGCACAAGCAACCTTCAAATCAAAATGACCTAAGGCTCATAATCCGAAGAAGCCAAACTCACTGGCTTTCTCCTTCTCAAAAGTCTCCAAGTATTGATAAATGATTGTGACTGCAATAAGAATATCGGTTCTTGACTCACTTTGGTATGAAGACTTGTAACTATACCTGTCCAAGGGTCGAGCTACTCGTCCAAGCTCGAAGGCCCGTCCAATATTTGGGAGGGTTTAGATAAAAATATTAAGCCCGAAAAATAGACTTGGGTATAAAATTAAGTCCGTTTAAAAAATAGATCGGGTATTGGCTACAACTTTCAAAGCCAAAGCCCGGCCCAGCCCGTTTTCTAATTCAATAATATATTACATTTATATACATTATGTAATTTATGTCATATAAAGATTAAATATATATAATATTATAGTGTAAACATTAAAAAAATATGTTAAATTGTCTATGTTTAACAACTTAATAAAAGAAAAAATAAAAAATTATTAAAGATTAAATAAAAAATAACATATTTTTTTTATAAAAAAATAACATGTCTTTTTATAAATTAAAAAAAAAAGGAAAAAAAATATGGGCGGGCCTAAACAGGTTTGGGCTATCTAATTACAAATATGGATGGGTTTGGACAAAATTTGAGGCCATATTTCAGGTCGAGCCGGATTTGGACAAGCATTTATAATGTTGATACCATACATAGGCCCGGCCCATGAACACCTCTACTTGTAACCTTCAAAGTTTAAGTAAAAAAAACTAATAAAATCTTGAGTGCACGTTTGTAGGGAAAGTATCCACATCCAATATTGAACATAAGTCCACCTAACATCATAATTTTAAAATGTGGTCATTAATCCAACATAACGGTCGCAATATAATTGAAATTAAAATTTTTGCACCGTATTTTATCCGTTACGTATCGTTCGTAATATTATCAAATTTTTTAAAACACTATCAAATTCACGTCCGCGATAACCGTGATACATTATGTAATATCCGCGACATCCACAACCGCAATACTACAACGAAATTCCACTACCTGACAACAAGTGACAACCACACTACCTGAGGAGTCAAATCCCCTCAAACAAATACTGATTATGTAATGTAAAAAATATTCAGGATATAAAAATGATAACTGTTAAATAATTATAATTATAGAGATCTTCATTTTTTTTCCAAATTAAAAATTCATCTAACCACCTAATTATGTAAAAAATTATGCTTTCCGCAAATTGTACTCCAAGGTTTTTAGCTCATAGGTAAACCAAACCTACAAATACAAAGTAAAAAACACAAAAGCAAGTTCACATAAACAAAGTAAACCTAAAGATGGATTTTTATCGTAGTTTTTAATCGCGATCGTGAATTTCGTAGCGAATGCGATTATGGTATTACGATTACGGATATCGCGGACATTACTTAACGCATCGCGGTTTTTCACAAACGTGAATTTGATAATGTTTCAAGAAATTTGATATTTTTGTAAATGTTACGTAACAGATAAAATACGATGCGAAAGTTTCAATTTTCGTTACGTCACGATCGTTACGTTGTGTAACAGCCACATTTTACAATTATGATTTTTACAGAAGAACACATACCCTGAGCTGCTTGGCAACATCTCTAGCAGATGATCATAAACTTCAATCCAAGTTTTTGAGAACAATGCACATGCTGACTGTTGGCAATCTTATAAGCATTCAAAATATTTTATTATTGCATGTGAACAAATTATAATATAAATGTATATTCAAATACGAATATATTGATACTATGTAAATGACATATACTTACAGTTTTGGTAGAACAAAGAAAAAAAGAATATCGAGTCAAGGTTGGACCTCTGACCTTAAGACGATTATTGCCTGTCTTTACGGTGCTTACAATCTATTGCAATTTGTCTCCTAGGCCTCCTCAATAACGTTGCAGACGGAAGCACACTCAAAGATGTAACACAGCGAACCAAGAAAATGCTAAGTCTCTCTCACAAGACAGTATATATAAACAGGAGAAGGAAGAAAATATTTGTGAATTAATTTGTGTCTCAAATAGACTCTGGAAGTCTGAATTTATAGTAGCCAATCGGCTTATTCGTAAAAGATGTACCAATTGGAAGAAAGCTGTTTGATTAGAACAGTCACACCAATTGGGGGCGAACCGGTTCGGTCAGGCAAGAAATCAAACCTGCATGTCTTTACCCAAAAAGACAGATTCTAGAAACAGACAGGAGCCGGTTCGGTCTTGAACCGAACAGGTATAATTAATCGAACAGAAAAGTAGCTAGTTGGTCCGGCTGGGCAGCAAAAAGATTAATGCTGACCCAAGCCCAAGCCAAATTCGGCTCGACCAGCCCGGCTTGGCGACACGCATGTGGTCTAGCCCAGTTTTGTGTAGCTCCTCACCCCTCACAAAACTTAGGTGTCCCTTGGGGCTCAACCTCAGATTGAAACAAAGCCTATATAAATAACAAGCTAAAGCCATTCTTTGTTCTATGTGGGATTCTCTACCATACACAATGTCAACTTACTTTTTTCCTTTTCAAGTCGGTGTTTGATGAGAACCAAGCTGGTATTGGACTTCAAGATCCATTGCATGTTCCAAGTGGGCCTATTTCAAGGTCAAGATTCAAGAAGATCAAAGAAGCTATGCAAGGATTGGTGCAAAGGACTTGGGCTGATTCTACAAGTCTTTTAAGCAATGTCAAGACATTCAAGTTGGGCTGCTTGAATGAGGAAGAACAAACTTGGTCCATGTGATCCAAGCTTCACAAGATAGGCCTTAGAAGAATGCAAGGCGGTGGCATAAGGCTTAATAAAGTGGACATGTTCATTAAATGACATGGCAAGTGTGGGGACCAATTTATTAAACTATGTGACGCCTATTAAATGAGTATTTGGGCTTGTGTTAAGTCTTCTAATTAGTTTAGGTTTTTGGGCCTAACTTATGTAACATGTCCAATAAACTTGTAGGGACTACCCTCATTAAACTATTGGACATCTTTTAAATTTAATTAGGATTAGGCTTGAGCTTGAGCTTGTTCAGCCTATAGTTAAGCTTTCATTTAATTATGTATGTAGGCTAGCCGAAATTCATCTTCTAGTTAGGTTAGCAAACCTTGGCTACTAAGTAGATTCATTTGTACTAGGACTCTTAGATAGTCAGCTAGGTTAACATAGGGAGGCTATAAAAACACATGTGCAGCCGCCTATACCAGTAATCATTAATCTATTGAGTTGATTTTATTCAAGTGAGTGTTTCACTCTTTTTAGTTCTTGACAGAACTAGTGAACTTATCAAAGAAATCCTTTCTTTGTGGCGTCTTCTTATGAAACTTAGGTTCTAGAAACAAGTGTTCTTGGGGTTTAGTTAGCTTAGCTTATCTAGGTTCTTTGAAACAAGATTTCTACGGGTTTAAGTTCCATTGCCGGCATATTGGCTTTCTTGGGGTTAGGGTAATTCAATTTGTTAGTGGGTTCAAAGGGTTTAACCTATAGGGTTCACATCAATTGGTATTCAGAGCTCATGTTCCAAGCAGGGTTTTTCTCTGAACTATCATCGACAAGGTTTTGGGGTTTCAAGCATACTTGTCTTGGGGTTATAACTTTAGGTATTTCCCCTAGGGTTATAGTTTTTAGGCCGTCCAGTTTGGGGTTTCAGTCTTGAAAAGTGGTTTAGATCAAGATTTCATTTCTTGAATTCTTGATTTATTAAAAAAAAAAAATTGTTCGCGTTGAGTTCTTGATTCGAAACTGAAAAAAAAATTCAAGAATTCAGAGGGCATTCGAACAGTCCCAAGAAAGAAAAAGGAAGTTCATCCGAGATTTCAAGAAAATCAAGAAGTCTTGTTTCTTGAAAGAAAAAAGAAAGAAAGAAAAGTTCGAATGAAAAAGAAGAAAAAAAAATTCAAAACAAGATTGAAAAGAAAAGGAAAGAATCAGCAATACATCTTGTTTCTTCTTCTTGATTTTTACCTTCTTACTAATTGTTTCTAGTTTTTTGAGTCTTTTGTTAGGTAGAATAAAGCAAGGGAGTTCTTGAAGAGTTCTTCTAGTTCCTAAAGAACCTGAAAGAGGAAATAGAGTGGTAAAAGGCAAGAGTAAGTAAGTTTATTAAAGAAAAAGCCTAAAAGAGTGCCAACAAGAGTTGGAGTGATATCATACTTAGAGTGTAAACACTAAGGGAGTGTGTGAGCTTAATTGTATTATCAATGACATTTTGTTTTGTACCAATTTCAAATGTCTCATCAAAGTGAATCATCACACAAGAGGGAAGAAGATAAACCAGCCTTCACAATGCAGGCTATTGAACAATATTTTGAGCGTATCAATTTGGTGATGGTAAATATGACAGACAAGATAGAGAGGCAAGGGGCAGCCATTCAAAGCCTACAAGAGGGGCAAGGTAGAAGAGTTAGGCATGAGCCTAGTGTGGTTGATGAGCATGACTTTGAGGAGGAGGGTGATGAGGAGGTTGATATGGGTAGACCTAGAGGAGTTAGGCATGGAGGAAGGCCTAGGAGAAACACTAGGGGTCATGATTGGGAAAAGAGAGAAGATAGGAACCTTGGGAATATTAAAATGAAAATTCCACCATTCCAAGGTAGAGGTGTATTTGGAGTGGGAGAAGTAAATAGAGTTGATCTTTGATTTTCACAACTATTCGGAGGAGAAGAAGGTGAAGTTGGCAGACATTGAATTTACTGATTATGCCATAGTTTAGTGGGTTAACTAGTAACCAGTAGGAGGAGAAACCATGAGAGACCTATAGAGACATGGGGGGAATTGAAAGCTCTCATGAGAAGGAGGTTTGTACCTAGCCACTATTATAGGGACCTTTACCAAAAACTTCAAAATCTTACCCAAGGGTCTAGTAGTATAGAAAATTACTATACGGAGATATAGGTGGCTATGATTAGAGCCAATGTAGAGGAGGATAGGGAAGCCACCATGGCTAGATTTTTTAGTGGCTTACATAAAGACATAGCCAATGTTGTGCAGTTGCAGCATTATGTGGAGGTAGAAGACATGGTGCACATGGCTATGAAGGTGGAGAGGCAATTGAAAGAAAAGGGGCAACAAGGTATTCTTCGGTTTCTAGCTCTCCTTGGAAACCAAAGTGGGACAAAGACCGGGCTGTTGTCAAAGGCGAAATCGAACCACCAAAGGGGAAAGAATAGAGCACTAGCAAAGACAAACCCAAGGTATTTTCGAATTCCAATTCTTCAAGGAATAGAGATATTAAATGCTTTAAATATTTGGGTTCAGGCCATATTGCATCTCAATGTCCAAACAAAAGGGTGATGATCATGCATGCTAATGGTGAAGTCATGACCGAAAGTGAGGATGATTGTGATGACATGCCAGAATTGGAGGATGCTAGTGATTATGATGGTGATGATGCTGAATTGGACTACCCCGTGGAAGGTAAATCTCTTATTTCTAGGCGTGCTTTGAATGCACAAATTAAAATAGATGATGTAGAGCAACAAAGGGAAAAAAATTTCATACTAGATATTTTGTGAACAATAAAATATGTAGTATGATAATTGATGGGGGGAGTTGCACCAACGTAGCTAGTACTACCTTAGTAGAAAAGTTGGGTTTACCTATGTTTAAACACCCTAAGCCTTACAAATTGCAATGGTTGAATGAATGTGGAGAGGTTAAGGTGAATAGGCAAGTAAGGGTAGCTTTTACTATAGGGAGAAATAGTGATGAGGTGCTTTGTGATGTAGTGCCTATGCATGTTGGCCATTTATTGTTGGGGAGGCTATGGCAGTATGATAGGAGGGTTATTCATGATGGGTTTAGGAATAGGTACAGCTTTGTAAAACATGGCAAAACCATCAACCTTGTTCCTTTAACACCAAAATAGGTCTATAAGGACCAAATGAAAGTGAAATCAGATCTTGAGAAAAAAGAATTGAGTGTGGCCGAATCAAATGAGGAAAAAATGAGAGATTGGTCAAAAAATGAGAAAAAAATAGAAGTGGCTGAAAAAAATAGAGTGATGCCACAAGAGAGAAAAGCAAAAACAAAGATGAGCTTTTATGCAAAAGAAAGTGAGGTTAAGAAGGCTGTTATAGAAGATCAGCCCATGATCTTCCTTGTTTATTAAGAATCATATCTTAATCTTGATGAATCTAACCCAGCTCTTCCTAGTGTTACTGTTTCTTTGTTGCAGGAATATGAAGAGTTATTCCCGGAGGAGATACCAAGTGGGTTGCCTTCCATAAGAGGCATTGAGCATCAATTGATTTTGTGCCCGGAGCAGTCATTCCAAACCGACCAGCCTATAGAAGTAATCCGGAGGAGACAAAGAAACTTCAAAGGCAAGTTGAAGACTTGATGAGTAAGGGGTACATAAGAGAAAGCATGAGTGATGCACCCAAAAGAGTGTAAATTATTTGAGTTAAGCCAATATTAACATAACATATCTCAATCAAAATAGTGCATGTTCAAATTTAATCTCAACTTCTCACATGGGATACCCTCATGATTTTCACTCTTTAAAGTAGTGGTGAAGTGTTTACACTCAATCAATCTCATGAAAACAGTTCTACCATATTCTTGCTTGTCCACCTATTCTCCACTATTTAGATCATACAACTTCATGAATCAAGAGGTCTTTAATCAAGGTTGTAATGGGGCCAAGGGGTTTGTAATGTGGTTGAAGAACAAAAGGATAAAGATATCACAAAGGTTTCAAAGAGTTCATAAAATTTAGAGACATAATAAGATCATACAAAGAAACTTCTCAAAACTCTTTACAAGTACATAGTCACATAGGCTAAATATTCATATTGAGCCTTTGCTTCATTCTAACCAACTTTGTAACATCTTTTTCTTTACTTTAACTAGAAGTTCAAGAGAATATTAAATTTTTTTTTTTTTCACATGGGAATGTATTTGGCAATATTCCCTCTATTTTTCTCTTGACTTTTGCCTTTCTCCTCCCCCACACTTATCTTTTGTTCTAACCCAAATTTTCAAAAAATATCCCTTGTTTTTGCAATATGTCTCAAACATTCTAGTCCATCTTTAGAACAAGGGTAAAAATATAAATGTGTTTAGGCTAGGTGTAAGATGTGGTTACCAAATAAATAGCTTATTCAATGTAGGCTCAAATTGGTTCACTAGAGGGATGTTCTCTTGGAACATCAATAAGGGATGGCTGTTTGGCCCTAGTTAAAAAGTCCTAATGCCTCTATCATATTCATGTTGTTACATGCATCAATATAGTCTCAAATGGTTTAAAGCAAGTTCTAGAGAATCATGTAATCATAAGAGCACTCAAGAAAGAAATTAGATTGATTTGTATAATGCATCAATCATTATAGGCTCAAAAACTCACAAGGATGATTATACAAGTCAGATTAAGTCTAAACATGCTTCTTTCTCAATCAACATATCATATTAACATTGGCTCATAAAAAGATTGATATCAAGTTCAATTCTCATGAAAATCTTCTCACTAATAAATCTGTTTTAGACTTATGCAATTCATATCTCATCATTGTATTAAAAAGGAACTAAAACACACTAAAAATAATAATAATAAAGACTCATAAAAAAAAATAGTAGACAAAAATAAAAGAAATCCTAAATCATTCCCCCCACACTTAATTCTTACATTGTCCTCAATGTAAGTCTATTAACCCAAATGAAAGAATCATGTGTAAGAGAAAAGAACTAATAACATAAGAATAGGAACAACTAAGACTCAAAACAAAACAAACTCATGCAACCTAAATAATCCTAAAATACTAAACAAAAATTAACAAGTAAACATAAAAAATAAAAATAAAAACAATAAAAAGAAAAATAATAAAAGAAAAGAAAAAGGAAGAGAAAGAGAAAGAGAAAGCAAATCTGAATATGGAAGGTTGGCAATTTCTTCTTTAATTGGGTTGCCTTCCCAATTAACACTTGAGTTAATGTTTTGAACCTAACCAACACCCCTTCTTGGCTTTTTAGGCTTGTCAGGCTCATACATGAAATTTTCCAAATTAATGCGTTTGAGAGGAAGCTTTCTTTGCACAACAGTGGATGCATTCTCCATTACAAGTATTATTCCATCATCCTTTGTGGTGCATATCTCATCGAGGAATGGAGCATATTTTGATACTTGTTGAATGGCATCCACAAACAAGTTGTTTAAGGTTTCTGGCATGTGTTGTTCATGTTCTTCCTCCATGAACTTTGTAAATCTACTAGGAAAAGGTGGAGAAGAAACATTAGTAAAAAGTGGAACCTTAAACGTTACCTCAGGTGCCGAAATACTCTTATTTGGATTTGTGGCTTCATTATCCTCAAGAATAGAATCCATCTCTAATTTTGTCTCATCCTCATCTTGTTCCTCATTCCTCAAGGTCACAATCGTAGCATTCTCCTTTGGGTTAATCATCGTTTGGGCAGGGAGTTCTTCAGATCTTTGTGCTACCCATCCCACCATACTACTAGTCAATTGGATCATTTGCTTTTCCAAACTCTGGATGCTTGCCCTTGTTTCCTGTTGAAATTGCAATGTATCAGTAACAAGAGAATAGACAAGATCTTCTAAAGAAGTACCTGAGTTTTGAGTCATATGTGGTGGTTGAAAAAGATCTGGTTCTTGGGACCATGATTGATTGAAGCTAGATGGATGAGTGTAATTGGCATAAGGATCTACTTCTTGGTAATTTTCCGAATAGCCATAAGTAGTATGATCCCACCATCCCTCATGGTAAGTGTTTGAGTAATGATCATACTGTTGGTCTTAGAACACTTGATGGCCTTGACATCCTCCCATGGCCAATTGTTGAACTAGGGAAGTGAGATTGGCTTGTTGATTCTCCATGTTCATGTATGCCACCAACTCTTCAAGTGTTAGATTGCTCAACTCCATCGTTTTTTTTTTTTTTTTTTTTTTTTCAAAATTTGATAAGAAAAACTTGTATGTACAAGAAAATAAAACTAATTAGAACTGAAAATAAGAATAAACCAAGTAACAAATAGACTAAAGAAAACAATCCCCGGCAACGGCGCCAAAAATTTGATGCACCCAAAAGAGTGTATCTTATTTAACCTTGCACTAAAAAGAATCAATTGTAAGTATAATGATTAGCAAGGGTCGAGTCCTCAGGGATTGGGTTTTAATCTATGAGTTATTAGTTTATAACTTACGTTCAAAGAAAACAATAAAAGAAAAGGGGTTTTTGAAGCCAGATTTAAACTAAAGTAAATAATAAGAATAAGATGCAAGGCGGTATAACCAGCCAATAAAAATATATATACTAAATTAGGCGGTATAACCAGCCAATAAAAATAAAACAAAGTTAATATACAAATTAGGCGGTATAACCAGCCAATAAAAATAAATATACTAAGAAGAATCAAATATGAAACATATGGTTAAGGTTTCATTCTCCACCACTAGACATCATTAAGAATCAATTTCAGATCTATCAATATCAACCAACTATCAAAGTTAACAACCGTAGATAACAACAAGCTCTGTTATCCCAATCTTTCCTTAGTTTGTCGTTAAATAGAACAAGCTCTCTATTTAATCTCTAACCATTAAACAACATAGAATAAGCTCTCTAAATTCAATTTAATGGCAGCTTTATGATGAGAAAGATAGGTTGATCTAAGCAACAAACACATAAGCTCGGATTGTTCAACTTAGGTTATGTTCCACTTTGCAATTATTGAAAACTTGACCATAATCATTAATCACAAATTGCCACTTATGAATAGGAAATCAAGACAATTACACGGATCAAGACTCCTAGACTAGCAATAGATAATTATCAAGATCTATCTAGTTGTACACCTAAATAAATCAAGACAACATCATGAACAATTCTTGTAGAAGAACATAAGCAACTTTGATAGAAAATTAATGATAGATAGAATCTGAAAATCAATCACAAAACATGTCTAGGGCTTTGAAATCACCCTTAACCAAATAGAAGTTTAGCCTAGCATAGGCATTGTAAACATAAACATAAAATTAAAGAAAATCTAAGAAGAAAATAAAAGAAAGAAAGAAGAAGAGGAAGAATATTAATTATCCAACCTCTTGCTCTCTCTAAAGAAAAAGAAAACTAGAGAAAAGAAAGAAGAAGAAAACTTAGAGAATTTTATTAAAATGGCTAATATCCTACCTATGTACAATGTGATCCCTTACAATCATCCAAGGCCCTCTATTTATACACATTTTGGAGGGCTAAATGACAAGAGACAAGCTTTACAAATTTCAAAGGTAGGTATAATAGGTGGGTGCATTTTCTAACAATTTTCGTCATACATGACGATTTTGATCAGCCAACTTGATGGTCGATTTTGTCAATTTTGCAGGCCTTATCTGATCACATGGTCTTCTATAAAAATGTTACCCTATCAGTTACTGATCCATAGCCGTTGGAATCAGCTCATTTTCTGATGTGGATAAGAAGATATGGGCAAAATACGAAAACAGGTCAGCACAGACGTCATTGCACATCAGCCAACTTGATGGTCGATTTCTTCAACATTGGAGGCTTTATCTGATCACATGGTCTTCTAGACAAATGTTCCCCTATCAGTTAGTGATCCATAGCCGTTGGAATCAGCTCATTTTCTGATGTGTATCGGACGATATGGTCAAAATGCGAAAACTGCTCAGGACAGACGTCATTGCACATCAGCCAACTTGATGGTTGATTTAGCTAGGTAAAACGACTCCGTTTCAAGAAGTGTAA
Organism: Fremontodendron californicum; assembly: GCA_030761205.1. Taxonomy (NCBI): domain Eukaryota; kingdom Viridiplantae; phylum Streptophyta; class Magnoliopsida; order Malvales; family Malvaceae; genus Fremontodendron; species Fremontodendron californicum. The sequence goes on from JAULJL010000045.1 coordinate 3,636,072, forward strand.
AACATGAAAAAGATAGATATGCCTCTTAACTTTGCACGGTTAAAATTTCAGCCTTATTGCTTCAGTGAAACTCCAGATATATCTGATATGGCAAAAGGTGTCGGAACTGGAACTGAACTGGATTTGCCCTTAATTCTAGTAATCTGAAATGACTCAAAGAAACTTGTGAAAAACACCAAATTACATAAAAATATAAAAGATCATAAACACAATTAGACTAAACAATAATAACTCGTATTTGACACAAAACAATAATAAAACATAACTAAAAACTATATAATTATACGAGTTATCAATGAGTCCATGTGCTGTTCCAGTTCTTCTAGTGCCAAAGAAGGATGGGTCTTGGAGGATGTGTGTTGATTGTAGAGTCATCAACAATATCACGGTAAAGTATCGTCATCCCATTCCTAGATTAGATGATATGCTAGATGAATTGTATGGATCTTGTGTTTTTAGTAAGCTAGATCTTAAAAGTGTTTACCATCAGATTAGAATGAAAGAAGGTGATGAATGGAAAATAGCTTTTAAGACTAAGTATGGATTGTATGAATGGTTAGTCATGCCATTTGGATTTACTAATGTACCTAGTACTTTTATGAGATTAATTAATCATGTTTTGAGAGAATTTCTAGGTAAATTTGTAGTAGTCTATTTTGATGACATTTTAGTGTACAACAAGAATTTAGATGAGCATATTGAACATTTGCGGTTTGTGTTTAATTTGTTGAAAACTGAAAAGTTGTATGCTAATCTTAAGAAGTGTACCTTTTTCATGGATAGAGTTATATTTCTTGGATATGTTGTTAGCTCAAAAGGTATTGAGATGGATGAAGAGAAAGTCAAGGCCATCAAGGATTGGCCGATGCCTAAAGGGGTAAGTGAGGTAAGAAGCTTTCATGGTTTAGCTAGTTTTTATAGGCGTTTTGTTAAAGACTTTAGCACTATTGCTACACCACTCACTAAAGTTATTAAAAGAATGTTGATTTTTATTGGGGTAATGAACAAGAGAAAGCATTTGTTAATCTTAAACATAGGTTATGTTCAGCACCTATTTTAGCATTACCTAATTTTGACAAAACTTTTGAGATTGAATGTGATGCCTCAGGTATAGGAATTGGGGCTGTTTTAATGCAGCAAAAGCGTCCAATCGCATTCTTCAGTGAGAAGCTTAGTGGAGTGGCCTTGAACTATCCAACTTATGACAAGGAGCTCTATGCACTTGTTAGAGCCTTGGAGACATGCATCATTACTTATGGCTGATGCACCCAAAAGAGTGTATCTTATTTAACCTTGCACTAAAAAGATCAATTGTAAGTATAATGATTAGCAAGGGTCGAGTCCTCAGGGATTGGATTTTAATCTATGAGTTATTAGTTTATAACTTACGTTCAAAGAAAACAATAAAAGAAAAGGGGTTTTTGAAGCCAGATTTAAACTAAAGTAAATAATAAGAATAAGATGCAAGGCGGTATAACCAGCCAATAAAAATATATATACTAAATTAGGCGGTATAACCAGCCAATAAAAATAAAACAAAGTTAATATACAAATTAGGCGGTATAACCAGCCAATAAAAATAAATATACTTTTAAAAATAAGCAAACTAGAAAAGTAAGAAAACAAGTAAGTAAGAAGAATCAAATATGAAAAATATGGTTAAGGTTTCATTCTCCACCACTAGACATCATTAAGAATCAATTTCAGATCTATCAATATCAACCAACTATCAAAGTTAACAACCGTAGATAACAACAAGCTCTGTTATCCCAATCTTTCCTTAGTTTGTCGTTAAATAGAACAAGCTCTCTATTTAATCTCTAACCATTAAACAACCTAGAATAAGCTCTCTAAATTCAATTTAATGGCAACTTTATGATGAGAAAGATAGGTTGATCTAAGCAACAAACACATAAGCTCGGATTGTTCAACTTAGGTTATGTTCCACTTTGCAATTATTGAAAACTTGACCATAATCATTAATCACAAATTGCCACTTATGAATAGGAAATCAAGACAATTACACGGATCAAGACTCCTAGACTAGCAATAGATAATTATCAAGATCTATCTAGTTGTACACCTAAATAAATCAAGACAACATCATGAACAATTCTTGTAGAAGAACATAAGCAACTTTGATAGAAAATTAATGATAGATAGAATCTGAAAATCAATCACAAAACATGTCTAGGGCTTTGAAATCACCCTTAACCAAATAGAAGTTTAGCCTAGCATAGGCATTGTAAACATAAACATAAAATTAAAGAGAATCTAAGAAGGAAATAAAAGAAAGAAAGAAGAAGAAGAAAATAAAGAAAAAGAAAACTAGAGAAAAGAAAGAAGAAGAAAACTTAGAGAATTTTATTACAATGGCTAATATCCTACCAATGTACAATGCCTCATACAATCATCCAAGGCCCTCTATTTATACACATTTTGGAGGACTAAATGACAAGAGACAAGCTTTACAAATTTCAAAGGTAGGTTGATGGTAACTCAATTAAGAGTTGTAAACCCAAGTGCAGGTTATGTTCAAGTAATAAATTCTCGGGTGTCCGAGGTCGAACCACAGGGAAGCGTATTAGTAAGTATAAGTTTATAAATATATAAGACAAAGAAAGTAAACAAGATATTAGGGAATCAACAACAAAATAAGATAAACAAGATATTAGAGAACAAAATAAACAAAATATAAAAGAAATTAAACAAGATATAAAAAACAATAAGAAAAGATGTTGAGGTTAGAGAATCCACTCTTGGTGTTATGCTAAGATTAATCTTGTTTTATTACACAATTGAAATCCACACATAAAGGAGGTTCCAATCGGAAGGTTTAGCAATTCAGTCCAAATTGTCCAACGTCTATAGCATATGATATTATGTTCATTTGGTATCCTCAAAACTCATAAAAAGAGTCCAAGCATTCCTTATGCCAAGGTATATGTCTACAACAAATCAAGGTTATGAAACCAAGCATTTACTGTGCCATTTTCCTTGTCAATAATGAATCAAGATCCCTACTTTGTAAGTATGATTTTAAACCAAAAGAAAATATTATCTATACTAGCGTTTATAAATGATGATTCATTTTAGCTCATGTTTAAGAGACTAACCTTAGCATTTACCAAACGCTTCACCTCATCACCTCAACAATATGATTAGCAACACATACTAGATATGAATAAAATGAAAAGAAATGTAAGAAGCATAAGTAAATAAAAAAAGAAAACTAGAGAAAGGAAAGAAGAAGAAAACTTAGAGAATTTTATTACAATGACTAATATCCTACCAATGTACCATCCTTTTCAATACTCATCCAAGGCCCTCTATTTATACACATTTTGGAGGGCTAAATGACAAGAGACAAGCTTTACAAATTTCAAAGGTAGGTATAATAGGTGGGTGCATTTTTCTAACAATTTTCGTCATATTGTATGACAATTCTGATCAGCCAGCTTGATGGTCGAGTTTGTCAATGTTGGAGGCTCGATCTGATAAAATGATCTTCTAGAAAAATATACCCCTATCAGTTACGAATCCATAGCCGTTGGAATCAGATCATTTTCTCATGTGGATCAAAAGATATGGTCAAAATACCAAAACGGTGCAGAACAGACGTCATTGCACATCAGCCAACTTGATGGTTGATTCGGTAGGGAAAACGACTCCATTTCAAGAAGTGTAAAACATGAAAAAGTTAGATATGCCTCTTAACTATGCACGGTTAAAATTTCAGCCTTATTGCTTCAGTGAAACTCCAGATATAGCTGATATGGCAAAAGGTGTCGGAATTGGAACTGAACTGGATTTGCCCTTAATTTTTTATTTAACCTAGTAATCTGAAATCACTCAAAGAAACTCGTGAAAAACACCAAATTACATAAAAATATAAAAAATCATAAACACAATTAGACTAAGCAATAATAACTCGTATTTGACACAAAATAATAATAAAACATAACTAAAAACTATATAATTATACGAGTTATCACACCCCCACACTTAGATTGTTGCTAGTCCCTAGCAACGACTCAATAAAAATAAAATAAGAAAATCTAATCTAATCCATTTTCGTAGGAAATTACGGTGGCATTTAGCATGTGACACAAGCCTTTAAACCCCTAGGTGTCCCTAGTGGACGAGTTTAGTCTCGTGAGGGTTTGCTAGAACGATACCCACAAACATTGAAAAACTAAAATATAAGTAAACTACATACACTACAAATATTTACTCCTAATCCTTTCAATATAAATTAGAGACAATCTTTGAACAAGTCTTGTAAACTAATCAATAGCTCAAAGAATTTCACAAAAAATCATGCTTGAATGTAAATAAATGAGTTAAGCCAATATTAACATAACATATTTCAATCAAAATAGTGCATATTCAACTTAATTTCAACCTCTCACATGGGATACTCTCATGATTTTCACTCTTTAAAGTAGTGGTAAAGTGTTTACACTCAATCAATCTCATGAAAATAGTTCTACCATATGCTTGCTTGTCCACCTATTCTCCACTAAAAGATCATGCAACTTCATAAATCAAGAGGTCTTTAATCAAGGTTGTAATAGGGCCAAGGGGTTTGTAATGTGGTTGAAGAACAAAAGGATAAAGATATCACAAAGGTTCCAAAGAGTTCATAAAGTTTAGAGACATAATAAGATCATACAAAGAAACTTCTCAAAACTCTTTACAAGTACATAGTCACATAGGCTAAATATTCATGTTGAGCCTTTGCTTCATTCTAACCAACTTTGTAACATCTTTTTCTTTACTTTAACTAGAAGTTCAAGAGAAGGAATGTATTTAACAATGATCCCTTTTTTTTTCTTGACTTTTTCTTTTCTTTTCTTCCCCCACACTTATCTTTTGTTTCTAACCCAAATTTTCAACTAAAAATATCCCTTGTTTTTTGCAATATGTCTCAAAATATATAATCCATCTTTAGAACAAGGGTAAGGATATAAGTATATTTAGGCTAGGTGTAAGTTGTGGTTACCAATAAAACAGCATATTTAATGTAGGCTCAAATTGGCTCACTAGTGGGGATGTTCTCTTAGAACATTAATAATGGATGGCTCTTTGGCTCTGGTTATAATCCTAATGCCTCTATCATATTCATGTTGTCACATGTATCAATATAGTCTCAAACGGTTTAAAGCAAGTTCTAGAGAATCATGTAATCATAAGAGCACTCAAGAAAGAAATTAGATTGATTTGTATAATGCATCAATCATTATAGGCTCAAAAACTCACAAGGATGATTATACAAGTCAGATTAAGTCTAAACATGCTTCTTTCTCAATCAACATATCATATTAACATTGGCTCATAAAAAGGTTGACATCAAGCTCAATTCTCATGAAAATCTTCTCACTAATAAATCTGTTTTAGACTTATGCAATTCATATCTCATTATAGTATTGAAAGGAACTAGAACACATTAAAATAATAATAATAATAAAGACTCGTAAAAAAAATAGTAGACAAAAATAAAAGAAATCCTAAATCGTTCCCTCCACACTTAATTCTTACATTGTCCTCAATGTAAGTCTATTAACCCAAATGAAAGAATCATGTGTAAGAGAAAAGAACTAATAACATAAGAATAGGAATAACTAAGACTCAAAACAAAACAAACTCATGCAACCTAAATAATCCTAAAATACTAAACAAAAATTAACAAGTAAACATAAAAAGATTAAAATCAAACTGACAAGGTATGTCTCAAGTCTCCCTTACTCAGACCTTGTTCAGAATGAATACTTCTAAATTGCTTAAAACACAACAAACTTTTTTTTTTTTTTTTTTGGAAATTAGTAAAAATTATATTTACATCTAGTTATTTTCAAAACAAGGATCAGAAAGAAAAACAACCTCTTCTTGAGTAACATGATTTTCCAAAAAGAGTTTGAGTCTTTGTCCATTTACCTTGAATACGTTACCATTTTGAGGATTCTCAATGTCAACTGCTCCATAATGATACACATGCTTAACCACAAATGGGCCAGTCCATCTTGATCTCAACTTACCAGGAAATATGTGAAGTCTAGAATTATAAAGTAGAACTTTTTGCCCAACATCAAATGTTTTTCTTGAAATTAACTTGTCATGAAAGGCTTTAGTTCTTTCTTTATGAATTTTAGAATTCTCATATGCATCATTTCTGAGTTCCTCAAGTTCATTTATGACTGGAAAAGTTTCATTCTCACCCAAAAAGGAATATTTTAGCTCGGATGGAAATGGTTTTAAATCCAGCTTGGGCGGTTCAATAGTTGATGGTACAGTGACATTTGTGAGTGATGGAAGTTCCTCAAACTTTTGTTTCCAACAATGCTTAACCTGAAAAGAATTTAACAAAGAATCAGTGTGTGAAATTTCTGAAGCATTATCAAACTCATATTCAATTAAATAAGCTTCTAAAGGATCATGGAATGTGGTAGTGGTGAGATGTTCATGAACAAGTTCTTCAATGAAATCCACTTCATGTACTTCTGAATCATCACCAGGTTGCTTGCAAATGTTGAACACATTTAATTCTAAAGTCATATTTCCAAAAGAAATGTTCAACATACCATTCCTGCAATTTATCAGAGCATTAGAAGTTGCAAGAAATGGACGGCCTAATATAACAGGAATTTGAACATTTGGATTTGAAACAGGATGTGTGTCCAAAACAATAAAATCAACAGGGAAGTAAAAATTATCAATTTGAACCAAAACATCTTCAACTATCCCTCGAGGAATTTTTACAGAACGATCAGCTAGTTGAAGTGTAACAGGTGTTTCCTTGAGTTCACCTAAACCTAACTGTTGATAAACAGAAAAAGGCAAAAGATTAATACTAGCACCAAGATCAAGCAATGCACGTTCTATTCTAGTGTTTCCAATGATGCATGAGATTGTTGGACATCCAGGATCTTTGAATTTTGGTGGAGTAAGGTGCTGAATGATTGAGCTCACACTTTCCGTCAGAAATGCTTTCTTTTGTACATTATGTTTCCTTTTAACTGTGCACATGTCCTTCAAAAATTTAGCATAAGACGGAACTTGTTTGATTGCATCCAATAAAGGAATGTTAATCTTAACTTGTTTGAAAAGTTCATAAATTTCTGCATTTTGATTCAAATTCTTTATTGTTTGCAACCTTTGAGGAAAAGGAGCAAGATGCATACCTTTTTCTTTGTCCAAATTTTCAAGAAGTTCAGACTTACCATCATCCTTACCATTACTTTTCGGAGGGGAAGGAGGATCTTGGTCTTTTGATGGAATGTTTTTGTCAATTGCCTTTCCACTTCGAAGAGTTGTAATAGAACTGGCATTTTCCTGTTGAGTTTCATTGGAGCAAGAAACAAGACATTGAGTAGAAGGGTTAGGCTGAGGTTGAGCAGGAAACTTACCTTTTTCTTGAGTGCGTAATGAAGCTGTCAATGTGGACAAGGTGTTTTTGATCTCATTGATGTCCTGTGAAGTTTGGTTATTCACATTTGCTTGTGTTTGCATGAATGCTTGCAATGTCTCTTCCAAGGTTTGTACACGTGAAGGTTGATAGGAAAAAGTGTTGCCCGACTTTTGAGATTGTGGTACTTGATCATGCAACGCGTCTTTAAGAATGGGAATGTTTGGACATTCAGAAGTGGGATGTCCCATGATTTCACAAATTCCACAACTTTATTCATTTTTAACCGTTTTGACTTCTTTTACTTCTCTAAGTTCCATGGCTTCAATCTTTCTAGCCAAATTAGCTACTTTAGCTTTTATCTCATCTTCTTGACTAAAATGATATTTACCTCTGTTAGAAACAAGATTAGATCTGTTGAAACTTTCAGAGGAACTATCTGTGTGCCAGGCTTGAGAGTTATCTGCCAAATGGTCTAGGTAGTCAAAGGCTTCTTCAGGTTCTTTTTCTAGAAACTCACCGTTACACATTGTTTCAACAAATTGTTTAGTTTCGGGAGTTAAACTTTCATAAAAGAAACTAATAAGACGCCATTTTTCAAAACCATGATGTGGACAAGAACTTAACAAATCTTTAAAACGCTCCCAGCACTGAAAAAATGCTTCATTTTGATTTTGATTGAAATTTTGAATCTGTCTTTTCAAAGCAGTAGTTTTATATGCTGGGAAAAATTTCTTTAGAAACTCAGTTTGTAATTCTTGCCATGTGCCAATTGACCTTGGTTTTAAATTATGAAGCCAAATTTTTGCTTTATCTTTTAAAGAAAAAGGAAATAATTTTAGCTTGACAATTTCATTTGTACATTGTTGGTCATTAAAGGTGACACATACATCTTCGAAGTCTTTTAGAAACGAGTAAGCATTTTCCGATTCTAACCCATGGAAATTTGGAAGCAAAGCTATCATACATGGTTTAAAACGAAAGTTGTTTGCATTGAGAGGAAAAATAAAACAAGAGGGTGATGAGCTTCGAGTTGGTTGCAAGTAGTCACGCATGGTGCGTACTTGTCTGTTCTCATCTTCAGCATGAACACTTTCATTGTCAGCCATGGTAAGAGTTGTATTAGAAAGATTACCTGAAAAAGTTTCACAATAAAATCTAACTAAACGACGAGATCTAAAATCACGTCGCCAAACAAGCATAAAACAAAGTTAATATACAGATTAGGCGGTATAACCAGCCAATAAAAATAAAACAAAGTTAATATACAATACAAATATAAATATATAGAAAATTAGGCGGTATAACCAGCCAATAAAAATAAATATAGGCGGTATAACCAGCCAATAAAAATAAATATACTTATAAACTTATATACTTAGTGTTGCCTCCCCGGCAACGGCGCCAAAAACTTGATGGTAACTCAATTAAGAGTTGTAAACCCAAGTGCAGGTTATGTTCAAGTAATAAATTCTCGGGTGTCCGAGGTCGAACCACAGGGAAGCGTATTAGTAAGTATAAGTTTATAAATATATAAGACAAAGAAAGTAAACAAGATATTAGGGAATCAACAACAAAATAAGATAATACAAGATATTAGAGAACAAAATAAACAAAATATAAAAGAAATTAAACAAGATATAAAAAAAATTAAGAAAAGATGTTGAGGTTAGAGAATCCACTCTTGGTGTTATGCTAAGATTAATCTTGTTTTATTACACAATTGAAATCCACACATAAAGGAGGTTCCAATCGGAAGGTTTAGCAATTCAGTCCAAATTGTCCAACGTCCATAGCATATGATATTATGTTCATTTGGTATCCTCAAAACTCATAAAAAGAGTCCAAGCATTCCTTATGCCAAGGTATATGTCTACAACAAATCAAGGTTATGAAACCAAGCATTTACTGTGCCATTTTCCTTGTCAATAATGATTCAAGATCCCTACTTTGTAAGTATGATTTTAAACCAAAAGAAAATATTATCTATACTAGTGTTTATAAATGATGATTCATTTTAGCTCATGTTTAAGAGACTAACCTTAGCATTTACCAAACGCTTCACCTCATCACCTCAACAATATGATTAGCAACACATACTAGATATGAATAAAATGAAAAGAAATGTAAGAAGCATAAGTAAATAAAAAAAGAAAACTAGAGAAAGGAAAGAAGAAGAAAACTTAGAGAATTTTATTACAATGACTAATATCCTACCAATGTACCATCCTTTTCAATACTCATCCAAGGCCCTCTATTTATACACATTTTGGAGGGCTAAATGACAAGAGACAAGCTTTACAAATTTCAAAGGTAGGTATAATAGGTGGGTGCATTTTTCTAACAATTTTCGTCATATTGTATGACAATTCTGATCAGCCAGCTTGATGGTCGATTTTGTCAATGTTGGAGGCTCGTTCTGATAAAATGGTCTTCTAGAAACATATACCCCTATCCGTTACAAATCCATAGCCGTTGGAATCAGATCATTTTCTCATGTGGATCGGAAGATATGGTCAAAATACCAAAACGGTGCAGAACAGACGTCATTGCACATCAGCCAACTTGATGGTTGATTTCGGTAGGGAAAACGACTCCGTTTCAAGAAGTGTAAAACATGAAAAAGATAGATATGCCTCTTAACTATGCACGGTTAAAATTTTAGCCTTATTGCTTTAGTGAAACTCCAGATATAGCTGATATGGCAAAAGGTGTCGGAACTGGAACTGAACTGGATTTGCCCTTAATTTTTTATTTAACCTAGTAATCTGAAATCACTCAAAGAAACTCGTGAAAAACACCAAATTACATAAAAATTTAAAAAATCATAAACACAATTAGACTAAGCAATAATAACTCGTATTTGACACAAAATAATAATAAAACATAACTAAAAACTATATAATTATACGAGTTATCATAGGTATAATAGGTGGGTGCATTTTTCTAACAATTTTCGTCATATTGTATGACAATTTTGATCAGCCAACTTGATGATCGATTTTGTCAATATTGGAAGCTTGATCTGATCACATGGTCTTCTAGAAAAAGGTTCCCCTATCAGTTAGTGATCCATAACCGTTGGAATCAGCTCATTTGCTGATGTGGATCAGAAGATATGAGCAAAATACCAAAACAGGTCAGCACAGACGTCATTGCACATCAGCCAACTTGATGGTCGATTTCGCTAGGGAAAACGATTCCGTTTCAAGAAGTGTAAAACATGAAAAAGTTAGATATGCCGCTTAACTTTGCACGGTTAAAATTTCAGCCTTATTGCTTCAGTGAAACTCCAGATATAGCTGATATGGCAAAAGGTGTCGGAACTAGAACTGAACTGAATTTGCCCTTAATTGTTGATTTAACCTAGTAATCTGAAATCACTCAAAGAAACTCGTAAAAAAACACCAAATTACATAAAAATATAAAAGATCATAAACACAATTAGACTAAGCAATAATAACTCGTATTTGACACAAAACAATAATAAAACATAACTAAAAACTATATAATTATACGAGTTATCACACCCCCACACTTAGATTGTTGCTAGTCCTCGAGCAAAAACAAATAAAAATAAAATAAGAAAATCTAATCTAATCCACTTTCGTAGGAAATCACGGTGGCACTTAGCATGTGACACAAGCCTTTAAACCCCTAGGTGTCCCTAGTGGACGAGTTTAGTCTCGTGAGGGTTTACTAGAACGATACCCACAAACATTGAAAAACTAAAATATAAATAAACTACATATACTAAAAATATTTACTCCTAATCCTTTCAATACACATTAGAGACAATCTTTGAACAAGTCTTATAAACTAATCAATAGCTTAAAGAATTTCACAAAAAATCATGCTTGAATGTAAATTGTTTGAGTTAAGCCAATATTAACATAACATATTTCAATCAAAATAGTGCATATTCAAACTTAATCTCAACTACTCACATGGGATACTCTCATTATTTTCATTCTTTAAAGTAGTGGTAAAGTGTTTACACTCAATCAATCTCATGAAAACAGTTCTACCATATTCTTGCTTGTCCACCTATTCTCCACTATTTAGATCATACAACTTCATGAATCAAGAGGTCTTTAATCAAGGTTGTAATGGGGCCAAGGGGTTTGTAATGTGATTGAAGAACAAAAGGATAAAGATATCACAAAGGTTCCAAAGAGTTCATAAAGTTTAGAGACATAATAAGATCATACAAAGAAACTTCTCAAAACTCTTTACAAGTACATAGTCACCTAGGCCGGATATTCATGTTGGGCCTTTTCTTCATTCTAAACAACTTTGTAACATCTTTTTCTTTTTCCCCAAATTCAAGAGATGATTCATATTTTTTTTTTTTTACATAGGAATGTATTTGCCAGTATTCCATTTCTTTTTTTTTTTCTCTTGACTTTTCTTTTCTTTCCCCCCCCCCACACTTATTTCTTGTTTCTAACCCAAATTTTCAATAGATCTTCCTTGTCTTTGCAACTTGTCTCAAAACATGCTAATTCATCTTTGGAACAAAGGTAAGGATATAAGTATATTTAGGTTAGGGACAAGTTATGGTTACCAAAGAGATAGCTTATTCAATGTAGGCTCAAATTGGTTCACTAAGGGTGTGTTCTCTTGGAACATCAATAAGGGATGGCTGTTTGGCCCTGGCTAAAAATCCTAATGCCTCTATCATATTCATGTTGTCACATGCATCAATATAGTCTCAACAAGGTCTAAAGCAAGTTCTAGAGAATCATGTAATCATAAGAGCACTCAAGAAAGAAATTAGATTGATTTATATAATGCATCAATCATTATAGGCTCAAAAACTCACAAGGATGATTATACAAGTCAGATTAAGTCTAAACATGCTTCTTTCTCAATCAACATATCATATTAACATTGGCTCATAAAAAGGTTGATATCAAGCTCAATTCTCATGAAAATCTTCTCACTAATAAATCTGTTTTAGACTTATGCAATTCATATCTCATCATAGTATTGAAAGTAACTAAAACACACTAAAAACACACTAAGTCTAAACATGCTTTTTTTTTTTTTTTTTGAAGAAGAAGATTAAATCAAACTGACAAGGTATGTCTCAAGTCTCCCTTACTCAGACCTTGTTCAGAATGAATACTTCTAAATGTCTTAAAACACAACAATTTTTTTTTTTTTTTAAATTAGCAAAATATGTCCCTTACCCCCTACTAAAATATGACATTGTCCCCAATGTCAAATTTTAAAGGTAGAATTTAGGAGATATTACCTGCAGAGGTTGCTAACCACTTATTATAACTGAGACACAACAAGCAAAATGTTAGATAATGTCACAAAGACAAAGTGCAATCCACTCCTTGCTCGTCCATATCTCTTTTTCTTTTTTCGAGCGTTTGCGAAACAACCGTAGCAGATAAACACTCATAAGCTTGGAGCTTTTTGAGTAAATCTTCAATGGTTGTAGCAGAAATTATGGTTCTCCTTGCCTCTGAAAACATGAATCCATTTTCCACAGCATTATCTAAATATGAAAGCAAATTACTAAAATAACCATTAATATTAAGCAAATCAATGGGTTTCTTATTTGTGACCAAAGATGACCAAGAAGCCACGCAAGCTATTTCTTCCAATGTACCCAGACCTCCTGGTAAAGCAATGAATGCATCGGCAGAATGGTACATTATTGTTATCCGTTCAGGGATACTCCAGACTTGTATTTCCTTACCCAAGGTAGGTCCACAAAAATCTGTGAATAGTTTTGGCACGATTCCTAGAACTGGACTTCCTCCGACGTGTGCTGCTGTAGCGACTGCTCCCATTAAACCCGTACTACCACCTCCATAAATCAACTGGATCTTTTGTTGGGCAAGTATTACTCCAACTCTTATGGCTTCATCAGCAAATATGTTATTTTTCCCTGGATAAGCACCTCCAAAGACACAAATTTTTTTAATGCGCTGGGACGAAGTACTTTCCATTTTTTTTTTCGAGTGCCTGAAAGAGAATGAGTACATGGTGTAATATATAGAGGACTGAGTAGTGAATCAGACAAGAGTAATAATGTCGCCGAAAGTGTATTTGACCTGTCAGAAGAAAATGTTAACCTAACAAAAGATTTTTGCGTGATTTCAGGATGAAAATCAAAAAGAGAAGAAAAATCAACCGTAAAAGACCAATAAAAAAACGAGAATAATTACACAAATCGAACAACACGTAAATTAAACCGAAATGAAGTTATTGCAAATCAAACCAAAAGCTGAGAAGTTATTTATTGTAGTTGTGATTGTGGCTCACATCTTCCTCTGGTTTTACGTCCAGAAATGGCTTAAACGCCTTCTATGAGTCGAGGATATGCTTCCCATCCAGTTTTCTTACAAGCTGGCAAACAGGGTCTTTTAACATCAGATTCCCAAGATGTTGCCATTCCCTTTGGAATTGCGGCCATAAATCAAGAATTTCTCTTTGTACGTCTCCACTAGGATGCGTCTCAAGAGAAAGTTGGATATTACCCAAATTCTCCTTACTCAGTCCATCCTTAATGAATTCAATTTTATCATCTCGATTAGAGGACGGAATCCCAATAGAACGACATTTACCGTTACACGTCCATCGTGCACATCTGTGACAGTTTGAACTCATGCGCTTTGCTCGTCGCTTCTTTGCAAAAGTGCTTCTACCTGTACCTGGTAAATGCAAAACAGGAAGATATTCATCTTCACGTACCTTGGCTTCAATTATCCAACGTATGTCTTCAGGAATCCCTTTGTGCATAAGCATTCTTAATCTTTCAAATCGAACTTGGTAAAGCTTCAGTAAAATATTTCGAGGAAAAGGAGGAAATCGTTTCTGCAATCTTGTGAGAATATCATCCATCCTGAAAAAAAAATGAAAAAAAATTGAAAGAGAAATTGGAAGAGAAATTTATATACAATATCAGTTTTGTGGGTAGCTGATGGAACCGATTTAAATAATCACGGAGTACCGTTATCCGCCATTTAACCGGGGTTAAAAAAATTAAAAATTATATTTACATCTAGTTATTTTCAAAACAAGGATCAGAAAGAAAAACAACATAAAAAGACACAAAAACAAAACACTCTAAATAAAATCCTAAATTCTTCCCCCCACACATAATTTTTACATTGTCCTCAATGTAATGCTATTATCCCCCAATGCAAGAATTATATGTAAGAGAAAAGAACTATTAAACAAAAAAAAACAAAAACAATAAAAGATAGAATGATGGAGAGTAAGGAATATGCAAATCTGATATAATAGATGCTCTCCATCCTTTTGGGTTGCCTCCCAAGAAGCGCTTGGTTTATTGTCCTCAGCCTGACTTCGACCCATGCCATTATTATTCAACATAATTTGGCTCAAAAAGTGGTAACTCTTCCACATCTTGTATGGGAAAGTTCTCATAGTAAGGCTTCAATCTATGACCATTCACTTTGAACGCCTTATCTGTTTTTGGGCTTTGGATTTCAACTGCACCATGAGTAAATACATTAGTAATAACAAAAGGTCCAACCCAACGAGAACGTAACTTACCTGGATATAACTTAAGGCGTGAATGGAAGAGAAGAACTTTTTGTCCAACAACAAATTCCTTTCTTGATATCATCTTGTCATGGAATGCCTTAGTCTTTTCCTTGTAAATCCTAGAATTCTGATAGGCATCATTCCTTATCTCCTCTAATTCTTGTAGGTCAAGTTTTCTTTTCTTTCCTGTCTCATCCATCTCCATGTTGCATTGTTTGATAGCCCAATATGATTTATGTTCCAACTCAACCGGAAGATGACAAGGCTTACCATAAACAAGTCGATAAGGAGACATACCAATGGGTGTCTTATATGCTATCCTATAAGCCCAAAGTGCATCATCAAGTCGTGAACTCCAATCCTTCCTATTTGGATTAACTGTCTTTTCAAGGATGGACTTAACTTCTCGGTTTGACACTTCAGCTTGCCCACTAGTTTGAGGATGATATGAGGTGGAGACCTTGTGTGTGATGTTATACTTCCTCAAAAGTGCTTCCATAGTCCTATTGCAAAAGTGAGTACCTCTATCGCTGATTATGGCCTTTGGCGTTCCAAACCTAGCAAAGATGTTAGTCTTGACAAAATCTGAAACAACTTTAGAGTCATTAGTCCTAGTGGATTTTGCTTCCACCCACTTTGAAACATAATCAACGGCAAGTAAAATATAAAGATTACCAAAAGAAGAAGGAAAAGGTCCCATGAAATCCATGCCCCATACATCAAAAATTTCAACAATAAGTATTGGAGTTTGAGGCATTTGATTTCTAGCACCTAAGTTACCTGTTCTTTGGCAACGATCACATGACTTGCAAAAGAGGTATGCATCTTTGAATATGGTAGGCCAATAAAATCCAGAATCAAGAACTTTCATGGCTGTTCTTTTCGATCCAAAGTGTCCTCCACATGCATAAGAGTGACAAAAGGTGAGAATAGATTGAAATTCAGTTTCGAGTACACACCTTCTTATAATCTGATCGGAGCAATGCTTCCAAAGGTAAGGATCATCCCATATGTAGTATTTGGCATCACTCTTGATCTTATTTCTTTGGGCTTGTGTCAACTCTTGTGGCAACTTCTTGGTAACTAAGTAATTAACAATATCAGCATACCAAGGAGTTGTTGTACTTATAAAAAGAAGTTGCTCATCCGGAAAGTTCTCATTCAAGGGTAGTGCATCCTCTTCATGAACTAAACGGCTAAGATGGTCCGCAACCAAGTTGTCACTACCTCTCTATCTTTTATCTCCAAATCAAACTCTTGTAAGAGAAGTATCCATCTGATCAACCTTGGTTTGGCATCCTTCTTAGTGAGAAAGTACCTAAGGGCTGCATGGTCAGAAAATACAATTACTTTAGTACCAATTAAATAAGATCGAAATTTTTCTAAAGCAAATACAACAGCCAAAAGTTCTTTTTCAGTAGTGGAATAGTTCAATTGAGCATCATTAAGAGTTCGTGAGGCATAATAAATGGCATGTGAGGCTTTGCCAACCCTTTGGCCCAAAACAGCTCCAATGGCATAGTCACTAGCATCACACATGATTTCAAAAGGTACATTCCAATCTGGTGGTTGGATGATAGGAGCTAATGTCAAGAGTCCCTTCAATGTTTCGAACGCTTCTTTGCATTTGTCATCAAAGTGGAAAACCACATCTTTTTGTAGTAGCTTGCAAAGAGGTAATGTGATCTTTGAGAAGTCTTTGATAAATCTCCTATAGAAACCTGCATGTCCAAGAAAAGAACGAACCTCTCTCATATTTGTGGGAGGTGGTAAAGAATTCATAATATCTATTTTAGATTTATCAACCTCTATCCCTCTAGAAGAAATAACATGGCCCAAAACTATTCCTTGTTCTACCATAAAGTGACATTTTTCCCAATTCAAAACAAGGTTAGTTTCCATGCATCTTTCAAGTACAAGTGTAAGGTTCTCTAGACATCTATCAAAAGAATCACCATAGACACTAAAATCATCCATAAACACTTCTATGATGTTCTCTACATAATCTGAAAATATGCTAACCATACACCTTTGGAATGTAGCTGGTGCATTACAAAGACCAAATGGCATACGCCGGTATGCAAAAGTACCAAATGGACATGTGAATGTTGTTTTCTCTTTGTCCTCCGGAGCAATGGCTATCTGATTATAACCTGAAAAACCATCAAGAAAACAATAATGAGAATGGCCAGCTAACCTTTCAAGCATTTGATCAATAAAAGGTAAAGGAAAGTGGTCTTTGCGAGTTGTGGAATTAAGTTTACGATAATCAATACAAACTCGCCATCCTGTTTGAATCCTAATAGGAACAAGTTCATTCTCATTATTTGTTACCACCGTTACACCTGATTTCTTTGGAACCACTTGGACCGGGCTCACCCATTTGCTATCCGAGATAGGATAGATCACTCCAACATCTAGGAGCTTCAGTATCTCCTTTTTGACAACCTCCATCATAGGAGGGTTCAATCTTCTTTGTGCTTCTCTTGTTGGTTTGGACGCCTCTTCTAACAAAATCCGGTGCATGCACATAGATGGGCTTATTCCCTTGATATCGGCAATTGTCCAACCAATTGCTGTTTTATGCTCTCTAAGCACCCGGATAACTCGCTCTTCTTGCAAAGGTGTGAGCTCTTTGGCAATGATGATCGGTAGTGTGTCCTTTTTACCTAAGAACACATATTTCAAGTGGTTCGGTAGTGGTTTCAACTCTAAAGTTGGTGCCTGCAAAATGGAAGGTAGAAGTTTCTCATTAGATAAAGGCAAATCAATAAATGAAACATCAAACCTTGCATCTTTAGGTGGCAGCGAGTGTAAAGATTCTAGTGCCCCTTCCACCTGGTCACTCAAGGCTAGTTTAGCATTCCCCATTCCGAGATGGTTGCTAAGGACTATTTCCACACTATCTTCACCATCTAGCTCATAAGCTTGCTGCACTAGTGAGTCAATTATATCAATATTAAAAACAGAATGCACATCACTAGGATATCTCATGGCCTCAAAAATGTTAAAGCGAATTATTTCACCATCAAATTCCATAGTTAAAGTGCCATCATGTACATCTATTTTAGTTCTTGCTGTTTTCAAGAATGGTCTTCCTAATAGAATAGGTGTGGGATTAGAAGACATCTCATCTTCCATCTCAATAACATAAAAGTCAGCGGGAAAAACCAATTCATTAACCTGTACAAGAACGTCTTCTACAACTCCTCTTGGATAAGTGTTAGAACGGTCAGCAAGTTGTATTATAACACCGGTTTCCTCTAATGGTCCTAGATTCAATGAAGCATAAATTGAATATGGCATGACATTAATAGATGCCCCTAGATCTAGCATAGCACGCTCAAACCTGGTGTTGCCTATCTTACAAGGAATGGTAAACATACCTGGATCCTTGCATTTAGGTGGGAGTTTCTTTTGAAGAACAGCTGACACATTCTCCCCCACACTTACCTTTTCATTCCATTTCAACTTCCATTTAGATGTGCACAACTCTTTTAGGAACTTGGCATATCTTGGCACTTGCTTGATAGCATCTAGTAAAGGAATGTTCACCTCTACTTTCCGGAAGGTTTCCAAAATTTCCTTCTCTTGCTCCTTCTTCTTGGACTTTGCTAACCTGCTAGGAAAAGGTGGAGGAGTTATATAAGAAGGAAAGGATGGTTTAGGAATTACCTTTTTTAGTGGCTCGTTGGGATGTGAAGAGGATGCCATGGTATTGTTCTCCCCTTGAGCACTATCATTTTGTGGTGTCTCTAGCTGTTTCCCACTTCTTAAAGTTATAGCATTGGCATTCTCTCTTGGATTCACTATGGTTTGGGAAGGTAATTTCCCAGAATCCCTTGCTTGCATTTGACTCATGGTTGTTGCCAATTGCCCTATTTGAGTCTCCAAATTTCGAATACTTGTCTTTGTTTCCTGTTGAAATTGAATTGTATTAGTAGAAAGAGCTTTAACAAGATCTTCAAGAGAAGTACCTGAATTTTGGGTGGGTGGTAGTTGTTGTCGGGTTTGGTATGGTTGTTGCACTCTTTGCTGAAAACCCGGTGGCCTGTGGTCAAATGGTGGAGGAATAGTTTGTGATTGGTTCCCTCCATAATTGAAGTTTGGATGATCCCTCCATCCTGGATTGTAAGTGTTTGAGTAGGGATCATATTTCCTTGATTGGTTCTGAAATCCACCCATGGCATTCACATGTTCATTGGTATCCTCTTGAAGTGTTGGACACATATCAGTTTGGTGCCCTATGTTTGAACATATGCCACAAGCCTTTATTTGTTGTATTTTACCTACAGCCAATTGTTGAACAAGAGAAGTCAGTTTATCAAATTTTTGTTCAAGGGATGATATACTTACCTCATTAACTCTCTTGGGTTGTGGTGGTGGATCTTGTCTCATTGAGAACTGTTGAGAATTGGCTGCCATGTTGGAGATTAATGTTCTAGCAGCCCTGGGAGTCTTATCAACTAGAGCTCCCCCACTAGCGGCATCTATCATACTTCTCTCCATGGGCATGAGACCTTCATAGAAGTATTGGATGAGAAGTTGTTCACTTATTTGATGGTGTGGACATGATGCACAAAGTTTCTTGAACCTCTCCCAATATTCATATAAGGACTCTCCGTTGTATTGCCGAATCCCACATATCTTTTTCCTAATGTTGGCAGCCTTAGATGCTGGGAAATACCTTTCCAAGAATGCTTTCTTCAAATCATTCCATGTAGTGATGGTCCCGGATGGTAGATAGTAGAGCCATTCCTTTGCTGAATCAGCTAGAGAGAATGGGAAGGCTCTCAACTTAACTTGCTCTTCCGTGACCCCTGTTGGTCTCATGCTTGAGCAAACTACATGGAATTCCTTGAGGTGCTTATTTGGATCCTCTCCTGCAAAGCCATGAAAAGTTGGGAGAAGATGAATCAAACCAGATTTTAATTCAAAAGCTACCTCAAGATTAGCATATTCAATGCATAATGGTTGTTGACCCAAGTCCGGAGCGGCTAGCTCCTTGAGAGTTCGGTTGTCAGCTGCTGCCATCTCTCCTTGCTCCTCTTGGATGTTTTGGATCAACTCCTCAATTGGTTGTTGGTGAGAAGTTATAAATTCCCGAATTCTCCTAAGTCGTAAGTCTTCTTCAGGAGCTTGGAACATTCACTAATAAAAAAAAAATAAGAAAGTAAATAATTAGAACAGAAAATAAGAATAAACCAATAAACTAATAAACTAAAGAAAACAATCCCCGGCAACGGCGCCAAAAATTTGATGCACCCAAAAGAGTGTATCTTATTTAACCTTGCACTAAAACGATCAATTGTAAGTATAATGATTAGCAAGGGTCGAGTCCTCAGGGATTGGATTTTAATCTATGAGTTATTAGTTTATAACTTACGTTCAAAGAAAACAATAAAAGAAAAGGGGTTTTTGAAGCCAGATTTAAACTAAAGTAAATAATAAGAATAAGATGCAAGGCGGTATAACCAGCCAATAAAAATATATATACTAAATTAGGCGGTATAACCAGCCAATAAAAATAAAACAAAGTTAATATACAAATTAGGCGGTATAACCAGCCAATAAAAATAAATATACTTTTAAAAATAAGCAAACTAGAAAAGTAAGAAAACAAGTAAGTAAGAAGAATCAAATATGAAAAATATGGTTAAGGTTTCATTCTCCACCACTAGACATCATTAAGAATCAATTTCAGATCTATCAATATCAACCAACTATCAAAGTTAACAACCGTAGATAACAACAAGCTCTGTTATCCCAATCTTTCCTTAGTTTGTCGTTAAATAGAACAAGCTCTCTATTTAATCTCTAACCATTAAACAACCTAGAATAAGCTCTCTAAATTAAATTTAATGGCAGCTTTATGATGAGAAAGATAGGTTGATCTAAGCAACAAACACATAAGCTCGGATTGTTCAACTTAGGTTATGTTCCACTTTGCAATTATTGAAAACTTGACCATAATCATTAATCACAAATTGCCACTTATGAATAGGAAATCAAGACAATTACACGGATCAAGACTCCTAGACTAGCAATAAATAATTATCAAGATCTATCTAGTTGTACACCTAAATAAATCAAGACAACATCATGAACAATTCTTGTAGAAGAACATAAGCAACTTTGATAGAAAATTAATGATAGATAGAATCTGAAAATCAATCACAAAACATGTCTAGGGCTTTGAAATCACCCTTAACCAAATAGAAGTTTAGCCTAGCATAGGCATTGTAAACATAAACATAAAATTAAAGAGAATCTAAGAAGGAAATAAAAGAAAGAAAGAAGAAGAAGAAAATAAAGAAAAAGAAAACTAGAGAAAAGAAAGAAGAAGAAAACTTAGAGAATTTTATTACAATGGCTAATATCCTACCAATGTACAATGCCTCATACAATCATCCAAGGCCCTCTATTTATACACATTTTGGAGGACTAAATGACAAGAGACAAGCTTTACAAATTTCAAAGGTAGGTATAATAGGTGGGTGCATTTTTCTAACAATTTTCGTCATATTGTATGACAATTTTGATCAGCCAACTTGATGGTCGATTTTGTCAATATTAGAAGCTTGATCTGATCACATGGTCTTCTAGAAAAATGTTCCCCTATCAGTTAGTGATCCATAGCCGTTGGAATCAGCTCATTTGCTGATGTGGATCAGACGATATGGGCAAAATACCAAAACAGGTCAGCACAGACGTCATTGCACATCAGCCAACTTGATGGTCGATTTCGCTAGGGAAAACGACTCCGTTTCAAGAAGTGTAAAACATGAAAAAGTTAGATATGCCTCTTAACTTTGCACGGTTAAAATTTAAGCCTTATTTCTTCAGTGAAACTCCAGATATAGCTGATATGGAAAAAGGTGTCGGAACTGGAACTGAACTGAATTTGCCCTTAATTGTTGATTTAACCTAGTAATCTGAAATCACTCAAAGAAACTCGTAAAAAAACACCAAATTACATAAAAATATAAAAGATCATAAACACAATTAGACTAAGCAATAATAACTCGTATTTGACACAAAACAATAATAAAACATAACTAAAAACTATATAATTATACGAGTTATCAATGTCCTAAGGAGTTTGTGATACATACTAATCATGAGTCATTAAAACATCTCAACGGTCAAGGTAAATTGAATAAGAGACATGTTAGATGGATGAAATACATAGAGACCTTTCCTTATGTCATTAGATACAAGCAAGGTAAGGAAAATATTGTGGCTGATGCTTTATCTAGGAGGTATGTATTTCTTACATCTATGAATGCTAAAAATGCTTGGATTTGAATATATTAAGGATGAATATGCCAATGATGCTGATTTTTTGATGTATACATAGCATGTGATAAGGCGGCATTTGATAAATTTTACAAGCATGATGGGTTTTTGTTTAGAGAAGAAAAACTATGTGTGCCTAATTGTTCTATAAGAGAGTTATTAATGCGTGAGGCTATAGAGGTGGTCTAATGGGACACTTTGGTGTCAAGAAAACCTTAGAAATATTGCATGAACATTTCTTTTGGCCTAAAATGAAAAGGAATGTTATTCGCATATGTGATAGATGCATTACATGTAGAAAGGCTAAATCTAAGGTTTTACCTCATGGGTTGTATATACCCTTACCAGTTCCTAGTGAATGATGGGTAGACATATCTATGGACTTTGTATTGGTTTACCTAGGACAAAAAGGGGTAGGGATTCAATTTTGTGGTAGTGGATAGGTTTAGCAAGATGACACATTATATTCCATGCCATAAAACTGATGATGCAACTAACATTACTGAATTGTTCTTAGGGGATAGTGTGCTTACATGGTGTTCCTAGAAGCATTGTGTATGATAGAGATGTTAAGTTTCGTAGTTACTTTTGGAAGGTTTTGTATGGGAAATTGGGTACTAAACTTTTGTTTTCTACTACTTGTCATCCACAAACTGATGGGCAAACTAAAGTAGTTAATAGGACTTTAACACAACTTTTGCGCACTGTTATACAAAAGAACTTGAAAACTTGTGGAAAATGTTTGCCATTCATAGAGTTTGCATATAATAGGACTGTGCATTCTACTATTTCTTATTCTCCATTTGAGATTGTTTATGGTTTTAATCCATTAACTTCTTTAGATTTAATGCCTTTACCTGTTGATGAAAGGAATAGTTTGAATGGGAGTAGGAAAGCTGAATTGATGAAGTCTCTTCATGAGAAAGTAAAGCTTCAAATTGAGCAAAAGAATGAAAAAGTTGATTCATAAGCAAACAAAGGGAGGAGGCGAGTTACTTTTGAACCAGGTGTTGGGTTTGGGTTCATATGCGCAAGGAAAGATTTCCAACCCATAGGAGAACCAAGTTGCATCCTCGGGGAGATGGGCCTTTTCAAATCCTTGAGAAAATTAATGGCAATGCTTACAAAGTGGACTTACCAGGTGAGTATAACGTTTTTGCTTCATTTAACGTTTCTGATCTTTCCTTATATGATGTAGGTGATGACTCAAGGTCGAATCCCTTTAAGGAAAGGGGGAATGATGAGAACCAAGCTGGTATTGGACTTCAAGATCCATTGCATGTTTCAAGTGGGCCTATTACAAGGTCAAGATCCAAGAAGATCAAAGAAGCTATGCAAGGATTGGTGCAAAGGACTTGGGTTGATTCTACAAGTCTTTTAAGCAATGTCAAGACATTCAAGTTGGGGAAGAACAAGACTTGGTCCATGTGATCCAAGCTTCACAAGATGGGCTTTAGAAGAATGCAAGGTGGCGGCATAAGGCTTACTGAAGTGGACCTGTTCATTAAATGAAATGGCAATGGTGGGGACCAATTCATTAAACTACATGGCGCCTATTAAATGAGTATTTGGGCTTATTTTAAGTCTTGTAATTAGTTTAGGCTTTTGGGCCTGACTTATGTAACATGTCTAATAAGCTTGTGGGATTACCCTCATTAAACTATTGGACATCTTTTAAATTTAATTAGGATTGGATTGAGCTTGTTCAGCCCATAGTTAAGCTTTCATTTAATTATGTCAGTAGGTTGGCCGAATTCCCTCGTTTAAATAGGTTTGGCCGAAATTCATCTTCTAGTTAGGTTAGCAAGCCTTGGCTGCTAAGTAGATTTATTTGCACTATGACTCTTAGGTAGTCAGCTAGGTTAACATAGGGAGGCTATAAAAACACATGTGTAGTCGCCTATACCAGTAACCATTAATCTATTGAGTTGATTTTATTCAAATGAGTGTTTCACTCTTTTTAGTTCTTGACAGAACTAGTGAACTTATAAAAGAAATCATTTATTTATGGTATTCTTCTTATCAAACTTAGGTTCTTGAAACAAGTGTTCTTGGGGTTTAGTTAGCTTAGCTTATCTAGGTTCTTTGAAACAAGATTTCTATAGGTTTAAGTTCCACTGCCTGCATATATATTGGCTTTCTTGGGGTTAGGGTAATTCAATTTGTTAGTGGGCTCAAAGGGTTTAACCCCTAGGGTTTACATCAGTGTTTAATGAGACCAATTTCTCATTCAAACATGATATCAATTGTGTGCATAATTATACACCGTGTATCTAGTTACAATAACTTACGTATTGGTATACGTATTTCGTATTTATACACACAAAATAATACATTGATATCCAACACTAACAACATAAACACGAGATAGAACAGCACATGAAATGGATTGGCTGTCATATCAACTAAGCTCTAAAAGTAGAGGTGCTCATGGGCCGGGCCATGGCCCGAAATTTTTTCTTCTTCTTTACCCAGGGCCGAGGTTACTGTTCACTCTATTTTAAAAAAATTAAAATTTTATTTTTTATTAATATTTTTATAATTAAATTTAAATAAAATAATATTATTTTAATAGTTAAACAGTGATCCGGGCCCGGCCGACCCGGATCACAAAATTCCCTGCCCAGGCCCGGCCCAGTACGGGCCGAGCCTCCTTGAGCAGGTCTAGCTGTAAGGTTATTTTATATGTTATTTTTATTTAATAATTATTTTCAAAAATTATTTGCATTTAATACATTATTTTTATTGAATTAAAAAAAATCATTAATTATATATATCACGTTTAGAGACAGATCATAGTGGAATTAAGAAAAACTTCTCTTCTTATATATTTCAATCTATTCTATATTTTTGTGACTGTTTTCAATGTTTTTTGCTTAACCATTTGAATTACCACTTGCCAACTATCATTACAAAGCTAAAATTGTTGTTAAGAGTTTTTTTAAAATATATTTACATATATTTTTGTCTTCATATGAATAATCTTAAACCTTTTGTGTTTTATCAAAATTTTGAGATAGTTCTTTCTTAATTTCTGTTATAATGCTATATAAATTAACTTGTCTTAACTGCTTATGAATTTTTTTTTTTTTTACAAAACTTGATACTTTCGCTTATTGAAATTTTATTATAAAAATTAAATTGATAATAAATTATTAATTTTATAAATGGCTAAATTTTATGTATTTTATAAATTTTTTATTTTTTATTAATAGACTATTTGTATATATCTTTTATATTAAAAAAATTTTAAAAAATATCTCCAAAAAATTTTTAAAAAAAAAATAATTTAAATTGACAAAATCAATATGAAGATCTGCCGTTGATCACGTTAATCGGTACACGAAGCACTTTTTATATTTTTCGTAGTTTATATTTGATTTGATGTTGTTGCTTTTATATTTTCTTTTTCAATAAATGTGTACTCTTAATTAAAATTGTAAAAGGAAAAAGAGTGATCCAACATTTTAGGTATATAATTGAAATTTATATTCTTTTAATTTCTCATCCAAGATATAGATAAAGAATGGTTAAAATATTATTTAAAAAAAAAAAAAAACTCTAAACTATTTTATTTTTAAGTATTTTATTATATTTAAATAAATTGTTATCTTTTCATTTGTATTTAAATAAATTTTATTTTAAATAAAATATTAATTTATGTTATGAGCTTAGTTAGATATAAATTAAAAATTAAGAGATTATTTGATACAAATTAAAAGTTAATAACTTATTTGAATGTAAATTAAAATTTAAAATTTTATTTGAATACAATAAAAATATAAAAATTTATTTAAGTAAATTCCTATGTCTTCGAGTTTCTTATTTTAAAATAAAAATATAGGAAATAAAGGTTAGGGATTTTTTGTTGTTTTTTTTACAAATAAATAAATTATTATTAGACAAATATAAGTTTGCCTTTTGACCATTTTTCTAGGATGACAGCGGATGGATATCTGCATTTTTTATTATTATCCGAATCCGTAAAATTGTTTAAAATTCGAATCCGCAAATTATCCGTATTTAATCCGCATATTACTATCCGAATTCGAATCCGAATTAAATAACATTATCCGTCGAATATCCGAATCTGCTAAAAATCTGAATTCAATAAATCAAATTTTTTTAAAAATAAAAATATAAAATCAAACAAAATTTATGTGTTTTACAAAATAAGTGGATTCGGATATCCGAATTCGCTATCCGAATCTACATAAGTAATGCGGATTCGAATAATAGATATCCGAGGTTTCATATCCGCATCCGCTCTGAATCCGCTGCGGATAGTAATTATAAAATTCAAATCCGATTTTTATCCAAATTCGCAAATTCAAATCCACAAAAAAAAAGTCGAATATCCGTGAATATCTGAAATCCGTATTTTAAATTGCCATCCCTAATTTTTCCTAAAATCTTCGAGTTTCTTATTTTTAAAATAAAAAGCTGTTTTAAAGATCAGCTCGGGCCTCGGTAGATTTGGGGTGTTTTTATCACAATATAGCTAAAAAAAATTATTTACCAAAAATACCGCTGTTTTGAGATTAATTTCCAAAATTCGCTTGCTTTAAAATCAGCTGGGAAATCACCATCCCCCATGACGATTTTCCAGCGTAAATTTAAAAATAAAATAAAATAAAATAAAAATCAAGGGAAATCGCCATGGAGGGTGAGGATTTGGTTTTTTTTTTTATCACGATATAGCTAAAAAAAATTATTTACCAAAATACCATTGTTTTTAGATTAATTCCCAAAATTCGCTTGTTTTAAAACCAGCTGGGAAATCGCGATCCCCCATGGCGATTTTCTAGCGTAAAATTTTCAAAAAATACCAAGAGAAATCGCCATGGGGGGTGACGATTTCCCTTGGTGGTATATATATTTTTAATTTTTTTACTTAAATTTTTAAAAAAAATTTGCAAATTTGTTTTTAAAATTTGTATTTTAATTTTAAAAATTACAAATTAAATAAAAAAATTTAAATTAAATTTTTTTAAAAAAAATTAAAAGTCCAACGGTATATTTCTTATTTAAATTTTAGATTTTATGAAATTGTTTTTTTAAAATTTTTTAGTTAAATTTTATTATATAACCTTCTGAAACAAAAAAATAATAATAAAATACAAAATCAAAATTTTCATTAAGGCAATGGTAACTTGACTGTTGCCTTCAAAATCCTCTCCCCCCCACACACACACCACTCTTCTATAAATAACCCTCCTCATTTTCTACAACTTATTTTAATTTTCTTTATTCTTTCTACAATCCACAACATTTTGGTTGACCTTTTTCCCTGAGGTCCATTTCATTATGAATACGACTTGATTTTTGCTGACCATGTGGATTTCTTTGCATTTCTTGATCGGGACAAACTTCTGGACCATCATATTGAGGCCAATAACCTTTATTTACAACTGCTTCGAACTCATGTCTATAAACATTCAATATAGTTTCCAGTCTATAGACATTTTCCACATATTGCATGCAATCTACATGGACATATGCACAAGCAGTAACTACATGTGAACAAGGGAACCTTTGTGCTTGAAACTTCCCACAGTCACACCACATGTCACTAAGCTTGACTTTGTACTTCATTACAGAAACACCCTCTTGTGGATCAACTAACTCTTCAATTAGAAAAGATTGATTTGCTCGCGTAAAATTAAGAACAAAGTGGGAGTTAGCTTTCCTGCGATTTCCTTACATAGTTTGTTTGTTACAGATCTCACATATAAAATTTAAATAAGAAATCAAAATTTTTATTTATATAAAATTTAAATAAGAAATAAAAAATTTTATATAAAAATTTAATAATAAATATAATTTTCTTTTTAAAATTTTAATAATAAATAAAATTTTATTTTTTATAAAATTAAAAAATTTAATATATATATATATTAAAAAGAATAAAAAAAACAAATCAAGATAATTTTTTTTATTTAATTTGCAATTTTTAAAATTAAAATACAAATTTTAAAAACAAATTTACAATTTTTTTTTTTTTTTAAATTTAAGTGAAAAAATTTAAAATATATATATACCACCAAGAGAAATAGCCATCCCCAATGGCGATTTCCCTTGGTGTTTTTTGAAAATTTTGAAAATTTTACGCTAGGAAATCGCCATGGAGGGTGGCGATTTTCCAACTAGTTTTAAAACAAGCAGATTTTGAGAATTAATCTGAAAACAACGGTATTTTGGTAAATAATTTTTTTAGCTATATTGTGATAAAAAGACCTGGCGATTTCCCTTGGTGTATTTTTAAAAAAAATTAAAATACACCAAAAGGAATCGCTACCCCCATGGTGATTTTTCTTGGTCATAATATTTTTTTTTTGGTATTTTAGGTTGGGAAATCGCCACCGAGGGTGGCGATTTCCCAACTACAATTCTTCAATGGGAAATCCCCACCCACGGTGGCGATTTCCCAACCTTTATTTATTTATTTTTTAATTTTATTAAATAATATATTTTAGATAAAAATTATATAATTTTTAATTTTAAAAAATAAAAATAAAAATTTAAATAACAAAATTTAAAAGATAACAATTTACAAAAAATTCAAAAATTATATTCGTAATTAGGCTTGCTCATGGGCCGGGCCGCGACCTGGAATTTTTCAACTTCCTTGCCAAGGCCCGGCTCATTGGCTCGAATTTAATTATTTTAATATATAAATAGTGATCCGGGCCTGGCCGGACGGGCTGCCCGGCCCATGAGTAGGTCTATCCGTAATGCCAATCGAATTCTTTCAACTTGTATTCGTAATGAATGAACCTTCGGGAGAAAGACCAACCAAAGTGTCGTATTAGTCCGGGCTTGGACAAGTGTTTTTGTAATTTTATTAAATAATAAAATTTAAATAAAAATTATATAATTTTTAATTTTAAAAAAATTTAAATAACAAAATTCAAAAAATAACAATTTACAAAAAATTCAAAAATTATATTTGTAATTAGACCTGCTCATGGGCCGGGCCATGACCCAGAATTTTTTCAACTTCTTTGCCCAGGCCTAGCCCGAATTATTATTTATTAAATAAAAAAAATATTTAAATTTAATTATAAAATATATAAAAATATTTTTTTAATAGTGAAACGGGCTTTCGGATCGGCACGACTCGAAATGGGCTTGGACAAGGGAAAATATTTTGGGTCACGGCTCGGCCCATGAACAGGTCTAATTACGAATATAATTTTTTAATTTTTGGTAAATTGTTATTTTTTTAATTTTAATTTTATAAAATTAAAATTTATATAATTTTTATTTAAATTTTATTATTTTATAAATTAAAAAAATAAATAAATAAAGGTTGGAAAATTGCCACCGTAGTTTGGGCAAGCAAATGTGGTGTTGATACCATACATGGGTCCGGCCCGGCCCATGGACACTTCTGCCACATGGGATAAAAATTAATAAATCTTTATTTTTTAAATTTATAAATTATATACTTTTTATTTAAATTTTATTATTTACTAAAATTAAAAGAATAAAAAAAAAAGTGAAATTTTATTTTGGGAAATCGCCACCAACAGTGGCGATTTCCCAATGTAAAAAATTAAAAAAATTTAAAATTGTAGTTGGGAAATCGCCATGGCCCATGCCGATTTCCCAATTTAGTTTAAAATAAAAAATAAAATTTACCATTGGAAAATCGCCATGGCCCATGGCGATTTCCCAACTGGTTAAAAAATAGCGGATTTTGAGAAATAATTTGAAAACAGCGGTATTTTGATAAAAAAAAAATCAATTATATTAAGATAAAAAACCCGCTGAACTCAACAGGTTGAAAGTGATAATTTAGTTTTTTTAACTTTGATTTAAAATAGAGGTTAAAAGAGATGAATTATTATCTACTATTATGAAAATTGAGTTTTTGTTAAAGAATTTTGTTGTCCTATGTTATTATTTTTTATGGGTATTTATGACTTTTCACAAAGAGTCATAGGGAATTTTAAATTTAGTTTAAAGATTTTGTTGTCCTATTTTATTATTTTTTATAAGTATTTTTGACTTTTCGTAAAAAGTTTATAGGGACTTAAAGAATATTTTTTTTAATGTTCAAGATTTGTTTATCCTATTTTGTCTTTTATTTGGAGCAAAAATTTATTTTTAGGGCAAAAAATTAATAAATATATTATTATTAATAAATATATATTCCAAAAAAGTATTTTTTTCCTTAGGTCGATTTAGAATCCATATCCGATCCGCTTGGGAAAAAAGTTAAAAAAATTATTTTATTAATTATTTTTTATTTTAATTTTAAATTATGTATTTAAAAGGGTTAGTTCGCATGTTGACTCGCGAGTCGATTTAAGATCCATACTCGATCCGCTCGGAAAAAAAGTAAAAAAAAAATTATTTTACTAATTATTTTTATTTTAATTTAAATGATGAATTTAGAGTGATTGATCCGCACGTTAATTCACGAGTTGATTTAGGATCCGTACCCGACCGGTCAAGAGCCGGGCTACCCGTCCAGTCCCGAAGGCCCGTCCATATTTGGGAGGGCTTGGACAAAAATATTAGGCCCGAAAAATGAGCTTGGACAAAAAAAATAAGACCCGTTTAAAAAATGGGCCGAGCTTTGGCTCCAACATTCAAGGTCCGAGCCTAACCCGACCAGGGCCGTTTTCTAATTAAACAATATATTATTTTATTTATATATATTATGTAATTTATGTCATATAAAGATTAAATATATATAATATTATAGTGTAAATATTAAAAAAATATGTTAAGTTGTCTATGTTTAAAAACTTAATAAAAGAAAAAAAAATATAAAATCACTAAAGATTAAATAATAAAAATATATATTTAAAAAGAAATAGAAAAAAATAATATGAGTGGGTCTAAACTGGTTTGAACTATCCATTTACAAATATGGGTGGGCTTGGACAAAATTTGATACCCATATTTCGGGTCGGGCCGAGCTTTGTCAAGTAAATATAGTGTTGATACCATACATGGGCTCGGCCCGAACCCGGCACGGCCCATGTATACCTCTAAGAATAAAATACAAACCACAATTTTATTTTCTTATTTATTATTTTTTACCTCCTATAAATAAAAATATACAGTATAAAATAATATCTAAATATTTTTCAAAAATACATATAAATAACATTTAAAAATACATTTGTATTATGTAATTTATAAATAAACAATGATCATAAATTTAATTTTCATAATTAAAAAAAATTATATTTAATATTATTACAATTTAAAAATAAAACATATAAATAAATTATTATTATTTTATAAAATATAAATTAAAATTATATTATTAATTAATTAAAAAAATTAAAAATATCCCGCGAAGCAGGATTTTTTTCTAGCTCTATATATGCTTTTGAGTTCGGTTAACGGATGCATAAAGATACTAATTAAAAATTATTTAATTATTATTTTATAATTTTATAATTTTTCTTATATTTATTATATTTATTGAATTGATGATAAAATAATACATCAATTATATATACTTTTATAAAATATAATTTTAATCAGTATCATTAAATACTAATTAATTTTTTTATTAAATTTTTAAAATTTTTTAAGTAAAATTTTATTTCGTGTTTTTTATTTACCATACATATTAATTATTAATCATTTTAAATATATATCTTAAAAGAATATGGACAACTCTTTAATTTTGTTAATTCATTAACGATGTATTAATACGAGATGAATTTTTTACCAAGGATTTCATTAAATTTGTTTTTTTTTTTTATAATATATTTTATTATTTTTTACAAATTGTTTAAATATTTATGTTTTATTTTAAATTTTATATCATTTGAAATTAATGTTTATCTATGATTATAATTTTATATTATTTGAATATTATTTTTAAATATCGTAGAGTAGCATGGGACGTTCAATTAATATATTAAGTAATTTATATATGTTATTCTTTCAGTTTTTTATTTTTTACCTATTTATTTTTAATTTTATCATCTCCTTTTATTTTGAATAATTATTATTTTTTCGCAATAATAAGGAAAAAGAAAAAGTGATTACGAGACAGTCGAAGTTTGACTTTGACCAATCTCTTTCTTTTTATCTTTTTATCCAAAAGGTTTATTTTTTTTAGAAGTATATAAAAAATAAAAAGGAGAAAAATAATTTTCCTTTTTTGTTACTAGTTCAGGGAAAAAGAAAGTGCTTGCATTACACGCTCCAACAGAAGCGCGTCATGAAAAAAGAAAGCAACCGACTGGGCCCACATCGTCATTCGTCACGCTAGGCTGCATGGTCACGTGAAAAGGAGCAGGGATGAGAAGGGTCCCCCGAGTCCGCATCATCTTTTGCTGGACACGCACACTTGCAGAAACACAGAACGATTAATTAGGTTTTTTTTTTTTTCGAGTCTTTGGGGGGTAACGGGGGATCTCGCACGTACGCTGAACTTTGACACGTGTGATAAAACCTTCGTTTCTCATTGGATAGTCATCGACAGAGACGGTTACTGAACCGATAGCAAAGACAGTGGACACGTGGCAAACTAACATTTACGTCACACTTTGGTCACGCAGAGAGAGAGGGAGTCTGGGAGAGAGAGACCTTCAAAGTAACGCTTAACGTGTTGCTTTGTCTTTAACTTTTTTTTTTTTTTTTTTCTTTGGCCAATCTGCTTTGTCTTAACTAATTAACTTAAATTTTGTCGCTCCTATTATCTTTATTTATCCGTTTTTAACTTAAATTTTGGCTATTTTTTCTTCAAAGGAAGCAAATTTATTTTCAATTATAAAGTTATAATATATTTAAAATAAATTGAAGTATATCTATCATGATAATTTCAATAAAATTAAATAAAATTTATTATTTTGTTAGTTTGTTTGCTTTTTATTGTTATTTATTGTTTTTGTTTGATGTCAAATACAATAGAAAATAGCATATGACATGTTAAATTGTCATTTCCAACTTTAATTTAATTATATATTTTAATTTTAATATATTATATTATATTATTTTTATTTAAAATAAATCAATTATTATTATTTAAAAAAATTTAAATTTATTTTAAAATTAATATATAATTAAATTAAAGATAAATTTAAAATATTTAACATGCACTTGAATTAAAATTTAATTCAATAATAATTAAAGATAATTTTAAAACTAATTAAAATTTTATTATTTTATGATTAAAATAATTTTAAGTAAAAAATAAATAATTAATAAAAAATATAATTAATTTTTTATTTAAAATAAATTTAAAAATAATATTTTAAGTGTCAATATATTTATTGTGAAACTTTAGAGGTAAATGAATATTTTTTTTAATTAAAAAGGAATAAGTGTTTTTTTTTACAAAGGTAAATATATTTTTTAATTATTATTATTTACCTCTACTTTAAAAAAGTGAAATTAAAAATATCAATGATTGGTGGCAAACTTGTAAATTGCAAAGAGATCAAGGGCAATGATATCCAATCAGTGCAGTTTTAGGCTGACTACCTCGCAAGTCCGTGCTAAGCACTAATTCATTTCATGCTTCCTGCTCAATTCATCATTTTTTTTATCTTCTTCCCGGGTTTTCAACTTTTTCACAACCAGAAACCCAAACCCAAAACCATTCCCGGTTTCCCGGTCGGTTTCCGGTCCACCCATTAATCCGCCGATCCAAATCCACCTCCAACTAGGTCCCATCAACTCATCTTTTACACTTTCCCACCAATCACCCGCCGTTAAACGTTGCGTTTAATATCTCTAACGTCGATCTAAAACTTAGAAACTGAAAACTCCTTCGCCGATCATTTTTGCAGTTGAAACGGCGCCGTTGCAGCTTAAATTTATCAGTTTTAGCTCATCTTCCGCTTAATTCACCAGACACTCAATTCTTATTGTTTTTCCTTTTCTTGCTTCCATTTTGTTTTTCATTAATTTTTACTCAAATTCTATTCATTTTTTTAATTATCTTTCTTCTTAATCAAACAATAAAATTTGCTTTACTAAACAAATCTAGCATCGATTTATTTTTCTTCGTTCTGAAATGACGTCGGGGACCAGGTTGCCGACATCATGGAAAGAAAGAGAGAATAACAAGCGGAGAGAGCGGCGGAGGAGAGCAATAGCAGCGAAGATCTTCTCCGGACTTCGGATGTACGGTAACTATAAGCTTCCGAAGCACTGCGATAACAATATAGTTCTCAAAGCTCTTTGTAACGAGGCCGGTTGGACTGTCGAGCCCGATGGCACTACTTATCGTGAGGTAAATTACTATTCTTCCCTTTAACTCTTTTCTCCTTCAATTTTTTGTTTTTTTATTTTATTAATAATTGTTATTAGGAAAAAATGAAAATAAAAAAAATAAATGCAGATGGAACAGTTAATTTTTTGTTTGGAAATGAAAATTCGCTAAAATTTTGCGTTTAGTATTTACTAGTTCGTCTAAAGTTGCTTTGATTTTATTTTATTTGTAATTTTTGAAATATCGGAAGCAATGAAAAATTGCTTTTCCGGTGTATTTTAGCTCGACGAAGATCGTAATATTTGAAACTTTACTCTTTTTATTGATTTCTTTCTCTGGTTTATTTTAGCACGACGAAGATCGTAGTTATTAATGTAGTAATAAGAAATTAATAATCAAATGAAAAGGAAAATCAAATAAAATATAATCGTGGTCTGTGTGCTAAATTGTGCTGCTGTTTGTGGTGCACGTTAGTCTTCGGAATTGTCCACGTTGTGCTAGCATACGCCGATTCTGGCGGGCGAATGCTGAATCAAACCAGCTGGAAGATCTGGTGCTAACATGCACGGCTTGTACCGGCTCATGATAGCAGCATTAGTTTTTTTTCTTTCGGCTGACAATATATAGTCACCTCGTGTTTAGATTCTTTTCACTGCTTTTAATTTTTTCTTATTTTTTGAAGTAATAGTATTTGTTTTTGGTAAAGACTATTACGAGAACTTGTTTGGTGAGAACCAAATGAGAATTTTTTTTTATTTTCGATAAACGTGTAAAAAATAAAATAAAGTTATTAGTTAAAGAGAATTATAAAAATAGTAGAAATAATTTATTTATTCATAAAAAAGTAATAATGAAAAGGAATTATGTATTCTTACATGATGAATTAATAAAAATAATTAAAGAAAATAAAAGATTAAAAAATAATTAGATTTGTGATTAGATTTGTTCACGAGTTACATCACTTGTCAAGCTTATTAGTATAGTCGATTTAACCCATGATATTATTTTATAAATAAATAACTAAATAAATATTTTAATTTAATTTTAAAATATTAATATAAAAATATTTTTAATTAAATAAAATTTGAATGAACTATTGAGTCAAATTTGATTTCAAATTTAAATTTTAGAGGTATCGATCAAGTGTGATGCGATTCGAGTTATAAACATCTTCAATCAGTCAATTTCTAAATCAAAGTTTTTTTTCTTACTTTTTATATTTCTTAAGACAATATCTAATAAGCGGTCAAAGTATTTTTCAGATCCTTATACTTTAGAGTCTGGTGTAAATTAGTCCATGTACCAAAATTGTAAGTAATTTGATCCATTTACTTTTAAAATAGAAGCAAATAAGTAAAATTATTAACATCCATAATAGTTTCTGTTAAAAAGCTGACTAAAAAATTTGACATGTTCAAAAATGATGATGTGTCATAACACATCTAACATGGCACTAAAAAAAATATATTTTTTAAAGCTGACATAGAAATTAACAGGGATTTAAATAGCGGCCGCAACGTGACGCTACGGCCGCTATTTAACGGTTGCGGCTCCCTCCGCCGCCGATATTCGCGGCCGATATTTACCGCAATTGATTGCGGTAACATTCATTACGTCCGCAACCGCGATAAATACAACGCGACCGAAAACGCGTCCGCGACCGCAATTTAAATCCCTGGAAATTAATTAAAAATAAAAACATCAAAATTTTCCTATTGGACAATATGATTTCACGAAAAATTGAAAAGCATCTTAGTTACCCCCTAATACCCATTTCACGAAAAAAAATGAAATTTATCTTACACAAAAAGAAAAAAAAGGAAAAGGAAAAGCATTTGAAATAAGTAACTCAAATGCTTATTAGATATTGTCTTAACAAACATAAAAAGTAAGAAAAAAAACTTTGATTTAGACATTGACTGTTGGAAGATGTCTATAAATCGAGTCGCATCACACTCGACCGATACCTTTAATATTTAAATTTGAAATCGAATTTGGCTCAATAGTTCATTCAAATTTTATTTAATTAAAAATATTTTTATATTAATATTTTAAAATTAAATTAAATTAAAATATTTATTTAGTTATTTATTTATAAAATAATATCATGGGTTGAATCGATTATACTAATAAACTTGACAAGTAGTGTAATTCGTGAACAAATCTAATCACAAATTTAATTATTTTTTAATCTTTTATTTCCTTTAAAATATTTATATTTATTAATTCATTATGTAAGAATACATAATTTCTTTTCATTATTACCTTTATTATGAATAAATAAATTATTTCTACCCTTTTTATAATTTTCTTTAACTAATTATTTTATTTTACTTTTTATACGTTTATCGAGAATAAAAAAAGGTTCTCATTTGGTTTTCACCAAACAAGTTCTCATTGTAGTCTTCACCATTTTTTTTGTACGTTAGATCTGGTCAGCCTTAGGGATGTAATCGAGATGAGCCAAGAAGTTTGAGCTTGAGCTCGACTCAAAATTCGAGACTCAAAGTTTAGCTCAAGTTCGATCGAGTTTTACTTTTAAAGTTTGAACTTGATTCGAGATAAAAATTGAATTTTTCGAGCTCGTTCGATTAGGCTCAATTACTTGATAAAAATGAGCTCGATTCTCATGCTCGACTTCAAACTCGATTATTTGTGCTCGAGTTCGAATTGAGATTTTTCAATACTAATTAAAAATAAAAAAATATATATTAAAATAAAAAAGCTTGATTAGGTTCGCAAGCTACTCGAGTCAAGCATTAGGATACTCAAATTTGGCTCGCTCGTGAGCTCGAATTTGAACTCGACTCGACAATGAATGAGCTTAATTCGAGCTTTTTTTGAGTCGAACCCGAGTAGCTTGCGAGCACAAGTATTTCGTTTATATCTTAGTCAACTTTTATTTTTATTTTTATATAATATATTTTTTAGTTTTTACTCCTCACATTAGCCAACAAGTGAGGCGTGAAGTACCAAAGAAAGTTCTTCTCTTTCTTTGATGACTATATAGCGGTTAAAGTATGTAGATAGTATCATAGTGCCTATATTATAGTCAAAAGTGCATTTTAGTCTTTATACTATAGAAGTGAGTAATTTAATCTTTATACGTTTGAAATTAGTGTAAAGAAGTAAAATTGGTAACTGTATTAATGGAAAACCATTTAAATGCTGAGGTGGACATGTGAAACTGACAGAATAGATGACTTGGAAAAAAAATAATGACGTGTTAAATTTTTTTGCTCAGGTGGAATTTAGAAACTGACAAAATAGATGACTTCGTAAGTTTTTACGGGTAAGGGAGGGATTTGGGTAAAAAAATCATGTTTTTTTAAATTCCATTTGAGTAAAAAAATTTGATACATTATCATCTTTTTTTTCAAGTCATTTTTTCTGTCAGTTTTACATGTCCATGTCAGTATTTAGACGGTTTTCCATTAACACTGTTACTAATTTTACTTACTTGCATTAATTTCAAATGTACAGAAATTAAATTACTCACTTTTATAGTACAGTGACTAAAATACACTTTTGACTATAGTATAGAGACTGTTTAAATATTTAGCATTGCATTATGAGAGAACATGGGACTGATCATCAAAATCAAAATAGGCATAGATCTCGAGAAAAAGACCCATCTGCCCTTGTTAAAATGATGATTGATGAGGGTAGTTTTGGCATCATCTGAATTTTATAGTGAGGTCTGATATTATTTTTACACTTTTTAATTGCCAAGTAACAAGGGTCCTTTTTTAGGGATTTTGCACAGTTTCCCACTTTGGCGACAACTTTCAATTTAGTTGCCAATGGGTTTTTCATTTTTTTGGGTATTTTTGTTTTATTTTGTGGGGATTGGAGTTCAATTATTAGAGTCTTAGGGGTAATTTTGAGTCATTGGGAAGGTTATTTTAGCTTTTTGGTTGTTCATTTATGATTCAAGATTTAGCAAAATTGAATGGATTAATAATATAGGAAAAATGTTAATCAATGTCTAGTAATACTGATTAAGGTGATATTTAAGAAAAGAAAGGCGCAATTAATGAATTGTTTTTTCTTAAATTCAGTAAAAGTAATACACTGAATGCAAAATTTGTTTCTAAAATAATAATTAAATAATTTTTAACCAATGCTTATTTACGTCGAATCCTCTAATTTAGTAGTACCATTAACAGTCTCCTAATAATGAGTCAATTTAGTAGATGTGTAACTTCGGGGAAGATTTTAGATTGGGTAGTTTAAATGGGAAAATTTAGTGCACAGTCAAAATTCATTCTTCTGAGAAATTAGAGTACCTTTTAATACGGGGTTAGCAAGTTTCTTTGAGATGAAATCTTGACTTGAACCATTTTAAGACGAGGGAAAGGGAAAAGAAACCTAGGTACGCACGTCCTATGTTAGGATTTTACAGGTGATTTAGCACCTGAAAGGTGGTCCGGCCACCTTTTTTTTTTTGGTTTGCGTAACTGTTTTTATTACCACTTCTTAGACAACTTATTACCACAATTTAGCTTGTTTTTGAAGTTCTTAGCTTGATTACTCTACTAAGCAAAGACTATATAGTTAATAAGTAAGGCCTACTATTTTATAGAAGTTTGAATCAGGTGGACTATTTCTAAGACTGCAGCTTATAGGGAGAAGTTGAGGTTATTATCATGTACAAAACAGTTGATGGTAATTGAGGATAAATTTGTCAAAGTATTCCTAAATAAGTATGCATTTTTTTTATCAAAGCACATAGATGATGTGTGTCTGAGATGAGGTTTTCAAGGGAGATATTGTGAGTTTGATATGTGAAGTGGTGGAATAACTATGTGTAATATGATGCAATTATCAAGCTCAATTCAACTAATGATATTCATAGTTGAAATGATTTAAGATGGAAAAGAAAAATGAAGGTGCGAATATGATGATGTCCTAGTTTGTTGGAATAAATGACACTCATAAGAACTCAAATTACATGCGTAATCAAATGCTGGAACCATTTATGGTTTTCTGAGCTGCTATTTATTTAAATTTCTTATTTCCAGAATTGAGCATACTAGGCTTGCAGTAATGGTATTTGATCTGTTGCATCTGCTTTTAGCGCACTGATAACTATCTAATTTCTGCAGGGTTGCAAGCCTGTGGAGCGCATGGATATAGTAGGTGGATCTGCAACAGCGAGCCCCTGTTCATCTTACCACCCAAGCCTTTGTGCTTCTTACAACCCAAGCCCTGCATCATCATCCTTTCCGAGCCCAGCTTCATCTTCGTATGTGGTTAATCCCAATGGTGATGGGAATTCTCTTATCCCATGGCTCAAAAACCTCTCCTCTGCATCCTCATCAGCGTCCTCTTCCAAGCTTCCCCATATCTATATTCATGGTGGTTCCATCAGTGCTCCTGTCACCCCTCCATTGAGCTCACCAACTGCCCGAACCCCACGAATCAAAACTTACTGGGAGGACCAGTCTACTCATCCAGGTTGGAGTGCACAACAACACTCTTTCCTGCCTTCTTCAACTCCACCTAGCCCTGGTCGCGGGATTGTTCCTGGCCTAGAGTGGTTTGCTGGGCTCCGAATCCCTCATAGTGGGCCAACTTCTCCCACATTCAGTCTTGTCTCCTCAAACCCCTTTGGCTTCAAGGAGCAAGTTTTAGCTCGTGGAGGATCCTGCATGTGGACTCCGGGGCAAAGCGGGACATGCTCTCCTGCAGCTATTGCAAGGTCCGATCATACAGCTGATGTTCCAATGTCTGAAGTTATTGTTATTCCAGATGAGTTTGCATTTGGAAGCAATACAACAGGGCTAGTAAAGCCATGGGAAGGAGAGAGGATTCATGAAGAATGTGGATCAGATGACCTAGAACTCACTCTTGGCAGTTCCAGTACTAGGTGAGTAGGTAAACTTATTGAATAGATAGCTAAAATTTACTACTCTTTTACTTGTGCCATATTTTGCTGCAGATAAAGCAATCTGTGGGAACTTTGATTCCATATTTGTGCTCTCAGAATAAAGGGAACAAAAGGGATCAAGGTAAGCATGAGCAGTTGCTCGGTCTTGTTTTAGTTTTTATTTAACTTCTGAAATTTTTACTCTAAAAATGTGTTTCTAAGCAAGGTGGTTTTATAGCCTCGCTTTCAGCCCTTGTCTATTTAAATCTTAATTTTCCTGAAAAGAAAGAACTGTTATACTTGTATGATTGTTGTCTTGTCTTTAGTTAATTAGGTTTGGCATTGAAAGAAATGCATGCCTCAATGGCTGGTCAATTGTACTGTCTCTTAATGGCCAAACCTTTTTGTGAAAATTAGGATAGGGTTGGACTGTTACCATTTCCTTTTATACATACTTGACATTATAATTTTGCCATGCTTCTTTATCAAAGTCCAGTTTTTTTTTTTTTTTTTTCAATCCTTGTTTATTCTTTTGCTAATATTTTAAGAAAGAAGCACTTTAAAAGACAAGGACAATTGTTATGGACCAAACCACAATAATTTTTTTTTTGATACAAAAAAGATCGCAATTTAAAAGGGGTTGCAGGTATTGGGATTTGAACCTCAGACCTATTGGATGTCACTTTTTAAAAATGATTGTATAAATCAATTGAACTAAGATCTGGATTCAATCACAATGACTTTTGCTAATGAAACTCTTGAAATTTGGATTGGGGTTATAGGGTTATGTTTCTTTGATTTGAATGGCTGTTTTTTACTATCGGATGTGGATGATCCAAAATCATTGGGGATTGGGGAATATGGCCCCCATTTCCCTTTTCAACTTGGAGAATTTCAACCATTGCTCTGCTTAATCAATGGAAAATGTGGGGAAAAAATCCCTTATCGGGCTGTCATGTTGATTCAACCATCAATTTTAGCACCTATTGCATTTTTTGGAGTATTGCTGGTGTGCTTTACATAAATGGTTCAGCAAACTAAAGAGTTGCATATGGATATTGAGTGGAATTATCTATCATTTGCTTATATTTATTTATTGTCATATTCATTTTTATTGTCTTTAATAATGGAGAAACTTGTAATGGCAGTTTTTTTTCAAAGAAAGTTCATTTTTAAATAAAATGAAGTAATATTTTGAGTCTATATTAATCTGTTGAAGGGAATTTCAACGATTATTTTTTTTATAAAGAAATGTCACTTTCGTTTTCAAAGAATAATATGAATTCTTATATGGAAAAATCTTTCTAAATTACGTTAAATTGTTGGGAATTTTTTTTTTAAAAAAAATTATTGTGATGAGGATTTTTATTTTGTTCTTAAATAAAGTGATTTTAAAAAAATATATATATTTAAAAATAAAATGTATTAAGGGATTTCTTAAAATATTAAAACTAAGGCCATTCTTATTAAGATTAAAAAGATGAAGCACGATTAATTAGTGTCGTTTTCACGGATGTTATGTAGTGTTAATATTTTTTCATGTATAATCGTATTTTCGAACTCAATCTGATTTTATATTTTTATAAATAATTTTTTTTTAATAAATCTTAATTAATTTTAAAATTATATTAAAAAAATAAATTTTATACGTGATCAATTATATTTAATCAATAATTTTGATAACAAGTAGACGACTCATTTTTTTCATGTATAACAATCGAGTTTTTCTCTTAAACGAAAATCTCGTTCCAAACATTTTGACGACTACATTGAAGAAACGACCCAAAAACACTACTTATAAGGCTATAACAAAAGTTGGATGGTCGAAACAAAAATTTAGCAGAGTCAATTGACCCCACTCAATAAAATATAAGGTGACTTAAGCCACATACTACAACCGTGAATCAGCTTTGGCAAGAAGGACCGGACCATTAGTCGGGAATGTTCCTGGGATGCACAGGTTCAATTGGAACCTTGGATTTTC
Organism: Fremontodendron californicum; assembly: GCA_030761205.1. Classification (NCBI taxonomy): domain Eukaryota; kingdom Viridiplantae; phylum Streptophyta; class Magnoliopsida; order Malvales; family Malvaceae; genus Fremontodendron; species Fremontodendron californicum. The sequence continues at coordinate 3,678,361 of JAULJL010000045.1, forward strand.
TTTGGGGCAAGATTGCATGTTGTACACGAATCAAGTTCAAAAAACCATTGGAAAATAGTTCATGGAGTTTTTTTGCACATTCGGATGGGGTTTTCTAATACCTGTTTGGAGCTTTGATAGCTAGCTAGCTAGGCATGGAAACACAATTCCTACGGTCGGATCGTGGTTCGAATTTTTTTGAGATCCTTTATTTAAGTTCGGTCCAAAAATTTATTTTACTGTTTAAAAAAAATTAAAAAAATATTATATTAATATTTATATTTTTATAATTAATAAAAAAAATTATTAATAAATAGTAATTTGGATCAGATTGGATCGGTCCTAATTAAAAAAATTTATATTCAAATCCGGTCTAACATGAACTGCATAGATAACCTAATCCATAAACAAGTTTACTACATGTATATGTAATAGTGATTATTTTACAAATACTGCTTTATTTTTATTGATTGAACCTTTCTTGCTTGCAAGTTACAAGTTTCAATTTTAGTTTTGGTCTTTCTCCTTTGTGCCGACTTAATTTTATTATTTTTCTTTTTTTAACTATTTAGTATTCTAAAAATAGTTCATTGGATAAAATCTAATTCATAATAATTTGTATAATATTTTTTTGACCTTTGAGTTCCTCCTTTCCACCCTCTAATTCTCCAAATAGATAACCTAAACACTTTAATGTTTTAGTCTTTAAAATTTTAACTTTTTGAATACAAAAAAAAAATTGTTCATGTAAAAATAAAGATGAAATGACTTTTTTATATTATGTCTTTCTTTATTATTGCATAGTTTTAAAAAAAAATTAAACAAAAATCTTTTATCATGTAAATGTTATAATTTATTTATTTATATTTAAAAATGAATACATGTAATCTCATTTTTATTTTTATTTATTATCTCTTTTTTTTTATTCATATATATTTATATAGATATGAATTAAGTTTTTTTTGGTATGATTGAATATTGTGTTATCAATATATTTTGTTAGTTTAAATTTTAACTCTATTTATGAATAATTATCATTAGTCAAAGAGATCAACTTGCAGATATTTTTATTTTTTATTTATAAAAATAATGACACTAAATATGATCATCATCTATTTCTATCCCTAGTATATTTTGAATTCTGAAATTCATTCAAAAAAACTTTAAAAAACTGAATCTAATGAGATTGATATTGTTTCATTAGAAAGAGATCCAAGATTTAGGGATATTTTGCTATCCATCTTTTATGAAGTTTAATTTGATCTAATTGAAAAAAAATTCTGGCTCCGTTCTTGTTAGAGGTGTTCATGGTCAGGCCGGATTTAAGTATGGCATCAACACTATATATACTTATCCAAACTCGACCCGGCCCCGAAATATCGGTTTAATATTTTTGTCCAAACTCTTCCAAAGATCAGACGAGCCTCGAGTTTAAAGGAATAGCTCGTCTCTTGAACAGGTCTAGTCCTTGTACACAAGAAAGATAAAAACAGATTCTACTTCAACATTTTTCATTACTCAGTTGGCTATGGAACCATTGGCTTAAGCATTGCCAATGTCATTCTTGGGGTTTCATATGGTACAATTTTGGATAAAGACTTGGCCTCAATTGACCTATATTGCTGCAATCTCATTCTTGAGAACCTTTGCCCTCGTCTTAGAAGGGGTGGCTTGAAGCATCAAATAGTTGCCTAAGGAAACATTTAAGCTTTGCTCTTTTAGATTCTTTTGAGGTCTTTGCCTTTTGTTTTGTTTTTCATTTCACTTCTTTTGTGTTTTTAGGAAAATTATTACCAATATTGACAAGAATTGTTCTTATATATAATTTACAGCTATAAATGTGTTATGTGTGAACATTTTTTACAGACATCTATATAAAGATTAAATTAATTTTTTTTTTCTTTGGAAAAGAAACAAGATCCACAAAGAAAGGCTTAATTCACATCCGAATTAACCCTAAGTATTGATAAAGGTAATATTTGGTATGGAGTAATCACCTCTAAATCTGTATATGATGATATATATAAAGGAGGGATCCATTTATATTAGTGTAAAATTAAATTAGTTTTATATACTTTCGTAACTTTTTATACGATTTATATTTGTTAAATCCGATCATCGTATTTCAAGCTCAATTTACGTAGATCATGCATGTCGAGTTTTGAGTAAATTAAAAATGTCTAACTATTTGTTTGATAAGCTCATAAAATATACATTTTATGCATTTCTACCTTTAGTTTTTGTTATGTTTTCGATCTTTATCTTGTTTACTTATAATATATTTTTGAATTTTAGGTACAATAAGGAGAATGAAGTCAAAATATGTCAATAATGATAGTAAAGAGCTTACAAAATCATAATCACAAGATGGAAGAAGACTTGGGAGTCAAAAATATCAATTTTTGGTTGAAAAGCAATCAGGCAATTTGACCTCCGGAGCTTGTTGTAAGGAAAACGTGATGTTAGAGTCTTTATTTGAAGAAACTTCCTATTTGACTTTTAAAGTTGACTTGATTATCTTTCCAATGATATATTATGGGCCCAAATCGGATAAGAAATGAGCATTTAAAATGGCGCTAGAAGATCTCCCTAAAGAACCGTGCGGCCAGAAAAACCCTAATCGCAAATCTGAAAAAAGAAAAAAAAACGTGATTTTTGCACCTCCAGGCTTACTTGTGCGGCAAAGACTTATTCTCAGGGTTTTAAAGCTCTATAAATATCATCTTTTGAGCCACAAACTAGACATCTTTTGAGGAGACTCAAGGGATCATCATTCTTCTTCTTCTCCATTCTTTTATTTTTCTTTTTAGTTTTATGTATATATTATCCATGCTTATGTTATGCTAAACTTCTTTTGGTTAAGGGTGATTTCAAAGCCCTAGACATGTTATGTAATTAATTTTCAGAATCTATCTATCATTATTTTCTATCATAGTTGCTTATGTTCTTCCATTAAAATTGTTCATGATGATGTTTTGATTTGTTTAGGTGGCCAACTAGATAAATCTTGATAATTGTCTAATGCTAGTTTAAGAGTCTTGATCCGTGTAATTGTCTTGATTTCCTATTCATAAGTAGAAATTTGTGATTAATGATTATGGTCAAGTTTTCAATAATTGAAAAGTGGAACATAACCTAAGTTGAACAATCCGAGCTTATGTGTTTGTTGCTTAGATCAACCTATATTTCTCATCATAAAGCTGCTATTAAATTGAACTTAAAGAGCTTATTCTATGTTGTTTGATAGTTAGAGATTAAATAGAGAGCTTGTTCTATTTAACGACAAATTAAGGAAAGATTGGGGTAACAGAGCTTGTTGTTATCTACGGTTGTTAACTTTGATAGCTAATTAATGTTGATAGATATAAAATTGATTCTTAATGATGTCTAGTGGTGGAGAATGAAACCTTAACCATATTTTTCATATTTGATTCTTCTTAATCACTTGTTTTCTCATTCTTATTGTTAATTGTAGTTTAAATCTGATTTCAAAATCCCCTTTACTTTTGTTTACTTGTTTTTAAGTGATAAACTATTAACTTATAAACTAAAACCCAATCCCTGAGGACTCGACCCTTGCTAATCACTATACTCTACAATTGATTTTTTTTAAGTGTAAGGTTAAATAAGATACACTCTTTTGGGTGCATCAAATTTTTGGCGCTGTTGCCGGGGGTTGCTTTCTTTAGTTTATTTGGTACTTGGTTTATTCTTATTTTCAGTTCTAATTAGTTTTATTTTCTTGTATATACAGGTTTTTCTTTTCAAATTTTGAAAAGAAAAAAAAAAAACGATGGAATTGAGCAATCTAACACTTGAAGAGTTGGTGGCATACATGAACATGGAGAATCAACAAGCCAATCTCACCTCCCCAGTTCAACAATTGGCCATGGGAGGATGTCAAGGCCTTCAATGGTTCCAAGACCAACCGCATGATCAGTACTCAAACACTTACCATGAGGGATGGTGAGATCATACTAATTATGGCACTCGAAAAATTTCCAAGAAGTAGATCTTTATGCCAATTACACTCATCCATCTAGCTTCAATCAATCATGGTCTCAAAAACCAGATCTTTTTCAGCCATCACATATGACTCAAAACTCAGGTACTTCTTTAGAAGATCTTGTCTATTCTCTTGTTACTGATACTTTGCAATTTCAACAGGAAAAAAGGGCAAGCATCCAGAGTTTGGAAAAGCAAATGAGCCAATTGGCTAGTAGTATGGTGGGATGGGTAGCACAAAGATCTGAAGAACTCCCTGCCCAAACGATGATTAACCCAAAGGAGAATGCTACTATTGTGACCTTGAGGAATGAGGAACAAGATGAGGATGAGACAAAATTAGAGATGGATTCTATTCTTGAGGATAATGAAGCCACAGATCCGAATAAAAGTATTTCGGCACCTGAGGTAACGTTTAAGATTCCAAATTTTACTAATGTTTCTTCTCCACCTTTTCCTAGTAGATTCGCAAAGTTCAAGGAGGAGGAACATGAACAAGACATGCTGAAAACCTTAAACAGTTTGTTTGTGGATGCCATTCAACAAGTACCAAAAGATGCATCATTCCTCGATGAGCAATGCACTATAAAGGATGATGGAATAATACTTGTAATGGAGAATGCATCCATTTTTGTGCAAAGAAAGCTTCCTATCAAACGCTCAAATTTGGGAAGTTTCATGTATGAGCCTAACAAGCCTAAAAAGCCAAGAAGGGTTGTTGGTTAGGTCGGACAATTTAAATCAAGTACTAATTGGGAAGGCAACCCAATTTATGAAGAAATTACCAACCTGCCATACTCAGATTTGCTTTCTTTTCCTTTTTCTTTTATTATTTTTATTTATTTATTTTATGTTTATTTGTTAATTATTTGTTTAATATTTTAGGATTATTTAGGTTGCATGAATTTATTTTGTTTTGAGTCTTAGTTATTTCTATTCTTATGTTATTAGTTCTTTTCTCTTACACATGATTCTTTCATTTGGATTAATAGCATTACATTGAGGACAATGTAAGAATTAAGTGTGGGGGGAAGGATTTAGGATTTTTTTTATTTTTGTCTATTATTTTTTTTATCAGTCTTTAATATTTTTATTATTATTATTATTAGTGTGTTTTAGTTCCTTTTTAATACAATGATGAGATATGAATTGCATAGGTCTAAACTGGTTATTAGTGAGAAGATTTTCATGAGAATTAAGCTTGATACTAATTTTTATGAGCCAATGTTAATATGATATGTTGATTGAGAAAGAAGCTTGTTAGACTTGATATTGACTTGTATAATGATCCTTGTGAGTTTTTGAGCCTATATGATTGATGTATTATACATATCAATCTAATTTCTTTCTTGAGTGCTCTTATGATTACATGATTCTCTAGAACTTGCTTTAAACCGTTTGAGACTATATTGATACATGTGATAACATGAAAATGATAGAGGCTTTAGGATTATAACCAGGGCCAAATAAGCCATCCATTATTGATGTTCCAAGAGAACATCCCCCTAGTGAGCCAATTTGAGCTTACATTGAATAAGCTATTTCTTTGGTAACCACATCTTACACCTAGCCTAAACACATTTATATCTTTACCCTTGTTCTAAAGATGGACTAGAATGTTTGAGACATATTTCAAAGCAATAGATACTTTCTAAATTTGGGTTAGAACAAAAGATAAGTGTGGGGGAGGAGAAAGGTAAAAGTCAAGAGAAAAAGAAAAGGGAACATTGTAAAAATACATTCCCATGGAAAAAAAATGAAAAAAAAAATCGAATCATCTCTTGAACTTCTAGTTAAAGAAAAGAAAAAAAATGTTACAAGGTTAGTTAGAATGAAGCAAAGGCTCAACATAAAATATTTAGCCTATGTGATTATGTACTTCCAAGGAATATTGAGAAAGTTTTATTTGCAAAATCTTATTTTGTCTCTAAATTCTATGAAGCCTTTGGAACCTTTGTAATATCTTTTATCTTTTATTCTTTAACCATATTACAACCCCTTGGCCCCATTACAACCTTGATTAGAGACCTCTTGAGTTATGAAGTTGCATGATCTAAATAGTGGAGAATAGGTGGACAAGCAAGCATATGGTAAAACTGTTTTCATGAGATTGATTGAGTGTAAACACTTTACCACTACTTTAAAGAGTGAAAATCATGAGAGTATAGTGAGAAGTTGAGATTAAGTTTGAATATGCACTATTTTGATTGAAATATGTTATGTTAATATTGGCTTAACTCAAACTATTTACATTCAAGCAAGATTTTTTGTGAATTTGTTTAAGCTATTGATTAGTTTATAAGACTTGTCCAATGATTATCTCTAATTTATATTGGAAGGATTAGTTGTAATTATTCTTTTTTTTTTTTTTAGTTTTTTCTTATGTCTTCAATGTTTGTGGGTATCGTCCTAGTAAACTCTCACGAGATTAGACTCGTCCACTAGGGACACATAGGGGTTTAAAAGCTTGTGTCACATGCTAAGTGCCACCGTGATTTCCTACGAAAGTGGATTAGATTAGATTTTCTTATTTTATTTTTATTTTGTTTTGCTCGAGGACTAGCAAAAAGCTAAGTGTGGGGGTATTTGATAAGCTCATAAAATATACATTTTATGCCTTTCTACTTTTAGTTTTTGTTATGTTTTTGATCTTTATCTTGTTTACTTATAATATGTTTTTGAATTTTAGGTACAATAAGGAGAATGAAGTCAAAAGATGTCAATAATGATGGTAAATGATAGGATCCAAGATGGCCCAATCCCATGGCAATTTCTATATGGGCCAAGATCCAAGAAGATCTAGGAAACATGGCAAGAATGGGTGGATTTCACTTGGGCCATGTTGCAAGTTATTCAGGAAAAGCTTCAACATGCAACATGGGTTTGCATCCAAGTTTGGTCCATGTGATTCAAGAACACAAGGTGGCACATTAAGAGGGCTTATTTGGGCTTATTTTAATTCCTATAATTACGTAGGCATTTGGGCCTATATTATGTAACATGGACATCTTTTAATTATTTAAGTTTGGGCTTGAGCATGTTCAGTCATATTTTACATATTATTAATTAGTAGATTTAGGGTTATTGTAGAGAGGCTATAAATATATGTCTTAGCCACCTACTTCAATTATCTTTTAATCAATTAAGTCTGATTTTATTCAGTTAGCTTTTAGTTCTTGAAAGAACTTAGAAACTTATCAAAGAATTATTTCTTTGTGGCATTCAACCTATCAAACTTAGGTTCTTGAAACTAGAGTTCTTAGGGTCTGGCTTACATGTTTAATCTAGGTTCTTTGAAACTGGCTTTTAAGGGTTTAAGTTTTCTTTGCCTGAATCTTGGCTTTTCTGGGTTAGGTATTTCAATTTGTTAGTGGGTTCAAAGGGTTTAACCCCTAGGGTTCACATCAGTAAAGAGCTTACAAAATCATAATCACAAGATGGAAGAAGACTTGGGAGTCAAAAATATCAATTTTTGGTTGAAAAGCAATCAGGCAATTTGACCTCCGGAGCTTGTTGTAAGGAAAACGTGATGTTAGATTCTTTATTTGAAGAAACTTCCTATTTGACTTTTGAATTTGACTTGATTATCTTTCCAATGGTATATTATGGGTCCAAATCGGATAAGAAATGAGCATTCAAAATGACGCTAGAAGATCTCTCTAAAGAACCCTACGGCCAGAAAAACCCTAATCGCAAATCTGAAAAAAGGGCAAAAACGTGATTTTTGCACCTCCAGGCTTACTTGTGCGGCAAAGACTTATTCTCAGGGTTTTAAAGCTCTATAAATATCATCTTTTGAGCCACAAACTAGACATCTTTTGAGGAGACTCAAGGGATCATCATTCTTCTTCTTCTCCATTCTTTTATTTTTCTTTTTAGTTTTATGTATATATTATCCATGCTTATGTTATGCTAAACTTCTTTTGGTTAAGGGTGATTTCAAAGCCCTAGACATGTTATGTAATTAATTTTCAGAATCTATCTATCATTATTTTCTATCATAGTTGCTTATGTTCTTCCATTAAAATTGTTCATGATGATGTTTTGATTTGTTTAGGTGGCCAACTAGATAAATCTTGATAATTGTCTAATGCTAGTTTAGGAGTCTTGATCCATGTAATTATCTTGATTTCCTATTCATAAGTGGCAATTTGTGATTAATGATTATGGTCAAGTTTTCAATAATTGCAAAGTGGAACATAACCTAAGTTGAACAATCCGAGCTTATGTGTTTGTTGCTTAGATCAACCTATATTTCTCATCATAAAGCTGCTATTAAATTGAACTTAGAGAGCTTATTCTAGGTTGTTTGATAGTTAGAGATTAAATAGAGAGATTGTTCTATTTAAAGACAAATTAAGGAAAGATTGGGGTAACAGAGCTTGTTGTTATCTACGGTTGTTAACTTTGATAGCTAATTAATGTTGATAGATATGAAATTGATTCTTAATGATGTCTAGTGGTGGAGAATGAAACCTTAACCATATTTTTCATATTTGATTCTTCTTAATCACTTGTTTTCTCATTCTTATTGTTAACTTTAGTTTAAATCTGATTCCAAAATCCTCTTTACTTTTGTTTACTTGTTTTTGAGTGATAAACTATTAACTTATAAACTAAAACTCAATCCCTGAGGACTCGACCCTTGCTAATCACTATACTTTACAATTGATTTTTTTTAAGTGCAAGGTTAAATAAGACACACTCTTTTGGGTGCATCATTGTTCGATGTAAAAAATTTCAACCGTTAAATATATATTAAAAAAACAATATTATCGTTCGATATGATAGAGATATCGGATTGATTCGAAATATTACGTGCACGAAGAGTATAATTATATTGTTAAATCCAACGGTCGGTTTGTTAAAATATAAATCGTATAAAAAGTTATAAAAATGTGTAAAACTAATTTAGTTTTACATTAGTATTAGTGGATCACTCCATATCTATTTGAGGAAGGATCCACTTACATTAGTATAAAACTAAATTAGTTTTACACATTTTCATAACTTTTTTGTACGATTTATATTTGTTTAATCCAACCGTCGTATTTAATGTTTTATTCACGTAGATTATGCACGTCAAGTTTCGAGTAAATTAAAAATGTTTATTTATTTGTTCGATGTAAAAAACTTTCAACCATTAAATATATTAAAAAAGACAATATTCTCAATCGATATGATAGAGATATAGGATCGATTCGAATCTTTACGTGCATGACGGGTACAATTATATTGTTAAATCCAACGGTCGGTTTGTTAAAATATAAATCGTATAAAAAATTATGGGGTTGTGTAAAACTAATTTAGTTTTACACTAGTGTAAGTGGATTCTTTCTCGTATATATATATATATATATATATATATATATATATATATATATATATATATATATATATATATATATATATATATATATATATATTAGATCACTGAGTTTGTGGTTTGTAAGGATTATGTGATTTATACAAGGTAAATGTAAATTTAGTTATAACCAATATTACTTTTTTAATGTGTGAATTAAAAACTTGTTTCCTCTTGAAATTATAATATTTTATATTATAAGTTTTTAACTTCTTAAAATAATATTCCTTTTACCCAATTTAAAAAATAATCGCGTGCTTTTTAAATTTTTTAATGTTATATATAATAATATAATATTTTTTTTGTTTTTCTTTTATTATAGTTTTAATAGATTTAATTCAATATTTTTACGTAATTTATCTTATAAAAATTATTTTAATATCAATATAAATCTATTTTTACATTTGTTAATTTAATAATTTAATTATACCTTATCGTGAAGTAAATAAAATACAATTAATGTTTTACAAATTCTTATCTTTAAACAACGTAACACTGAAATTATTTATTAACTTGTGTAACTATTAAAATATATTTATTTTGATACTTTCGAATAAAATAATATTTGATTTTCAATAATACCAAATACAATAAATTTTAGAATTTTAAAATTAAGATTATTTTTCAAATAAAATACTTTCAAATCACGTATTTGATTCTCCTATTTCGATTTATATATAGATTTGATAATTCATGTATTTATATTGCATTCGTGTTATTTTTATCATAATCGTGTTTAAGATATTATATATTTTATATAAATTTAGACACGTTAATAATTCGTGTTATATACATTTTGACACATTAATAATTTGTGATATATAAATTTTGACATGTTCGTGTATTCTGTCGTATTAGTGTTAACTTTTGGTTTCGAATCGTGTTTTAATTATTATTTTTATATCGTATTCATATCATATAATCATGTCATGTCTAAAATTATTTAATTTAATTATATAAAAAAATGAATTAAGAAAAGAGCAATTAATTTGGTTGCAAGAAGTAGAGGTGGCAAAATGAACCCGAACCCGAAAACCCGCCCAGGAAAACCCGAACCCGAACCCGCCCAAACCCGATTTGACCAAAAAGTCAAAAACCCGAACCCGAAAAAGCCCGAACCCGAATGGGCCCGAACCCGAATGGACCCGAACCCGAATGGGCCCGAACCCGAATGGACCCGAACCCGAATGGACCCGAACCCGAATGGGCCCGAACCCGAATGAGCCCGAACCCGAATGAGCCCGAACCCGAATGGACCCGAACCCGAGACCGGCCCGAACCCGAACCCGAATTTAATACTAAAAATAAAAATAAACAAATTGCAATTATTTTTTTTTTACAAAGCAATAACTTTAATTATTAATTTTATTCTAATTTTTTTTAATAATTTAATTAAAATTTAAAATTTAATATATTATATATATATATGATGAAATAATAATTTTATCAAAAAGTAAATTATATTTTGTACTTATAAGTTATAACTTTAACGTCTCATATCATGATGAATTTACAATCTAAATATTTTAAATTCTTGAAAATTTTAAAGATGTGAAAAAAAATTTGACAATAATTCAATTAATCTATAAGGGTAAAAAAATTGACAATAATTCAATTATTTTGGCCTTTTGGGTTATACTTAGACCTGCTCACGGGCTGGGCCTGGGCAGGATATTTTGTGTTCCGGGCCGGCTCGGCCCGGAACAGTAATTTTTATTATAATATTATTTTATTTAATTTTAATTATAAAAAAATAAAAAAAAATAAAAAAATTATTTTTTTATTCCAATGAACAGTGTTTCGGGCCTAAACGGGCGGGCCGGGCCGACCCAGGGCCAGGCCTGGGCAGAGAAAATAAAAAAAAACTGGGCCGCGGCCCGGCCCATAAGCAGCTCTAGTTATACTTATGCGGTTAGGTTAGGGTGGGTTTAATTGGATTATGGCTTTCATGTGATTTTATTTTAGCGGGTGGATTTAATGGGGTTTTGGGTTTTATGGCCTTTTGGTTTTGGGTATATTTATTATATATTAATAAATAATCATATTAATTATATATTTATTACGTATAATTTAAATATAAATTATATTTTTTAGTACTACTTTATAATTTATACTTTATACTGATGAAAAAAATATAAGTACTCGATATATATATATATATATATATATATATATATATATAGATATCTTGACTATAAGCATAAATTTTTTGCATTTTATAAGTATATAAACGAATAGATGAAGGCCATGATTTATTTTTAAAAGTTTTTTATTTTATAGTGAATATAAATTATAATGTATTTATATTTTGAAATTCGAGCTCATCAAATCAATTATTTTAAATATCAATATATTAATTTATAGTATATCATATTTTTTATAATAAATTATTTCAAAATTTGATTTTATATAACAAATTAATTTCTTATTCTTTTGGTGCTAACAAATATTAATTTTAAAAAATAAATATAATTAAAAATATCATATAATAGCAAAAGTATAAAAATAAAAATAATAATAATAATAAATTAATAATTTGTTTTTAGATATAAATATTTAAATTACGTAAAAATGATTACATCTAATATAAAATAAAATAATGTAAAACATACCCGTACCCAGATCGAACCCGAACCCAGACCGAACCCGAACCCGAACCCGAATGGGCCTGAACCCGAATGAGCCCGAACCCGAATGGGCCCGAACCCGAATGGGCCCGAACCCGAATGAGCCCGAACCCGAATGAGCCCGAACCCGAATGGACCCGAACCCGAATGAGCCCGAACCCGGATGGACCCGAACCCGAATGAGCCCGAACCCGAATGAGCCCGAACCCGAATAAACCCGAACCCGAATGAACCCGACCCGAACCCGCCCGAACCCGCCCAATTGCCACCTCTAGCAAGAAGCATCTATCAAAGTCCACAAATAACCAAAAAGAAATAAACCGGTAAAAAGAAGTACACAAATAACCAAAAAGAAAGGAGAGGGAATCTAATTCAAAGTTTATTATTACAGACAAAAGAAGAAAAAACAGAAGAAAAAAACCTTTGGATCATAAAATTAATCGTGAGTATGCATGCAGTACAATTGTCATTAGATTCAAAAGCAAAACTCTGCGACTTTATCTGAAAAAACCAAAATTTTGTCTGCTTGAAATTCCTTTTGCTTACTCGCTGCAGATTACTGAAATTTTGTCTGCTGATGGGTCATTGTACCATTTCAAATTTTCTCTACAATTTACAACATTCGAATCTCAAAATATTCATCAGACATGTCCAAAAATGGGGTTTGATTTGATTCAGGTAAAATTTTGAACAATGTTTTTTAAGTTTAGGTTCAACTAGATTAAGGTGTTGTTTGATAAACTAAAAAAATTAAATATTGAAAAATTAGGTATTTAATTTTTAGTATTAAATTTATAAGCACTGAATTTGTATTATAAAAACTGTTTAATATATTACTGAAAATTAAGTACTGAATATAATTATATTGTTTGATAACTGTAAATGTTGAATTTTGAAAATTATTAATTTCACAATTTTAATTTTATTAACATAATATTTTATATTATTCTAGATAGTTTTGGATAAAAATTAAAAGGTTAATTTAAATATTTCATCTTTTGTAATTAATAAAAAGAGATAATTTAGTTTAAATATAATTTTAAAAATAAATAAATTTGACTTAATATATTCTATGTTAAGTCATAAGTAGCTCCTACCTACTTACCACATTCAATAACTTTTTTGTTGAAAAATTTTTATTAAGTAGAATTTAATATGAGTTATCAAACACATTGAAAAAATTAAACCATTAAAATTTTTCTTTTTCAATGCGTTATCAAACACATTATTTATAATTAGAAATTTTTTTATTTAAATTTTAATTTTAAAATATATTTAAAATATAAAAGTATAAACAAATTAATTTTCAAATACTAAAAAATAAAAATGGGCCTTAAAAGGTCCGTTGGACCAGACCAAACCAAATCTAATCCGATTAGACCTGACTCATGTACAACTCTAAATCAAGGTTAAAAAATTGGATCCGAGATCGAATTGATCAAATCTCCGATTTTCAGCTGACCGATTTGATATAGCTCTTTTTTTTATATAAAAAAACACTAAGTTATATTAAATAAATATTAAATATAATTAATAATTAACAAAATTATGCATTTGGCTTAATGGTATGGTCTTTAATATAATATTAAGAGATTAAAGGTTCAAATCTCATTAATTACAAATAAAATTTTGAAAAAAATATAAAATACATATAAAATCGGTTTTTAACCGGTTGAACCCAGTTCTCTACCGGTTTGATAAAAATCTGATTTTAGTAACTCGTCGAATCGAATAGGTCACCAATTTTCTATTCAACTTATTCGATCAACCGGTCCGATTTTTTAATCACTGCTCTAAACTTTAAACAAAAGAGAAAACATGGAACTGAAAATAATAAATCATAATAAAGTGTAATAATATCCGAGTATTATATTAGAAAGGGATGGTACCAGAACGTAGTTTTACATGCAAGGCCACATGCTTGAGCCTTGAAGGGGTCGATTTCCTTTTTGACTTGGGACCTTTTTTGACTGAGAGAAGTTGGAATATGGAATCTTTAGGCTTAATTTATACTAGGGAATGGGGATTCTGATTTGAGACAAAACAAGCCTTTCTTGAAGGAAAAATATTATGGGAGAGGTACTGAGCAAACAAGATTTTCTTCAAGAGCACCAAAGGGCCTGCAAATTTAATAAGCAAAAAGCATCCCAATATCAGTTCATGAAGGTTAAGGGTTTATAGACGTTTAGGCATATAATAATAAATAATAAATTTATTTTACATGATGCTATAATATTTATGATTAGCGATGTTCAGATGTTAGGTCGGACTTAGGTTCCATATTAACAAACATTATGTTTATTCAGGTTCAACCCAATCCAAAATATGTGCAAAAAAATTCTATTCAAACTCGATCTGATCATGTAAAATTACTATCAAAATTCATCTAAATTTATACACAAAAAGATTGATCCTTTTTAAAAAGGGATCAATCCCTCTATAAAAAGTATCGATCCCTATGTAAAAAGAATCGGTCCTTAAAAAATCTATATTAGTAATAATAAAACGAGTCAAGGCGGGTCGGGTATAGAAATGCCATGTCCAAGACCCGTCTCGTTTTTTAAACGGGTTTTATTTTTTTGTCCAATCTCGTTTTTTAGATCAATATTTTTGTCAAAATCCTTTCAAATATCGAGCGAATCTCAAGTTTAAACGAATAGCTAAACCTTTGGACATATGATCTATTTATGATAACGATTCTATTGACAATAAACAAATAAACTAGCTAGCAAGGTGATATCAAGCATATATATTGTTACTGAGAAAAACCAAAATCTAATAGATACGATAGTTTATATAAATTAATTCTACGCTATTTGAATTTGAGAATGAGTGTTAAAAACGAGTATTTATTTTATACAAGTAGATTCAATTTTTTAAAAATATATTTTTTTATACATTTGAAGTTTGAATATCTACGATGTTGGATATAGAAAGTATTTTAAAAAAAAATAAAGAGTAAAAAAAATATAAAATTAATTAATTAAACATATTAACTAGTGGGCAGTTTAAATTTAAAATTGGGATATTTAGATATAAATCTCAGCAAAACCCTCTTCCACTCCCAAGTCTCAAAGCATCTGCTTATGTTGATTGTTATGCAGTAATTAATAGGAAAGATCGATTAATATGAAGTTGTAAAAGAAAAATGTGCATACAGTGAAGCAAGCAATACGGCGGAAGCGCCATCTGCAAGCCTTGTTTGCTTTGTTGAGCTTGGAGAAGAAGTCGTCTTGAGAGCAAATATTACCAGCTGGGGAGGTAAAGAACACGCTTCTCCTTACTGGAGGAGACCACAGACAACTCTGCTCATAATCGAAATCATATTGAGATGCATCGAAGAATTTGCCAAGAAGTCTTTCGGATTCCGATTTCGAAACCATTTGGATACTAGGGCTGCTGCTGTTGTTTAAATATGAACTTCCTGGTGATGATGATGAAGAAGAAAACTCGGATATTGCCATGAAAGAAATTATATGCTGAAAGGAAAGGAAGAAAGAGAGATGATGAATAGATAAAAGTATAACAAGTTTCTAAGGTAATTAAACATTTATATAAATTTTGACGTATTAATAATTTATGTTATATATATAGATTTTGATATGTTAATATATTCGTGTCGTATTTATATTTTTTGTGTGTCGTATTATAATTATTTTTTTTATCATATTCGTGTAGTATAATCCCATATTTAAGTGAAAGGTAGTACTATGATTTGGTGATGTTGGTAAAAGTTTTTGAAGATTGTATAGCAGAAAATAAAGGGTTGGGTCAATGAAATTTCTTGTTTTATATATGGATTGGTGGAAAATCATCTTCCTTGGGAACCCCCATGTCACAAATTTTAATGATACATTAAAAATTAACAGTTGGATCGTCTACTTCAGTTACAAAATTTTAAGAACATACTTATGCTGGCAAAACAAGATGGATAATCATGATATATAATTGGCATCTAATCATCAAATATATTAATAGGGAAATGTTTTTTTATAAAGAAGGTTGTAGTTTGGGGATAGGATAATTGCAAATGTTAAGATTCGAATTTTAAATATGTTGAATGTCACGTCTTAAAAGTAATTGCATGAACCAATTCAACTAAGTTTCAAGTTCATTAATAGAAAAATGTTAACAAATGTCACTAGACATTGGTTAAGATGATATTGATTTAATTTAAAGCAATAAAAATGCAATTAATGAAATATTTTTTTTTAATTTAATAAAAGTAATGTATTAAATACATTTTTTTTAAAATAATAATTAAATAATCATTAATTAGTACTAGACCAATATTATTATGTTTATAATTAAGATTCTTTAACATTTTTCAATAAAAAAAAACTTTTACAATTAATTCTTAGGAAAGAATTCTTTATTCAGGTAGAAAAAATTCGGATAGATAAGTTGTTCCGTCTCCAAACTTGGTAAAATGTGTCATGCTCACAGATAAGAATCGAAACCAAAACCATTTGTGTCGAGACGAATGAACTTTGATGATATCTGTTTTTGTTGAGGAGGTCACGAGGTGGCTTGAGGTCCTGCGAATAAAGGAGAAGATCAGAGGGCATCGGAGATGGGGTTTCGAGACACGCTCCGATGCTTAAGTTAGTGTCTGGAAGATAAGAAAAGTGGTAAGGAGAGAGAGAATACGTAGGGAGTTTAGAGAGAGAGAGAGTGCCCTTGGGCAGTCCCCCAGAGGATCATTTATATCCGTTTAGGTGACATGCCCGATTCCACGTGTCCTACTCCGATTGGACATTGGGAGTAAGCGGTCTGGGGGGCCTCGCCAAGGAAGCTGTTATATTTAATGCCCGTCGAGGAGAGGCTACGGCATTTAATGCCCTGCACTGTCTCAGGTGGGCGCTGAGATGACCGGTGACGTGACTACTAGGAGAGAGGGAGGCATCTACGTGTCCTGAGATTTGGCGCTGGTGGTTATTGGGCTTGCCGGGTTGGACCTTGGTCTTGGGCAGACTTACTGGGCTCGTATGATCCCTCCTGAGCTTTATGACTAAGTGACCTGGCGAGCCTGGCAAGTAATAAACTTATTGATTCAGCCCACATATATTTTCCAATAAAGTTACAGTTTTAGCAATGTCCTTAGTTTTTATCTTAGCAGAAAGAAAAATATTATGAAGGTCTATAGTTACATATAAGCAATGGCAATGGAACAGGACGGAGACGGGGATTGTCTTATTTATTTTCATCCTACATTTGCATATGGATGTTGAAAACATTCATCTCCATAGATGTCGGTTACATCTATAATCGCTCCACACTGCCCCCACGCTGTTCCACCTCATTTTTTTTACTAATTATTTTTAATTTAATATTATAAAAATATGTATTATAATTTATTCAAGAACATAATTTTAATATATACTATAAAACTTTTCTGGCTTCGCTCGGATCATAATTCTTTTTTTTAAATATATATACTACTCGTGTTTATAAAAAAGTTAAAAAATAAGGATCGAAAAAATATTTATTTTTTTAAAAGTGTTCATGCATCCGATTGGATAAATTCAGATTAAGTTTAGATCGATATAGATATATTATCAATACAACACATACTTGTCGAAGTCCAGTTTGACCCAACTATTTGAGTCTTAAATTCTTATCAAAATCGTCTAAATAATAAATGATACAACCTAAACCCATCCAAATAAGTTTTTTTCTACAAAATATAAATATTATATTTTTATTGAATTATTAATATTTTTCTTTTATCAATATTTAAAAATTGATAGCTTAGTATATTTTCTAATGTATACACTAAAAATATATTTTTTATATAAAATAAATTATATAATATATAAACATACAAAAATAATATATTATATAATTAATGGTCGAATTGAACTGGATTTAGACCTTAAATGTTAGAATCAAGATCCAACTCATTTTTAAACGATCTCAAAATTTTGTCCAAACCCGTTTAATAGACTTAATATTTCTGTCCAAACTCTCATAAATATTAAACGGGACTTTAGGTTTTGGAGATGTAACCCGACCCTTTGATAACTCTAATCTTTTATCAAAATTTTTAATTATTCAAAATGATAATATATTTAATAAAATATATAAAAAATAATAGATGAAAAGGGATTTAAATATTTTAATTTGAAACATATATATATTTATTTATTATCCTTTTTTCAAACAAAACATCAATGGTTATTTTTATTCAATTATTTTTACTACAATAAAAGATAATAGAGAAACAAATAAAAACATTAAAAAAAAATTGAAAAAAATAAGACGAAAGAAGAAATAAGAAAATTAATAATGAGAAAAAAAATGAAAGAAAGAAGAGAAAGTAGAAAGATAAAATTAAAAAAAAAAAAATCATGGGAGAATAAGGCATTCTCGTAATACCCCTTCCCTTCCCTTCCCTTCTTTTATAATATTCATGTGAGTTCGATTATTCTCTCTCTTCTTTATTTTATTTTATTTTTCTTGTTTTTCGTTCTTCCCATCTCTTTTACTTTTTGGCTCCAGTGTATTTTTTTCTCCTTCTATTCATTCTTTATTTTCTTTCTCTACCAAAAATACCCTCAACAATTCATAAAATTATTTTTTCATCTTTGACCAGTATCATTCATATATGTGTGTAATTGTGAACAATGTATTCTGTAACTCATTTTAGATTACAGTAAGATACTCGCCATCTATTCTATCCATCTCTTTTTTGTTTTTTTTTTTTGTTTTTTTTTTTCGTTTCTCTCTTTGACATACCTAGACCTGTCCAATGGCTAGGCTACCCTTAGCCCGAAGGGCCGCTCGATATTTGGAAGGGTTTGGAAAAAAAATATTAAGCCAGAAAAATGGGTTTGGGCAAAAAAAAAAAATGAGGCCCGTTTAAAAAATGAGTTAAGCCTTGACTCTAACATTCAAGGTCCAAACTGGGCCGGCCCGGTCCATTTTCTAATTAAATAATATATTATTTTTATATATATTATGTAATTTATGTCATATAAAGATTAAATATATATAATATTATAATGTAAACATTAAAAAATATATTAAATTGTCTATGTTTAAGAACTTAATAAAAGAAAAAATATAAAATTACTAAAAATTAAATAAAAAAACATGTTTTTTATTTTTTTAGAAAAAAAATAATATGGGTGGGCCTAAACAGGCTTGGGGTATCCAATTACAAATATGGGTGGGTTTGAGCAAAATTTTATGTTCATATTTCGAGTTAGACCGGGCTTGAACAACCATATATGATGTTGATACCATACACAGGCTCGGTCTATGAACACCTCTAAACCTACCCTCATCTTTTTTTTTTTTTTTTTTAATTTTTTTCCTTTGTACATGAAATCTCAAGATTATATTTGACAAATAAAACAATTACTTCTTTGTTAAAAGGACACATGTCACACAAGTAAGGGCTCTTGTAGCCAATATTATATATACTAGAAAAATATTCGCACTTCGCTGCGAGTATGTTATCTGATTTGAATTAATACTTTATAATAAATTTGAAAAATAAAAAAACAAGAGAATTGAATATAATTTTAAAAAATAATAACTCTCATCATTATATGATACCTGATATAAAATAGAGTTATTTGATATGATCAATTAGATCCGATAATTTCTGACATAACATAATTATATGATACAAATATAACATGAAAAAATAATTAAAACACGACACGACACGAAAAATAAAATGAACATGACACAAATAAATGAACGTTTCAAAATCTACATGAGATACTTTGGACCTCGGGTTATTTTGGACCTAATTAATACACAAATACACTAATGACATGACTTATGTAACAAAGGGAGGGTGTTTCAAAATTTCAAATTCTCAAACCTCATGCCATTTGAGAATTGCTTTTAATGTAGGTATATAGACGACACAAATAAACAAACATGTCAAAATCTACATAAAATAAATTATTAACGTGTCAAAATTTATATAAATATATAAATATATAATACATTGAATACCATAATCACAAAAATATACGAACACGATACGAATGCACAAATTTTTTTTTTCTCTTTCATTCTTTCATTTTCTTCTTTCTTCTTTTCCCTCTCTTTCTCTTTATTTCCTTTCTTTCCCCCACCAAAATAATAATAATAAAAAACGTGGCTTGTTATGTGGCAAGCCAAGGGGAAGCAATCCCCTTCAATTGGCAATGCAATTGAGGGGGATTGCTTTTAAATATAGGATATATAATATTTTTAATACGATTATGACATAAAAAAATAATACGAACATCACACGAATACACAAAATTTTTTCTTTTTTTCTCTTTCCAGTCTTTCCCTTTTTCTTTTTGGGATAATGTCATGAATGGCACCTGAAATTTATCAAATTTATTAATGTGGTACATGTACTTTAAAAATGTTAAATATGGTACATGTGCTATCAAACTGTGTATCAATGTGGTTGTTTGACTTAACACCGTTAAATATAAATGATGAATTGACATTAACCAATCAGGTAATGACACGTGGCAGTACCTGACTTTTAAAAAATTAATATATAAATTTTTGTAAAAAAATTTTTTAAAAATGAGAATACTATTTTTAAAATATAAAATATTTAAATTATATTTTTAAAAATTAATATCTAATTTTATAAAAAATAAAATATTAAAAAATAAAATATTTTATATTTTAAAAATTACTATCTATTTTTTAATTTCAAAAATTATAAAATTAAAATATTCAACTAAAATTATTTTTTAAATATAAAATATTTTAAAATTATTTCTTAAACTATTTATAATATTTGATTTTTTTTTTAAAAAAAGTTATTTTTAAAAAATAGAAAAAAATTAAATATGAAATTAAATTATTTGATTCTTTTAATTCTTTTAAAATTTTTTAATTTTTAAAAAATATTTATTAAACTTTTTTCTTTTTTCCTTTAGTTACTACATGTGACATCATAATGTGATACCACATGTCATCATTATGTTTTTAAAATAATTTTATTTTTAAATTTAAAATAATAATTTTTATGTTAATACATGTGGTATTATTATTATATGGTGCCACGTGTCAAGTTTTCATTGGATACAAAAATCATGTAACTAATATTTAACTGTGTTACAGACAGATACTATAATAGCACACAGAGTGAAACTTTAAATATCAAAATAGACATTTTAAAAGTACAAGTACTACAATGACAAATTTGATAAACTTCAAGGGCCATTCATGACATTATCTCTCTCTTTTTCTCTTTTTCTCACTAAAAAGAAATGACCTTATCACTTGGCAAGGCCAAGGAAATTAGCAATTCCCCTAAAAATGAGGGGATTACTTTTATATATTGTAATAAAATAATTAAAACACGATACAACACGAAAAATAACATGAATACGACACTAATAGACGAATGTGTCAAAATATACATAAAATAAATTATTAACGTGTCAAAATTTATAATACCTTGAATACCATTATGACAAAAAGTAATTCGAACACGAAGACACGTGACCAAAAATTGGGAGTTATTTGAATAGTGTTAATTAAAATTGACAAATTTGAACATAACATGATTTTTTGACATGAATCCAATATTGAAAAAAAATATATTAAAACATGATACGAAAAATAACATGAAACGACACGAATATACGAACATGTCAAAATCTACATAAAATAAATTATTAACATATCAAAATTTATATAAATATATAATACTTTTAAAATGATCATGACACACAAAAAATAATATGAATATCACATAAATACACAATTTTTTTTTCTTTTTTTTTTTTCATTAAAACTAAAAAAAATTGGCCTTGCCACCAATTAAATCAATCCCCTAAATTGAGGGGATTGCTTTTATATATTGTAATAGATGTTAGATAATTCTATAGTATATATAACATACATATATATATGAAATATTAAAATATGTATATGATTTTAGTATATATATCTAATATATATTAAAAATATAAAAAAAAATATATATAATATTTTAAAAAGTAAAATAGTAATTTTAAAAGACGAACAGGATGGAACGGAGCAAAAATTTATCAAAATTGCCTCGCTTCATTTTGTCCTCATTTAAAAAAAAAAAAAAAAACTCATTTCAAAATAAATCGATACAAAATTCATAAAGAGAATCGAGTTTTGCTATCCCTAAATATATATATCATCTGCTTGGAATCTACTTAATATGGTAGATGACCATTCATACATTCTTTCTTGGCTGATAAGTTCAGAATAAGACATTTGAAATTTAAATCAGTTTGGAATATTTCTTGATAGGAAGAAAAAAAAAAACTGATGATGAGATGAATGGGAATATATGGTCAGCTAGCTTACATTTTCATCGTCTTTTTTGCAGTAATAATGTTGACCCATTTCTCGGGATGTTGCGACATGCATGTCATGTGTTCATATATATTTTTAATTTAAAATTTTTATATTTTAAAAAATTATTTTTTCTTTTTCTTTTTTATTTTTTATTTTTTATTTTTCAGATTTAAATTTTGATTTTTTATAATTTTTGTCATTTTTATAATTTCTAAATTTTTTTTTTTAAAAAAATAAAATTTTGATTTACAAAAAAAATTACCTTGTTATTTTGACTTTTATAATTTTTTTGAATTTTTTGAATTTTTTCATTTCATAACAATGTGACAATTTTTGTCACTGATTAAGTTTTTATTCTCTAATCAACCAAACTGTTAGGTCAAAATACCAACGTCAATGACGACATGAAAATTCAAATACCAAAATAAAAAAATTACAAAAGACCTGGGTTAATTATATATTAACACTTTCTATTTTTAAAGTTGCTTGAATTGAAATATCTTCTGTTTTATGGCACGTACGTTGTGTGCATGTGAATGTGATTGACGAGTTTCAAATATGAATTCAAGTCATTTTATTATATATATCAGGTTAAAGCTGCATGCTAGGGACATAATCATTTTGAACTTTTGGTGAAGTTCTAACATTGACTAACGAATATCTTAGAGATTTTTTAAGGTTATTATAATAATAGGATTTTGCTAATAAGTATCTTAAGGGTACTTTTTAAGGTTATTATGTATAGCAATATCTTCATTCAATATATTGAAAATGATGAATAAAGTTATCAGCTTTTATAATTAATACAAAACTTTTACTATAAATAGCATATTAATTAACCTTAAAGAGTGCCCTTAAGACACTAGTTAGCAAAACCCATAATAATATTACATTAAATACAATAATTAATAATTTCATTAATTCTTTTTAATGTATTGAAAAAATATTATTATATATAATATTTTAAAAATATCTTTAAGGTATTTGTTAATAAAATTCTAACTAATTAACTAGTATTTATTAATGAAAATATTAGTCAATGTTTAGTGACATTGATTAAGATAATATATATACATAAAAAAGGGTAAATTACATGGATAGTTACTCAACTATTAGAGGTTTTTTTTTTATTTTTTATTTTAGTCACCCAACTATGAAAAATATCAATTTAATCATTCATGTTATAAAATTTTACTTTTTTGATCACCCAACCGTTAGAGACTAGATGACGTGGCATTATCATGTCAACTTCAGATGACACGTGCCATTGCCATGTCATCCGACATGCCACGTGATATTATGAATTTTGGAAAAATTTTGAAAAAAAAAAGACATTATACTTTTGATCACTTAATTTTTTGAAAATTTTATTTGATCACCCAATTTTTAAAATTTTACAATTTAGCCACCAATGTTTTACGTTTGTCAAAACTTATTTTATTAATATTTTGATCTCTATTGTCAATAGTTCGTTGTCGACAGGACTTTTAGAACGATTTGATTACCTATATCAAAATTATTTTATTATTTTTGTTATCTATATCAAAATATCTTGAAATAATAATACACAAATAAGAATTCAAACTTTATAAAAAAATAAGAAATAAATATTCAATATTTTTATTTTATGAAATTAAAATTATATTTTAACTTTTATTTTATTGTAATTATACCCTTTAAATTTGAAAATTTGGTGAATAAATTCAATTGTCAAAACTATTTAAATGCATCACTTAAAGCATTTGATATCAAGTTCATCCAAATAAATTTAAGTAATTGTTGTAGATTACATCAATCAATCAAGAAAATTCAACCGAAATATGAAAATTTTCATAACAACAAGATTCTAATAATAATGAAAATTAATAATTTTGATTTCATGCAACCAAATATATAACAAAAAGAAAAAAGTATTTATGAAATTAAATTGCACAAAGTTGTTGATTAAATTATTATAAAGCCATGTCGACAGTCATATGTTCATAACGGAGACAAAAATATTAATAATTTCACAAACATTGATAACCAAATTGTAAACTTTAAAAGTTAGGTGAACTAAAAATAAATTTTCAAAAAATTAAGTGATCAAAAGTGTAATTTATCTTTTTTAAAGTTTGATTTTTTTTTTTTAAATTCATAATGATATGTGGAAAATGCCAAGTAACATGTTAAGTAACGTGGCAATGTCACGTGGCATCTGACATATGATGTGGCATTGCCGTGTCATCCAATCATTAGTTTCTAACGGCTGAGTGACCAAAAAAATTAATTTTTATAACGTGAGTGATTAAATTGATATTTTTCATAGTTGAGTGACAAAAATAAGAAATCTCAAATAGTTGGATGACTATCTGTGTAATTAACCCAAAAAAAATGTAATTAATACAATTTTTTTTTTTAATTCAATAAAAATAATGTATTAAATACGAATTTTTTTTCTAAAATAATAAATAAATATTCCTTAACCTAAACGAACCCGTTGTTAATTCTTTAATTTCAATGTGTGTCATGCTAGTGCAATGTCAATGAAGCTATGAAAGTATGAAACATTACCCCTTTGCCAACAATTGCATGCTAAAACACTTCATTATCCGGGATGTTGTTAATAATTCTAACTTTAATTAATTAATTAATTTTCTAATTTTTATTTCTAATTTATTTCTTGTCATTTTTGAATTAAATAAAAAAAAAGTGAAAATCAGAAAACAAAAAAAAAAAAATCGAAAATTGAAGGAAAAAAGAAAAAAAAATTAAAAAACCAGTTTGGATTGAATTAGGTCTCCTCCTTGGATCAGATTTAATCTTTGAAACAAAACAAAACTCTCCTTATCAGATTAGAAATTAAAATCTAAGTGAACTAAAACTCTATTGTGATTTTCCCTATTTAAGGAACCTTCAGATTGAACAAAAAAGATCATCAGCGATCTCAATACATACAGAGGCAAGAGAGAGCAATTTTAATTGGGTAGAACACAAAGATTTTTTTTCTTTAGGGTTTGGATTTCGAAAATTTGGGGGTTCATAGCTCTAGTGGTTGTTTTGAAAGATTTAAAAGTGGGGATTTAGGAATTAATTAGGGGAAGTCTAAGCCGAAGTTTGGTGACCATTCAACGGACAATGGAGGAGATCGAAGGGGTTGAAGTCGCGGCATTCAAACTTAGATCTAGGATTTTCTGGGTTGATTCAGCCAAAACTAAGGATATTTTCGGGTAGTAGAGATCGAGAGGAAGATTTGGATATTTTTAAAAAAAAAAAAATTCTAGGCAAGTTAGCGGTGGTCGGCAGCTATCATCGGCGGCAGCGATGACGACGACTGAGGGTGGTCGGAATCTGGGTGTTGTTGAAGAACACTTTGGTGTTCTTGGGACTTTGAAGAGGATAGGGTTTTTTTTTGAAATCAGGTAAAAATGAAAAAAAAAAAAAAAACTTTGCTTTATATTAAGTTGTAGGCAGGTCGGACCAAGTGGACCTGCGCGCTGGTCCGACCCGTTTGCAGCTGAATTGTTTTTTTCCTTTTTCTTTTATATATTTGTTTTGGTTTACATTATTATATTTTTGTTTTAAATTGCATTATTATTATTATTACTTATTCTTGTTTTATTTATTTAATTTAAATTGCATCATTAATTTTTTATTATTATTTATTTTTGGACTAATTTTAATTTTAGTTTTGACTGATTGCAGGTATATCTTTGGGATTAACTTTTTTTTTTGTGTGTTAGTTATTAATTATTTATTATTAATTATTAATTCGGCTATTTAGTAATTAGGATAATTTTTATTTAAGTTAGATAAAATATATTTTATTAATTAGTAATTTTTAATTGATGATTAATTAAATTGAAAGATAAATTAAGAGTTTTTTCAATGATGAAATTCAAAAAGATCACAATTAGTTGATTTCCGAGAAATTTCTAGGTGAGAAAATTCTCTTAAAAATTCTCCAGAACGAATGGAATGATTTTTTAAGGGATTATTTTCGATATCAATAAAGGTTAAAATTTATTCTTTTTAAAATAATTAATTTTCAATGTCTCTTTTAAGTTAATCTTCCATAATAAATGCTTAATTAAAATCGAAGGATAAATTGAGATTTTTTCCGAGGATGAAATTCAAGAGAGTCACGAATGGTTGACTTTTGAAAAAAAATTAGGTGAGGAAATTCTTTTAAAAATTCTCCAGAATGAATGGAAGAATCTTTTAAGGGATAATTTTCAATATTAAGATCAAAATTTATTTTTTGAACAAATATTAATAAAATGTGGATTAATTTTGGAAGATTAAACTTAAGAATTAACTTTGTTATAAAATTTAATTATTCCGATGACGGAGCCTCTTCAATGGAAGGAATAGTTTCTTTTGAATACTCTCGAGGTGAGGAAACATTTTTTAGTAATTTCTCCAAAATGAATGGAAGGAAGACCTAAAAAAATGATTTTCGATATTTCTAACTTTTAACAATTTAAAATGAAGATAGGATAGATAAAACCATTTAATTAAGACTTTTTAGTATCACAAGCCTAATTAGGTACTATCTCTAGGATAGGCGTTGAGGGTGCTAATCCTTCCTCACACGTAACCGAACTCCCGAACCTAGTTCTGATAAGTAGACTAGAACCTATTCTTTTTAAGGTGCCTTAGTCAAGCTTAGGATTAATTTAAATATGATAGATTCATATATATGATAGATTCATATAGGTAATTAATCACACCTAGATTAGATGATTAGTGGCGACTCCATGTTTGTGTCTAGCATGCTGAATTTGTATTTGGCATGTTATGATAGTTTGGCGACTCCACTAGGGAAATTAGAGAGTCGAGCCATAGATTAGTCTTGTGATATCTTAGGTCCTAATAATTTGTCTTAAAAATGTTTAGTTTTTATATCTTGATTTTAAGTTTAATTTTGTTATTTATGCTAACAACTCGTTTTCTTGTACATTGGTGGAAAAAAGAAAGTTTGTATGTTCCTTCGCACACACTACACGATGTATATCATAAGCCCTATACCCGGGCTCATCCCTTTTAGGAGGGGGTAAAGTACCTACGCCTTCGTGAGGTGATAACCTCCGCAATGGCTAATGAAACACCCTCAGAGTGTAAAGTTCCAAAGCTTTCCTAGGTGATAACCTCCGCAGCGGCTTTAGAAAATACTCTCACCCAAATTGAACCCTTCCAGTTGGAGCCTGTAATGGATGAGGAATGGGGTGCCTTACTCACCCTCCATGGATGTAGTTAAGGAGCAGTTTGGGGACCTTTTTAGCTTGGTCGAGTATCCTGAACCTAGCATATAAACAACACTTAAGAGGCCAACCTTAGGATAGAGCCATGTCAACCTTGTATAGAGAATTATCTGAAAATTAGACACATGAGGGAACGTCATTGTATTTTTATTTCACATTTTTTTTTCTTCAACATAATTTGTACTTAATATCTTTGTGTCAAGTTTTGGGAAATCATTGTGTATGTCATAACTCCATCATTTCATCATTTAGATAATGCTCATGCATTCACCATGTATATTTTTCATAATTCTCAAGCATTCATCAGGGACACTTGTCATAATGCTAGTATTAAACTTTGTAAATATTTTTGGGATTGTCATTTACTTTATTCTTTCATTTATTTGCAAGCATTAGCATCATTTAAGTATTTTCTTGCATATTCATCATGCATCCATTATGCACTTCATGAAAATATAGGATCTAAATTTGAAAGTTTTTTGGTAACGAAGGGTTCAAGGATAGCTCAAACAATCAAAGATCCTAGGGCATTCCTACAACACTCATTCACGGGTTAAAGTAATGGCAGAGGAACATGCTGCTAAGATGGATGAAATAGAAAAGGCACAATATGAAATGAAAGAACAGTTGGCCAAGATGATGGATTTGATGATGAATTTGAACAAGCAGAGAGGGGTAGAAGAAGTAACTACTCAAGAAAAGAATCAGTCACCAGATGATGAAGATCCTACATATCTGCCTGGTTTAAGTCAGTTCCAAGCTCAAACTGGGATGCTAGTGACATCATTAGCTACTCAACACCGATTCTCAGGATACACCATTCTTGCGTTTGGGGCAAAATTGTCAGATCCTGTCTAAGTTTCAGATTTAGATGATCCCAAATAGCAAGAAAGGCTAAAGGTAGTTGAAGAGATTGACTCTCGCAAAATGAGTCTTATAGAGGAAAGACTCTGGGCTGTTGAGGGGATGGATTTCTATGGCTCCATGGACGCTGCTGGGCTTTGCTTGGTGCCCGATGTAATCATTCCACCAAAGTTCAAGACTCCAGATTTTGAGAAATATGATGGGGCTAAATGCCCGATAACCCATGTCATAATGTATTGTAGAAAGATGGCTGCTCACACACGTGATGACATGTTGCTGATACATGTCTTCCAAGATAGTCTCACGGGGTCCGCTGCAAGATGGTATGTCTAATTGAATAGAACCCGCATCCGTTCATGGAATAAGCTGGCAAGGGTATTTATAGCGTAGTACAAGCATATTGTTGATATAGCTCCAGACCGTTTAACCTTACAGAATATGGAGAAGAAAGCTATTGAAAGCTTCAAAGAGTATGCTCAGAGATGGAGGGATATTGCTACCGAAGTCCAACCACCTCTCATTGAAAAAGAAACTATTGTCTTATTTGTTAGTACTCTCAAAGCACCATATTATGAAAGAATGATTGGGAATGCCACAAAGAATTTTGCAGACATGGTAATCTCCAGGGAGGTAATTGAGAATGCTATAAAGAGTGGGAAGCTTGAAGCTAGAGATGGAAAGGAAAATGGGGCATCTAAAAAGAAAGAAGAAGATGTCCTAACTGTGACTTATGGAGGGCAACAGGTAGGAGGTTTTCCCTCATATCATCCATATCCCATACACCAACATTATTACCCTACTGTAAGTAATATTGCACCAAACCCTTATCCACCAGTACCATGACCAACTTTTCAGCCAAACTTTTACCCTCGAACACCTGTTCTCATGCCTAGCCCTACATCTATACCTGTAGCTAGGCCTATTCCCCAAAGAAAACCAATAAATAGT
The DNA here is from genome assembly GCA_030761205.1 of Fremontodendron californicum. Taxonomy (NCBI): domain Eukaryota; kingdom Viridiplantae; phylum Streptophyta; class Magnoliopsida; order Malvales; family Malvaceae; genus Fremontodendron; species Fremontodendron californicum. The sequence continues at coordinate 3,707,703 of JAULJL010000045.1, forward strand.
TAAGAAAAAATTTTGATCCCAATTTCTGATCTTTTGCCTCTGTTGGTAAAAAACCAGTACCTTACTCCTATGCCTTTGAAGACAATTCCAAATCCATCAGCAAGAAATTATGATTCTAACAGCAAGTGCGATTACCATATGGGGGCAATTGGGCATTCAACAAAAAAATGCAGGCAGTTGAAAGAAAAGATTGAAGATCTCATTAATGACGGTATCTTGACTTTGGATGTTTTGGAGCAACGGAGATCTGGAGTTTGAATATGGGGAATGTCACCTCAAATACTCAGTCTGGATAATTTCAAATTTGTGATGTTTTCATTTTTTTCCTAGGCATAGCATTTTAAACATTGATTAGGTGTTTGATAGTTGTGTTTTCTTTAAATTTTGTTGGAAATTGTTTATGTTTGGATAACTTATTTTGGAAAATGTTTTGGATTTTAAAGAAAATTGGTGATTATTTCTTAGAGATGAATTTTGCAACCTATTCCTATGACCAGTTAGTTGCAAATCAAAAGCTTGATTCCTTTGATGGTATAAGTGTGAAATTCCATGAACCTCACATTCTTTTGACCAGGAAATGAGTCCCAAAAGGTCAATGATCTTAGTCTAAGCAATGAGCAATGAAACGAATATTTAATTTGCAAAACATTTTATGAGAACCAATGCATGAGGCACTCTTTTGAAAGAATCTAGATTTTGGTAATTTGATAAGTGTCAAAGCTATCTAGAGCTTCAAACACAACACTTTAAAGTTCTTCACCATGCTTGAACTTTTCTCTTCCTTTCGTGAATGATGTCCTTTACTCGCATCCTGGTGCAAAATTACCTTAAAGGCCATATTTTCCCAACATCTTTGAAAGCCTTGACTTAAGCAACGTACATTTTCACTCTTTTGCCCACATCTTGGGGCAAGATTACCAAGAAGCTAAATTACCTGATGTTTCTAATATCCTTGCACACCATTCCGACTTGTGCAAACTTTGTTTTCCTCTATAATTGAATGAAATTGCATAGACATCTTGAGAAAACCATGAAAAAAAGAATTGATGGGTTGGGCCTTCACTTGGATGGCACATTGAGGTGATAAATTTTGGTCATTGAGTTGCAAAAAAAAAAAAAGAGAAAAAGATTGTGACATTGTGCATATGAGATATTTAAATGGTTTGAAAGGCAAAATGAAATTCTGATTATCTACCTTACCTGAGGTTTGCTCTTCAATATAAATATCCATACTTGACATGAGAGATGGTCATCTTTCACATTCCTTTCACTAAATGAGAAATTTATCCTTTGCTACCCCTGTTGAGCCTATTAAATTCTTTCTTGAAATAAACTCTAACCAAGGATCACCCTCCACACTGGGGACAAGTGTGAAGAAGGATCATGTGAGTGATTGGATCCTATTTTTTAAGCTTTGAAAAGAATGCCTTGTGTCATTGGGGCAAATGTTAAAATGGATTGAGTTCCAAAAATTTTGAACTCACTTTGTGGTAGAAAAGTTTGTAAAAAAAAAAAAAAGAAAGAAAGAAAGAAAAAAAAGAAAAAAAAAAGAAAAAAAAAGAAGAAATGAATGAACGATGAGAAAATAAAGAGAATGATGTGAAATGTTTTGAGAAGTTGAAAGGATGAAATCATCATGAAAAGGAATGATCATTGGGTTTGGAAAAGAGATGAAATGTTTTGAGAAATAGAAAGGATGAAAATCCTCAAGAAAAAAAATGATCCTTGGTTTAATCACCTTTTAACACATTTTTGAGCTTGATTATCTGTTCTTCCATAACCCCAAACCCTGGCCTACATTACAACTTTAAAAGTCCATTTTGATCGAGTGTGAATATTTAACTTGAAGAGTTTTCCTCAGGCTTCATTCCATCTCTTTGAATTATCATTTTGCTATTTTTAATTCTCAAATTCATGGTAGAACAAAAAAAATGAAAAGATAATGAAGATCTAGGGTGAAAACCCAAAAACGGGCAGTCTAGAGCAAAAATTGAAAATATGAAAGCAACTCTGCATGACTGTGCCAAGGCCCAACAAGAAGTACAAGAGAAGTGATGTCTTAAACCCACCAGGGAGTACCAAACACTCTTGAGAAACTTAAGAATGTCAACATTATTTGGATGACGTAGCCCGAATTTGAAAATCCTTTTTCATTTCTTGTCTGAATTTTGAACCCATCATAGATAGTTTTGAAATTTTGAAAATCTGATTATTGCAGAAAATTCATTGTGAGTTTAGATGAAGAAATATTGATCTTCCTTCATATGATGAAGTCATTTTTGATGAAAAGACCTTGACAAATTGAAATACCTAATTCACTTAAATGAGCCAAATTGTGATTCACTGATAAGCTCATAAAATACACATTTTATGCCCTTTATATTCTTAGTTTTAGTTATGTTCTCGATCTTTATTTTGATTACTTATATTATGTTTTCGAAATTTAGGTATATTTAGGAGAATAAAGTGAAAATATGTCAATAATGATGGTAAAGTGCTTACAAAATCATAATCACAAGATGGAAGAAGATTTAGGAGTAAAAAAGATCAATTTCTGGTTGCAAAGTAAGAAGGTAGATTTGACCTCCGGAGCTTGTTGCAAAGAAAACATGATGTTAAAATCTTATTTGAAGAAACTTCCTATTGACTTTTCAAGCTGACTTTAATACCTTTCCAACGGTAGTTTATACGCCCATATCAGATAAAAAATGGTCTTCCAAATCAGCCGAGAGAGTGAAAGAAGATGCATAAAAAAAATCAGCGACCAGTGCCGCAACGCCCACAAGTCAGAAACCCAACGCTGCAGCGCTAGCTGGCTATCCAATGTTTCCAAAAACACAAATTTGACCCCTTTTTGTTGCTTGTTGTTGTCAGATTTCACTATGCAAGTGCACGTATTATAACAAGTAATATAATGAAAAGTAAAGAGTCGAACCCACGAGGAATTGCTATTAAATTTGCTAAGTACCTAAAATTAACACAACTTAATCTTATCTAAACAACTAATTAAAGATGATAATCAAAAACTAAATTAAAAGAAACTAATATTAAAAGCAATTAAATTAAAAAGATGAATTCAATTAATTAATAAAAACCTAGGATTACAACTTCCCTCAACACTTCATTTGAATCTCTCTTTACCTCTTCATTTATTTAATGATCCTTAGTTGTTAACCTAGAGTTCTATCTTATTTATAAGTATTTGTCGATGGTCTTATAAAAATATCCCTGCTAACCAATTAACTATATGTCTATGATAATTGAACTAAAGGAGAACTCATTAAGCTTAGGCTCTAACAATGGTTACACATGACAAGTAAGTATATTTCTACCCTACCTGCAGATCAATTCATTCTAATAAATGAATATGAAACATGTGTCATTCAATCCATGTCTAACACTAAACTCCCTATGTCTAGTTGTATTTAGGTTAACAAATCAATCTAATTGGTGATCAAGCAATTAAAAGCATTAAGAACAAGATTGAACAAACAACTTAACAAACCATTAAATCAAGCTAGAGAGAGAAAGTAAATTCAAACTATGTGTTGAGTTCCATTGAAATCCTAGTAAAAGAAAAATAGTTCATGATAATTAATGAAAACAAATAATCAAATAGTTTCACCATCATCAACAGCACAAGAAAAATAAAGAAGAGAAAAGAGAAAACTAAGAGTTGTCAATTCTTGAATCTTGAATCTTCCAATCTTCAAATCTTCTTGAGAGCTTTTGATGGCAACTATCTCTTGAGAGAATTAGGTTTCTAGGTATCCAATCCACTTTATTTTAACCTAAAAGAGTCCTATTTAAAGTGTCCAAGGCCTCCTGGAGTCCGAAACTTCACGCACAAGAAAGAATCAACAATTTTTTTTTGTGTGTTTATTATTCATTCTCGGCGCAACCTATTCTGCCTCTTTGTTGGTTCCTACCGTCTTCTCATACTTCTTCAGATGTTTTGGATGGACAAATCTCGTCCGATTTTGACGAGCGTTATACCGTTGAAAAGGTATGGAAGTCAGATTCAAAAGTGTAGAAGGGAGTTTTCTGAAATGAAGTCTTTAAGATCAAGTTGTTCTTGAAAGAAGCTTCGGAGGTCGAATCTGCCTGCTCATTGCTTTGCACCATTTTTCATCATTTTGCAACTCAAAACTCCAGATCACCTTGGACATATAAAAACACATAAATAATGACTAAATTACTATTTTAAACATAAAATGGTTAAATAAAATAAATATAAAAATATCTAAAACTAATCAAATCCTAATAAAAGCCTCAAAGACTTAGCCGATTTAAATGCATAAAAGGTGGCAAAATAACTATATTTCCTAGAGTTATCACACCCCAAACTTAATATTTTGCTAGTCCTCGAGCAAAACAAAACAAAACACACTAAATAAATAAATTGAATCAAAACATCACTCAAGATAAATGCGCTCAAACAATGATTTCTTTAATTTTCCTCAAAAGTTACCTCAAAATCCTGATTCAAAGTAGAACAGAAACATAACCCAAATCCACGATTCAATTCAATTGTAAACTTCATGCTTGTATGGATTTTCAGTGTGTGTGTGAATAATCTCCTTACAAATAATCACATGCAATCTAAATAAGTTTATGCCAATGCAAAATATGAATTAGTACTAGATTCTCATATGTTTGCTTTTCATCTCTCTCCACTAATGTAGACTTCATCAAGGATCAAGTAGGTCTTTATTAAGCTTGTAATGTAAGGCTAGGGTCAAGGTAGGATAAAAATAAATTTCAGTTTAAGTCACCCATAGACAATTTACATTTTTTTCAGAATTTTTGAGAGTCATAGTCTCTTCCTCAAATTACATACTTCATTCTTTGAATACACTTCCTTTTTGCTTCAGCAATTTTTTTTTTTCTTTCTTATTTTCTGTTCTTCATTTTCAAAACCATAACCCTTTTTTTTTATATCACCATTTCACCCAATTTCGCCATGGCTCATAATTGTTTCCTGTAATATCATCACATGCCTATGTAGTGAGGGTTAATCATGGTTTTTTTTTCTTATTTGGCTAGGCTAAAAGATGTGGCAATCAAAGAAAAGATATATATATATATATATATATATATATATATCAATTAAGCTCAAGGAGATAGACTAAGGATAATCATATATAAAGGTAAGCTTGAAAGGCTCAAACGATCCAAAGATGGCCTAAATCACTTCCTCAACTTAGTGTTGTCTAGGATTTCGCCTCGAGAGAGAATCAAACAAATTCTAGGTTATAGATATAATTGCAATTCACATCAACATAATCAGTCTTTAAATAAGCAATGCAAATCTAAGCAAGAGATTAAGTGCTCAATTTGTGAAATAACATCCTAACATGAAACTAACAAAAGAATTTAACACAAATTCTTATCATTCTTATGTTTTCCCAAAAATCGAGATAAATCAATAACTAAAATTCATCATTGGATAAGGATTCCATCATAATAAGTGCAATATATCTCATGCAAAAACAAAAAAAAATTTATTTTTTTATTTTTTACTTTTTTAGACTCTTAATAAAATTAAACAATCACACAACTAAAATAAATCTAAAGACACACCCCCAAACTTAAAACAAACATTGTCCTCAATGTTTAGAAATAAAAAGAGTAAGAACAAGAAAACTTCCCTATCGATGAAAGCAATGTAGGAGAAGTTTTAGTTTTCCTCTTAGACTTCATCATGCTTGTCCAAATTGGGTGAGTGGTCACTAGAAAAGAAAACAAAGTAAAAAGAAATTAATAAAAATATCCTAAAAATTAAAATTTAAAAAGAAAAGAAAAAAAAATTTAGAACTTGGGTTGCCTTCCAAGAAGCGCTTGATTTATAGTCATCGGCTTGACTATCTCATTGTTCATCATCCTGTATCCAACCACTTGATGATTTTCAATTCATGCCATTTGGCTGCCCTTTCTTTAAACAACTTCGCTTTCTTGCAGGCTTGAAAGCGAAATTCATTTCTTTCAGTGGTAGAATTTATTAATGCCTTGAGTGGATCAATGGGATAAATCTCTATGAATTCCTCGTTGTTAGCACTATCTATCACATCGATTAGCTTTGACTGTTAGATGCATTAAGGAACAAGCTGTGGTGGTAGGTCACACTAGATCCATTCTTCTTGAACTTTTTCAAATTCTTCTTCAATAAACTCAGTTGGCAATTCAGGCTCTTTGCTATCCTCATCTATCTCTTGTTCACTATTAAGTGTGATTTCATTGCAATGCTCGTCTTCACCTAATCTAGAGTTAGTTTCAGTATCACATGGAAGAGTTTCTTGAGGTTGGTTGTTAATAGCGATAACAAGCTGACTTATTTGTACATCAAGATTTTTGATTGATGTATTGTTTTCCGCCATATATTGCAACATCATCTCTTCAAATGATGGCTTATTTTCTGGAGTAGGTGCTTGGCTTTGAAGTGTAATGCTTCTTGACTTTGATTGGTCTCCTGAATCATAGCTTCAGTTCTTGCCATGTAATACATGAACGCCTCTTCTAATATCGTCTTCTTTTCTGGAACAGGTGCTTGAGGTTGCAATGGAAACCTAGGAGAATATGCTTGATTTTCGGAATAGGAGGACCATTGATTGTTGTTCCAAGAAGAATTTTGGTGATCTCCCCAACCTAGATAGTAGTTGTTGGAATAAAAATTATTCTGCTCCATATTGTAGTTTCCAAGATATTGCATTAAATCAGCATAAGTTGGGCATCAATCACTATGATGTCCAGCCCCACAAAGTTCACAAATTACAAACGGACTCTGGACATAAGGTACACACAAAGTGTCAAGCTTCTTGTTAAGTGCAGCCACTTGTGCAGATAAAGCATTGATTGCATCCCGTTTATAATCCCATATAGTGCACCCAAATCAACAAAACCTGAAAAAATAAATAAATAAAGTTTGGATTAAGACTAACATTGTTTAGTATTAGTATTAACAAAAATAATAAACAATTCCCCGGCAACGGCGCCAAAAACTTGTTGTCATATTCCACTACGCAAGTGCATGTGTCGTAACAAGTAATATAATGAAAAGTAAAGAGTCGAAGCCACGAGGAATTGCTATTAAATTTGCTAAGTACTAAAATTAACACAACTTAATCTTATCTAAACAACTAATTAAAGATGATAATCAAAAACTAAATTAAAAGAAATTAATATTAAAAGCAAGTGAATTAAAAAGATGAATTCAATTAATTAATAAAAAACTAGGATTACAACTTCCCTCAACATTTCGCTTGAATCTCTCTCTACCTCTTCACTTGATTAATGATCTTGAGTTGTTAACCTAGAGTTCTATCTTATTTATAAGTATCTGTCGACGGTTTTATAAAAATATCCCTCCTAACCAATTAACTATATGCCTATGATAATTGAATTAAAGAACTCATTAAGCTTAGGCTTTAACAATGGTTACACATGACAAGTAAGTATATTTCTACCCTACTTGCAGATCAATTCATCCTAATAAATGAATATGAAACATGTGTCATTCAATCCATGTCTAACACTAAACTCCCTATGTCTAGTTGTATTTAGGTTAACAAATCAATCTAATTGGTGATCAAGCAATTAAAAGCATTAAGAACAAGATTGAACAAACAACTTAACAAACCATTATATCAAGCTAGAGAGAGAAAGTAAATTCAAATTATGTGTTGAGTTCCATTGAAATCCTAGTAAAAGAAAATTAGTTCATATAATTAATGAAAACAAATAATCAAATAGTTTCACCATCATCAACAACACAAGAAAAATAAAGAAGAGTTGTCAATTCTTGAATCTTCAATTTTCCAATCTTCAAATTTTCTTGAGAACTTTTGATGGCAACTATCTCTTGAGAGAATTAGGTTTCTAGGTATCCAATCCACTTTATTCTGACCTAAAAGAGTACTATTTAAAGTGTCCAAGGTCTCCTAGAGTTCGAAACTTCGTGCACAAGCAAGAATCAGAAAATTTTCATTTTTTTTTGTGTTTACTGTTCATTCCCGGAGCCGCGGCGCCACCTATTCTGCCTCTTTGTTGGTTCCTGCCGTCTTCTCGTACTTTGTCAGCTATTTTGGATGGACAAATCTCGTCCGATTTTGACAAGCCTTATACCATTTAAAAGGTATAGAAGTCAGCTTCAAAAGTCAAGAGGGAGTTTTCACAAATGAAGTCTTTAAGATCTAATTTTTCTTGAAAGAAGCTCCGGAGATCGAATCTGCCTGCTCATTGCTTTGCAACGTTTTTCATCGTTTTGCAACTCGAAGCTCCAGATCACCTTGAACCTATAAAAACCCATAAATAATGAATAAATAACTATTTTAAACATAAAATGGATAAATAAAATAAATATAAAAACATCTAAAACTAATCAAATCCTAATAAAAGCCTCAAAGACTTAACCGATTTAAATGCATAAAAGGTGGCAAAATAACTATATTTCCTAGAGTTATCACTTGTGCGGCAAGAAAGGGTTTTCAGGGTTTTAAAGCTCTATAAATACCATATTTTGAGCTAAGAACTAGACATCTTTTGAGGAGAGTCAAAGATCATCATCATTCTTTTTCTTCTTCTTCTCTATTCTTTTATATTATTTTTATGTTTATGTTAATTATGCCTATGCTAGGCTAAATTCTTATTTGGTTAAGGGTGATTTCAAAGCCCTAGACAGGTTGTGTAATTGACTTTCAGATTCTGTCTATCATTAATTGTCTATCAAGTTGCTTATGTTCTCCCATAAAAATTGTTCATGATGTTGTCTTGATTTGTTTAGCTGGCCAACTAGATATATCTTGATAATTGTCTAATGCTAGTTTAGAAGACATGATATGTAATTGTCTTGAGTTCCTATTCAATAGTGGCAATTTGTGATTAATGATTATGGTCAAGTTTTCGCTAATTGCAAAGTGGAACATAATCTAAGTTGAATGAATTCTTGTTTATGTGTTTATTGCTTAGATCAACCTATCTTTCTTATCATAAAGCTACTATCACTTTGAATTTGATGATGTTTGTCTTAGGTTATTTGATGGTTAGTGATTAAGTAGTGGGGTTCGTCCTATTTAACAACAAACTAAGGAAGGATTGGGGTAACATGGGAGGTTGTTATCTACGGTTGATAACTTTGATAGCTAATTGATGTTGATAGATATGAAATTGATTCTCATTGATGTCTAGTGGTGGAGAATGAAATCTTAACCATACTTTTCTCATATTTAACTTCTTCTATTTACTTGCATTCTTATTTTTCTCATTTGTTTTACTTTCACTTTTTTCAAAAACCCCCCTTTTTACTTTGTTTTATTTTTTTTTTCTTAGAACTAAAGTTTTGAACCAATAAACTTATAAATTGAAACCCAATCCCTGTGGATTTGACCCTTGCATATTACTATACCTATAATTGATCTTTTTAGTGCCAGGTTAAATAAGATATACTCTTTTGAGTGCATCAAGTTTTTGGCACCATTGTCGGGGATTGTTTTCTTTAATTTAATTGTTACTTGGTTTATTCTTATTTTCAGTTCTAATTAGTTGTATTTTTCTCGTACATACAAGTTTTTCTTTTCAAATTTTGAGCAAAGAACGATGGAATTGAACAATCTAACACTTGAGGAGTTAGTTCAACAATTGGCTATGGGTAATGTTCAACAATCAAAGAAGTGTGGAGTGTGTTTTAAGATGGATCATCCAACCAATTTGTGCCCATACTTCTGAGATGATAATTTTGAACAAGCCTATGATTTAAGAGGATTTCAGGGCCAACAAGGGTTCCAAGAACAACAATATGATCCTTCCTAAAAAACTTACAATGAGGGATGCTGGGATCATACTAATTATGACTACTCGGGATATTATCAAGAAGTAGATCCTTATGCCAATTACACTTATTCATCCAGCTTCAATCAATAATGGTTTCAAGAACCAGATCTTTTTTAGCCACCACATATCACTCAAAACTCAGGTACTTCTTTAGAAGATCTTGTCTATTCTCTTGTTACTGATACTTTGCAATTTCAACAAGAAACAAGGGCAAGTATCCAGAGTTTGGAAACACAAATGAGCCAATTGGCTAGTAGTATGGTGGGATGAGTAGCACAAAGATCTGAAGAACTCCCTGCCCAAACGGTGATTAACCCAAACGAGAATGCTACTATTGTGACCTTGAGGAATGAGGAGCAAGATGAGGATGAGAAAAAACCAAAGATGGACTCACTTCTTAAAGATAATGAAGCTATAATTGAGAGTACTTCGGCACCTCAGGTAACTTTTAAGGTTCCCAATTCTACTAATGTTTCTTCTCCACCTTTTCCTAGCAGATCTGCAAAATCCAAGAAGGAGGATTATGAACAACAAATTCTTGAAACCTTAAAAAGCTTGCTTGTGGATGCTATTAAGCAAGTACCAAGAGATGCACCATTCCTAGAAGATCAATGCACCACCAAGAGTGATGAAATAATATTTGTGCTGGAGAATGCATCTACTGTTGTGCAAAGAAAGCTTCCTACCAAACGCACAGATCCTGGAAGTCTCATGCCTGAGCCTGAAGGTTCCAAAAAGCCAAGAAGGGGTATAGGTTAGGTTAAAGACATTAAATCAAATGCTAAGTGGGAGACAGCCCAATTGGTGAAAGATTAGCCAACCTGCCATCTTCAGATTTGCTTTCTTTTTCTTTTATTATTTTATTATTTATGTAGTGTTTTAGGTTTGTTTAGGATTTATTAGTTTGTTTTGTTTTTAATTGTTAACATATATATATTTTTAGTTCTTCTCTCTTACACAATTTTTTTTGGGTAATAGCATTACATTGAGGACAATGTTAGAATTAAATGTGGGGGGAAGAATTTAGGATTACTTTTATTTTTAGGTTATTTTGTTTGTTTTGTTTTGTTTTGAGTCTTTTATTTTTTTTTTAGTGTGTTACTTTCAATACAATAATGAGATATGAATTGTATAGGTTTAAAATTGGTTTATTAGTGAGAAGAATTTTTCATGAGAATTAAGCTTGATACTATTTTTTATGAGCCAATATTAATATGATATGTTGATTGATAAAGAAGCGTGTTTAGACTTAATATTGACTCGTATAATCATCATTTTGAATTTTTGAGCCTATATGATTGATGCATTATACATATCAATCCAATTTCTTTCTTGTGTGCTTTTATGATTACATGTTTCTCTAAAACTTGCTTTAAACCGTTTGAGACTATATTGATACATATGACAACATGGATATGATAGAGGCATTAGGATTTTTACCAACGCCAAATCAGCAAACAAGGGATACTTCTTGAAAGTTGGGTTAGAGGCAAAAGATAAGTGTGGGGGAGGAGAAAGGCAAAAGTCAAGAGAAAAAAAAAAGAAAGAGAACATTGTAAAAATACTTTCCCATGTATAAAAAAAAAAAAAAAAAAAAAAGAGAAAAGAAAAAGAATATCATCTCTTGAACTTTTGGGTAAAAAAAGAAAAATAAGGTTACAAAGTTGGTTAGAATGAAGCAAAGGCTCAACATGAAATATTTAGCCTATGTGATTATGTACTTCTAAAGAATATTGAGAAAGTTCTATTTGAAAAATCTTATTTTATCTCTAAATTCTATGAAGTTTTTGAAACCTTTGTAATATCATTTCCTTTTATTCTTTAACCACATTATTACCCCTTGGCCCCATTACAATCTTGAATAAAGACCTCCTGATTCATGAAGTTATATGATCTAAATAGTGGAGAATAGGTGGACAAGCAAGCATATAGTATGATTGTTTTCATGAGATTGATTGAGTATAAACACCTTACCACTACTTTATAGAGTGAAAATCATGAAAGTATCACATGTGAGAAGTTGAGATTAAGTTTGAATATGCACTACTTTGATTGATATATGTTATGTTAATATTGGCTTAACTTAAACCATTTATATTCAAGCATGATTTTTTTTGAATTTCTTTAAGCTATTGATTAGTTTATAAGACTTTTCCAATGATCATCTCTAATTTATATTGGAAGGAATGGTTGTAATTATTTTTTTTAATTTTTCTTATGTTTTCAATGTTTGTGGGTATCATCCTAGTAAACCTTCACGAGACTAAACTCGTCCACTAGGGACACCTAGGGGTTTAAAGACTTGTGTCACATGCTAAGTACCACCGTGATTTCCTACGAAAATGGATTATATTATATTTTCTTATTTTATTTTTATTTTTATTTTATTTTTTGCTCGAGGACTAGTAAAAACCAAGTATGAAGGTATTTGATAATCTCATAAAATACACATTTTATGCCTTTTATCTTCTTAGTTTTAGTTATGTTTTCGATCTTTATTTTGATTACTTATATTATGTTTATGAATTTTAGGTATATTTAGGAGAATGAAGTGAAACGATTTCAATAATGATGGTAAAGTGCTTACAAAATCATAATCACAAGATGGAAGAAGATTTGGGAGTCAAAAAGATCAATTTCTGGTTGCAAAGCAAGAAGTCAGATTTGACCTCCGGAACTTGTCGTAAGAAAAACATGATGTTAAAGTCTTTATTTGAAGAAACTTCCTCTTGACTTTTGAAGCTTACTTGAATACCTTTCCAACGGTAGTTTATACGCCCAAATCGGACAAGAAATGGTCATCCAAATCAACCGAGGAAGTGAAAGAAGATGCATAAAAAAAATCAGCGACCAGCGCCACGGCGTCGGAGTCTAGCTCCTCGGTGCCCACAAGTCAGAAACCCAGTGCTACAGCGTTGGCTGGCTATCCAAAGTTTCCAAAAAACACAATTTTGAACCTTTTTTGTTATTTGTGCTCAAATAAAGGGTTTTCAGGGTTTTAAGCTCTATAAATACTATCTTTTGAGCCAAAAACTAGACATCTTTTCAGGAGAATCAAAGATCATCATTCTTTTTCTTCTTCTTCTTCTCCATTCTTTTATTTTATTTTCTTTTTATCTTTATGTTAATTATGCCTATGCTTGGCTAAATTCTTATTTGGTTAAGGGTGATTTCAAAGCCCTAGACATGTTGTGTAATTGATTTTCAGATACTATCTATTATTAATTTTCTATCCAAGTTTCTTATGTTCTTTCATAAAAATTGTTCATGATGTTGTCTTAATTTGTTTAGGTGGCCAACTAGATGGATCTTGATAATTGTCTAATGCTAGTTTAGGAGACATGATATGTAATTGTCTTGAGTTCCTATTCAATAATAGCAATTTGTGATTAATGATTATGGTCAAGTTTTTGCTAATTGCAAAGTGAAACATAACCTAAGTTAAATGAATCCATATTTATGTGTTTATTGCTTAGATCAAGCTATCTTTTTTATCATAAATCTGCTATCACTTTGAATCTAATGATGTTTGTCTTAGGTTATTTGATGGTTAGAGATTAAGTAGTGGCGTTTGTCCTATTTAACAACAAACTAAGGAAGGATTGGGGTAACACGGGAGGTTGTTATCTACGGTTGATAACTTTGATAGCTAATTAATTTTGATAGATATGAAATTGATTCTCATTGATGTCTAGTGGTGGAGAATGAAACCTTACCATGCTTTTATCATATTTGACTTCTTCTATTTACTTGCATTCTTATTTTTCTCATTTGTTTTACTTTCACTTATTTCAAAAATCCCTCTTTATACTTTGTTTTATTTTCTTTTCTTAGAACTAAAGTTTTGAACCAATAAACTTATAAATTGAAACCCAATCCTTGTGGATTCGACCCTTGCATATTACTATACTTACAATTGATTTTGTTAGTGCAAAGTTAAATAAGATATACTCTTTTGAGTGCATCAAGTTTTTGGAGCCGTTGCCGGGGATTGTTTTCTTTAATTTATTTGTTACTTGGTTTATTCTTATTTTCAGATCTAATTAGTTGCATTTTTCTTGTACATGCAGGTTTTTCTTTTCAAATTTTGAGCAAAGAACGATGGAATTGAACAATCTAACACTTGAGGAGTTAGTTCAATAATTGGCCATGGGTAATGTTCAACAATCAAAGAAGTGTGGAGTGTGCTTTATGATGGATCATCCAACCAATTTGTGCCCATACTTCCGAGATGATAACTTTGAACAAGCCTATGATTTAAGAGGATTTCAAGGCCAACAATGGTTACAAGAACAACAGTATGATCCTTCCTCAAACACTTACAATGAAGGATGCTGGGATCATACTAATTATGGCTACTCGGGATATTATCAAGAAATAGATCCTTATGCCAATTACACTCATCCATCCAACTTCAATCAGTCATGGTCTCAAGAACCATATCTTTTTCAGCCACCACATATAACTCAAAACTCAGTTACTTCTTTAGAATATCTTGTCTATTCTCTTGTTATTGATACTTTGCAATTTCAACAAAAAACAAGGGCAAGAATCTAGAGTTTGGAAATGCAAATGAGCCTATTGGATAGTAGTATGTTGGGATGGGTAGCACAAAGATCTGAAGAACTCCCTACCAAACGGTGATTAACCCAAAGGAGAATGCTACTATTGTGACCTTAAGGAACGAGGAACAAGATGAGGATGAGACAAAACCAAATATGGACTCACTTCTTGAGGATAATGAAGCTATAATTGAGAGTACTTCGACACCTCTGATAACTTTTAAGGTTCCTATTTCTACTAATGTTTCTTCTATATCTTTTCTTAGCAAATTTGCAAAATCCAAGAAGGAGGAATATGAACAACAAATTTTGGAAACCTTAAACAGCTTGCTTGTGGATGCTATAAAGCAAGTACCAAGAGATGCACCATTTCTGGAAGAACAATGCACCATTAAGAGTGATGAAATAATATTTGTGGTGGAGAATGTTGCCGCCGCGGCTTCCACAAGTCAAAAACCCAGCGCTGCAGTGCTGGCCGGCTGTCCAAAGTTTCCAAAAACGCAAATTTGACCCCTTTTTGTTACTTGTGCGGCAAGAAAGGATTCTCAGGGTTTTGAAGCTCTATAAATACCATCTTTTGAGCCATAAAATAGACATGTGTTGATTATTATCAATATACTTCTTCTCCATTCTCTTAGTTTTCTCCTTAGTTTTATTTTATTTTTATGTTTATGCTAACAATGCCTATGCTAAGCTAAACTTCTTTTTGGTTAAGGGTGATTTCAAAGCCCTAGACATGTTTTGTAATTGATTTTCATAATCTATTTATCATTAATTTTCTATCAAAGTTGCTTATGTTCTTCCATAAACATTGTTCATGATGTTTTCTTGATTTGTTTAGGGTGCACACTAGATAGATCTTGATAATTATCTAATGCTAGTTTAGGAGTTATGATATGTAATTGTCTTGAGTTCCTATTCAATAGTAGCAATTTGTAATTAATGATTATAGTCAAGTTTTCGCTAATTGCAAAGTGGAACATAACCTAAGTTGAATGATGTTTATGTGTTTGTTGCTTAGATCAACCTATCTTTCTTATCATGAAGCTGCTGTCACTTTGAATCTAGTGATGTTTATCTTAGGTTAGTTGATAGCTAGAGATTAAGTAGTGGCATTCGTCCTATTTAACGACAAACTAAGAAAAGATTAGGGTAACACGGGTGTCGCAACCTCTTTTAAACGAGTGTCGGAAGGTTATCTGCCCTCGCCGCAGGGACAATCGATCTCGTTAAAAAAGTGTGACACTGAAAAATAATAGAGGAAAAGAAGACTTAATTCCTCTAAATCAAGGGTCGAGGGTATGAAAACTACCTCGGAAAAGAAATGGAGTCGTCACCAATCTTTTTCGGCTAGGTGTGATCGGCCACCTATTAAAACCTGTTTTTATACAACATTTTTAAATTGATTAAAACATTTTTAAAACCAATTTTGTAGTCTGCGCTTTGAACCAGAGAAAACAAGTGTGAGTTCGGGAGTTCGTTACGTACGGGAAAGAATTAGTACCCCCACAACGCCCGTATAAAACGGTACCTTATTAGTCATGTATTATCTCGAATCTCGGTAAAAAGCCGATTTTAAATTTGGTGTTTGAAAATAATTCCCTAAAAAATCATATTTTTATTTGAGAATGGTCCGAAATTTATTAATATAAAATTTTCCATATTTTTCGACAAACTCGGCAAAACATGGAATTTTTCCTTGACTTTGAAATTCTCCGAACCATCCTCGTTTTAAAGAAGATATTTCGTTGCTAATGATAATTGATGATATCCTCCCCCGCTGACCTAGCAGAGAACTCATGAATTATTTTAACTCGAGAATAATCTTGATTAAAAAAATATTATTTATTCTCCATTTATTTGAAAAATTATTGAGAATAACCATGAGTATGCAAAAATGTTGCTAAGATAAAAATTAAATGAGCATGCGTATTTATCATGGCATGGTAAGCAAAATGACATGGCATAAGAATGAATATCATGTGAGTGAATCGACATGACAAACAAAATGACATGGCATATGAATAACATGGCACGACGAGATGACATGGCACGAGAATGGCATAGCATGAGAATAAAGGTCATGGCATGAAAATGATATGGCAAACGAATAACATGGCATATAAATGACATGGCATAAGAATGAATATCATGTGAATGAAATCGAAATGGCTTATGAATGACATGGCATAAGAATAAATGTTATGTGAATGAAATCGACATAGCAAACGAAATGACATGGCATATGAATGACGTGGCATAAGAATGAATGTTATCTGAATGAAATCGACATAGCAAACAAAATGACATGGCATATGAATAACATGGCATAAGAATGAATGTCATGTGAATGAAATCGACATAGCAAACAAAATGACATGGCATATGAATGACATGGCATAAGAATGAATGTCATGTGAATGAAATCGACATAGCAAACAAAATGACATGGCATATGAATGACATGACATAAGAATGAATGTCATGTGAATGAAATCGACAAGGCAAACAAAATGACATGGCATATGAATGACATGGCATAAGAATGACATGTCATATGAATGACATGGCATAAGAATGAATTTCATGTGAATGAAATCGACATGGCAAAAAAAATGATATGGCATAGCATAGGTGACATGGCATAAAATGATGACATGGACAACATGGCATGTGAATGAATGACATGGCATATGCATGAATGACATTACATGCTTGACATGGCGAAATCTAAATAACATAGCATATGTATGAATGACATGGCATACTTGACATGGCAAAATCTAAGTGACATAGCATATGTATGAATGACATGGCATACTTGACATGGCATATGTATGAACTTATTTGAGAATGACTCGGAATTATTAACACCAAAATCTTTTCATGTTCCCCGACAAGCCCGGCAAAAAATAGAAAGTTTTATTTATTTCAAAATTATCCGAATCACCCTTGTTTTAGAAAAGGATATTCCTTTGTTAATAATAATTAATGATATCCTCCCCGACAGACCCAGCAGAGAAAATCATGAATTATTTAAACTTAGGAATATTGTCTTATTTATTAAAATGTTATGAATATGCAAATTGACATTAAGGCATGCATGATTACTAAAACATGATAAGCATTTTATTGTAATTATGGAAGATGAGATAATGACATGGCATAAGGATGACATGGCCTATGAATGTCCGGATTCATGGTGATGGCATGTGAATGGCCGAATGACATGAATGGCATGGCATGAAAATACACCTAAACTATAAATGACATGGCATAGGTGACAT
This sequence comes from Fremontodendron californicum, assembly GCA_030761205.1. Classification (NCBI taxonomy): domain Eukaryota; kingdom Viridiplantae; phylum Streptophyta; class Magnoliopsida; order Malvales; family Malvaceae; genus Fremontodendron; species Fremontodendron californicum. The sequence continues at coordinate 3,725,377 of JAULJL010000045.1, forward strand.
GGCATGTAAAAGACCTAGACTCTAAATGGTGTAGCATGGCCGAATGACATAAAAATGATGCAAGGCATGGCATGAATGGCATGGCATGAAAATACACCTAAACTATAAATGACATGGAAAATGGAATAGCATGACATGTTATATGGGTGACATAGCATAGGTGACATGGCATGAAAAGGACTTAGACTCTAAATGACATAGAAAATGAAATGGCATAAAAATGACCTAACCACTAAAATGACATGGCATGGCCGAAAATGACCTATTCTAAAGATGACATAGATCATGACCTAAGATGCATGATATAGCCACATGACCTAAGATGCATGACATAATCAAATATGATGCAAGACATGGCATAGACATAAAATACATGGTTTGGCCGAAAATGATGCAAGGCATGTCATGAAGTACAAAATGCTAAATTAACATAGCTACATGACCTAAGATGAAGGATCTAACCAAATATGATGCAAGGCAATACATGAACCTAAAATACATGAGATGGCCGTAACATTACCTTTCACTAAAAGGTGTTGCCTATTAAAATTAAAATGAAGCCAATCACACAAAGACAAGGAATTAAAATGATCCAAATGAGAATTACTTAACCACCTAGTCCAAATAGATTGGGATTCCTTGCAAATCACGCAAAAAAATGCGGAATATTTTTAGTCAAAATCACAATGCGAGCACTTGAAGTTGATCGAAAAGCTTTCTCCTTAAACAAGCTTCTTTGGTGGGAATCTTCATCAACTTTTGCTTTTGTAAGATACGGTCATGAAAGTGAGATGTGCAAAGCAATAGAGATGGGTGATAACAGGAAAATTGATGGACTACTGATCAAAGTCCAAAAGGCCCTTTATAGGTGGAAAGATGGAAAAAGACTATTCCTCAGTTGGGGATAGGGGCAGAAGCAGTAGGGTCCCTGTCGTTTCAAGTCTCAGAAAGGGTGCTATCAGAGATGTCAGGTCCTATATGGAGGTACTATTGGGTAAAGGGGTGCACACTGCAGTTGAACCAGATAGAGGAACTAATGACGATGTGAGGGACGAAGATGATTATCCTGCCTTGATGAAGATGCAACCTGAGAAGAATACGGAGAAGTCACCCAAACTATACACAAAGGAAGTTAACTTTGAGATGGAGATCCCAACTAATAAAATGGAATGGCTTAACAGAAGTGCAAAAGGAAGATGTAGCAGTATGGGTGTCCTTAGAGGAAGTCCCATTATGAGTCTGGCATGAAAATTTTTTCAAATCCCTCGAAAACAGCTGGGGATCATATATCAGATTGGACGAGTCAACGAAAAATAGAAGAACGTTGGATGTGGCAAAAATGCTAATCTCAATGGCAAGCAGAATGAATATCCCTGCATCAGTTATGGTCAACGTTAGGGGAGAGGACTTTAAAATCCTTATCTCAATTGATGATTTTGAAGAGGAAGAAACCTGTAGTCATGATGGGAATGTTGAATCCTCAGGCGATGATAGAAGAAAATTCCCAATTTCAAATGATAGCAGTGACGATGAAGACGAAGATGCTGTCTCTTCATTTTCCAGACAGTATGGGGTCTTGGAAACCAGCGGGCATGGTGGTGGGAGTAGAGAAGTCTCCTTGGCAAATGTGCTGGAGGCCGGCGCAATGAATGATTTAGGCTGCCAATTAAGAGAGGAGCCGACCATTTTAACATCCCTTGACGACAGGAGATCTCGTGGGACCCAGGTGGCAGTGCTATCTAATGGTACTATACAAGCACAGATGGGTTTGACCTAGGTGGTTGAGTCTAATCCAAATGGAGCTGGCCTTACTGTTGGGCCAACTCTTAATGGACCATGTAGTAAAGAAGGTGATAGGCCGAGTGAAACAAATAGACTGGGTAGTAGACCCAATTTACTTGATGGGTTTGAGGAAGAGTTTAGTTGGCCTGATGAAAATGCTAATGTCTCAAGTAAAAGGGGTAAAAGGAGTTTGAAGAGAAAGAAGAAGAATCTAGGGAATCTATCAGCTTCATACAGCGCACTAGAAAGAAAAAAAAAAAATATCTCGGCAGTAAGAGGAGAAGGCAGATTAGGGAAATAATTAGAGAATCCATTGATGGAGAGAAGGGCCTCGAAATCAACATCTCAAATCTATCAGTCTCGGACAGCGGTGTCAGGAAGAGAAATGCCCAAATCCTAAGGGAGGCTGAAGCAACCTGGTCAGTACTGGGTTTATCTTTTGAGGGGAGCAAAGGGGTTATGGTTAAACATTTTATGCAGATCGAAGAGAAGGATAGAGCAGGGGCTTCTTGATTTTCACCGCGGCTATTTTGGAGGGTCTAAGGGATAGTTAGTATGACCATGAAGATTATAACATGGAATGTAAGAGGTTTGGGAGGAATGAAAAAAAGCGAGCAGTGAGGAATTTAAAAAATAAATAGAGGCCTAATATAATGCTAATCCAAGAATCAAAGCTGGAAGCTGTGGAACTCAAAACTATCCGATCTCTATGGGGTAGGAAGCAATGTCATGCTGATTGGTCTGCCTCGACAGGGGCATCTGGGGGGCTAATCTCGGTTTGGGATGAACATTTTTTCTCAATGGAGTCAAAGCTCATAGAACCAAGTTTTATTTTACTTGTGGGCTATATCAAACCGATTAAGTTGAAGTGTGGCTTTGGTAATATATATGCCCCAAACGATGACGGCGAGAGAGTACTTTTTTGGGAACGCTTGACTGGTATTATGCAAGGTATTGATGTCCCGTGGTGTTTAGGATGTGATTTTAACGTGGTTAGATGCTCGGATGAAAAAATTGGGCAAACTCTCAGTTTCTCAGCGATGTCCCAATTCTCAACGTTTATTGACACGGCGGAGCTCATGGATTTTCCGATGCAAGGTGGTAATTTCACCTGGAACAATAACAGGTTAGAATCTACCTTCTGTAGGTTGGACAGATTTCTCATTTCAAATGTATTTGTGGATAAGTGTCCAAACTTGATGCAAAAAGCCCTTCCTAGATCATTATCGGACCATAACCCAGTGTTATTGTTTGAAGATGTGGCGAACTGGGGTCGGAAACCCTTTAGATTTTTAATCATTGGTTGGAGGAAGATGGTTTTGATGAGTTAATTCTATCTAGATGGGCAGCGGATACGGGAAAAAGCTCAAACCGGTCTGGTATCTGGGGAAGGCTAAGAAGCCTCAAACCAGCTATTAAACAATGGTATAGGAGTAATCTCAGTGAGAATTTGGTTAAGATTGCGGATTTAGAGGAATTGATTAATAATCTAGAGCTTAGACTGCAGATGTGTCAATCGGGGAAAGATCTCCGTGATGAGATTGTAGCAAAAAAGGCTGAATTATGGTCCTTATATCGTAAGGAGGAACGATCATGGCTCCAAAAGTCAAGGCTGAAATGGTTTCATGAAGGGGACCAAAATACAAAATTCTTCCATATGACAGCCACGGGCAGGAGAAGAACTAACCACATCGGAAAGCTAAGGATTAATGATTCTGTGATTGAAGATCCTGTCGAAATAAAAATGCTCATTGAATCACATTTCGAGTCCACTTCGAAATCTAAACAAGTCGCAAAGTTGAGGGATATTGAATATGGTATCAAAACCTCAAGGAACAAAGTGTGTCTTTACTGGAACAACCATTCACTGAGGAGGAGGTGTAGAGAGTAATTCAAAAGTGTGATGGTAACAAGGCACTAGGCCCATACGGTTTCAATTTAAACTTTTTCAAGAAATACTGGGACATGTTAAAAGGTGAAGTGATGAACTTTTTCAATAAATTTTTCGCTAACAACTCCTTCGACAAAGGTATAAATTGTTTTTTCACTACGTTGATACCTAAGATCTCATCCCCCTCCAACTTGAATGAGTTCAAACCGATTAGCTTAGTAGGGAGTATTTATAAAATCCTTGCTAAAGTCCTTGCCGAACGCCTCAGATTGGTTGTCGAGGAAATCGTCGGTGAGCATCAGTTCGCTTTTATCCCTGGTCGACAAATACTTGACTGCTCTTTGATAGCAAATGAGATCACCGATTTAATGAGGAAAAATGGGTCAGGAGGTCTGATTTTCAAAGCTGATTTTGAAAAAGCCTATGATAGTGTAGAGTGGGACTTCTTGGATTTCGTTATGATGAAAACGGGGTTTGGAGAGAAGTGGAGAAAGTGGATCCAATGTTGTATATCAACGATGTCAATGTCTATTCTAGTTAATGGCGTTCCCACAAATTAGTTCAGCACAAGTAGGGGCTTGAGACAGGGGTGCCCGTTATCCCCCCTTCTGTTTAATTTGGTCGCTGAAGTGTTGAGTTTGTTAATGTCCAAAGCTGTTTCCACTGGTTTGTTCAAAGGGATATCAGTTGGGAATGAGGATATTGCGGTATCGCATCTTCAGTTTGCTGACGACACGATTATGTTTTGTGAAGCTTCGGGAGAACAGATGAAAAATATCAAAATGGTCCTAAAGTGTTTTCAAGTTATCTCAGGGCTAAAATTGTACTTAAAGAAGTGCAGATTCTATGGCCTTGGAGTAGAACAAGCTGATCTAGATAGATGGGCTTCCGAAATTTACTGTCCTACAGGAAGCTTACCTACGGAATACCTGGGGCTGCCTCTCGGATCAAATATCAACTCAGCATCTTTGTGGAGACCAGTAATTGAGAAATTTGAAAAAAAAAACTTGCAGGGTGAAAATCTAAGTTTCTATCTATTGGCGGCAGAGTCACCATGATCAAGGCAGTACTAGCAAGTCTTCCCATTTATTTCATGTCAATTTTTCAAATGCCATGTTCTGTAAAGGAGTCTCTAGAAAGGATCCAACGAAATTTCCTATGGAGTGGATCCCTGGACAGGAAAAAAATGCACATGGTGGATTGGCCATCGGTTTGTAATCTCAAGGAGTTTGGCAGACTCGGCTTGCTGAATTTAAAATTGCAAAACAGAGCGTTGATGAATAAGTGGATATGGAGATATGGGAATGAAAAGGATAGGCTCTGCAGACGGATTATAGCAGCCAAATATGATCCGAATTCTGGAAATCTTATGCCTTCAAGTGTTATCAAAGGAAAAGTGTCTCACATGTGGAGGAACATTGTTAGACCACTCTCATCGTCTGATAAATACTTCTATGTTCTTAATGCAGGTCTTGGAGTTTGTCTTAGAGATGAGAGGTCAATTAATTTTTGGACTGACGTGTGGGCTGGTGAATCCGCCCTGAAGTCTCGCTTCCCTCGTATCTTTGCATTAGCTGTAAAAAAGTCTGGGAAGATCTCTGATTTTGGGAGCTGGGCAGATAATGAGTGGGCTTGGGCGGTCGATCTAAGAAGAAGTCCCTTTGACTGGGAAAGCCAACAGTGGCTAGCGTTTATAAGAACCTTGGAGGAGCAGATCATTAGCACCAGCATAAAAGATGGCGTCTTTTGGAAAGGTTCAACTGGTGGGGAATACTCATTAAAGTCATTCTGTGTCTCTGTACTAAGCTCCACATATACAAAATGGGAACATTGGAAGCAAATATGGGCTGGTTTAGCTCCACCAAAGGTGGAAATTTTTGTATGGCAGCTTCTAAGAAGGAAAATTGCCACCAAAGAGAATATTGCTAAGCGTGGTCTCATTAACTGGGACTCTGCCGCTTGTTCTTTCTGCACAAAAGAGATAGAATCTGTGGAGCACCTTTTCTTTCTTTGTGATGAATCTTGGAAGATATGGCAACACTGCTGTCATGTATTGGGTATCCAATGGTCTGCACCAAAAGATCCACTATCCTTTTTTTTGCGTGGCAACAATCTCTGCGAGACAAGATGTGTAATACAATTTGGAGAATGGCTTTCTTTGCCATCACATGGTCTACTTGGCTCCACCGAAATGATATGGTTTTTAACGGCAAAATCTTCTACTCTTGCCAATTGACTGATTCGATTAAGCTAAGGATGTCATTGTGGTTTCAGGCTAAGTGGCCAGATGTAAAGGTTTCTGTGCAGGACATTTTCAAAGCCCCCTGTTACTTTGGGCCTCCTCGACGAAGAATGCAAAACATGACTGAAGTGCAATGGCAGCCGCCTCCTGCAGGGTCTCTCAAATTTAATGTGGATGGCTCGGTCTGTGGGAACCCGGGTCCTACTAGCATTGGAGGAATGTTGAGGGATGATAAAGGTACGATTTTGGTGTTGTTCTCGAAAGCCATTGGTTGTACTGATCCAAATTTTGCTGAACTAATGGCTGCCAAGGAAGCGTTTATTATTTTTGCTGCCTCAAAGTGGAAGTCATCTCACAACCTTATAGTCGAAAGCGATAGCAAATATGTGGTTAGCTGGACCAAGGAACCTACTAAAGCTCCATGGATGCTGAGGAAGCACATAAGCATAATCGGGTCTGTCAGAACAGAAATAAGGAACTAGGATATCGTGTTTATCCCAAGGAAAGCGAATGATCAAGCAGATAGGCTAGCAAAGGCATGAGTAGGGAGGTCTAGTTATGTCTTTATTATTTATTCATGATTGAGTTTTGTGTGTCTTGGTCAAGTCTTGAGTTGGTTAGCTCCGGACTAAGATGACCGAATGATGCCGCTGTTTAGGTTGGCAAAGTCAGGGGTTAGTAGGCTATGCTTTTGGGCAAGTGTGTGAGACTGGCGTTAAGCCTTTTTTTGTTTCTCCTGTACCGACTTTTAAGTCTGTTAATAAAAATCCAACTGCTTTTCAAAACCAAAAAAAAAAAAGAATCTTCCCATGCAAAACTCTTGGGTGGAAGATTTAACTTCCAAATTTGATCAAACTCAAAACTTTCATTAAGCAACTTATAAATCAAGCTCACAGAGAAACAACCATTAGGTGAAAGGCTGTCCAAATAAGTTGGTCGTTTTTATTCTCAATCAATTGCACAAGTTGCTTAGTAGACTGCATACTATATATTAAGGGCATCAATATATATCTTTAGACTGCATAGTATAATTTGGAATTGTACCAATAATTGATTGAATCAAGGTTGCTCGACCTGCCAAGGATAGTTTTTTAGCCTTCCAAATACTTATTTTTCTTTTAATCTTATCAATCAAATAACCATAAGTCTAACTTTTAACTCTAGCCCAATGAAAATAAGCACTCCCAAATAGCTTCCTCTACAGTGCTTCGTACCTGTATGCTCCTCGATGCTAGCAATTAACTCAATTGAGACCTTAGTTGAGTCAATATATATAGTAATATTTTTATTTAATATATTAAAAATGATGAATAAAATTATTAATTATTATATTAATATATTATTATTATTATAAATCTATACTAATATTAAAAGAAGTGACTTAGTTGGTACACGAATTAACAAGACACCAATTTAGCTAATAATTTTATTAAAAAAATAAAAAATAAATTTATAATATAAAATGCTAATTTTTTTTATAAAAAAGACTAATTTTTTTTTTTAAAAATACCTATATCTTACATCATTAGATAAATTTATTTTAATATATATTTTTTAATTTAATTTTTATTTATTTTTATCCACATTGTGTGAATGCAATAACTAGTAATAAATTAACTAATTTAAAAAGTATCTAAAAACAGTTGTTAACAAAAACCCATTATGTATAGTATTTTTTTTTTTCTTTTTTGGGGTATGATGATAGGTTCAAAGAATGATAACTTATATAGACCTTTGTTTCTAACCTGGACAGTGCATTTTAATTAACCCATCAAGAAAAACATATTTATGCATTGGATAACAATACAAGGGCCCAAACCAAAGAGTAAGTCCAAAGGCTCAACAAAGTGGCATAGATTGATTAAAAAAGATACTAATTATGGGTTATTTGAACAAGAACGTGGGTTATTTAATTATTATATTCACTCATCTATACTATTATAAAATGAGTGAATGAATTAGTATCATGAGTCAAGTGATATCAACTCAATTGATGAATTTACCAAAAAAAATCAAATAAATTTATTATAAATATAAAACTAAGAGTATATGTCTTTTAATGTCAAGGAATTAACCATCCATGTAAATTGATTAATGAAAGATACAATTTTTTAACTTCCCACTTAGCCATTATATTTTGTTGTGCAATTTTATCTTTTATTTTTTATTTACGTTTAAATTTCTTATTTTGGAGAGAAAATTTCACATGCATTCGCATGTGTCATAAATATTAATCTATCTATACTATTATAAAGAGAATGGCTGAGTTGGTGTCACTGAGTCTAGGGGTGAGCAAAATCCGACTCGATTCGAAAAAACCGAAAAAAAATTCAAATTTCAAATTAAATAGTTCGAGTTATTCGAGTTTTCGGATCTATTCGAATAAATAATTCGAGTTATATAGTTTAGCTCGGATTTGATGTATGCAACTCGAATAAACCGAAAATTCGAATAAGATAAACACTATACGACGACGTTTGGGTGTTGGGTTTTAAATTAACACAGTTATCCTCCCATCCCCCGAGACACTCCTGTGACCCTCAGCAAAACTTCAGAGGTCAAACACTGATTTCCCTTTCCCCTTTGTAGAACCCTAACCTCACTCTTAACAATTGGAGAAAAACATCTTTAGAAACAGGGAATTGTAAAACCAAGGAAAAATTAATCAAACAAGGATAAGAGAGGAAAACAAAGACGAGAGGAAGAATGAATACCCATCCCAATTAATTTACAAAACTAAACAATCAATAAATTTTATATTTAGATTTAAACGTCACCTTGTAATTTCTTGAGATGCTGAAGGCTGGATAAAAATGAAAGATGAAAGAGATGATAGAAGGTAAAAACAGAAAACGGAGAGTCGTGTAAAAATATTATTTCTTATTATCTGTTGTCTTTTTGCTTTCTTTTTTTTTTTTTTAAATGATAATTGCCATTTTGCTTTATCTGCTTCCTTGGTTATCACATGATAGCTAATTGGGCCTTTCTTTTAGTTATTATTATGTGTTTCTTTAGTTATAACGTTGGGCCATAAATGAACAATAAACCATGAAGAAGAAATCAAAAAATGAACACTTAATTACTATATGTAATTTTAATATTGGGTAAACTAATATGAGTAATGGAATTTTAAATTTTTAAGATTGGGCTTAATTTAATTATTTAAGATGGGCATAAACTAAAATTTTATTTTGAATCTCGAACATTGTTTTTTCTCCCTTGATCTTATAAACATTGTGATTTTGTTGATAGACTGGTGCCAGCATCATTCTCAATTTGGCATTAAAAATGGCTTATAGTTATAGATGAATACAATAGCAAAAATAGTAATTTTTAGCTAATATATTTTAACTCGAATAAATTTATTCGACTCGACTCGACTCGAATTTTTTTAACTCGATTCGATTTGCTAAAATTTCAAATTAAGTTTGGTTGACAAAATAGGACTCGTCAACTCGACTAATCCGAATTTTTTTCACTCAATTCGACTCGACTCGATCGAATACTCACCCCTAACTGAGTCAAGTGAAATCAACTTAGTTGGTGAAATTACAACATTAATCAAATATAATTATAACATAAAAAATAAAATAGAGATATTTTTGTCTTTTCTAATTTTATATACATATTTATTTTTTAATAAAAACTAGAGGTGGCAAAATGAACCCAAACCCGAAAACCTGCCCAGAAAAACCCAAACCCGAACCCGCCCAAACCCGATTTGACCAAAAAGTCAAAAACCCGAACAGAAAATGGCCCGAGCCCGAAATTACCCGAACCTGAAAGGGTCCGAACCTGAAAGGGCCCGAACCCGAAAATACCCAAGCCCGACCCAAACCCAAATTTAATACTAAAAATAAAAATTATCAAATTGTAATTAAATAATTTTTTTATAAAGCAAGAACTTTATTTATCAATTTCATTCTAATATCTTTTTTAATAATTTAATTAAAAATTAAAATTATATTATATTATATATATATGATAAAATAATAATTTTATCAAAAATAAAATTATATTTTGTACTTATAACTTTAATATCTCATATCTTGATGAATCAACTATCTAAAAATTTTAAACTCATGAAAATTTTAGAAATGTGAAATTTTTTTGACATAAAATATTAGTTATCCTTTATTTATGTTATTTTAAGAGCACCCTTGTAATAGTATAATAGTATTTTCTATATATTAAAATTAATTAACAGTAATTCATTCATTTTAACTTATCTCTAATATAATAGTATTTCTTATATTAAAAAATAGATAAAAACTATTTTTTTTAAAAAATTGTTGCTCTTTGCAACATATATATAGTTTTCTTAGGCATATTATTAAATTAAGTCATCAAATATTGATTTATAAAAGTATTATGTCTTTTTAGAATTTAAAAGTATTTAACATAATTAGCTAATTTAATTTTGTAATTAATTTATTATTTATTTTATTTTGGACAAATATTTTTTAAATTATTATTATTTTATTACACTTGATATAATTTAAGATATAATTTACTTTTAGTAACATATCATATCAAAATTCAAGATTGGTTCACTTGGTACAGAGGTGCTCATGGGCCAGGTCAGGCCTGGTTCGGGCCGGGTTTAGGTATGGTATCAACATCATATTCACTTGCTCAAGCCAGGACCAATACAAAATATAGGCCTCAAATTCTGCCCAAACCAACCCATATTTGTAAATGGGTAGTCCAAGCCCGTTTAGGCCTCAAAGTTGAATGTCTTGAGATCGTCCCTAAAAATCTCTTATTTTGTAATGAATATAAATTATAATGTATTTACATGTTGAAATTCGAGCTAATCAAATCAATTATTTTAAATATTAATATGATTAATTTATAATATATCATATTTTTTATAATAATTTATTTTATATAAAAAATTAATTTTATATTCTTTTGGTGCTAACAAATATTGATTTTAATAAATAAATATAATTTAAAATATCATATTGTAATAAAAGATTATTTTTAAAAATAATAATAAAGTATTTAATTTATTTTTAAAAGTAAATATTTAAATTATGTAAAAATGATTATATCTAACATAAAATAAAAATGATGTAAAACAAACCGAACCCGAATGGGCCCGAACCCGAGTGGGTCCGAACCCGAATGAACTCGAACCCGAGTGGGCCCGAACCCAATGAACCCGAACCCGCCCAATTGCCACCTCTAATAAAAAACATATTTATTTTTTTAAAAATCACCTACTAAACCAATAAACTACCCACTTCCTTAATAAACTATCCACCTATAAAATTATCTATACTAATTACTTATAATTTTTTTAAAAAAAATAAAATTTTCACCCACGTAGCAGGTTAGGTGTGTCGAATTCTAGAATATATAAAGGGAGTGGCTGAGTTGGTGTCATGAGTCAAGTGATACCAACTCAGTTTAGAAAATTACAAAAGATCAAATAAATTATAATAGCAAAAAAGTATAACAAAGGTATTGACAATTTTTTAATTTTTATACGTTTTTTATTTTTAGAAAATTTATCAATTTTTTTTTTCTTTCTAAAACTACCCATTTAAAAAAAAAAAAAAAAGTACCCATACTTACAAACTACCTACTAAATAATTTTAATAAACTTAACTTTTTTACTATTTTTTTTAATTCACCCAGATAATGGATGTGTCATAATCTAGTATGTATAAAAAAATCGTTATCTTAAGACTTTTTTTCTCATTCTTTCACATATAAGTCAAAAGTTCTCTAAATTTAATCTATTATGTATTTTAATTCAAATAAAAATATATATCTATATTATTTTTAAAATCTCTATTGAGTCAATTGAAAAAAAAAATTAATAAAATTATTTGAATAAAATAAAAAAAATATTTATGTTTTTCTACTTACATAAAAAGTAATAATCCTTTTTACAAAATACCACTTTTTTATTTATAAAAAAAAGGTATCCACCTTATATATATATATAGGTTTTTTTTATCATAATATAGCAAAAAAAAAAATTATTTACCAAAATAGCGTTGTTTTCAAATTAATTCTCAAAATCCGCTTGTTTTAAAACTAGCTGGAAATCGTCATCCCCTATGACGATTTTTCAGTGTAAAATTTTCAAAAAACACCAAGGAAAATCGCCATGGGGGGTGGCGATTTCCCTTGGTGGTATAATTTTTTTTTACTTAAATTAAAAAAAAAATGCAAATTTGTTTTTAAAATTTGTATTTTAATTTTAAAAATTGTAAATTAAATAAAAAAAATTATCTTTTTTTTGTTTGTTTTAAAATATATATTAAAATTTTATAATTTCTTATTAAAATTTGAAAAAGAAAATTATATTTCTTATTAAATTTTTAAATAAAAAATTTTATTTCTTATTTAAATTTTATATAAATAAAAATTTTGATTTCTTATTTAAATTTTATATGTGAGATCTGTAACAAACATGTATAAAAAAATTTATCTTCGATTGCTTTAATTTTTTAAAATATATATACTAAAATTTTATAATTTATTTAATTTTATAAAAAAATTAATTTGATTTTTATTTTTATTTTATAAAAATAAAATAAAAATTATTATTTTAATTTTATAAAAAAAATATTTCTTATTTAAATTTTATATAAAATACAATTTTATTTTAAAAAATGTATTTCTTATTTAAATTTTATATAAATTAAAATTTGATTTCTTATTTAAATTTTATATAAATTAAAATTTTATTTGTTATTTAAATTTTATATAAAAAATAAATTAATTTCTTATTTGAATTTTATATAAAATTAAATTAATTTCTTATTTGAATTTTATATAAAATTAAATTAATTTCTTATTTGAATTTTATATAAAATTAATTTTTTATTATTATTTTAATTTTATGATGTAGAAAATATTGGAATTGGATTCTTTCTGCAATGGATGAGACAAATGATTTAGAGTTTGGGTTTCAGCTATTTTTTAGTGAATCAAATCCTGCAGAAAATATTGGAATTGGATTCCTTATGCAATGGATGGGAGTATTGACCAGATTTAGGGTTAGGATTAGGGTTTCAGCTATTTTCCAGTCAATAAAATGCTATAGAAAATATTGGAATTGGATTCCTTCTACAATGGATGGGACTAATGATTTACAGTTAAGGATATGTTTCAGCTATTTTCCAGTCAATCAAATGTTGCAGAAAATATTGGATTCGGATTCCTTCTGCAATGGATGAGACTAATGATTTAGGGTTAGGTATAGGTTTCAGCTATTTTCCAGTCAATCAAATGCTGTAGAAAATATTGGAATTGAATTCCTTCTGCAATGGATGGGACTAATGATTTAGGGTAAGGGATAGGTTTCAGCTATTTTCCAGTTAATCAAATGCTGCAGAAAATATTGGAATTGGATTCCTTCTGCAATGGATGGGACTAATGATTTAGGGTAAGGGATAGGTTTCAGCTATTTTCTAGTGAATCAAATGTTGTAGAAAATATTGGAATTTGATTCCTTCTGCAATGGATGGGACTATTGGACAGTCCGGTACAAAGGATGGGATTTATCATCAGTTTTTGCTTTGAATGAGTTATCAGTTTTTCAGTCAATTAACCCTAGCTAGAAGATGAGAATCAAATTCCATCCTGTACAAAGGATGGGATTTGTCATCCGGTACAACATAATGAACTATTATAAATTCATAATACTGATGAAGGTTTACAATACCCCCTACAATAGTTTTTCAATCAGATTTTTTTTTAGTGCTAATACCTCCTCATTCTCATCCTTCTATATTTCTTCTTTCTTTTGCCGAGTGATAATACCTCCATTCTCATCCTTCTTAGTTTCATTACTACACAACATGAGCAATAGAGTGATCGCATTGGTCTACTATAATGGCCAAATTCATAATACTGACGAATATGCTACCTTTGATTGTGAATGTCCTACAAATTTTCGTGTTGAAGAAGACGTCACATTAGAGGAACTGAAGTTGCAAATTCATACAAAAATTAAAGCTGGAAATAGAAAAAGAGTTTCAGAGATTAAGTATAGGCATCCTCTTTCTATTGGTGAAGGATGTGTCCGATATAGAATATTTCCACTTGAAGATGATTATGATGTCAGATGCATGTTTTATGCTCATGAGACATTTGCAAATGTTGGTGTACTTGAGTTATATGCTGACATAGTGGATGTTCATGATGATTGTGGGCCTTCAAATGTTCGCACTACAGAAAACTTTCCCACAGAAGATGATGATTCTGGGTCGTTCTATGTTCACACTACATATGACGTTCCCACAGAAGAAGTCGTTCCGCTATCTCAAGCTACAACGTTTCATAATTCATTAGTCTCACAAACAATTCCTACTACCCTCGAAGATGAGCCAGCTGGTGTTGATCCTGTTCCGCCACGTGGAGTCCATGGTGAATATGTTGGTGACTTTAGTGAGCAGGAAGAGGATGCTGAATTCGCAAGTGATGACAACAGTGATTCTGACCCAGACGTCGTCCCTATTGAGATCAACACTCATGGAGATCTTCCCCCATATGAGGCTACATCCCATATGCATACCCTGGATCTGGAGGCAATGCAGGTGCCAGAATTTCTTGAGTATGCTCATACATTAGCTACGCCTCTGACATTTGATCCATCTGCAGTTGATCTGTGTGTTGGGTTACAATTTCCAACGATAGAGGCTGTGCTTTCAGCTATTAAGCACTATAAGATCAAAAACTTTGTAGATTACAGAGTAATTGAATCTGAGCAGACCAAATATTATACCAAATGTCTAATGTATGGGAAAAGGTGCAATTGGAGAATAAGGGCAACTTTTATGAAGAAGAAATAGGCATGGGAGATTAGAAAATATGAAGGGCCTCATACTTGCACATCGGGGAGGATTTCACAAGATCATTGCAAGTTAGATTCTAACATGATCTGTTCATGCATTCTGTCATTGGTCCAAGCAAATCTGGAGATCTCTGTTTCAGTTTTGATCGCTGAGATATGAATCCGGTATGGATACACCACCTCCTATAAGAAAACGTGGAAAGCAAAGCAAAAGGCAATTGTTCAAGTTTTTGGCGATTGGGAAAGATCGTACAGTGAGCTACCTAAATGGTTAGGTGCAATGCAACATTTCGTGCCTGGTACAATTGTGGAATTGCAAACGGTACCTGTATATCATGGTGATCGACTGGTCAGGGTAAGAGAATATTCCATCGACTATTTTGGACATTTACGTCGTGCATTGAAGGGTATCCGTATTGTAAACATATTGTGCAAATAGACGGTACTTTCTTATATGAAAAATACAAAGGAACATTATTGTTAGCTATTGCATAAGATGGCAATGAAACATACTGCCAATTGCCTTTGCCATTGTGGAGGGTGAGACAACAGAGGCTTGGTCATTCTTTCTCACTAATTTGCGTAGACATGTGACAAAACAGCCTGGCATATGCTTGATGTCTGATCGACATGAAGCCATCAAAGCTGCGATTAGACGCGATGGTAGTGGATGGAATCCTCCACATGCATATTCAGTGTACTGCATTCGACACATTGCATCTAACTTTATGAAGAAGTTTAACAATAAGGAATTGCGTCGACACATTGTTAACATGGGTGTCGCAACCTAAAAAATAACGAATCTCATCGCAAGACTTTATTATTCGTTACGCGTGACATTAAAAAAACCCGAGGAAAAGTCGACTTAATTCCTCTAGAAAAATGAAGGTTTTGAAAATGACCTTAAAAAAGACATGGAGTCGCCACCAATCTTTTTTAGCTAGGTGTGATCGGCCATCTATTAAAACCGGTTTTATAAAATATTTTAAAAATTAATTAAAACATTTTAAAAACCAATTTCAAGTCTGCATTTTAAACCAGAGAAATCAAAGAAGCGGGTTCGGGAGTCGATTACGTGCGGGGAAGGATTAGCACTCCCACAACGCCCGTATAAATCGGTACCTTATTAACCGTGCGTTATCTCAAGTCTTGGTAAAAAATCGATTTTAAATTCCCAATTTAAAGAAAAATAATTCTTTTTTTTTTATTGAAAATGATCCGGAATTTATAAATTCAAAATTTTCCTATATTCCCCAACAAACGTGGCAAAATATAGAAATTTTTATTACTTTTGGAAAACTTTCCGAATCATTCTCTTTTTTGAAAGAAAGATATTCCTTTATTAATGATAATTGATGATATTCCCTCCAGCAAACCCGGTAGAGAACTCATGAATTATTTTAACTCGGGAATATCTTTATTTTTTATTGAAAAATCATTATCCTTTTGAAAACATTTTAAAAGATATGAATATGTATATGCAGGACATAAATAAAATGACATAGCAAAATCTAAATAATATAATGCTTCCTAAATGATATGATATAATGTGAATGCCTTAGCATATTCTAAATGAAATGAAATAAATGCCTTAGCATATTCTAAATGAAATGAAATAAATGCCTTAGCATATTCTAAATGAAATAAAATATCCTAAGTTATATGACATATTATAAATAAAATGAAATGACCTAGGTAACATAGTATATTCAATATGAGATGCAATATCCTAAGTCATATGATATAATCTAAATGAAATAAAATATTCTAGATGACATAATATATCCTAAATGAAATGAAATAACCTAGGTAATATAATATATTCGACATGAAATGCAATATCCTAAGTCATATGATATAATCTAAATGAAATAAAATATTCTAGATGACATAATATATCCTAAATGAAATGAAATGATTTAAATGACATGACAAATATGAATGATATGGCATATAATTTAAATGACATGGAATAAAATAATACTATCATATAATATGCATGAAAATAAAACTAATAATGCATGAACATAGTATATGCTAAATAAAAATAACTAAATAAAAGCATAGGATATCATGAAATATTCAAAACCATATGATAAATCATATAACATCAAAAAATATAAATCAAAATAATAACAATATCATAGGAATTATTATAACAAGAATCACATATTATATAAAATGCATGAATATGAAAAATGCAATGCATGAAATGTATTTTTTCCTTTAATTAAGGAAATCCGTATATCTAAAAGATATCTGGATACCTTAGGAAAATATGTCAAATTAAAATATTCTAAAACCAAAATACTTTCTGATTGTTTGAAAACAACTTTGAAAAAACTTGAATTAAAAGTAAAAACTGGGCTAAATCCTTTTTTTTAAATAGCTCTAATTTCCTAAGTTTAAAAATCCGGACTTGACTACCCTTAACCCGAGACTTGAAAAACCATTTTTAGAGTTTAAAAAGGCTTAGAAACTACCCTAAATCAGTAGCTAACCCTCCTAATCAGCCCACTCTAAGTAACTTAACCAAAACAGAAAAATGATTTTTCTTTAAATTCAATTCTGACTCTACTGTCCAGTTTTAAGCCACGATTTTTTACCCTATTTTTAAAAATTCAAAAAATTATGAAAAAAATACTGGAGACTCAGGACATGTAAAAATACACGGGAAAAAATCGGCTTAATTTTCTGATTAAAGATGAATTCCCAGAAAAATCAGAGATGTACGAGTTTTGGGTGAAAAAAAACTGCTTTGCCAAAACACATTTTTTCCTTTGATAAAATCATTTAAAAATCAAAGTAAAAATATTTGAAACTCATAAAATGACTTACAAACAGTACTTTTTGAAAGTTAGATAAAAATTAGCTAAGTGAAAAAAATCACAAAGGTAGAATAATCAACTTGACAAACTTAATTTTCCACAAGTGTGCTCAAGAGAGCATGACTTTGAACCATTAATTGGCTCAAGTCATTATTCAAGTGGCATGAACATGAAATGCATGAAACAATACAGCAAACATAATAAATTAAATGCATGGATTTAAACCTAAATGTCATGAAAAAATGCATGGCATTCATAAAGTGACCTAGACCTAAATGAACTTGCATGGCTTTTAATGTAACCTAGACCTAGAATGCATGAACATGCATGGAAAATAAACCTAACTTAATAACTAAAATATGCATGGCATTTTCACAAACACAAAGCATGCTTAAACTAAAAACTCAACCAAATATCATGCAAATGCTAACCTATCAACTAACATGGCAAGAATGCACATAAAATGCAAAAATTCCAAGGGTGGCCGAATAGCATAGTGTAACTAGCAAACATGGCATTTTCACAAACACTTGGTATACTAGCATGCAAAACTAAATCAAATGTCATGTAAATTCAAAAACCTACCAACTAACATGGCAAAAAATGCAACACACAATGCAAAACACATGGAGTAGCCAAATGGCCTCAAGCTCCAACAAGCATGGCATTTTCACAAACACTTGGTATACTAACATGCTTAACTAAAATATAACACTTAAATCATGCAAAAACCACACAAGTATTTTCACAAACACTTAATATACTAAATCTAAAATATGCTCAACTAAGATATAAAACTCAAATCATGCAAAGACCACACAAGTTTTTTCACAAACACTTGATATACTAAATCTAAAACATGCTCAAATTTAAACATCATGAAAACAGAAAATTAAAAATGCAAAAACATGATATTTAAAACATAAATGGCAACAAACAAAGCAACCAAATTAAAATATAACTCAAGAATATGAAGTAACATAACATTTAAAACACCAAGATCAAAGAAAATAACATAAACAATATGGTAAAATAAATCAAAACAGCAACTTAAATGAATAATGTAGGCCATTTGGCCATGGTGAGTTTATTGTAAAAAAAAAAATGTAAAAAAAATATATTCAAGAAGGAGATGAAGGAAGAACTTGAAAAGAACAATAAAAATCATTTATTTAAAATGGAAACTCACCAAATAGAAATCAAAATAGCAAAAACAAGAATGGAAAATCAAGAAAGTGCAAGAGTTGGTGCCCAATAGCAACCTCAAGAAGCTATATTTCAAGCTTTATTTTTTCAAACTTTCCTTTCTTTTCTAAACTTTTCTTTTTTGCTTTCAACCAAGAAGAGAAAAACTAAGTAAAAACTCTAAGAACTCAACAAAAATGAAGATGAAAAATGAAATTTCTGCCCCCCTACAAAGAGCTAGACGAATCCCCCTATAATTGCCCAAGGTGTTGTCATTTTTTTGTAACCAATTTCCCATCAAATGGCTAATAATTCAAGGTGAAAAAAAATATGAAATTACCACCTTTAGATTAGCATATCAGCTCTCCCAAATTACAGCTGTTCAAGAATAATGTTGACATCTCTCTGGGCCTATGTGGCCTAATCACCATGGCTTGATCAAAGAGAATCTCTAACTAACTCTTGATTTTTAGCCATTTGATTGAAAAATCAGAAGCTTCCTCCTTCCTTTGGGCTTGGGCAAGCCAGCACTTCTCTTTTCCAGCCCAACTCTGATTTTTTGAAAGGCCCAAAGAGGCCCTTTTCAATTGCTTGGGTGAAATGACTGTTTTGCCCCCGGATGCAAATAAATATCAAACGGACTCCAAATTCAATTTTTATTTTTTTAATACTTCCAAAATAATAAAACATTGAGTTCTAGAAGTTTTCAAAATTATCCGAGTCTGTTTTCTATTTATTTGTATTTTTTCTTCCAAAAATGCCCTTTTATGCCCCTACATTTTACCATCTTTTAAACGAGCTCCAAATCAATATTTTTCTTCACCAATCTCTTCAAAATAATTAAAAAGTGTGACCTGGAAGTTTTCATAATTGTTGGAGCTCATTTGGTATTTTTTCGAGATTTATCGGCTTGAATTACTACATATGAGGCCCGGGATTTGGCCATTTTGCAAACGAACTCCGAATCAAGATTTTATTTCGCCAATATCTTTCAAATTATTTAAGAATGAGATTGAAAAATTTTCAGAATTTTCAGAGTCCATTTGCTATTTTTCCCAAATTTTCCAATTTTGCCATTTTGCCTCTGAAACCCGGTTTTGCTCAAAACAAGTCTGATTTTCAGATTTTCTTCAATCTGAGCCTTGGGCTATCCTTTTTAATCATTCTTCATCCATTGGGGGCTTTGGTCTTACCAATTCGGGCCATTTCTGTGATTCTTCCCGATTTCACCGAAATCCACTAAAAACCCTAATTCTCGGTTTTCTCCCGGATTGACTTTTCTTTCGGTTTTTCTTGCAAGTGACTTCTCCATTACCCGTAGTCAGTGCTTGTCTTTCATTTGGAACCTTCAATTTCGACCAATTTGATCGTTTAAGCACTTTTCCTCGAATTTCTCGGATTAGGGTTTCCTTTCTACTGAATCTCCAAATCCCAACATCCGAACTCCATATCTTTCAATGTAGACCTCGGATTATCAAAATTCTTTCTCCATTTTTTAATTGAATTTAAAATCTTGATTTTGAAAGTGGGTTGAATTTTTTTCAGTAGTTGACTTTTTAGGGTTGACTTTTTTTTGGGTTGACTTTTTTCAAGTTTGACTTTTTATGCTCACCCTCTTAAACTAAGTCTCGGAGTAACACCTGCAGGATGAAAACAGTCTTTTTACACTCGAAAACCAATTTAGGAAGAAAACATACCTGTTTAGTGGTCCGGACAAAATTAGGTGTCTACAATGGGTATGGAATCGAATCATAGTTATTTTATCTCTTATATTTCCTTTAGTATATAAAATAATACTGAAATTCACAAGTCTTTTGTTTTTAATTTTATTAGGATACGAGTTGAGGCGACCAAATTTTCATTTCATGTATGAGAATCTTCGTGGAGAAAATGCAGAGGCGGCTAATTGGCTTGATAGGATCCCCAAGGAGAAATGGGCCCAATCATATGATCAAGGAAGACTTTATGGCCATATGACAACCAACCTAGCTGAATCTATCAATTCGGTGTTTAAGGGAACGCGTCATCTTCCCATTACTGCTTTAGTGCAATCAACATATTATAGGTTGGCTGCACTTTTTGTTAAGATGGGGAACAAGCAAATTGCAATGATGGAGCGAGGGCACACATACTGTGAAACAGTCACACAGACTATGCAAGAAAATCGCAGGAAAGCTAACTTCCACTTTTGTTCGTAATTTTACGCGAGCAAATCAATCTTTTCTGATTGAAGAGTTAGTTGATCCACAAGAGGGTGTTTCTGCAATGAAGTACAAAGTCAAGCTTAGTGACTTGTGGTGTGACTGTGGGAAGTTTCAAGCACAAAGGTTCCCTTTTACACATGTAGTTGCTGCTTGTGCACATGTCCATGTAGATTGCATGCAATATGTGGACAATGTCTATAGACTGGAAACTATATTGAATGTTTATAGACATGAGTTCGAAGCAATTGGAAATGAAGGTTATTGGCCTCAATATGATGGTCCAGAAGTGTGTCCCAATCAAGAAATGCGGAGAAATCCACATGGTCGGCCAAAATCAAGTCGTATTCGTAATGAAATGGACCTTAGAGAGAAAGGCAACCAAAACGTTGTGGATTATGCAGAAATGAAGGTCATAACCGTCGAAAATGTCCGTATCAATCTGACACATCGGGGGAGAGTTCGTATCAACAATAAAAGAATTACATGTTTTCATAACCTGTAATATTTACATATTTTGCCATTAAGAGAAATGTTATGCAAGTTTTTTTCTACTTATCATGTAATTTGAATTATTATTTTATATAAAATTAAGAAATTTTATAATAATATATTGAATAATATATTTTATTACATTTTTATAAATTAAATAACAACATTAACATTTTAGTTAGATATGCTGAATAAAAAAATTAAAAATAGCAATTAATTTTCCAACAAATTTAAAATAAATAACATGAAATGCAAAACATATAAATTTATATATTACCAATTTAAAATACATTATTCTCGTTATATTGATCAAAATACATTTATTCTAATTATTGCGTGGTGTAAAGCAACAGTGTCGAGTTCTCCTAGTGCGTGGTGGTTGGACCCGTCATTCAACCTCGTCAGTGACACGTATTCGCGGTCGACCATGACCTCCTGCTGTAACTGCCACTGGTTTCGGTTGTATGTCATCAGTCATTTCTTCTGTATCAAAAATTTGAAACCCGCTGCTGGAGGAGCCAACACCTAGTTCACCCATAACGGGAACCTGACTACTAGATGGACCTAGAAATGATGTACCATCAAATGCTGACGTAGGGGTTCCAAACTGATACATTGATGTTAGATATGATGAACTTGGACTTAGGATGGGGAGCTGGTCATCTAACCTCGTCATTGGCGGTGATGGTCGGTAACACTCATCAACGTCATATTCGGGGTGACTGACGGAATAACGATGACTAAATGACATCCTCGGTGCTGTGAACTTCGATGAGGCCGGTTGACGCGTCCGCCCACGTTGTCGGCTAGGTCTAGGAGCTTCCATATCCTATGTAGGAGAGACTGAAGTTGAAGTTCGTCCGGTAAATGGCATACTCCTAACATCCTCATACACCGACGGTGGACAATCAAAAGGCCGACCTTCATTTTTATACCATCCTATATAATCATCAGATGGGTTGAAATTATTACCAACAATCGAATAACCTGTCGGAATTCGTTGACAACGTATATTCCACCAATAGATCCAATGTTCATGCTTCGCAGGCCAGAATTCCTCATGACGATCACGCATGTCGATCTTGTGAAGCTTATCAAGGTTCACCAGGGCTATAGGAATTGGTTGTTGCATCCCAAATTGTCGCAACACCCTGTAAGCTTGGTGCCACTCTATATATGAAAAGCATATCAATGCTGTGTTTGCTTTCCATATATTACAATTATTGTAGGCATTCGATGGGAGGCATGCCATAATTTCACTTGAGGAATATGACATCCACAGAAACTGCGAATAATTATTACAAATTATTAGTTTCATATGGATTAAATACAAAAATACTTGAATGTAACAATAGAAATATTTACCTTATCATATCCTACTCGATCTAGTCGCAATCTTATACTTGCAAGGTCGGTCAAAGTCTCGGTAAAATCTCTACTCCTACTCCTACTCCACCTGTTAAAATGCATATAAAATCTTAATAGACCTATAAAAATACAAGTTCGTATAAAATTAATAAAATAGTAAAGATTATTACCTGCTTGCAAGGGGGTATACAGCCGAAACATCCACGCGCGGAGCAAGAAATGGCAGTCGATACCAAGCCCATGATTTTAGAAGCACTAAACATCCACCTATGTCATGGCTTTTTGGAACTGTAGCCCGGCACAGTTCTCTATACAAAACCGCCAAACACGTAGAACCCCAACTATAATTTGCCGCATGCTCTAAATCACGTAGTAATGAAAGATACATTAAATGTACCCGGCTGCTCAATTTGTCAGGCATCAGTAATCCTCCAATCAAACGTAAAATATATGCTCTAGCAGCATATTTTATCTGTTCTTCAGTTGCGTGTAATGGAAGATTTTGAAAGGATTTCAACCAATTTAGTCTCACCGTTGAGTCAAATACATACTCATCTGGAGGTACCGAGCCCAATAGATTTTGACACTCTTCATTCCAATCTAGCAAGCTTCCGCCTGTAACTGCATCGCCATGGACCGGAAGTCCAAGTTGAAGCGCAACATCTTCTAGAGTTATCGTGCATTCACCAAATGGAAAATGAAAAATGTGCGTCTCGGGTCTCCATCGTTCGATCAACGCACTGATTAAGTCAGGTTGTATCAAAAATCGTCGAATTTGAGTTACGTGATAAAATCCGGCTCTTCTTAAGTGGTCGATAATAGATGGATGCGGGTCCTCCAATGTAAATTTTCTCGAACGTAACACACGACGAGTATCCTGTTGATAATTAATTAAATTAAATTAAATAATAATTAAAATTAAAATATTATAAAACTATAATAATTAAAAAATTAAACAATATAAAAATTAAAAAAAAATTCTAAAATTCTAAAATAACAAAACAATAATAATATAAAATTTTAAAATTATTTATATAATTATTAAATAATTAAATAATATAAAAAATAAATAACTATAAAATGAAAAAACAATAATAATTATACAATTATAAAACTGTAATAATAAAACATAATGTAATATAAAAATTAAAATTAAAATTAAAATTAAAATTATATAAAACTATAAAATGAAAAAGCTATAATAATTAAAAAAATTAAAAAAAACTATAATAATAAAAAATTAAACAATATAAAAAATAAATAATTATAAAACTATAAAATGAAAAAACAATACTAATTAATAAATGATAAACTATAATAATTAAAACATTAAAAATATAAAACTATAAATTTACAAAATAATAATAATTAAAAAATTACTAAAAATTGATAATGTAATACAAATAATATTACAATAATTTACTTACCTCTTTAAATATAACATCCGATATGTGATTTTCTTGCAACCTCAATAGTGATGATGAAGCCATTTTTAAATATTATTGTAGAAAAAAAAATTGTTGGTAGAAAAAAATTTTGATTGTAGAAAGAATAAAGAAAATAAATATAAGTTGTAGAAAATGAGGGGGGGCTATTTATAGAAGAGTGGTGTGTGTGTGGGGCGGAGGGTAGGGGATTTTGAAGGCAACGGTCAGGTTACCGTTGCCTTCAAAAAAATTTGATTTTTTATTTTATTATTATTTCTTTGTTTTAAAAGATTATATAGTAAATTTTAACTAAATTTTTTAAAAAAAAAGTTTCATAAAATTTAAATAAAAAATATATCGTTGGACTTTTAATTTTTTTTAAAAAAATTATTATAATTTTTTTATTTAATTTATAATTTTTAAAATTAAAATACAAATTTTAAAAATAAATTTGTAATTTTTTTAATTTAAATAAAAAAATAATTAAACCACCAAGGAAAATCGCCACCCCCCATGACGATTTTCTTTGGTGAAATTGAAAAAAATTTCAAAAAACACTAAGGGAAATCGTCATTGGGGGTGGCGATTTCTCTTGGTTTTTTTTGAATTTTTTTTTTTAAAATACACCAAAGGAAATTGCCACCCCCATGACAATTTTCCTTGGTGTTTTTTAAAAATTTTACGTTGGAAAATCACTATGAGGGATGGTTATTTCCCAGCTAGTTTTAAAACAAGCGGATTTGAGAATTAATCTGTAAATAACGGTATTTTGATAAATAATTTTTTTTAGCTATATTCTGATAAAAAAACCTATATATTTATATTATAGTTTATATTTAAAAAGGATTATTATTTGGTACACTATCAGTGGATTTTTGTAACTCCACAAGCGGTGTTCACACGCTTCCGTAATCTTTCATACGATTTTTATTTTTACAAACCGACCGTAGGATTTAACAATATAATCGTACTTGTCATGCACATAAATTTTTGAATCGATCTGATATCCCTATCATATCGATCGAGAATATTATCTTTTTCAATATATATTTAACGGTCGAAAGTTTTTTACGTCGGAACAAATAGTTAAACATTTTTAATTTTTTTCGAAACTCGACGTGTATGATCTACGCGAATAGAACACTAAATATGACGGTCAGATTAAAAAAATATAAATCGGATGAAAAATTATAGAAGCGTATAAACATCGCTTGTGGAGTTAAAAAATTCACTAACGTACCAGATAATAATCTATTTTAAAATATATTTTTACACGCATGGCTGTGTTAAATTCTAGTCATCTATCACCTTCTTCCACGTAAATTAGACACGCGTCGTTCATTCACAAACCAACCGTTTGAAAGCCTCATGCTATGCATAAAGCCGAAGTGCCCAAACCCAAAGACCCAAACTGAAAAAAGAAAAACAAAACACAGCTCCCTCGGAAAACCCAATTCCATCCAAAATGAACACCTTCGCCACCTTCTACACCACCTGGAGCGACCAACTCCACCAACTTCTACTGCAGCTCTGCTCAGCCCCGAAACCACCCACCACCCAAGACCACCTTCACCACTTGAACCAACTTGTCAACAAGCTTCTCTCCCACTACTCAGAGTACTATAGAGTCAAAGCTGCTGCTGCCGAACGCGATGTCTTGGACATTTTCGCTGCTCCCTGGGCTTCCTCTTTTGAGAAAAGCCTCCATTGGATTGCTGGATGGAGGCCAACCACGGTTTTCCATTTGGTTTACACTGAGTCTAGTATTTTGTTTGAATCCCACATCGTTGATATTCTTCGTGGGGTTCGAACCGGTGATCTTGGCGACCTCTCTCCTAGTCAATTCAGGTAAAACCAGCTGCCTGCATATAAAGAAATTACCTTTTTTTTTTCTTCTTTTAATTTGAAGCTTTCTTGCATTAATAATACTTTTTTTTTCTTTGCAAAATTGTTTGCTTCTAATTTTATATAGTGAACTCAATTTTTTTACTAAAACATTAATTTTTCTTTTTTCCCTCCTCATTGAAAACAAAAATTATGTTTCTTAATTATTTTTTCCAATTATCTCTTGAATTCGGTAATAAAAACTTTTCAAATATATGTTACTTTTTTTTTTCTTTTGGCTTTGAGATCATTCGAATGAGTGATATAATTAAGAATGCATGACAAATGTCACTATTTTTACTTCCTCTCATTTTGGTACTACTCAAGCATGCATGACAAGTGTTAATAGCTCATATATATATATATATAAATTTTCATTAAACTTTTATTTTTTCATTATTTTAATATCTTATAATTAAGAATTTATGTCACAAAAGCATAAACAAATATGTAAATGATAAAATATTATATAATAACCATACATGAAAATTACATTTGATAAATTATCATTATTTAATCATGTAACGCTATTTAAAAAGTTGATGTAAATTTTGAAAGAAAAAAAAAATCTAGGGTTTGATTTCCAAGCAAATTAGGTGTATAAAAATTATTAGATTAATAAAAACGTTACATGGTGACAAGTATTTTTTTTACAAATGATTACATCTATATATTTTCATCAAAAATATAAAATTTATTTAATATTATGTAATAAAATTTTAATGAATGTAAAACAGGCGTGTGAGCGAGTTACAATGTGAGACGGTGAAGGAAGAGAATGCTATAACTGATGAATTATCTGAGTGGCAGCACAGCGTAAGCGATCTTATGGGCTCATTCTCTGATGTTGATCAATTGATCGAACGGCTAGTAAGCGTTGTTCGGAAGGCTGATGATCTAAGGTTGAGAACTCTCAAGAGAGTCGTGGACTTGTTGACCCCACAACAAGCTATAGAGTTTTTGATTGCTGCCGCTGAGTTACAGTTAGGGATCAGAGAGTGGGGGATGAATCAGGACCGTCAACGGAATTATTGATGTATTTAGTGATTTAGGATTGGACGGTGATTAGAGTGTGATATCATATGTATGTTTCCAGTTTGACTCATTTTCGGTTAGTTATTTCGAGTTTTAAATATAAGCCAATTTAGGTTTGTATTGAAAAAATTAGAGTAGTTTCATTTTCAGCTTTAAATTTAAATTAATTTAAGTTTATATTTTTAAAAATTAGAGTAATCTTGAATGATTATCAAATTTGCATTAATTCGTGTAATTTGTTAAAATTGATTTTTAAAATTTAAATTAATTCAAATTTAGATTTCGAATAAATTGTTAAAAAAAAAATTTTGAATTTAAATAATTTCAAATATAAATTAATTTTTTTGGTACATAATTTCGAGTTTTTTTTTTTTTTTATATATATATTTTTATCAGAGCTAAATCAATTTCGAATAATAGAATAAAATCTTTTACTCATTAGGACTCAAAATTTTCAATTTTCAACTTTCTTAAAAGGAATTCTTGAATTGGTGTTGTTAATTTCATATCTGTTAAATTTTGAATTGATTGTGTAGACACTTAATTTTATCCGAATCACTAAAACAGGTATGTTTTCTTCTTAAATTGATGTTTCAGAATGTAAAAAGACTTTTTTCATCCTGCAGGTGGTACTCCGAGACTTAGTTTAAGAGGGCGAGCATAAAAAGTCAAACTTGAAAAAAGTCAATCCCGAAAAGTCAACCTCAAAAAGTCAACTATTAAAAAAGTCAACCCACTTTCAAAATCAAGATTTGAAGTTCAATTGAAAAATGACGAAAGAATTTTGATAATCCGAGGTCCATATTGAAAGATATGGAGTTCGGAAGTTGGGTTATGGAGATTTAGTAGAAAAGAAACTCTAATCCGGGAAATTTGGGAAAAAGTGCTTAAACGATCGAATTGGTCGAAATTGAAAGTTCCAAATGAAAGATAAGCACTGACTACGAGTAATGGAGAAGCCACTTAAAAGAAAAACTGAAAGAAAAGTCAATCCGGGAGAAAATCGAGAATTAGGGTTTTTGGTGGATTTCGGTGAAATTGAAAAGAATTACAGAAATGGCCCGACTTGAAAAGACTAAAGCCCCTAATGGATGAGGAATGATTAAAAAAGGATAGACCAAGGCTCAGTTTGAAGAAAATCTGAAAATTTGATTTGTTTTGAGCAAAATTGAGTTTTAAAGGCAAAAGGGCAAAATTGGAAAATTTGGAAAAATAGCAAATAAACTCCAAAAATTCTGAAAATTTGTAAATCTCATTCTTAAATCATTTGGAAGAGATTGGCGAAAGAAAATCTTGAATCGGAGTTCGTTTGCAAAATGGCCAAATCCTGGGTCTCCTATGCAGTAATTCAAGAAGATAAATCCCGGAAAAATAACAAATGAACTCCAAAAATTCTGAAGATTTGCAAATCTCATTTTTAAATTATTTGGAAGAGATTGACGAAATAAAATCTTGATTCGGAGTTCGTTTGCAAAATGGCCAAATCCCGGGTCTCCTAGGTAGTAATTCAAGAAGATAAATCCCGAAAAAATAGCAAATGAACTCCAAAAATTTTTAAAATTTGCAAATCTCATTTTTAAATTATTTTGAAAAGATTGGCGAAAGAAAATCTTGCTTCAGAGTTCGTTTGCAAAATGGCCAAATCTCGAGCCCCCTATGTAGTAATTCTAGCAGATAAATCTCGAAAAATACCAAATGAGTTCCAAAAATTAAGAAAACTTCAAGACCACACTTTTAAATTATTTGGAAGAGATTGGTGAAGAAAAATCTTGATTTGGAGCTCGTTTAAAAAATGGTAAAATTTGGGGGCAAAAAAGGGCAATTTTGGACGAAAAAATCCAAATAAATAGCAAACGGACTCGGAAAATTTTGAAAACTTCCAGAATTCAATTTTTTTATTATTTTTAAAGTATTGAAAAATGAAAATTTGAATTTGGAGTTCGTTTGCCATTTATTTGCATTCGGGGGGCAAAAAGGTTATTTTACCCAAGAAATCGAAAATGACTTTTCTTGCCTTTCAAAAAAAATCAAACTTGGGCTGGAAGAAGGAGGGCTGGCCGGCCAAGGCCCAAGGATGGGAAGGAGATTTCTGATTTTTTAATCAAGAGGCCAAAAATGAAGAGTTAGTTAGTGATTTTTTGATCAAGCCTTTGCAAATAAGCCACATGGACCAATGCATGAAGAGGGAGAGTGTCAACATAATGGCTTAAGATTCTTGAACAGCTGTAATTGTGGATAGCTGATGGCCTAATCTAAGGGTGATAATTTCATATTTTAAACATCTTGGATCAATAGCCCTTGAAAATTGGTTGGAGGAAAAATGACAACATCCTAGCCTAGAGAGAGGGAAGGTTCGGCCACTAAGCTTGAAAGATAGCTTCTAGAGGTTGCTTTTAGCACCATACTCTTGCACTTTCTTTGATTTTCCATTCTTGATTTGCTTTTTTGATTATTATTTTGGTGAGTTTTTTTTTTATTTTTCTTTTTAAATAAGTGTTTTTAATGTTCTTCTTTAAGTTCTTTCTTCATTTTTTCTTATAAAAAAGTTCTTGAAATATTTTTTCCTTGTTCTTTGACATGGCCGATTGGCCCATTTTTTTTGTTTTAGTTGCTGTTTTGCTTTATTATTTCATGTTAGTTTTTATATTAAATAAGTCTTGATGCTTTAAATCTTCTTCTACTACATATACTTGAAGCTTGTTTTAATTTGGTTGCTTGCTTATTTCCATTTATGAGTATATTATCATGTTCTTGCATTTTTGATTTTCTGTTTTCAAAATGTTTATGTTTTATATTTTGAAATCCATGTGTTTGTGAAAATGTTTGTTAGTTTTCATATCTCTACTTTATATTTGCATGATTTGAATGTTATGTTTTAGTTAAGTATGTTAGTATATTAAGTGTTTGTAAAAATGTCATGCTTACTTTGAATATGAGGCCATTCGGCCATTTCACTTTCTTTGCTTTATGTGTGCATTTTTGTTATGTTAATTGATAGGTTTGCATTTTCATGACATTTGGTTGAGTATTTGGTTTAAGCATGCCTTGTGTTTGTGTTATTGACATGCATATTTTAGATGTTAGGATTGGTTTGTTTTGCCATGCATATCCATGCATTTTAGACCTAGGTTGTATTAAATGCCATGCAAGTTCATTTAGGTCTAGGTCATTTTATTGATGCCATGCATTTTTCATGACATTTAGGTTTAAACTCAAGCATTTCATGCATCATATTTGTTGTATCTTTCATGCATTTCATGTCCATGCCACTTATTTTATGACTTAGACCAATCAATGGTTCAAAGTCATGCTCTCTTGAGCATACTTGTGGAAAATTAAAGAGTTGCCAAATTGATTATTCTATCTTGGCTTTTTTATTACAATATAGCCAAAAAAAAAAATTATGAAATTACCGTTGCTTTTTGATTATTTCCCAAAATACGGATCTTTTTTTTTCAGCTGGGAAATCGCCATCCCCCATGGCGATTTCCCAGCGTGTTTTTTTGCAAAATTGTAAAAAACACCAAGGGAAATCGCCATGGGGGATGGCGATTTCCCTTGGTGTTTTTTGCAAATTTGCAAAAAAATACCAAGGGAAATCGCCCCTTGGTAATTTTAGCAAAATTTGCTAAAACGATGAAGGGAAATCGCCATGGGGGGTGGCGATTTCCCTTCATGTATATTTTTTTTTAATTAATAAACAAAAATTATATTAAAACAAAATTTTATTTTAATTTGATAAATTTATTTTTAAAAATTATAAATTAAATTAAAATATTTTTTTTATAGGTTTGGTTATTTATTTTTTTAAAATATATATTAAAAATGTAATTTAATTTATTATTACAATTTTATAAAAAATAAAAATATATTTCTTATTAAAATTTAAAAAGAAGATTATATTTTTTATTAAATTTTTATATCAGAAATTTTATTTTTTATAATTTTGTAATATTATAAAAAAGAAAATTTAATTTATATCAAAAATAATTTAATGATGTAAAATGTAAATAAATTTTTTTTTAAAGAAATTTATCGAGTCACTTTTTTAAATAAAGAAGTTATTTTTAACACTACAAACAAATTGCCATATACCGATACTTACCTATACTGACGGTAAAACTCCTTCGGTAAAAAGTATCTATTCCGACGGATTTTTTTTACCGTCAGAATATATATAACCTATACCGACGCACGAATTATCCGTTGGTATAGATATACATATAGCGACGGTGAATGAAAAATCGTTGGTATAGGTATACTTTTTACCAACGGTTTTCTTTTTTCCGTCGGTATATTTCCCAAAAGACTTTTTTTTTTAATTGACGGAAAATTTTATTTTTATTTTTATCTTTGTTTTTTTTTTATTTTTAATTAAATGAACCTATAGCAACGGATTATTAATTTTGACCGTCGGTATAGGCATAAATTATATTTAGAATTTTATTTTAGTTTTTAGTCGGTTCTTTTTCTTTCTCTTCAGCTTTGGGTCTCTCGCGTTTCTCTTCCATCCGAATCCCTAAGCTCAGTCAACCATTTGGTGGGGTTTCTTTCTTCTGCTCTTTCTCAAATCTGTAAGTTCCATTTGGTGGGGTTTCTTTCTTTCCATTTCTTATTTTGATCCATTTCTTTCTTCTCGATTTAGGGTTTAGTTAAGAAAATTTTCCCGCTTTTCCCCTTTATATTTCCTCTCTTTCTCCCTCTCTTTCGTTTTCGTATTGTCGATTCCATTTCTCTCTTCCTCTTCCAAAGAAGTTCACTGTATTTTATTTTATACTTTATAATTTGTTTGATAGTTAAGAAAATGCATGGCGTGAGTCCCATTTTTTGATTTTGTTGATTCTTTTTTTAGTGAAAATTTGAAAGTGAAATTGAAATTTGTACTTCTCTTTAAAGACTTTATAATTCTATTTTGCTTAAGAATCAAGCTATTAAAAGCACCTTGAGACTAATATCTAAAAATGATGTACTCATCTAAGCAGATTAGCGTATAGGGAATTTAGAAAGAGAAAAAGTGTTTTTTTTTTTTCAGGTTTTAGATTAATGGTTTTTGTTTATTTTAGATGTTGATGTTGTCACTTTCCACTATATTTTGGCGATAATGATTTGGTGTAGCTGTTGATGTGTTCTTGTGGAGGAACAAGAAGATTTCAGCTGGCGTGCTTGGTGGAGCAACTGTAGTCTGGGTAATTTTTGAATTGATTGAATACCTCTATGTTTTACAGTGAACTTCTTTTCATTGGTAGGTCCATAGGAGAAATGTTTTAAGATATTGATTTCTTTCTTCCATTCAAAGTATGCTCTACGTGTGCAACCAAAGAACTTTACTAGACCCAGTTTATGTAACTATAGCTCTCATGAACTCTGTCTCTGCTGTTACCTACAGCATTATTAGGTTCAGTGAGGTAATTTCCCCTATCAAGACGTTCCGGTTAATGAGAGATCAAGAGAAAGATGGAAAATGATGAAGAAGCTTTTGAGCAAAGGTGACCTGGTGGTTTTCCCTGAAGGAACCACTTGCAGAGAACCCTATCTACTAAGATTTAGCCTATTATTTGCAGAGATGACTGATGAAATAGTTCCTATAGCTATAAAATTGCAGGTTAGCATGTTCTATGGATCAACAGCTACAGGACTCAAATGTTTAGACTCAACATTTCACCTCATGAATCCAAATTCTACGTGCTTGATCAAGATTTTAAACAAGTTACCAAGTTGGCAAACACATAATGCTGGAGGGAAATCAAGATTTGAAGTTGCCAATCATGTGCAGAATCAGATTGCAACAACTTTAGGATTTGAGTGTACCAATCTTACAAGGAAATAAGAATATGCAATCTTGGCAGGTAATAAGGGGATTGTATAGGATGCTAGGACAGCGATACAAGAAACATTCATGCACTTTTCATTTGAGCAGAAAACATTTCCAGGAGAAACAAATTTCTTGTTTACAATACTAACGAGATAGCTACTGTTGAATCCTTATATTTAGCATAAACAACTGTCCTTTGTATTGGTTACATTGTTTCAGTTGATATTGTGAGGGCAAGAGCAGTGTTGGTATCACTGATGTAAGGAAGTAGAAAGACCCAAATGGAACAAAACTGTGGCTAAAATTGACGTAGAAGTTGTAAGAAGACAATAGGTTTTAGGGTTATGGATGTAGAATTGATGTGAGCTTTTATTGAATTTGAATGGCTAAGATTAGATAGGGATTACTTATAATCCAGAGCACTAGGCTTGAGTTATTGTACCCTAGTATGAATAGTCTTTTAAACTTATTGTAAGGAGGCTGTCTTATTCTAATATAATATGTTAATGGCTTATAACCACCAAAATTAACAACCATGCTAATTTAATATCTTATAATGCGGTTATGTTTATTTCTTATGCTAGCAAGTTTCTATTTGCTTAGGGTCATAGACACTGCCATGTTAGTTTTCTGATTTAATTGGTATGGAAATTGTGATGGACCTTATGGTTTCTCTTCCTTTTGCAGGAAAAGATATGAGAATTATTGTGTTTGGTTTTCGCCCTCGAACAAAGCAGGTCAGTTTTAGCTGTCAATTCTTTGGACTCCTTATGTATTCTCACTAAGTTTTAGCTATCTATTTATCTTCTTCTTTTTCTTTTTTTTTTCATAAATTTTGAAAATAATGTAAAATTGAGAATTGATTGGCACATAGAAGTACGTGAAAGACACTTTCCAATTACATGGGAGCAATGTGGTCGTGTAAGGCTTTGTTTTTGTAACTTATTGTTTTGATAATTCAGGCACTACCAATTCCTATAGGGATTATGGAAATAGTAGTAATTTTGTTTTAGGAATTTACTATTATATATATTTTCCAAATAATTTTGTTACCTTCACATTTTCATTTTAATAGGTAAACTACTTCATTACATTATTCTTCTATATTGACTTCACTACTTAATTGCTTTTAATTGTATAATATTTGTCAATTTTATGCAGATGCTGCTTCATTGGAATATTCATGAAATTTAAACTGCTTATTTCACTTTATGTATTTGGATTGTTTATTTACTTTGTGTTTGGACTGTTAATTTTCAATTTTAAAATTGTATTATAACTTTAGTTTGTAAAAGTTATATAATTAAGACAATTTCTTTGTAATTTTATTTTTAATATTATTAAATATTTTGTACTTCCTTATGATTTTTTTATATGCAATATGTTGGATTAAATTATAAATAAATCAATATTAGTAATTGAAAATATGATAAAAATTTATTTTTACCGACACTTTGACCTCTATATATACTGATGAACAAAACCGTCGCTATAGGTTAATCATATATTTTACAGTTACATCTATACCGACGGACGCGAGAAAAAAATCCGTCAGTATATGTATACCGACGGACAAAATGACCGTCGGTATATGTATATATACGGTATCTATACCGACGGACGACAGAGCCGTTGGTATAGGTAAAAACAAAAGTGACTAACCCAACATAGTTTATACCGATGGTAGTAACAATAGTGACGCCCAAAACCGTCGGTATAGGCTGTATATCCTATTCCGACGGTCGTTTTTTCGTCGGTATAGATCTATACCGACGAAGGTTTTACCGTCGCTTAAATTTTTGTCGGAATAGACATTTTGACCGTCGGTATAGGGTTTTAAGACTTTTAGCGACGGATTTTTGGGTTTTACCAACGGTTTTTGGACCGTCACTATATGGCAGTTTGTTTGTAGTGTAAGTTGGTATCGTAAAATAATTTTTTTAATTTGATTAGTTTTTTTGAGTTGGTATTCGATTAACTCGTGACATCAATTTAATCATTGTTTTTAATAATAATATAGATTGTTACAGTTTAAAACTGGATTATTGATAAAAAAATTTTAATTTAATTTCTGATTAAATTTTTTTTCTTATTAAAATTTAAAAAGAAAATTAAATTAAAATGAAAAAAAGAAAAGCAACTTATCATGTAATTTGGATTATTATATTAAAATTAAATAACAACATTAAGATATAAATTAAAATAAAATATAACAATTAATTTCCGAACAAATTACATGAAATGCAAAACATATAAATTTATATTAGAAATTTAAAACACATTACAATTATTCTAATTATTGCGTGGTGTAGAGCAACAGTGTCGAGTTCTTCTAGTGCGTGGTGGTTGCACCCGTCGTTCAACCTCGTCAGTGGCACGTATTCGCGGTCCACCACGACCTCTTGCTATAACCGCCACTGGTTCCGGTTGTATGTCATCAGTCGTTTCATCCGTATCAAAAATTTGAAACCCACTGCTGGATGAGCCAACACCTAGTTCACCCATAACGGGAACCTGACTACTAGATGCACCCATAAATGATGTAACATCAAATGCTGACGAAGGGGTTCCAAACTGATACATGGATGTTAAATATGCTGAACTTGGACTTAGGACGGGGAGCTGGTCACCTAACCTCGTTCTTGGCGGTGATGGTCGGTAACACTCATCAACGTCATATCCGGGGTGACTTACGGAATAACGATGGCTGGATGGTACTCCATGATCCCGTTCAGGTTCAGGATGATCAAATGACATCCTCGGTGCTGTGAACTCCGATGAGGTCGGTTGACGCCTTCGCCCACGTTGTCGGCGAGGTCTAGGAGCATCCATATCCTGTGTAGGAGGGACTGGAGCTGAAGTTTGTCCGGTAAATGGCATACTCCTAACATCCTCGTGCATCGACGGTGGACAAACGAAAGGCCGACCTTCATTTCTATACCATCTTATGTAATCAGCAGATGGGTTGAAATTATTACCAACAATCGGGTAACCTGTCGGAATTCGTTGAAAACGTATGTTCCACCATTGGATCCAATGTTCATGCTTCGCAGGCCAGAATTCATCATTAGGACCCCGCATGTCGACCTTGTGAAGCTTATCAAGGTTCATCGGGGCTGCAGGAATTGATTGTTGCATCCCAAATTGTCGCAACACCCGGTCAGTTTGGTGCCATTCTACATATGAAAAGCATATCAATGCTGTGTTTGCTTTCCATATATTGAAATTATTGTAGGCATCCGATGGGAGGCATGCCATAATTTCACTCGAGGAATATGGCATCCACAGAAACTGCGAATAATTATTACAAATTATTAGTTTCATATGGATTAAATAAAAAAAAAAACTTCAATGTAACAATCGAAATATTTACCTTATCATATCCTAATCGATCTAGTCGTAGTCTTATACTTGCAAGATCGCTCGGAGTCTCTGTAAAATCTCTACCCGTACTCCTACTCCACCTATTAAAATGCATATAATATCTTAATGACCTATAAAAATACAATTTCGTACAAAATTAATAAAACAGTAAAGATTATTACCTGCTTGCAAGGGGGTATACAGCCGAAATATCCACGCGCGGAGCAAGAAATGGTAGCCGATACCAAGCCCATGATTGTAGAAGCACTAGACATCCACCTATGTCATGGTTTTTTGGAACTGTAGCTCGGCAAAGTTCTCTAAACAAAACTGCCAAACACGCAGAACCCCAACTATAATTTGCTGCTTCCTCTAAATCACGTAGCAATGGAAGATACATTAAATGTACCCGACTGCTCGATTTGTCAGGCATCAGTAATCCTCCAATCAAACGTAAAATATATGCTCTAGCAGCATATTGTATTTGTTGTTCGGTTGCATGTAATGGCAGATTTTGAAACGTTTTCAACCAAGTCAGTCTCACCGTTGAGCCAGATACGACGTCTTCTGGAGGTACCTCACCCAATAGATCTTCACACAGTTCATTCCAATCTAGCAGGCTTCCGCCTGTAACTGTATCGCCATGGATCGGAAGTCCAAGTTGCAGCGCAACATCTTCGAGACTGACCGTGCATTCACCACATGGAAAATGAAAAGTGTGCGTCTCGGGTCTCCATCGTTCGACCAACGCAGAGATTAAATCGGGTTGTATCACAAGTTGTCGAATTTGACTTGCGTGATAAAATCCGGCTCTTCTTAAGTGGTCGATAATATAAGGATGCGGGTCCTCCAATGTAAATTTCCTCGAACGTAATACGCGACGAGTTTCCTGTTATAATAATAACAATTAATATATTATAAAACTATAACAATTAAAAAGTAATAAATAAAACTATAAAATAACAAAATAATAATATAATATAATATAATATAAACAATAATAATATAATATAATATAAAACAATAATAATATAATATAATATAATATAATATAAACAATAATAATATAATATAATATAAAACAATAATAATATAATATAATATAATATAAAACAATAATTTCGTATAAAAAAACAATAATAATATAATATAAAAAAACAATAATAATATAATATAATATAATATAAAGAATAATAATATAATATAATATAAAACAATAATAATATAAAAAACTATAATAATATAATATAAAACAATAATAATATAAAAAACAATAATAATATAATATAAAACAATAATAATATAAAAAACAATAATAATATAATATAATATAATATAAAACAATAATAATATAAAAAAAATAATAATATAATATAAAACAATAATAATATAATATAATATAAAACAATAATAATATATAAAACAATAATAATATAATATAATATAAAACAATACTAATATAAAAAACAATAATAATATAATATAAACAATAATAATATAATATAATATAACACAATAATAATATAAAAAATAATAATAATATAAAAAACAATAATAATATAATAATATAAAAAACAATAATAATATAAAAAACAATAATAATATAAAAAACAATAATAATATAAAAAATAATAATAATATAAAAAACAATAATAATATAACAATTTACTTACCTCGTTAAATATAACCTCCGAGATGTGATTTTCTTGTAACCTCAATAGTGAAGCCATTTCAAAATATTGTTGTAGAAAAAAAACATTTGTAGAAAGAAAATTTTTTTGGTAGAAAAATGAAAAAATTTTGAAAGAAAATGAAAATTTGAATGAGATGAATGAAAATTTGAAGGAGAGGAGGTGAGTATTTATAGAGGGTGGGGGGTGTGGGGGGGGAGGGGGGATGGGGGCAACGGTCATATGACCGTTGCCCCCTTTGAAAATTTTTTTTTTCTAATTTGTTTTTTTTCATTTCAAATTTAAAATTTAAAAAAAAAATTCAAAATATTAAATTATAAAAAAACCTAAAATATATTTTACGAATTTATAAATTTTTTTAAATTATAAAAAAAATATTTTAATTTAATTTATAATTTTTAAAAATAAATTTATCAAATTAAAATAAAATTTTGTTTTAATATAATTTTTGTTTATTAATTAAAAAAAAATATACATGAAGGGAAATCGCCACCCCCCATGGCGATTTCCCTTCATGGTTTTAGCAAATTTTGCTAAAATTACCAAGGGAAATCGCCATGGGGGGTGGCGATTTCCCTTGGTATTTTTTTGCAAATTTGCAAAAAACACCAAGGGAAATCGCCATCCCCCATGGCGATTTCCCTTGGTGTTTTTTACAAATTTGCAAAAAAACACCTGAAAAAAAAATCCGTATTTTGGGAAATAATCAAAAAGCAACGGTAATTTGGTAATTTTTTTTTTGGCTATATTGTAATAAAAAAGCCTTCTATCTTTGTGATTTTTTTTACTTAGCCAATTTTTGTCTAACTTTTCAAAAGTACTAGCTACTATTTGTAAGTCTTTTAGAGAGTCTCAAATATTTTTACTTTGATTTTTAAATGATTTTATCAAAGGCAAAAAAAAGGTGTTTCGGTAAAACAGTTTTTTCACCCAGTACTCGTACTTTTTTTATTTTTCTGGGCAATCATATTTAATCAAAAAATTAAGACGATTTTTTTCTGTGTAGTTTTACATGTTCTGAGTCTCCAGTATTTTTTTTAGATGTTTTTGAATTTTAAATATAGGGTAAAAAGTCGTGGTTTAAAACTGGACAGTGGAGTCAGAATTGAATTTGAAGGAAAATCATTTTTCTGTTTTGGTTAAGTTACTTAGAGGGGGGCCGATTAGGAAGTTTAGCTACTGACTTAGGGTAGTTTCTAAGCCCTTTTAAACTCTAAAAATGATTTTTAAGTCTCGGGTTAAGGGTGCTCAAGTCGAGATTTTAAACTTAGAAAATTAGAGCCATTTAAAAAGGGGTTTAGCCAAGTTTTTATTTTTAATCTAAGCTTTTCAAAAAATTGCTTTCAAGCAATCACAAAGTATTTTGATTTTAGAATATTTAATTTGATATATTTTCCTAAGATAGCCGGATATCTTTTTAGATATTCGGATTTCTTTAATTAAAGGAAAAAAAATACATTTTCGTGCATTGCATTTTTCAAATTCATGCATTTTATTTAATATGTGATTTTTGCTATGATAATTTCTTTGGTATTGTTATTATTTTGATTTATATTTTTTGATGTTATATTGTTTATTATATGGTTTTGAATATTTCATGATATCCTATGCTTTTTATTTAGTTATTTTTGTCATATTATTTAGCATATACTATGTTCATACATTATTATTTTCATTTTTATTTTCATGCATATTATATGATAGCATTATTTTATATTTCATGCCATTTAAATTATATGTCATATCATTCATATTTTCCATGTCATTTAAATTATTTCATTTCATATAGAATATATTATATTACTTAGGTCATTTCATTTCATTTAGGATATATTATGTCATTTAGGATATTTTATTTCATTTAAAATATATCATATGACTTAGGATATTACATTTCATATAGAATATATTATGTTACCTAGGTCATTTCATTTCATTTAGAATATATCATATAACTTAGGATATTTCATTTCATTTAGAATATGCTAAGACATTTAAATTATATCATATCATTTAGGTTGCATTATATTATTTAGAATTTGCTATGTCATTTTATTTATGTCATACATATTCATATTCATATTTTTTAAAATGTTTTGAAAAAGGTAATGATTTTTAATAAAATAAAGATATTCCTAAGTTAAAATAGTCCATGAGTTCTCTGTCGGGTTTGCTGGAGAAGATATCATCAATTATCATTAATAATGGAATATCTTTTTTAAAATGAGAATGATTCGAAAAGTTTCCAAACTAATAAAATTTTCTATATTTTGCCACGTTTGTTGGGGAATATAAGAAAATTTTAAATTTCTGATCAGTTTCAATTAAAAATGGAATTATTTTTTTTTAAATTGGGAATTAATTTGAAATACTAAATTTAAAACCAACTTTTTTATCGAGACTTGAGATAACACATGATTAATAAGGTACTGTTTTATACGGGCATTGTGGGGTGCTAATCCTTCCCCACACATAACCGAGTTTCGAACCCGTTTCTTTGATTTCTCTGGTTTAAAACGCAGACTTGAAATTGGTTTTAAAAATGTTTTAATTAATTTTAAAATATTTTGTAAAACCGGTTTTAATAGGTGGCCGATCACACCTAGCTAAAAAAGATTGGTGGCGACTCCATGTCTTTTTCAAGGTCATTTTCAAAACCTTCATTTTTCTAGAGGAATTAAGTCGACTTTTTCGCTTTTTTTTTAATGCCATGCGTAACGAATAATAAAGTCTTGCGATGAGACTTGTTATTTTTTAGATTGCGGCAGCTTGGCGACTCCACTAGGGACATTTAGAGAGTCAGACCTAAAATTAGTCGTGAGTTATCAAAGTCTCGGTTTTGTTGGTTTAATTAGTATTTAATTTTATTTCTCACATTTAAAAAACATAAGGATAATTTCAAAAATAATAAAATGTTTTTAATATGTCCATATTCATGTGCATACATATTATAATTGTTCTCCGATTATTTTGGTGCATATATTCATTTATTGATTAATTGATGATTTATGTTGTTTAATCTTGTTGGGGCATTTAGAATAAGGGATGTAAAATAGGTGCTAAAAGGTTTGTTATTTCTCCTCATACACTACACTTGCATTTGCATATCATGAATCCTATCCCAGGTTCCGTCCTTTTAGGTGGGAGCAAAGTAACCAAGCTTTCGTGATTAACAATCCGCATGGGCTAGTGAAACACTTTCGGAGTACTAAATTACCTAAGCCTTCGTGATTAACAATCCGCATGGGCTAGGGAAATATACTCTAACGAATTGAACCCGCTTTTATCGGGGTGCCTTACTAGCCTTCACCGGGGACAGTGAGGAACAATTCGGGGCTTTTTAGAACTAATTCACCTTCATATAGTAAACCTAGGCGAAGCCATGCCGGATTTCCAATTAGATATCAAGAAGATAAGAACACATGGAGGAATATTTCCAATCCTTTTGCCTTCTATTCTACTTTCCGAATACGTTTATTTTTGAAAATCGGACAATGATGAACGTACATCACAATGCCCGTAATAAGTGTTGGTATTTCATCCCAAGGGTGTTATAATGCCGAAATTTTGTTGGCATCCTCAGGGATAATTATTGTTTTGAATTATATGTTTTTTTGTATTATTCGTATTTATTCCCGTTACTAATTCATTTTCCTTTTGTTGTTGTTTTTTGTTTTTTGCATTCTTGTCATCATTTTTTGCAAATGGAAAGTTATTGGTCTCGGGATAATATTCAACCAAAAGGGCTTTCATAGAGGGTCAGAGTGTCTCAATGGTCGAGAAGCATTTAGAGGTTAGGAAACAATCCAAGAAAGGTCAGTAGAATAATGGGGATTGTTTGAAGATGGGATATGTGTCAGCATTGCCAACCGAGGTTGATCTTATTATCAAGCAAAATGATCTCCGGGAGTTGATGGATATATGGAATCAGTGGAACATATCAGAAAAAGAAGCCTTCACTCAGACTTATGGGGACATAGCACTGCTAGTTCAGGTTAAGGTCAGTCGTGAGGTAATCTGGGCTATGGTGCAATTCTGGAATCTCGTTTATCGGTGTTTTACCTTCAACCGAGAGGATATGACTCCAACCATAGAGGAATATTCGACCTTGCTGCATATTGAGAACATTATTCCCGACCGTATTTATTTGAAGGATACAAAGACGTCGGGTTTCAAGAACACGGTGTCTAAAATTCTGGGAGTGGAAAAAAATTGGGTCGAAAGCCATGTTGTCCGGAAAGGGGTAAGCTACTGTATATCATGGTACATTTTGCGGACCTTAATCCATAGCCATTCAAGTAAGGAGACAGTTAGGAATATTTTTGATTTGGCTATCTATGGTTTAGTCATCTTCCCAAAGACATTAGGGTATTGGATGTGGCGATATTTGATGTTTTTGAGAGGCTTGAGCAAAGGATAAACCCAGCCCCGACAATTATAGCAGAAACAATCCGATCCCTGAATTTCTGTAGACGAGAAGGAAAAGGGCATTTTCTAGGTTGTATACAGCTCCTTTACATATGGGTTCAGAGCCATTTTTGTAAATAGGAGAATTTCCCTCTTCGCTTGTATTGGAAGTCTTTTGCACCAATTGGTGAATTTCTTAAGAGAGATTGGCTTGAAAATAGGACTGAGGAACAATGGATCAACATATTCCGGAATATCAGGGCTGAGATGATAATTTGGAGAGCTCCATGGATAGCTCATATGCCGACATTGTA
The DNA here is from genome assembly GCA_030761205.1 of Fremontodendron californicum. Classification (NCBI taxonomy): domain Eukaryota; kingdom Viridiplantae; phylum Streptophyta; class Magnoliopsida; order Malvales; family Malvaceae; genus Fremontodendron; species Fremontodendron californicum. Next base: position 3,768,117 of record JAULJL010000045.1, read on the forward strand.
CAAGTGCGGAGATAAAGCTTCTGTTCCATTATTGGAAGTATGGGGAGGAGTGAGCTATGTACCACTACTGGTACTGAGACAATCGGAATCCCGTCAGTTTACTCCTATGACCCATGACCTTAGTAATTTGGAATTTGCTTATGGAGAAGATGGATATTCGGGAAAGGTACGTGAGATTGTAGTAGCATGGAAAGAAACTCATCGGGTGGAGGTAGCTAGATATGCCAACATCGTCACACCTGATTACCTGATATAGAGGGAACTGAGGATTAATGATAGGTTGTTGACATCAGATGGGGAAGAAGTTCAGCATTTGAGTTCGCCGCCCAAGGAAGCGCTATCGGAGTTAGAAATTGCAAAGGCAGAATTTGAAAAAAAAAAGGCCCAAATAAGCAAGGAAATTGCCCGATTGCAAAAAGAGCTTGAGGATATGAAAAATAAGGAATCAGCCCGAGAAAGAGAAAAGGAAAAGATCAAGAGAGAAAGGAACACTGCTAAAAGCGATCTTCAGGAATTACACTTGGAGAACAAGAGGTACCGTTTTGAGCTCAGATTCGAGGGGACTCTCAAGACTTCCGGGGAATGGGAACAAGAAGTCAAAAACCTCAAGAAGGAGAAGAACTATTGGGCAGAAAGAGCAAAGCATGAGGAAGCACGAGCCAATCAATTGTAGAAACAAGATAAGGAAAGCTTACACGGTGATGCTTCTGCTAACATGTCAAAGGGTCGTGAACAAATAGGGGTCAGATTGAAGAGCAAGGCAGTCAAGAGAGGACAGTGAAAAAGGTTCAAGATCCGAGGGAGTTACTATAGGACCAGTATTTTGTAATAGCATTTTTAAAATTAGGAGAGACAGATTATCAGATTGTCTTAAGCAGTGAACTTTTCTTTGATGTAATTAGTTCCAGGAAATCAATGAAAGACCGTTTGGTTGAAATTATCCCGGGGCCAATACTTTTAAATGCATTCATCATTCATTTGTTCTTTCTTTTATATATTTTATTTGTTCATTCATTTATATTCATAATCATTCATTCATTTATTCTTTATAAATTGTTCATACACTTAGTCATTTATTTATTTGTCCATTCATTTATTCTTTATAATTAGTCATTTAGGTTCATACACTTAGTCATTTACTGATTTGTTCATTCATTAACATTTAGTCATTTATTCATTTATTCATTCATTCATTTTTATAAAATAAAATAAGAAATGTGTCAATGATTTCTAATCCATGGTTTTTAAAACTAAAGGTACAATTGGTCGCGCTCAGAAAGAATTAGACTTTCGACACCCTTACAATACTCGATCTCAAGCAAGAGCTATGGAGAACGATCAGCTTGCTAGAATTGAAAGGATGGAAAGAATTCAAAAAGAACTACAGGATCAGTTAGCTAAGTCTCAAGAGGAGTCATGGAAACAAATGACCAAACTCATAGAGATGATGAGTACCATGATGAGGCAGAAGTGGCCAGGAGAAAATTCAGTTACAGGAATGGGGGCAGTAAACCAGGAAGACCGACCAGAGGTGGTACAGAAGAATGGCCAGACATCCCAGTCTGTGGGAAATGAACTTCCGACTGGGGCAGCATCCTATATTTACATCCAACCAGCGGTCGAAGCACAAAATTTGGTCCTAAAAGGGGTAATATTGGGGTTGATCCAATTGATGTGGAAGTTCCAGACTTTGAAGAAATTGCTGAAAAGGAAAGGGAAAAGATGACTGAACTGAAGAGGGCTGAAATTGCAGAATCCTAGAAAAAATATCAGCTGCTGGAGGAAAGGTTAAGGGCAGTTGAAAGGGTGGAGCTATTTGGCAGTCTAGATGCCAAAGAGATGAGTTTAGTGCATGGTCTGGTGATTCCTCCAAAGTTCAAAGTACCAGACTTTGAAAAATATAACGGAACTACCAACCCATCAGCGCATCTGACCATGTATTTTCGGAAGATGACCGGACATGATGAAGACAACAAATTGCTCATCCACTGTTTCCAAGATAGTTTGATAGGGTTCGCAACTCAGTGGTATAACCAGTTTACCCGTTCTAAGATCCGTTCCTGGATGGATCTCGCCAAAGCTTTCATGGAACAATACAAGCATGTGACAGACATGGTGCCTGACCGTCTAACTCTCCAGAACATTGAAAAGAAAGCTACTGAAGCTTTAAAGAATATTCTCAATGATGGAGAAACCTGGCTACACAAGTGCAACCCACATGGACCAATGCATGAAGAGGGAGAGTGTCAACATAATGGCTTAAGATTCTTGAACAACTGTAATTGTGGATAGCTGATGGCCTAATCTAAGGGTGATAATTTCATGTTTTAAACATCTTGGATCAATAGCCCTTGAATGAAAATTGGTTGGAGGAAAAATGACAACATCCTAGCCTAGAGAGAGGGAAGGTTCGGCCACTACAAGGGAAGGGTTTCCTTTCATTTTCAGCACACTCTCATTCTCTATTCTCTCTTGCTTTTGGCTGATTTTCTCTCCATTGTTGAATAGAAAAAAGAAAATTTTAGAAAAGAAAAGAAAGTTAGAAGAGAAAAAGCTTGAAAAATAGCTTCTAGATGTTGCTTTTAGCACCATACTCTTGCACTTTCTTTGATTTTCCATTCTTGATTTGCTGTTTTGATTATTATTTTGGTGAGTTTTTTTTTTCTTTTTAAATAAGTGTTTTTAATGTTCTTTTTTAAGTTCTTTCTTCATTTTTTCTTATAAAAAAGTTCTTGAAATATTTTTTCCTTGTTCTTTGACATGGCCGAATGGCCCTTTTTTTGTTTTAGTTGCTGTTTTGCTTTATTATTTCATGTTATTTTTTATATTAAATAAGTCTTGATGCTTTAAATATTCTTCTACTACATATACTTGAAGCTTGTTTTAATTTGGTTGCTTGCTTATTTCCATTTATGAGTCTATTATCATGTTCTTGCATTTTTGATTTTCTGTTTTCAAAATGTTTATGTTTTATATTTTGAAATCCATGTGTTTGTGAAAATGCTTGTTAGTTTCCATACCTTTACTTTATATTTGCATGATTTGAGTGTTATGTTTTAGTTAAGTATGTTAGTATATCAAGTGTTTGTGAAAATGCCATGCTTACTTTGAACATGAGGCCATTCGGCCATTTCACTTTATTTGCTTTATGTGTGCATTTTTGTTATGTTAGTTGATAGGTTTGCATTTTCATGACATTTGGTTGAGTATTTGGTTTAAGCATGCCTTGTGTTTGTGTTATTGACATGCATATTTTAGATGTTAGGATTGGTTTGTTTTGCCATGCATATCCATGCATTTTAGACCTAGGTTGTATTAAATGTCATGCAAGTTCATTTAGGTCTAGGTCATTTTATTGATGCCATGCATTTTTCATGACATTTAGGTTTAAACTCATGCATTTCATGCATCATATTTGTGGTATCTTTCATGCATTTCATGTCCATGCCACTTGATTTATGACTTAGACCAATCAATGGTTCAAAGTTATGCTCTCTTGAGCATACTTGTGGAAAATTAAAGAGTTGTCAAATTGATTATTCTACCTTTGTGATTTTTTTTACTTAACCAATTTTTGTCTAACTTTTCAAAAGTGCTAGCTACTGTTTGTAAGTCTTTTAGAGAGTCTCAAATATTTTTACTTTAATTTTTAAATGATTTTATCAAAGGCAAAAAAATGTGTTTTGGCAAAACAGTTTTTTCACCCAATACTCGTACTTTCCTGATTTTTCTCGGCAGTCATATTTAATCAGAAAATTATGTCGATTTTTTTCTGTGTAGTTTTACATGTTCTAAGTCTCTAGTATTTTTTTAAAATGTTTTTGAATTTTTAAAAATAGGGTAAAAAATCATGGTTTAAAACTGGACAATGGAGTCAGAATTGAATTTGAAGGAAAATCATTTTTCAGTTTTGGTTAAGTTACTTAGAGGGGGATGATTAGGAAGTTTAGCTACTGATTTAGGGTAGTTTCTAAGCTTTTTTAAACTCTAAAAATGATTTTTTAAGTTTCGGGTTAAGGGTGGTCAAGTCCGGGATTTTAAACTTAGGAAATTAGAGCCATTTAAAAAGGGATTTAGCCAAGTTTTTATTTCTAATCTAAGCTTTTCAAAAAATTATTTTCAAGCAATCACAAAGTATTTTGATTTTAGAATATTTAATTTGATATATTTTCCTAAGGTAGCCGGATATCTTTTTAGATATACGAATTTCCTTAATTAAAGGAAAAAATACATTTTCATGCATTGCATTTTTCATATTCATGCATTTTATATAATATGTGATTTTTGCTATGATAATTTCTATGGTATTGTTATTATTTAGATATATATTTTTTGATGTTATATTGTTTATTATATGGTTTTGAATATTTCATGATATCCTATGCTTTTTATTTAGTTATTTTTGTCATATTATTTAGCATATACTATGTTCATGCATTATTATTTTCATTTTTATTTTCATGCATATTATATGATAGCATTATTTTATATTTCATGTCATTTAAGTTAAATGACATATCATTCATATTTGCCATGTCATTTAAATTATTTCATTTCATATAGAATATATTATATTACCTAGATCATTTCATTTCATTTAGGATATATTATGTCATTTAGGATATTTTATTTCATTTAGAATATATCATATGACTTAGGATATTACATTTCGTATAGAATATATTATGTTATCTAGGTCATTTAATTTCATTTAGAATATATCATATAACTTAGGATATTTCATTTCATTTAGAATATGCTAAGACATTTAAATTATATCATATCATTTAGGTTGCATTATATTATTTAGACTTTAGTATGTCATTTTATTTATGTCATACATATTCATATTCATATTTTTTAAAATGTTTTCAGAAAGGCAATGGTTGTCAATAAAATAAAGATATTCTCGAGTTAAAATAATTCATGAGTTCTCTACCGGGTTTGTTGGGGATGATATCATCAATTATCATTAATAACGGAATATCTTCTTTAAAATGAGAATGATTCGGAAAGTTTTCCAAACTAATAAAAATTTCTATATTTTGCCACGTTTGTTGGGGAATATAGGAAAATTTTGAATTTATAAATTCCGGATCATTTTCAATTTAAAATGGAATTATTTTTCTTTAAATTGGGAATTAATTTGAAATACTAAATTTAAAACCAACTTTTTTACCGAGACTTGAGATAACACATGGTTAATAAGGTACCATTTTATACGGGTGTTGTGGGGGTGCTAATCCTTCCCCACACGTAATCGAGTTCCGAACCCGTTTCTTTGATTTCTCTGGTTTAAAACGCAGACTTGAAATTGGTTTTAAAAATGTTTTAACTAATTTTAATATATTTTATAAAATCAGTTTTAATAGGTGGCCAATCACACCTAGCTAAAAAAGATTGGTGGCGACTCCATGTCTTTTTCAAGGTCATTTTCAAAACCTTCATTTTTCTAGAGGAATTAAGTCGACTTTTTCTCGATTTTTTTTAATGTCACGCTTAACGAATAATAAAGTCTTGCGATGAGACTTGTTATTTTTTAGGTTGCGACAGCCTGTAGTCTTATATTTAAGTTGGGCCTCTCCACCTATCACCAATTGGTTTTAGGTTGAATGTTTAACATGGTATCAGAGTCCAGGTTCTGTTATGTTGTTTCTGCCTTATACCCCTTCTGAGTTTGTCACGTGGTAGGCTCTTCAGTATCCTCCTACACGTGATGGGGGCCTGTTAAAGTGGTGTAATCCCACATCTGGTAAATCTTGGATTGCCTGTGGTCTTATATTCAAGTTGGGCCTCTGCATCTATCACCAATTGGTTTTAGGTTAAATGCTTAACAGGTGTCGCGAGTTAAAAGATATCAACTCAGTGGAGAAAATGTTCAAAAAATCAAACTATAAAAATTAAAAACAAATGAAATTGAATTAAAAAGGTAATTTAATAAGTTTTTAATTTTTATTTAAAAAAAGAAAATCAATCACAAAATCACTCACGTAATTAAAAACTCACCACTCTCTCATACAACTACCCACTCATCTTCTTCTCCACAAAAACTACCCAATTTTCTTCAAAAAAACTATCCAATTATAAAAGTTACCTATTTTTCACTCATATTATTTTTTTAATCGTGTTCAATATTTAAACGTTATTGATTTTTCTTAGCCAAAAATGTTGTAATCAGAAAAGATGAATCCTTACGTTACGTGTCTCCTTAATGACTGTATTATAGCATGCATGGGCGACACTTGTTTTTCTATGTGCTAGTGATCGTGTCCCTCTCATCTAAACCTGTTAAAGGGCTGAATAATCTGTCTGACTTGACAGGTCTGACCCGTACTGAATGGGATCTAAGTAAAAAATTTTGTGTTTCTAGTCGACTTAACTTGAATCACTGTTTAACTATTAAAATAATATTATTTTATTTAAATTTAATTATAAAAATATAAAAATATTAATAAAAAATAATTTTTTAATTTTTTTATAAATAAAATAAATAGTAACTTTGGATTCAGGGACCGACGAGACTGAACCTGGATTAGAATGAAAAAAAATTCGAACTGCGGCTGACCTACCTGGCCATGAACACCTCTGCTCTCATCTTAAACTATGAAGGCAGGGCAGCCAATAGATTTTTGATTATTTTGTATTTACTACAAATAAAGTTCCTCTTGGAGTTTTCCTTAAATATGGTCTTACCAGTTATACTCCTAAAATGACTGGACCGGATTCAAATTTAGTTCAGATAATATATTAATAAATTTTATGATTATTCATATTTGTTTTAAAATATAAGTAAAATTTTATGTTTAGACCTGGTTCAATGCAACTATATAAAGATATTATTCAAGCTTACACAAATTTGTTTAAATTTTTACACAAAAAATTGATTATTTTTAAAATTTTATATTATTAATAGTATAATAAGTCGAGTTGGTCAAATCTAGACAAAAAAATATTATGTTTAAGGATCTGTCTATTTTTTAAATGAGTTTTATTTTTTAATCCAATTCTGTTTTTCAAACTTAATATTTCTAACAAAACCTTTTCAAATATCAAACAAAATTTTGAATTTAGATGTATAGCTTGACTATAGACAGTTCTACTTTCAAACCTTTTTTTTTTTTTTTTTTTAAGAATGAATTTTGAATTATGTAATATGGGAGGTCAAATTCATAAATTTCAATTTCATCGTTTCATTTTAAGATATCTATTACTAATAATAAAAGTTATCCCTGGAATGCATGAGAATGAAGAATTGAGGATTTTGGATGATTGTGTAATTAACAACTAAGCATGGGTATTTAGGGGGTTGGGGAGTTAGTTTGGGTATTTTTAAATTTTTTTTTTATTAAGAAGAGAAGAAAGGAAAGAAAGAAAAAAAAAAAAGATGGAGAAAAAATTGTGTTCATGTCATTTTTATGCTCGTGTTATTTTTTGTATTTTCAAAATATTATAAATTTATACAATTTTTAATATTAATAATTCGTTTTATGTAGATTTTGACACGTTCGCGTATTTGTGTTATGTTATGTTCGTGTTATTTTTTCGTCTTTTCAAAATATTATAAATTTATATAATTTTCACACGATAATAATTCATTTTATATAGATTTTGATACGTTCGAATATTCGTTCGTGTTCATATTATTTTTTGTGTCGTGTTCGTGTTATTTTTTCATATGTTCAAAGTATTATAAATTTATATAATATTTTTACATATTAATAATTCATTTTATGTGAATTTTGACACGTTCGTGTATTTGTGTTGTGTTCATGTTATTTTCGTGTCGTGTCATATTTTAATTATTTATTTTATGTGTTCGTATCATGTTTCAATTCATCCAAATATTTTGCATAATTTATTATAGTGATCTAATTTAGAGAAAATTGTGTGTTCATGTCGTGTCCCAATTCATTCCATATTTTGCATAATTTTATCATAATGATTTAATTTAGAGAAAAAATTGTATTTTCGTAACATATTCGTGTTATTTTATCGTGTGTTTAAAGTATTATAAATTTATATAAATTTTACACGTTAATAATTAGTTTTATGTAAATTTTGATACGTTCGTATATTTTTGTCGTGTTCATGTTATTTTCGTGTGGCGTTTTAATTATTTTTTTCATGTTGTGTTCATATTGTATAATCATGTTGTATCCGAAATTGCTAACTCTAATTGATACTATTCAATAACTCTCAGATTTATGTCACGTGTCATCATGTTCGTGATGTTTTTTTTTTGTCATAATCGTATTCAATGTATTATATATTTATATAAATTTTGACGCGTTAATAATTCGTTTTATATAGATTTTGACATGTTTGTGTATTTGTGTCGTGTTCATGTTATTATTTTTGTCATGTCGTTTTTAATTATTCTTCTCATGTTATGCTCGTATCGTATAATTATGTTGTATCTGAATTTGTCGGATCTAATTGATCATATTCAAATAGCTACCAATTTTATACCAAATGACGTATAAGGATAGAAGTTATTATTTAAATTATTTTTACTCCTCTTGCTTTTTTATCTTTCAAATTTATTATAAAATATCAATTCAAATCCGATAACATGCCCGCGATGAAATGTGGGTATTTATCTATTAGAATATTAATTCCTATCTTCCTACCAAAAATAATCCTTATATTAATTCGAGACTTTAAATTTTAAATCTCTAATTCCAATAGTTGGAATTAATTTTTTAACAAAACTCAAATTTATTCAATTAAAATTTAAAATATTAGTATAATATATTCATCATGAGTTATAAATTAAGATTTGTAACTGGAATTAAATTATATCAAAATTTAGTTTTTCAAAATGCTTTCAGTTTCCAAATTTCTTGATAACATGGAAGAATTTGATTTATTTAGATCTCTGCCATCAATAAAATTCATGGTTCAATTTCCGGATGGAGCAACTGTTACTTTATTTTTGAACCTTTCTTACATCTTCTTGATGACTAACTAGCTAGCTATATTATAGAGCCAATATATCAAGGGAAGAACCTCAAATTCTTTTCCTTCGGTCCAACTCAATTCAAGAACCACTTCAATCTCCTCCACCATTTTCAGTGCAATTATTCTTGATTTCAGGAAATAAGTTGATTGGTCTTATATCCCAATTCCCATCTTTAACTCTTTGCAATTTGACTTGAGTTTGCCTGCCACAAGTACTTCTTCACTCCCCATAACTTAGGTTATTTCACTGAGTGTTCAATACAAATATGTATAAGATATGAATATACTCGAATTTTTTCATATATTTGAAAGATTATATCTTCGTATCTATGTCCTAATATATATATATATATATATATATATGTATCAGATAAAAATGTAGAATAAAAATATTTTTAAAAAATAAAAAATTGGAATAACATATTAACAGATCATTATCTCTCCTCAAACAAACATGACAGGAGGATTCCTTTTACATTAATTAACAAACCTGATCACATTTCTTGCAGTATTAAAACCTTTCTCAAAATAATCTTGTGAACTCTGGCTATGGGAGCTATTAATTCCTGGAGGCATCCAGTTTGCTACATTTTACAAATGATTCATATAGTGGGAACTTTGGATTGTGTGGATTTCGTCAAATTCTCAAAAGAAATGCAACAACAATGAGGAACCAGGCCAGGGCCATGATATCATTATCAGATGAAGATGAAGATGAAGATGACACATTTTTCAATTGCATTTAGTTGGGAATTTGCCAGGGCTATGGGTTTGAGTTTGCGATTATATAGTTTTGATGACTAGAAAACCAGAATGGTTCATCAGAATGATTGAGCGATATGGATATTGTTATACCCACCTTACACATGGTTAAAGCCTAATATCAAATCAGGCTCCAAAAGAAATGACACATGTCCCTAAACAACGTAGACACACAAGATATACAGGCAGACAGTTATCATAGTTGGCATACGAATAGATTAAGCGGGTAGCCCTAGATTTTTCATGAACCTAGATTCTGCTTACTTTTTGCTTTGCTCATCTTTTTTTTTCGTGCTATTTCCCTCTTTTTTTTTACCTTCAAAATTTTTGCTGATTTAAGCATCGCAGCACACCTCGAAGTATTAGCTTCGATGTCCTTTTGATCTTTGTCTCCATTTTAGATCATGCTCTACAAGTCTTCAATCTTTCTTTCATCTGGAAGTCACTCGCTAACCTAAAACACCATCAAATATAATAAGAGATTACGAGGCAAACACAACGGGAAATAAGAAACTCTCTTTGGCATTTCTAACTTCACCTCAAACAAAAGTAGATTAAGAGGTCCAATTTCAGCTCCCGGACATTATTATTTCGGTACCTTAGAAAGGTATAAAAAAGAAGTAAGAAATTAAATTCTAGACCTCAATCATTTTACTAGAACAAGATTGCATTTGAAAGCGCGTTAGAATGCTGTTTTGACACTCCAATGCAATAAGAAGGGATTCTCCATAACTTGACTAATAACTTCATATATATATATATATATATATTGATAATTGAAATTAAAAATTCAATACTTTATTTAATTTTGAGTGTGTCAATAATATTAGATTAATTTTGAATATTCATTTTTTTTAATACAAAAAAAGCTACAATATGAGAATAGAGAGAAAAAATTATAAATGTTAAGATTCGAATCTCATATTTTTTAGATATTATCTCTTAAAAATGCATGAACTAATTGAACTAAATTTGAGTTCTAAATATTAGTTTTTAGTTAAGCACAAAATTTGGATACATATAAAAAGAAGGAAGAAACTAAAAACTAGGCCCCAAAAAAGAAAAATTAAAAGCAATTATTTGTGCTTTTAAATTTAAAAATTATGTAGTATTTGCAAACATCTAAGCTTGTTTCAGTTTTTTTAATAATTGACAGCACAATTTAGTAGAATTCGACGTAATTTAGCATAGATTTGTTGACCTACTATTTGTTTGTTCACAACCTTATTTAAGTAAAATATTTGTTTTTTAAAAAAACAAAATTTTACGAACCAGCGAATAATACAGGAAAAAAATTACCTTTTTATAAAATTTGATCGATTTGATTTTTCTTTTTTTAGAACTTTGGGTAAAATTAAAAATAATAATAAAATAAAAATAAATGACAGAATAGACATTTTACGTAGAGGTGGCAAAATAAACTCGAAATCGAAAATCCGTCCAGAAAAACCCGAACCCGTCCAAACCCGATTTGACCAAAAAGTCAAAAACCTGAACCCGAAATGGCCCGAGCCCGAAAGAGCCCGAACCCGAAAAGACCCGAACCCGAAATTACCCGAACCCAAAAAAACCCGAACCCGAAAAATCGGAACCCGAAAATACTCGAGCCCGAGCCGAACCAGAACTCGAATTTAATACTAAAAATAAAAATTATCAAATTGTAATTAAATAATTTTTTTTATAAAGCAAGAACTTTATTTATCAATTTTATTCTAATATCTTTTTTAATAATTTAATTTAATTTATATTATATATATGATAAAATAATAATTTTATCAAAAACAAAATTATATTTTGTACTTATAAATTTAATGTCCCATATCTTGATGAATTCACTATCTAAAAACTCTAAACTCATGAAAATTTTAAAAATGTAAAGAAAATTTTACATAAAATATTACTTGTCCTTTTTTTTGTTATTTTAAGAACACCCTTATAATAATATAATAAAATTTTCTATATATTAAAATTAATTAATAGCAATTCATTCATTTTAACTTATCTCTAGTATAATAGTATTTCTTATATTAAAAAATAGATAAAAATTACTTTTAAAAAAAATGTGTTGCTCTTTGCAACATATATATAGTTTTCTTAGGTATATTATTAAATTAAGTCATCAACACCATATTCACTTGCCCAAGTCCTAACCGATCCGAAATATAAGTATCAAATTCTGTCCAAACCCGCCTATATTTGTAAATGGGTAGTCCAAGTCTGTTTAAGCCTCAAACTTGAATGCCAGGGTTCGTCCCTAAAAATCTCTTATTTTGTAATGAATATAAATTATAATGTATTTACATGTTGAAATTCGAGTTCATCAAATCAATTATTTTAAATATTAATATGATTAATTTATAATATATCATATTTTTTATAATAAATTATTTTAAAAATTTATTTTATATAAAAAAATTATTTTATATTTTTTTGTGCTAACAAATATTGATTTTAATAAATAATATAATTAAAAATATCATATTATAATAAAAAATTATTTTAAAAATAATAATAAAATAATTTTTAAAATAAATATTTAAATTATGTAAAAATGATTACATCTAACATAAAATAAAAATGATATAAAATAAACTCGAATCGGATCCGATTGGATTCAAACCCGAACGAATCCGAATTCGAATAAATCCGAACCCGATTAAATCCAAACTCAAATAAATCAAAATTCAAATAAATTCAAATCCGAATAAATCCGACCGAACCCGCCTGTTACCACTCTAATTTTAGGAAATATTACAGTTGAGTCTTCATCATAACAAAGATTCAAAGAAGCGACCGAGTCAAAAGTAAAACCAAAAAAAATAAAATAAAACCCCCAACTCCCACCAAACCCTCAATCAATCACCATCAATCACGTACTGCCACGTTCCAACTACCCAATGTTATTCGCCGTTCTTCCCTTTCCTTCCCTTCACCTCACCGTCCCGTTATTCTTACAACCATAATCAATTTTTCCTCCATTTCCTATTTTTTTTTTTTTAACTTTCCCCTTCTTCAAACAAAATCCTCCGTCTCTCTCTGAATCTTTCCTCTCCAAAGAAAATTAGGCCAAGAAATTTTTTTTCTTCCAAACGATGTCGTCTTCGTCGTCGTTGAGGAAATCTTCATGCCTTTCTAGGAGATTCTCGAGATCATTAAGAACATCGGCCAAAACGGTGTCGTTAGCGACAGTCTCGACCGCGGCGAGTCAACAGGAGTCTTCTTCTTCACCGTCTTCGCCTTCGGCGCAGGAAGGAGAGGAATCGTGGTCGACGTTGCTGCCGGAGTTGTTAAGTGAGATCATAGAGCGCGTGGAGGCGAGTGAAGATCGGTGGCCTCTAAGGCAAAACGTCGTCGCGTCCGCGTGCGTATGTAAGAAGTGGAGAGAAGTTACGAGAGAGATCGTTAAGGCTTCTCCTGGTAGCGGCAAAATCACTTTTCCTTCTTGTCTTAAACAGGTAATTTAAATTTTCCTTTTAATTTCTTTATCAAATTTTGTTTTATTTATATTTATATTTGTAATTAGAATTGAGAGTTAATTTCATAATCTGGTATTAAATTTTTCAGGTAGTATATAGAAATATCAGTAAAGTTTCAAAATTTTGTAATTTTAGGGGCTTTTTAAAGGGTTTTTATATTTAAAATATTTAGGATTTTAATTGTCTGGCATATGGGATAATTTGTGGGCTAGTGTTGAATTTTTTTTTTTTTTTTTGGGTTCATTTGTCTGGATTTTAGTTTTTGGTAATGTCCTTTACAGTTAGATCTTATTGATGCATTTTGTTCTTGGTAATTAATTTAGGGAATTTTAATACGGTGTATTTCTTCTTCATCTTTTTTTTTTTCTCTATATATTGGGTAATTTTAGGGAAATGTATGAGGTAGAGAGGTTCAAAATTTTGAATCAAATGACATTTTTGAACATTTATTTGTGATTGAAAATTAAAATTCTGTGGAATTTCAACAATGTAATGTTATTTTTTTAATCTTCTAACATGATTTGCTACCAATAGAAACCACACTTTTTATTTTGTGTCGTGGAAGGAAATTATGCTTTGAGGGTTAGAATTGTTTTCTGGGCAGCTTGGAAAACTGGGATTATCCCTCCCAATTATCAGAACATAACTTGTTGCTTTCAATTATGCAAAAGGAATTCGAAAACAAAATAAAGCATATAGAATTTCTGTCTTTTGTGATCATTAAGTGTGTTTGTTTCGCTTGTGCATATTAGTTTGAGATGGCGTTTTCAGAAATTGAGTTGCTTTTGTGGTTGCTGGTCATGAGCTTGAATACATTTAGGATTTACAGTTGTCAGTCAATGAATTTGTTATAAGTTCTGTGACTGATGGTTTTATTGCTTTTTGTTATTGCAGCCTGGTCCGCGCAATTTCCCAAACCAGTGTATTATAAAGCGAAGCAAAAAGAACTCAACATTCTACCTTTACCTTGCTCTTACACCATGTAAGTGATTTTTTGGTGTCACAAGCAAAACATGATGACAACATCTTAATTAGAATTGTATGCTAAATTACATGCTAAGAATGAATTCGAAAAGAAGTGAAGAAAAAAAAGAAGTTGAAAGGGACATAATTCACTTTGTCAAAGCTTTTAAATTACTTTTGACTTTTGTCTAGGCAGGGTCATAACTGTAGATTTCTATCTTCTGACCTAATACCTTTGCCTAAGTCAGCTTGACTTGGTAATCTTGAAAATCTCTAGAATGGTTAAGAAAGACTATCAATCTGCTTAATGGTCTTACACATCCATTGACTTTAAAAGAGTAATAAGATTTAGTCCTTTGGACCTGTCTATACTATACATCGCATATTATCATCTTAGATTTGGATTTAGTGCCCCCCTACCCCTTTCACTTGAGAACAATGTATGGTGGCAGTTGATAATGTTATTTTATTAGAGCTTGTCTACTCTTTCCTATATCCCGTCTATGATAGAGAGATCCCATGTGCTAGCTTCTTAAAACTTATGATTTTATTCACTATTTTTTTTACTACTAAGCTGATGCTACATGCGTTTGGGTTTTTCTTTTTTTTTTTTGTAATGCTGTGTGCCTGCATAATAGCATTATAATAGGCATACCAAGATGGTTATAAGTTTGGATTCTGAGAGAAAGGATATGAGTCAGTTAAAACAATTTGATACTTCTTAAAATTCATGGTCTCACTAGTATTTCATTGTGGTGTGGTGGCATTATCTTCAACGTGGTAACAGGTTGATATCTCTGTATATTCTATGGAGGCATATGAAGCTATTGCTCAAGTCATGCATCCGATAAATACCTCTTTCTCCCTCTCCCACTCCCACTCCCACTCCCACTCCCTCTCTCTCTGCATCTCTTTCTATCTTAAGGGACACAAACTAGTAATATTTTCTTGCTGGATGTGGCAAATTTGGGCAATGGAAAACATGCAGGAGTAGCCATCATTGGTGTCTTTTCTGTTATGCATTTAACAATTACCCTAAACCTTTGGCCAAATTGAAGTATGTTACATTAAGGCCATTTGGATGGGCGGTGAGATTCGCTCCGGTGAGATTAAAAACAGCGGTGGCGGTGAGATTAATTACTGTAGCGGTGAGATTAAAATCAGTGGTGGAATATGTGTTTGGATTCAAAAGCAGCGGTGGCAGTGAGATGAGTTGTAGTAAAAGTAGATAATGACCATTATGGACATTAGATAAAATTTTGTATATAATGAAAATTTTAAATCATTTGACATTTATAAAATTAATAAATTATTAAAATTATATTTATGTCAAATAATAATTTTAATAATAGATAATTGAAAATTAATAAAAATGATAATAATATATCAAATAATATATTTATTATTTATATAATTACTTTTTTAATTAACTCATATTAATTATATAATAATAAAATTTATATATTTATTAGTTAATTATATAATAAGAATTATTTATTATATTAAATTTAAAAAATTATATAACATCTTTTAAATAAAAAATAAATAAAAAAAATTACTGAAGGATATTTTGGGAATCCCTCCCACCAGTGGGAGGGATTATTCTCCAATGGACCTTTTAGGTCCAGTGGAGAAAATCAGGTGCAGCACGGTGAGACCGTGTTGCACCTGATATCCAAATGCACATTTCAGTGCGGCTGGGGCGATAAAGTGCCCCAAGCGCACTGAACCAGGGGTCGGTTTGCTTCCAAACGGACCCTAAAAGATATTTCCAGTTGAAAAGCTATATAAGTTTGTTACCTTTTATTTACAAACTAAGACATTTTATTCTTGTGATTTTAGTTCTTGAGAGCAAGTAGCGTGTTCACTGTTTCTAGCCAATCTATAGGTTCTCTTAATTGTTGTCAATTGTTGTCATGCAACTGGATGATGTTAGTGGTTGAAATCTAGCTTATTTGAATCTTTTTTCCTCATCCTTTGCAGCATTTACTGACAAGGGGAAGTTTCTATTGGCTGCACGAAGATATCGACATGGTGCTCATATTGAGTATATTATATCCCTTGATGCGGATGACCTATCCCAAGGCAGTAATGCCTATGTTGGGAAGTTAAGGTAAGGGATTCAAATGAAGTTTGAATGAGGTATTTTGTAATATGATTTTTCTCTTGCTGGAACTCAGTTAACAAAATATGTTTTCTGAATTTGGTTTTAATAAAATTTCTATTTAGTTATATCTTTTAGGTAAAAAATTTCTGTCTTCTGGCAATGTAAAATTTTGCCTGGATCTTTAAGCATAAAGAGTGTATGGTTTACATATTATCCTTATTTTGTGCAGTGCAAAGCATTTCTTGTTTACAGAGGGTAATTAGCTTGTTATGATATACCTTGGTTCGTTTTGTTCACATACGGTACTTTGAACGTGTTCATTATGTGGACCATTTTTCATATAGAAGCATTTTCAAAATACTGACTGCTGGCGGTGGAATGGACCTCTCTTTTTAATGTATTTTCTGTTTTGTAATTAGTAAAGTTATCGTCTTTGACATGTCTGGATCATGCAAAATTGCCATGCCATACAATTCTAGCTCCTTTTGTTTCGTGAGGATACAGTTTTGAGTGTCATTAGAGCAAGTAAAAAACGCTCTGAATATAGAAACTGTAGCATTTTGTATATAGGTGAGATACCATTGAATTTGAGGGAGCGTTCGGGAGACAGCTTATATGGTGGGAATAGTACTATCTTGATTTGATGACACCTTTACTTATTTATATTTTCTGTCTTGTAACAGTAAAAATAGAGAACTTTAAGAGTTCCTTTTATATTTTTTAGCTGGCACTGATCACATGCAAAATTAAAATCTTTGCAGTTCGGATTTTCTAGGCACCAACTTTACGATTTATGATAGTGAGCCACCTCACAGTGGTGCAAAGCCTGCAAGCAGCAGAGCCAGTAGGAGATTTGCAAGTAAGCAAATCAGCCCCCAAGTTCCAGCTGGCAATTTTGAGGTTGGACAAGTGTCTTACAAGTTCAATCTCTTGAAATCAAGAGGTCCTAGGAGGATGGTTTGCTCAATAAAATGCCCTTTGCCGGAAGAAAAAGCTGGTGACAAGCATTTAGACGACTCCAAGATGAAAATGCCCGCACATGCTGCCTCTGGTCATACAATTTTGAAGAACAAAGCTCCAAGATGGCATGAGCATTTACAGTGTTGGTGCTTGAATTTCCATGGTCGGGTAACAGTAGCATCTGTGAAAAACTTTCAGCTGGTTGCGACTGTAGACCCGAGCCAACCAGGAGGGAAAGGAGACGAGGAAACAGTTCTCCTCCAGTTTGGGAAAGTAGGGGATGATACATTCAGCATGGATTATAGGCAGCCCTTGTCAGCCTTTCTTGCTTTTGCCATCTGCCTTACAAGTTTTGGTACAAAATTGGCTTGCGAGTGATTTATATTATAGTAACAAGTTGTGCTACATGTTTAATATAATTATTTTTCTGCTAAATATCACTTTCAAAAGTTCTGGACAGCCTTTGGTTTGATGAGACAAAGCCAATCATGTACATGTTCCTATTGTATTATTTTTAACATTTTCTGAAATTATTGGCTGCAAAACATATCTTGCTGTTGGTGTATTTTACATCAACAAGCAAGCACTTATGCTGTCTTGAAATTTGATATCATCAGGATTTGATGACTGAGTAATCTTTCTCATTTCTCCCTTGGAAATAGTGTTTTCTGTGAAGGAGTGAGTTGAACACTAAACTCAAGCCACTATGTTTCTTGACCAGTTGGGCAAAATTAGAAGCATTTGGCAAAGAGGTTTCCATAATGATATTACTTTTACTGATGAAATTCTGGATAGAAAATACTGTACTACTTAATCATATGATAATCATCCTACACCAAATGCACCCAAAAGCTTTTACTTCATCTCACTTTATTCAACTTGACAATCAGATTCCAAGAAGGCAATACAAGCAAAAACATGTTACTATAGATTTCCAAGCATAAAATTCCAATTGCAAGTTAAAATGTCACACATACTTATTGGTGTTTTTAATAGCTGAAACCTTCATCTGTTTATCAAAGGAGTGTGTCTTGAGGAAATAATTTGAAATTGACAAAAGCAAAACACAAACTGCACAGACAATCCCATGTAACAGTCAAGAACATACTTCATTTCATAGTCATCACACAAAATCAAAGACATTGTTCTTACAAGCGAACCATAATAATTGTAGAAAACATTCATTTACACCACGAAGTTTTCGGACTCAAGACACTGGAAGATATTTGAGTTCTGTTTGTTGTTTCTACAAGACCCGCCTCATTTCTTCCCTCGCAGCTTCGCACCAAGAGCCCTCTCCAGTTTACCGATTATCTGTTGATTAGGAATCGCTTTTCCAGACTCGTACTCTTGTATGATCTGGGGTTTCTCATTGATCAACTGTGAGATGACAAGAAAGATTCAATGAAAGAACTTAAAATTAAATAGGCTTATCACACTCTTAGGGCATGTTCGGGCATTGCACACACACAGAGACAAAGAGAGAGAGAGACCTGCGCAAGTTGAGCCTGGGTAAGTTTCTTGTCCATTCGAGCCTGCATGATGGCTTTCTTCAGTTCAGTTGGCACTCGATCATCTGTTCATAAGTTTAAACACCAATAAAAATTTACAATGGAATCATCCTCAAAAACTAAGGTGCTGCACAGGTTGAAAACCGGTGAAAACATATGCAGTAAGTAGGGCAGGTAGAATATATACATTAAACATATAAGTTCAACAAATTATTGGAGGCCAGGTTTCGGATCATATCATATTGTAATAGTCAATTGTGTAAATGTAAAACCATCTTCCTCGTTATGGAGATTACCAAAATGTGTAATAAGGTAAGCCATGGTTGTTATAAAAGAATATGGCAAATTACAAAAGCAATATGCAGATAAATCATAAAAGAATAATTGAGCTTCCGGAGCCACAGATATAGAGCAAAGGTAATTCAGCGTGCGCATGACCAAAAAAACAACCCAACACTCTAGAACAAGATGCTGTCAGTAGGGAGTGAACCAACAAAATACCAGTTCCAGAGATAAAAGGATGAATATATGCACCAACTAAGTCGGTTCTATTGTTACTAT
The DNA here is from genome assembly GCA_030761205.1 of Fremontodendron californicum. Taxonomy (NCBI): domain Eukaryota; kingdom Viridiplantae; phylum Streptophyta; class Magnoliopsida; order Malvales; family Malvaceae; genus Fremontodendron; species Fremontodendron californicum. The sequence continues at coordinate 3,787,418 of JAULJL010000045.1, forward strand.
ATGACCAACTCCAACACCACCAATGCCACCAATTTATATCTCAATCTTTTCCCCAAAATGCAGAAAAGATAAGGTAATCAAGACATTTTAACCTATGTTGCTCTGGCTCTTCATTTTTCTTGAAATACCCATGTCCGACGCATATCTGGACATAGGTATGAAGGTTTGATCCTCCAAGGACCTTCAAATACATGGAAATCTTGGAAAAATTGAACATATCCATATCCGACACATACCCGTGTCCGACACTCACACCAAAGTCCGAGTAACATAGATTTTAACAAAGCATATATAGGTGCACTTAAACTTGTATCATTTCCTAACCTCACAAAAGAAAGAGGAAACCAAAACACAAACACCCATCAATAGAAATGAATTCATAAAACCTCTCTCTATTGATATTGCAAAACCATTTGGTAAATCCCTTATGCAAATAAGTTAATGAAAACTACTAGTTATAGAAGATTAAAAATTCCGAAACAACCTACTTTAAATCGACAATCTGTTCGCATCTAAAAACATACAGCAACATTAAAATAATCCCAACACATAAATTCCTACAGAAATGTTCGTATTAATATTCTAAATAAAACCCATTAACAATACAATCAGTTTCGAAACTATTATTCTCTTTTGAGCAATAAATTGGGAATTTTATACATAAGCATTAAACCATTTATAATTCAGATATAGTTGTGTATAGAATTTTTTTTAAAAAAGGGATAAAATATTTCTTACGAGCAAGATTTTCAGATTCTTCATCAAGCTTCCTTGTGTTCAGAGAAGTACTACTTGATGCTGCCCTGTTCGTCCCAGCATTTGCTGCAAATTCCCATTTACAAAAAATAGAATTTTTATTATTAATATTTTCACTAAAAAAATAACCTAATTGAGAAAAGAAATTGTAATTATATTGGGGCTTTGGTCCGATGATCTATTAAGATGCTGGGTTTTTTTAAAAGAAAAGGGTAAAACAAAAACAATACATTTCTTGATGGATTCGATCTCGGCACCGGCTCGACGAGCGGCGTTGACGACTTTCTCATCTTTCTTGGCGGCGGCGCTTGGGGCTTTTTTTCGAATAACGACGGGTTCCCAGTCTTGAGTTAAAGGTCCGATTCCGGCCATTGTTTTCTTCTTGATTGGATGAAAGGAAAGGTAAGGATTAAGGAATCAAAAGATTTTTTGTTGTTAGAAATTTGGTTCAAGCAGGTGCTTCTTCTTTCAATATATAGGCGAACACATTAAACCTACCATGACTATAATTATTATTATTATCCGATTAATAGATATCCCTAAACTTTAGTTGGATTTGGCTTTTGATTTGGGCTTCTTACGGTTAGTTTAATGTGGATTAGAAAAAGTTTGGGATAAAAAAAATGTGTTTAAAAAATATGATAAAAAATATAATTTAAAAGGTCAAATTATGGTATTAGTCTCTATACTATAGTCAAAATGTAGATTTAGTCCCTCTACTTTAATTCGAATAAACTCGGTATCTCTACTTTCGATATTTTGAATTTCAGTTCAATTTTAAATGGTGTCAAATTTTCACCGTTAAATATGCTGAAGTGGCATTGATCATGCTGACGTGGTGTTGACCATGCTGACGTGGCGAGCTTAATCAGCAAGTTTTTTTGAAAACTGATGACGTGGATTTTTTTTTTTCCACGTGGCTTATTAATTTGAATGATTAAATGATGTAATTAGTCCTTGTACTTATATCAAAATACGAATTTAGTCCCTTTACAATGATTTGAAAAAATTTGATACTTGTATTTTTGGAATTTTTAATTTTGGTCCAATCTTCAAAATATTAAAAAATAATTAAAAATATTCACATTATTAAAATATTAAAATATATTGTTTTTGTTAATATTAATATTTATTATTAAAATATAAAATATTTATGTTTAGTTTAATAATTTTAAAGATAGAAATATTTAAAATTAAAATATTAAAAGATTTTTTATTTAAACATTTTAAATATTTTTTGAATTAAAATTAAATAAAATTGTTTTTATTAATAGAATAATTTATTGTGTCGAATCAAACATAAAAAAGAGATAAAAATGAAAAGTATTCTCAAGCAATCAGAAAATAATAAGAAATTTGTCATAGATAGTCTGGTCAAATAATACCATGTTTTTCACCCTCTCATTTTGCTTTTTCTTTCTCCACCTCTGTTATTACAATAAAGAAAGAAAAAAAAACCAAAAACTCACTTCTTATCTAACTCTAAAAAGTAGAAAATAACTCTCGTTAAAAATATAATCAAGAAAATATATAGTAAAGAAAATGACCTTCTTTTTTTGCTTGTCACCTCCAAATTTTGCTGGTTTGGAGGAATGAGGAGGGGCTATCTTTCTTCGGGGCTGCAAAAGCAAACCAAAAAAACAAAACTAAGTTAGATAGAATCTAAAACAAAGTTGGTTTTAAATTTTATTGGTATAAAAATGACTGATAAATCTAGAAAGATGAACATACAATGATATTTGCTGGAAGTGAAGAAAAAATGAGAAAGAAAGGAGGCACAATTTTTGGATGTCACGAGACAGAAAAAATGGGGAAGTGGTTGGATGAGAGCTTTTTCTAATCCTAAAGTTTGGTTGTTTGCTTCCCGAAACTTTCAAAGTCTCCTTATAATTTTTGTGTTAATTTTGTTTTTGAAATTGTTATCTCTTTTAATATTTGAGGATTGATTGATTTTATTTGTTTGTTGATATTATTTGAGCATAACTTATAAGCCAAATAAATGTTACTGTTTAACTTTTAATAGTATAAATATTTTTAATATTTTAGGAATAAATATTATTTTTTTTAATATTTATATTAATAAAATAATATTTTAATATTATTTAAAATATTATTATTTTTTCAAAAATTATTTTTCAAAGCTGATTTTTGTAAAATAAATGAACCTTAAGATTAGACCAAAATTTGAAATCCCAAAAAATTCAGGTACCAAATTTTTTTCAAATTATTGTAGAGGGACTAAATTCGTATTTTGATATAAATATAGGGACTAATTACATCATTTGATCATCCAAATTAGTAAGCCACGTGAAAAAAAAAATCCACATCATCAGTTTCCAAAAAATTTTGCTGATTAAGCTCGCCACGTCAGCATGGTCAACGTCATGTCAGCGTGGTCAACGCCACGTCAGCATACTTAATGGTAAAAATTTGACACCGTTTAAAATTGGACTAAAATTTAAAATATCGAAAGTAGAGGTACCAAATATTTTCGAATTAAAGTAAAGGGATTAAATTCACATTTTGACTATAGTACAAGGACTAATACCATAATTTGACCAATTTAAAATTTTTTTTAAGTATTTGATATTGTTACGAAAAAGTGAGGTGAGAAATAAAAATGTCAAAAAATATATATTTAAAATAATAAAAATTTAGAGATATAAAGATAATAAAATTATTTTTATCCAAAATCAACTTTCAAATCACAAAAGCATCATTTTTTTTGGTTTTTTTTTTAATTGTCAAATCATTATTTTCATAGCAAAAATTCAAAAAAATTTACTCGTTTAAAATTATATTTGCGATGAAATATAATTTTTAACCTAAAAAATTGTGTCAATAATAATATTAAACGGAATCTTAGGATGCTCAAAATCCAATTCAAAGTATAATGTTCATTAGATGGGCTAAAATTATCGTATTTTCATTTTATAAACCAATTACAAATTCGATTAGATGATATAATTATTTAATTATTATAAAATAATAAACTATTATTTATATTAATAATGTTTTAAAAAAATATATTATTTATTTATTAATTAAGATAATAATTTGATTGAGATTGAACTTAAAAAAACTATTGTATGCCTAAACTAAATTCTATCCAACTCGAATCATGTCCCATATTGTCTCGTCTTTTTTGCAGATGACTCACTTTTTTTCCTTGCAACTACAGATAAGAATTGTGAAAACTTGACAGGGATATTGAAAGAATATAGTATGGCCTCTGGGCAAACCATCAACATGAACAAATCCAGCATCATTTTTCAGCTCAAATGCACCAGAAGATGTGAAGCGAACAGTGGAAGGAAGACTGGGTATTCCAAGAGCATCAAATCCTGAAACATACTAGGAAATTCCAACTTTCTGGGGTAAAAGGAAACAGAAGCTGTTATGCATATAAAACACAGGTCTTTTGTCTCAAGGGGGAAAAGAGGTGGTAATAAAGGTTGTTGCGTGTTCAATCCCTGTTTATACAATACAATGTAACTTGTTCCCAAAAAAAAATTATGTGAGGAAGTAAATGCTGCAATGGCCAGGTTCTTTTGGGGTCAGCAAAATGATGAGAAAAGGGTGCAGTGGTTAAATTGGGATAAAATGACAGTCTAAAAAGGAGAAAAGGGCTTAGGTTTCAAAGATCTGCTTGCAAAGCAATGTTGGAGATTGATCTCAAATCCAGAGGCATTATGGCAAGAGTTTTGAAAGGAAGATACTTTGCTGATTGTTCATTTATGGAGGCCAAAAAGGGAGCTAGGGCATCATGGATGTGGTCCAGCCTAGTGCAAGGTAGAGATTTGTAGAAGGAAAATGTGAGATGGCAAATAATGGATAGAGAGGGAGTGGACATATGGTTGGATTATTGGATCCCAGATATAAAGCTAAGGGTCCCTGATGAAATAGGAAATTAAAACTCTGATCTGCCCAGGAAAATTACAGAAATCATTGATAAAGAAGAAGGATGCTGGAAACTGGAGACAATTAAAAACAAACTAACAGAGAAGGAAGCAGATGCAATTTTATCAATTCCAATCTGTAAAAATGGAGGAAAAGACAGAGTTATTTGGCCAAGTACCTCTAATGGAGACTTTTCAGTTAAAACATGCTATCACATGCTAAAAGAGTTGAGACCAAAGGCATCACCAAGGGACCAAGTACATCTCATAGAACACAAGCTTCCACATGGAAGCTAATATGGAAGCTACCAGTACCAAATAAAGGAAGGAATTTTTTTTGGAGGGCATGTACAAACTCTTTAGCCACTAACTTGAACCTCTGGAAAAAGAAAATCAAAGAGAACACATTATGTCCAATATGTAGACAGTATGAAGAATCCACTGAACATACTGTGTTATTGTGTGAATGGACTTTAAATGTCTGGTTTGGTTTGGACATAGGCTATAAGATTGATAAAGCTCAGATTACTACACTGGATGATTGGTTTGTATCAATGATTTTGGCTAAAGGGCTTGGGAATAAAGATAGAACTAAGCTGATGATAACAACGAGTCATGCTTGCCGGACCATTTGGAAGGAAAGATGCAATGCTGTTTTTCAGAATAAAAGGCCACAATCAGTTGAGGTAATAAGGAAGATCAATAAGGCGACGACTGAAAGCATAGAAGTGTTAGAATTGGAAAAATATGTTGAAAAGAATAGCTCAGGAAAACAAAAAAAAAAATGTAGCAGAAACCAAATATGGGATAGGTCAAGATAAACTGTGATGGAGCTTATAGTGAAAAGAACAAAAAAGCTGGGATCGGTGTTGTAATCAGGAACAACGAAGGAATACTAGTTGGAGGATTTGGTAAGACAGTTGTTGTAGCAAGTAGTTTAGAAGCTGAGGCTATAGCTGTTACTGAAGGCATTAGACTAGCAAAGGATATGGAGCTGAAGAAAGTGGTGGTGGAAACTGATAGTGAAATAGTCTATACAGAACTAACTAAAAGACAACAGGTGAAACAATGGAGACTGGCACCAATGATGAGAGATATAGAAGCATGAAAAGTGGTTTTGAAGATATTTGTTTTAGGAAGATATCTAGGAAAGCAAATGCTGTTGCGGATTGGTTAGCATGCCAATTCAGAAAAGAGATGAGATGACAAATTGGGTGAATCAACCCTCATCTTCTTTTTGTGCATATTCTGAATAAGGATGGCCTTCCTACCCCCCTCCCTCCGCGTTATGTGTTTAAGAACAGAGGCTCTTAAGTGCTATAAGTTTCATTTTGGGATGATCTCTTTCTTGTGTGTCTTAAGAGTCTGCTATATGAGGGTTATGAATGGGGATAGAATATAGAAATGTTTTCTCTTGTAATGAGTTTTCCTTAATGAAATGAAATGATTTTTTCTGACCCCCCCCCCAAAAAAAAAAACTTAGGTCATGTCTTCGAATTTGGATAAATACCTTACACTTGACACCTTTAAATCAAGGAGTATAAAATAAAGGAAAATGCTAAATGACCCATCCCATTTTGACCCGTATTTATCTTTTTTTTTTTTTTTTTGAAAAAGAATGTTTATAAATTAGAATTTATTTTATTTTAATTTGATTCATTTCATCAAAAAATTGTTTTATTTAATTTTTATAAAATACATATTTTTCGTACTGTTGATCCCTTTTGGGATTTTTTGTTAGAGGGGACTGGAGGCGGGACTTGGGGACAAGTCATGCAGCATCATCCTAAAATAAAATAGTTAGTATCGCATCAATTAACATATTGTTTTTGTTTTATTATTGATACGTATTGAAATTAGTGTATTTTGAGATGCTGTTTTAGATTTTTCATATTTTCTAATATTTTGTTTATAAAATAAATATAAATATACTTCAATTACATAAATTTATATTATATGCAAATATAGATTTTAAATATTATAAAATTTTCACACCTTAAATAAATTAAACAAATGAAATAGATATAGAAATATTAGAAAATATAAAGTAAGTTAATTTTCAATAGCTTAATTTAATGAACATATATTATTTTAAAATAAAATTATAAAAAATAAAATTGATCATGAAAAAAATTAAAAAATAAAATAAGTGAAAATATTAAAAAAATAAAAACAAAATCTAGTTTCATCCGATACGATCAGTACAGAATGATAGAAACGTATAAATCGATATTCAAACTAAAATGATACTTAAAATTGATTATACCAATTTAAAATAAAATCAATAGGATTGATATATATATATATATATATATATATATATATATATATATATATATAGATACCATAGCGAGAAGAAGGGGTGTTGTGAGAGGCAAGGGTGAGGGGCTGGCAGCGTGATTCACTCTGCCAGCAACCCTCTCTTCTCATCTCTTTTTTTTTTTTTTTCTTTTTTTTTAATTAATTAATTATTGCTTAATAATTTTATTTTTAATTATTAATTTCAAATTAATTAATTAACAAGATTTGGGCCTAATCAGTATTGGACTTGATTCGGACTTGGTTCAGGACCTGATCTGGGCTTAACTAGGACAAAATTATGTAAATACAGCTGCCCCTATTTGCATATTTTTTAGTATTGAAAATAGGGCGAAGACATAAGTAACTATTTTGTCCGAGATTATGGATCCACACAAAACTCTTTTTTTTTTTGTTGCTCGTTCTTCCTTTTTCCTTTATTGCATTTTTTCTTTTCATTTTCGATCATTTCATTCCTTCATTTTTTTCATATATAGACTGTAAAATAAAGGATTTGCCTTAAATTGATTTCCTTGACTAACATACCAAGGTTCAACTCATCTTAAGGAAACGAGTTCGATTTGCAAGAAAAGAAAATACCTCGACGAAGCCCTGGGCCTAATCTTATCTTGTGCCAACTTCACTGGGCTTAAACCATAACTGTGCCAGTTTACATTGGGCTTTAAGAACATCTAAAATGCCAACTTCATTGGGCTTAAACCATACTGTGCCAGTTTACATTGGGCTTAACCCACTAAGATGCCAACTTCGACTAGGCTTACACCATAACTGTGCCAGCGTGCATTAGGCTTAACCAACTAAGATGCCAACTTCGACTGGGCTTACACCATAACTGTGCCAGCTTACATTGGGCTTAACTAACTACGATGCCAACTTCAACTGGGCTTACACCATAATTGTGCCAGCTTACATTGGGCTTAACTAACTAAGATGCCAACTTCAAACTAGGCTTATACCATAACTGTGTCAGCTTCATTGGGCTTAACCAACTAAGATGCCAACTTCAACTAGGCTTACACCATAACTATGCCAGCTTACATTGGGCTTAACTAACTAAGATGCCAACTTCAACTTTGCTTACACCATAACTGTGTCAACTTACATTGGGCTTAACTAACTAAGATGCCAACTTCAACTGGGCTTACATCATAAATGTGTCAGCTTACATTGGGCTTAACCAATTAAATGCTAACTTCAACTGGGCTTACACCATAACTATGCCAGCTTACGTTGGGCTTAACAACATCTAAAATGCGAACTTTACTAGGCTTACTTCACAACTGCCAGCTTACATTGTGCTTAACCAACTAAGATGCAAACTTCAACTGGGCTTACACCATAACTGTGCCAGCTTACATTGGGCTTAACCAACTAAATGCCAACTTCAATTGGGATTACACCATAACTGTGTCAGCTTACATTGGGCTTAACCAACTAAATGCCAACTTCAACTGGTCTTACTTCACAACTGCCAGCTTATATTGGGCTTAACCATATCCTTTATTTTGAAAAACTCCTCTTTCGAGGCTCCACAACTTTAAAAAATTTCTCCTTCACAAAAGTCTCTGCACTTTGAAATATTCATTTCTATTTTTTTCTTTTCATCATATTCAAAAATTCTCAACACTTTTCCATTTCATCGTTTCGAAAATTTCTCATGACTCATTTATTTTCTTTAGAACATCTGTTTTTTCTTTAATTTTACTTTGACAGACTCTTTCCTCTAATCCTAGAGCTAGCCTCTCATCTTATTTTTTTATTTTTGACTTTCATTTTCTCTGTCTTCAAAAACCTACCTTCTTTTTCCTCTCATCTTTTCCATGCTTGCCGAATTAACAAATGCAATGATCAATTATATTATGCAACCTACAAAGATGCAAATGCAAATGATGCATGAATGCTCATGGAGATGCATGACATATTTTACATGAAGAAAATGTTGAGAGAGTTGATCATCTCCCTTTTTCCTCGTGTTCTGGTAAAGTTTCCTCACTCTTGCTATCTCGTCGAAGAAATCACATGATTTTTGTATTTTCCAACATTTTCCTTGCCCCGACGAATTCTTTTTTTCGATTTCCTGGCCAAGATCAAAACACAGAGTCAGACTTTATTCAAAGTTTCATGCCCCTGTTCAATATGAACTCTTATTTCTTGCCAAAGCATATCCACACCCATATCCATACCTCAATTTCAGTTTATTTTTCTCAAAACATGCCAATTTTATTTTTCCAAAATATGTGAAACTGAAGTCTTTCAAAAATTGGCGATCACCATTAAAAACATTTCTAAGTGAGGTGAGAAAACAACCTCCTCTTTCTTGAGTGATTGGAATGGTTTAATGCAACAAGGTCAATGGATTGATGCAATAAGGTCTGAATTTTTCTATGGAAGCTTCATAACTTGACAAAGAGAAGAAGATGAATGTCCCTTTATCTTAACTCGTGAGTAAGTTTTCTCAAAACATGAATTCCTTAAAAACCATATTTTTTTTAAAGCTTTAAATTTCAATTAAATATTAACACTCTTCCAATCTGTAAATGTGACATTTTGATACGTGTTAATCTTAGCCATAGTATTCTCAACGTTAGGAGGTCAATTTGAAATGGAAATGAGTTTAGCTTTCAAAATCAAATTTCAAGAAGGGTCGTCCTTTTGGAATATCTAGGAGTTCCTTGATGTTCCTCCGTTTCTTCAAGATGACTTCCTTTCTCATCATGGCTTCGACAATACCATGAATGATATCAAAAGTTCTTCTTATTCTGCTCTAAACTGCTCGTTTTTGGGTTTTCACCCTAAAGCCTCTTTGTTTCTTCTTTTTATAGTTTTTATTGTTCCGCCATGTATATGAGAATTCTAAATTCTTCCATAATGAAATGATATTTCAAAACAATGGGATGAAATCTGAGGAAAATTTTTCAAGTTAAATATTCATGCTTGATAAAAAATGGACCTTTGAAGCACGTAACATAGGCCAAGGTTCGGGGTTCAGCAAGAAAGGATAAATAGGCCCAAAATATGTGTTTAAGGATAATCAGATCAAGGATCATTTCATGAGGATTCCCTTCAAAATATTTGTCCCTTTTAGGCTTCTCTTTTCTGCCTTTGACTTTTGCTTCTTTTTCTTTGTCCTTTGCTTTTATTTTTCCATCCTTTCCACATTTCTTTTTTCTCTTTCTTTTTTTTTTCTTTTTTTTTTTAAATTTTTTATTTATTTATTTATTTAGTTTTTTTTTTTTTGCATTTCCACTTTGACCTTATGAGCTTGTATTTATTTGGGACCTTAATTTGCTCTTGTATCACCTTTGAGTCAGGACTCGTTTTTCCATGATCTTTGAAAAAGTTTATTCCTCGTATTTGCCCCCTAGTGTGGAAGGTGATCCTTGATCAAGGTTCAAAGAAAAAGAATTCTTTAGGCTAAAAAGGGGTAACTATGGATAATTTTTTTTTTGTGAAAGGGAGATGAAAGATGACCATTTCTTTTATCAAGTATGAATATTCTTATTGAAAAGCAATCCTTAAGGGAATAGATAATTAGAATTTCATTTTACACTTGAAATTATTTTAATTATCATATGCATGATATCATAATATTTTTTTTTCTTTTTTTATTTTTTTATTTTTTCTCTTTTTCTTTTTTGTTTTTTGTTTTCTTGCTGCCTGCCCAAAAAAATTCAAGAATGATTTATTTTTAACCACAAATGATGTCCCATTTTGATTTGCCATTCAGATGAAAATCCTTTGGTTTATGGGAATCTTGTTTTGAAGGAATATCTCATGTTTCAATCTTTAAGTTTCTTGTTGAAAAAGCTCATTCAGATTTCAATTTCTTCAAGGTGTTTTCAACAAATGGGGAAAGAAATGGTGTTCTGGTTCATTCTCTAGTTCTTGTGCTCATAAATGAAGGTTTTTAGAAAAAAGAGCCTAGGTTTTTGCATTGTGAAATCTTTGAGAAGTTTGGCTAAGTTTGATAATATGGCATAATCTTAACACATTTCAAACTACCAAATCTAGACCAATTGGAAGAGTGCCATATTTTCTTGTCTTTCCAAGATTTTTGCAAAAGGATTTTTCCAAATTTTCCATTACTCACAGTCTCGATAAAGGTTACTTTTTGGGGACTTTTGGGGTAATCTTTATTCGACTGGTCTATGATCTGGGTGCATGTAGAAATGAGGTATTTTCTAGGATTAGTTCATTCCTCATAATGATCACCAATTATTTCGAAACTTGTCGCAACCTAAAAAATAATGATGTCTCATCGCGAGACTTTATTATTCGTTAGGCGTGACATTAAAAAACCGAGAAAAAGTCAACTTAATTCTGCTTTAAAAATGAGGGTTTTGAAAATGACCTTGAAAAAAGACATGGAGTCGTCACCAATCTTTTTTTATCTAGGTGTGATCGGCCACCTATTAAAATCGGTTTTATAAAACATTTTAAAATTAATTAAAACATTTTTAAAACCAATTTCAAGTCTGCTTTATAAACCAGAGAAAATCGAAGAATGGGGTTCAGGACTCGGTTACGTGCGGGGAAGGATTAGCACCCCCACAATGCCCGTATAAAACGATACCTTATTAATCATGTGTTATCTCAAGTCTCGGTAAAAAGTTGGTTTTTAATTTAGTATTTCAAGTTAATTCCCAATTTAAAGAAAAATAATTTCATTTTTAATTGAAAATGATCCGAAATTTATTAATTCAAAATTTTCCTATATTCCCCGACAAAATCGATAAAATATAAAATTTTTTATTTATTTGGAAAACTTTCCGAATCATTCTCTTTTTTTGAAAGAAAGATATTCCCTTATTAATGATAATAGATGATATCCCCTGCAGCAAACCCGGTAGAGAACTCATGAATTATTTTAACTCGGGAATATCTTTATTTTTATTGAAAATCATTATCTTTTTCAAAACATTTAAAAAATATGAACATGAATATATGTGACATAGTAAAGATGATATAATAAAGTCTAGATATTATAATGCAACCTAAATGAGATGATATAATTTAGATGGCATAGCATATTATAAATGAAATAAAATATCCTAAGTAACATGATATATTCTAAATGAAATAAAATGATTTAAATGTCATGGCAGTTTTAAATGATATGACATATTTTAAATGACATGGCATATTCTAATAATATAACCTAAATGACATGGAATATGATCTAAGTGACATGAAACATAAAATAATGCTATCATAAAATATGCATGAAAATAAAATAAAAATGCATGAACATAGTATATGCTAAATAATGTGACAAAATAAATGACTAAATAAAAAAATATAGGATAGCAAGAAATATTCAAAATCATATGGCAAACAATATAACATCATAAAATGTAAATCAAAGTAATAATAATACCATGGAAAATATCATATCAAAAATCACATATTAAATAAAATGCATGAACATAAAAAATGCAATGCATGAAAATGTATTTTTTTCCTCTAAATAAAGAAATCCGTATATCTAAAAAGATATCCGGCTACCTTAGGAAAATATGTCAAATTAGATTTTCTAAAAACAAAACTTTGTGATTGTTTGAAAACAATTTAGAAGAAAAACTTGAAGAAGATTAAAACCCATACCAAACCCTTTTAAAATGGCTCTAATTTCCAAAGTTTAAAATCCCGGACTTGAACACCCTTAACCTGAGATTTATAAAACATTTTTAAAGTTTGAAAAGACTTAGAAACTATCCTAAGACAGTAGCTAAAGCTTTTAACTAACCCCCTCTAAATGCCTTAGCCAAATTCAACCATTGTTTTTCTTTTGAATTCAAATCTGCCTCTACTATCCGATTTTGACACACGATTTTTTAGCCTATTTTTAAATTTCAAAAAAATATAAAAAAATACTGGAGACTCAAAACATGTAGAACTACACGAGAAAAAATTGGGTTAATTTTCTGATTAAAGATGACTGCCCAAAAAAATCGGGAAAGTACGAGTACTAGATGAAAAACTGTTTTGCCAAAACATATTTTTTTGCCTTTGATAAAATAATTTAAAAATCAAAGTAAAAATTTTAGAGACTCTCCTAAAGACCCAAAAATAGTAGCTAACACTTTTAAAAACCTTGGACAAAAATTGGCTAAGTAAAAAAATCACAAAGGTAGAATAATCAATTTGACAACTCTTTACTTTTCCACAAGTATGCTCAAGAGAGCATGACTTTGAGCCATTGATTGGCCTAAGTCATAAATCATGTGGCATGACATGAAATGCATGAAAATACAGCAAAGTGAATGCATGAAATGCATGGTTTAAAGCCTAAGTGATATGGAAAATGCATGGCATAAATAACCTAAATGCCTAGCATGAGTTTGCATGGCAATAAATGCTATCATAACTTAACATGCATGAACTAGTGTCTAAATGACATGGCAAATGACATTAAAAATAATGAAAATGGCCTAGTGCCTAAATGACATGGGAAATGACATGGCATATGAAAATGGCCTAATGTCTAAATGTCATGGAAAAATAACATGGCATATGACATGTAAAATGACATAGAATAATAAAATGACCTAAACTTAAATGAGATCTAATAATAAAAATGGCCTAAGGGTAAATGACATGTGAAATGGCATGGCATATGAAAATGGCCTAATGTCTAAATGTCATGGAAAAATAACATGGCATATGAAAATGGCCTAATGCTTAAAGAAAATGCACATGGCTGAATGACCTAGGAACCAAAGTGTTGTGAGAAATGTCATGTAAAATGACTTAACTAAATGCTATGGAAAATGATATGAGAAATGGAAATGGCCTAAACTATACGACAATAGCCCCTAGATGCAAAAATATGACATAAGTCAAAAGAAAAAGATGGTTAGCAAGAATATTAATATACATAAAGATAAACAATAATAGAAATAAGCAAGTTAAAGTAAATAAATAAATAACAAAGAGATGAGCTCCATGGTTGGTACATTGGACAAAGCCCCATAACCATTATCTCTTGATTTTCATCAAGGTCATGAAGCCTTTTCAATCTCAAAATCATAAAAAATAACTAAGGTAAGAAAAAAAATATGGAGATGAGCTCCATGGTTGGTATATTGGACAAAGCCCACCCTAACCATTATCACTTGATTTTCATCAAGATCATGAAGCCTAACCATTGTTTTATTTATTTTTTTTTTGAAAAGAAAGAACAGTAAGAAAGATGTAAAAAAAAAAAATCGTGGGAAATCACATGGAAAACAAGAAATAAAGCATGAGGAAGAAGAAGAAAAAAATATAGTAGCAATGGTAGAATGGCTACCTCAAAAGCTTTTCTTCCTTTATTTCAAAAACCTTTTTTTTTTCTCAATTAGCTACTGATTTCCAGCCTTCAACCTTGTGAAAAACTGATCAGCCCCTCCCCTAATGACTTGGCCTATTGGCATGCCCACCATTGGATGATTTTTGCACTTTTTCTCCACCAATTTTGGCCCTTGGATTAAGATATTTTCATGACAACATAAAAGTGTCATCTTGCCAGTTGATAGCAGCCCTTATGATGTGTACTCATCCCTTGTAATAACCTCAGCCCTTAGATGAAAATGAGGACCAATCCCATGCACTCCCTTGCTTGGCCATTTGAGTGCCTAGCCTTGGATGAGTTGTGCTCTTCTATTCTTGGATATTGGATGAGGATTCTTTCATGACAACATAAAAATGTCATCTTGCCATTTAATCCCAGCCCGTTACATATGTACTCAGCCCTTGTACATGGCCTAAGCCATTGGATGAAAAGGAACAATCCCATGCACTTTCTTGCTTGGCCGAATGGATGTCCATCTTTAGATGAGTTGTGCTCTTCCATTCTTGGCCATTAGATGAGGGTTCTTTCATGACAAATAAAAATGTCATCTTGGCATTTAATCTTGGCCATTGAATGGTGTATTCAACTTTTCTACAAGGCACCTAAGCCATTGGATAAAGGGGGGACCATTTGCAAGGTACTAGTGGTAGCATGTGAGCTTGATAGTGACTAAGGAATTAAATTGATCAAGATTCTTTCTTCTCCTCTATGCTGGCTGATCAAAAGAGGTAAAATCCCAGCAATTCCTTCTTCTTTCATATTTTTCTTAATTACAAATTTGCCCTTTTTGGTTTCTTCGGTAAAATAACCTTTTTGACCCCTGAACCTAAATAAATAGCAAAAGGACTCCAAATTCAAATTTTCTTTTTTCAATACTTCCAAAATAATAAAAATTTGAATGCTGGAAGTTTTCAAAATTTTTCGATTCCATTTGCTATTTATTTCGTATTTATTTCCAAAATTGCCCCGTAATGAACCCGAACTTTTGTCATTTTGTAAATGAGCTCCGAATCCAGATTTTTCTTCACCAATCTCTTCCAAATAATTTAAAAGTGTGATATGGAAGTTTTCAATATTTTTGGAGCTCATTTGCTATTTTTTCAAGATTTATCTGCTTGAATTTTTGCATAAGGGACCCGGGATTTGGCCATTTTGCAAACGAACTCCGAATCTGAATTTTCTTTCGCCAATATCTTCCAAATAATTTAAGAATGAGATCTGCAAATTTTCAAAATTTTTGGAGCTCATTTACTATTTTTTCGGGATTTATCCTTTTGAATTTCTGCATGGAGGACCCGAGATTTGGCCATCTTGCAAACGAACTCCGAATCAAGATTTTATTTTTTCAATCTCTTCAAAATGATTTAAGAATGAGATCTGCATATTTTCAAAATTTTTGAAGTTCATTTGCTATTTTTTCCAAAATTTCCAATTTTGCCCTTTCACCTCCGAAGCTCGATTTTGCTCAAAACAAGTCCGATTTTTGGATTTTCTTCAAACTGAGCCTCGGGCTATCCTTGTGTAATCAGTCCTCATCAATTAGGGGCTTTATTCTTATCGAATTTCACCGAAATCCACCAAAAACCCTAATTCCCGGTTTTCTTTCGAATTGACTTTTCTTTCAGTTTTTCTTTCAAGTAGCTTCTCCATTACCCGTAGTCAGTGCTTATCTTTCATTTGGTTCCTTCAATTTTGAACAATTTGATCGTTCAAGCACTTTTCCCCAAATTTCCTGAATTAGGGTTTCTTTTGTATTGAAATTCCGTAACCCAACTTTCGACCTCCATATCTTTCAATGTAGACCTCGGATTATCAAAATTCTTTTACCATCTTTCAATTGAAATTCAAATTCTGATTTTGAAAGTGGGTCAACTTTTTCAGTAGTTGACTTTTTTTGAGGTTGACTTTTTTTGAGTTTGACTTTTTCTGTATGCATTCTTAGACTAAGGCTCGGAGTACCACCTGCAGGATGAGAAAAGCCTTTTTGCATTCTGAATTATCAATTTAGGAAGAAAACATACCTGATTTAGAGGTTCGGACAAAATTAGGTGTCTACAGCTGCCCTTCTTTGGTTATTGCTGAGAATCAAGAATCAGTCAAAGATAAACAAACACTAATTTTGTCCGGTTAGTGAAATCACATGTGAAGACTAGTGAAAGGGAGGTTTTTTTTTTTTTTTTTTTTTTCATTTTTTTTGATAAAACTATAAATAGAAGATTTTGTCCTTAAATTGAATTCCCTGACTAATCAAGGCTCGACCCGTCTTAAGGAAATGGGTTTGATTTGCAAGAGAAGAAAAGACCTCGACGATGGTCTCAGGGTATTATCTTGTCTTGTGCTAACCTTATTGGCATGGGTGAAAAAAGAAAATTGAAAAAGATCTGGATGAAACCAGGGATTGAAATGACATGGGTAAAACCAAAAATTTGAAAAAGATTTGGATGAAACCAGAAATTGAAAAGCATGGGTGAAACCAAAAATTTGAAAATGATCTGGATGGAACCAAAAATTGAAAAGCATGGGTGAAACCAGAAATTTGAAAAAGATCTGGATGAAACCAGAAATTGAAAAGCATGGGTGAAACCAGAAAATTGAAAAATGATCTGGATGAAACCAGAAATTGAAAAACATAGGTGAAACCAGAAATTTGAAAAAGACATGGATGAAACCAGAGACTAAAAAGGCATGAGTGAAACTAGAAATTTGAAAAAAAACTGGATGAAACCAGAAATTGAAAAGCATGGGTGAAACCAAAAATTTGAAAAAGATCTGGATGAAACCAAAGAATAAAAAGGCATGGGTGATACCAGAAATTTGAAAAATATCTGGATGAAATCAGAAATTGAAAAACATTGTTGAAACCAGAAAATTGAAAAATGATCTGGATGAAACCAGAAATTAAAAGAATGGGTGAAACCAGAAATTGAAAATGATATGGATGAAACCAGAAATTAAAAAGCATAGGTGAAACCAGAAATTTGAAAAAGATCTGGATGAAACCAGAGATTAAAAAGGCATGGGTGAAACCAAAAATTTGAAAATGATCTAGATGGAACCAAAAATTGAAAAGCATGGGTGAAACCAGAAATTTGAAAATGATCTGGATGAAACCAGAAATTGGAAAACATAGGTGAAACCAGAAATTTGAAAAAGATCTGGATGAAACCAGAGAATAAAAAGGCATGTGAAACTAGAAAATTGAAAAAGATCTGGATGAAACAAAAAATTGAAATGGCCACGAAATTAACCTGAAGGATTTGAGAGAGGATGCAAATGCTTGATGGTGTAAATGCAAATGTCTTGGATTGATGCAAATGCTTCTAAATGCATATGCAAATGTCTTGGATTGATGCAAATGCTTCTAAATGCAGATGCAGATGTCCCTACGAATCATGTTCATGTAAGTAGTTCATGAATGGTGTAATTGTAGCTACAATGAAGATGCAATGATCCTAGAAATGATGCACTTGCTTGAGATGATGCGAATGCAAATATCTATGAAGGATGTACTTGTAAAGATAGAATGCAGATGCTCATGGAATAGTGCAAATGAAACTATCCATGAATGATGCAAATGCTTGCTGACACGGTGCAGATGCAAAGCTTAATAAAAAGATGAGTGTTCATGAATGATGCAAATGCCCCTGATCATTTTTCTAGACTTTGGCTTAGCCTTTCCCATTCATTTTTCCTCTTCAAATCAGAGTATATCTTCAACTGCTTTTTCAATCTTTGGCTATTCTTTTTGCCCCAACAGTTTTCCTAAGTGTTTGACTGATGATCACTGTTAGAAATTTTCCTAAGTGTCAATTTGGGTTTTTCAACTTGAATTGACAAGGCTTGGTACAACATGATTTGGGTTTTTCCATGAAAACTTCACAACAAAGAATGTATTTCCCTTCTAGGCTCACAAATGGAACAAGATTTTATAAATCATGAATTTATTGAGAACCAAACAAATTCAACATTCTTTTAGTTTCCATATCAAGGTAATTTGACAAGCGTCAAGATTGGCTGGGATGTTTAAACTAGAAAGTTGATTTTGTAGAAAAAAAGTTTCAGTTTTTGAAATCAATCATCCAAATGAGAGTTGACAATTTGGGAGGTTCAGGAATTCCTAGATATTCCTCGATGACCACTTCTTTAAGATGATCTACTCTTTTGTGGTATCGACACTATCATAGATGGCATTGAAAATTTCCATTTTTCTCTAGACCGCCTATTTTTGGGTTTTCTCCCTAGAGTCCCATTCTCTCCAAATTTTTTTTTCCTTTTTCATTGTTTTACCATGCATTTGAGAATTCTAAATTCTTCCCCAGTGAAATGATAATTCAATGAAATGGGATAAAATCTGAGGAAAAAATCCTTCAAGTTAAATATTCATGCTTGATCAAAATGGAATTTTAAAGCACGTAATGCAGGCCATGGCTCAGGGTTCAGAAAGAAAGGATAAATAGGCCCAAAATATGTGTTTGAGGGTAATCAAATCAAGGATAATTTCTTGAGGAGGATTCTTTTTGAAACATTTATCCTTTTTTTGAACTTTTCATTCCTTTTTGCTTTTTTTCTTCCTTGCTTTTGGCTTTCATTTGCCATACTTTTTCACATTTTTTCTTGGCTTTTGTTTTGTTCTTGGCTTCCATTTCACCATCTTTTCCTTTTTCTTTGACAAAGTGAGCTCGTATTTTGGGCTCCATTTGCTTTGTATCTGTCTTTGAGTTAGGACTCATTTTTTTGTGATCTTTGAGAAGATCTTTCCTCGCATTTGCCCCCCAGTATAGTGGGTGATCCTTGATCAGGGTTCAAAGAAAAAAGAATTTTTTTAGCTCAAAAGGGGTGACTATGGATATATATATATATATTTTTTATTTATTTATTTTTTTTTTGGCGAAAGGGAGATGAAAGATGGCCATTTCTCATATCAAGCATGAATATTCACATTGAAATACAATCCTTATGGGAAATAGATAATCAGATTTTCATTTTGCACTTTGGAATCATCCGAATTCTCATATACATGATATCACAAATTTTCTTGTTTTTTATTTTTTATTTTTTTTTATCGCATGCCCCAATGATTCATGCGTTAGTTCCATCATTTTTCACCATGTATCCATCATTTCCACATGTGATACCCCAATTTGATTAACCATGAGAATTTTTATCATTACGAGGAACATCGCAAGTTTAGGTCTATACTGAAAAGAATAAGTTTCAATATTGGGTTTGTTTGAAGTGAATAAGGAAAATATGACCCAAAAACGGATTTTCTCTGGGACATGGGATAATCTAGTTTAATCAATTTGGCCCAAGGTGTCAATCATGAAGTGATGTTTGGGCAATTAGTCTTTTGTGATTATTGGGTAAGGCACGAATGGCTTTGGCACCATCTTAACACACATCGAATTACCAAGATCTAGATTCTTGATAGAATGTCTCACTTATTTGAATTTCAAGGAGTTCGAAAATTTTTCAAAAGTTGGTTCCTTTGTTCATAACCTAGACTAGGTGATGGAGACTCAATTAAGAGTTGTAAACCCAAGTGCAGGTTATGTTCAAGTAATAAATTCTCGGGTGTCCGAGGTCGAACCACAGGGAAGCGTATTAGTAAGTATAAGTTTATAAATATATAAGAAAAATAAAGTAAACAAGATATTAGGGAATCAACAACAAAACAAGATAAACAAGATATTAGAGAACAAAATAAACAAAACAACATAAAAGAAATTAAACAAGATATAAACAAAACAATAAGAAAAGATGTTGAGGTTAGAGAATCCACTCTTGGTGTTATGCTAAGATTAATCTTGTTTGATTACACAATTGAAATTCACACATAAGGGAGATTCCAATCGGAAGGTTTAGCAATTCAGTCCAAATTGTCCAACGTCCATAGCATATGATATTATGTTCATTTGGTGTCCTCAAAACTCATAAAAAGAGTCCAAGCATTCCTTATGCCAAGGTATATGTCTACAACAAATCAAGGTTATGAAACCAAGCATTTACTGTGCCATTTTCATTATCAATAATGAATCAAGATCTGTACTTTGCAAGTATGATTTTAAACCAAAAGAAAATATTATCTATACTAGTGTTTATAAATGATGATTCATTTTAGCTCATGTTTAAGAGACTAACCTTAGCATTTACCAAAAGCTTCACCTCATCACCTCAACAATATGATTAGCAATACATACTAGATATGAATAAAATGAAAAGAAATGTAAGAAGCATAAGTAAATAAAGAAAAAGAAAACTAGAGAAAGGAAAGAAAAAGAAAACTTAGAGAATTTTATTACAATGGCTAATATCCTACCAATCTCCTATAATGCTCATCCAAGGCCCTCTATTTATACACATTTTGGAGAGCTAAATGACAAGAGACAAGCTTTATAAATTTCAAAGGTAGGTATAATAGGTGGGTGCATTTTTCTAACAATTTTCGTCATATTGTATGACAATTCTGATCAGCCAGCTTGATGGTCGATTTTGTCAATGTTGGAAGCTCGATCTGATCAAATGGTCTTCTAGAAAAATATACCCCTATCAGTTACGGATCCATAGCCGTTGGAATCAGATCATTTGCTCATGTGGATCGGAAGATATGGTCAAAATACCAAAACAGGTCAGCACAGACGTCATTGCACATCAGCCAACTTGATGGTCGATTTCGCTAGGGAAAACGACTCCGTTTCAAGAAGTGTAAAACATGAAAAAGATAGATATGCTTCTTAACTATGCACTGTAAAAATTTCAGCCTTAATGCTTCGGTGAAACTCCAGATATAGCTGATATGGCAAAAGGTGTCGGAACTGGAACTGAATTGGATTTACCTTTAATTCTTGATTTAACCTAGTAATCTGAAATCACTCAAAGGAACTCGTGAAAAACACCAAATTACATAAAAATATAAAATATCATAAACACAATTAGACTAAGCAATAATAACTCGTATTTGACACAAAACAATAATAAAACATAACTAAGAACTATATAATTATACGAGTTATCACACCCCCACACTTAGATTGTTGCTAGTCCCTAGCAACGACTCAATAAAAATAAAATAAGAAAATCTAATCTAATCCATTTTCGTTGGAAATCACGGTGGCACTTAGCATGTGACACAAGCCTTTAAACCCCTAGGTGTCCCTAGTGGACGAGTTTAGTCTCGTGAGGGTTTGCTAGAACGATACCCACAAACATTGAAAAACTAAAATATAAGTAAACTACATACACTAAAAATATTTACTCCTAATCCTTTCAATATAAATTAGAGACAATCTTTGAACAAGTCTTATAAACTAATCAATAACTCAAAGAATTTCACAAAAATTCATGCTTGAATGTAAATAAATGAGTTAAGCCAATATTAACATAACATATTTCAATCAAAATAGTGCATATTCAACTTAATCTCAACTTCTCACTATACTCTCATGATTTTCACTCTTTAAAGTAGTGGTAAAGTGTTTACACTCAATCAGTCTCATGAAAACACTTCTACCATATGCTTGCTTGTCCACCTATTCTCCACTATTTAGATCATACAACTTCATAAATCAAGAGGTCTTTATTCAAGGTTGTAATGGGGCCAAAGGGTTATAATGTGGTTAAAGAACAAAAGGATAAAGATATAACAAAGGTTCCAAAGAGTTCATAGAGTTTAGAGACATAATAAGATCATACGAATAAAACTTCTCAAAACTCTTATAAAGCACATAATAACATAGGCTAAATATTCATGTTGAGCCTTTGCTTCATTCTAACCAACTTTGTAACATCTTTTTCTTTACTTTAACTAGAAGTTCAAGAGAAGATTTTTTTTTTAATATGGGAATGTATTTGACAATGATCCCTTTCTTTTTCTCTTGACTTTTGCCTCTCTCCTCCCCCACACTTATCTTTCGTTCTAACCCAAATTTTCAAAAAGTATCCCTTGTTTTTGCAATATGTCTCAAAATATATAATCCATCTTTAGAACAAGGGTAAGGATATAAGTATATTTAGGCTAGGTGTAAGTTGTGGTTACCAATAAAACAGCATATTTAATGTAGGCTCAAATTGGCTCACTAGTGGGGATGTTCTCTTAGAACATTAATAATGGATGGCTGTTTGGCTCTGGTTATAATCCTAATGCCTCTATCATATTCATGTTGTCACATGTATCAATATAGTCTCAAACGGTTTAAAGCAAGTTCTAGAGAATCATGTAATCATAAGAGCACTCAAGAAAGAAATTAGATTGATTTGTATAATGCATCAATCATTATAGGCTCAAAAACTCACAAGGATGATTATACAAGTCAGATTAAGTCTAAACATGCTTCTTTCTCAATCAACATATCATATTAACATTGGCTCATAAAAAGGTTGACATCAAGCTCAATTCTCATGAAAATCTTCTCACTAATAAATCTGTTTTAGACTTATGCAATTCATATCTCATCATTGTATTAAAAAGGAACTAGAACACATTAAAAATAATAATAATAATAATAAAGACTCAAAAAAAAAAAATAGTAGACAAAAATAAAAGAAATCCTAAATCGTTCCCCCCACACTTGATTCTTACATTGTCCTCAATGTAAGTCTATTAACCCAAATGAAAGAATCATGTGTAAGAGAAAAGAACTAATAACATAAGAATAGGAATAACTAAGACTCAAAACAAAACAAACTCATGCAACCTAAATAATCCTAAAATACTAAACAAAAATTAACAAGTAAACATAAAAAGATTAAAATCAAACTGACAAGGTATGTCTCAAGTCTCCCTTACTCAGACCTTGTTCAGAATGAATACTTCTAAATTGCTTAAAACACAACAAACTTTTTTTTTTTTTTTTAAAAAAAATTAGCAAAATATGTCCCTTACCCCCTACTAAAGGTAGAATTTAGGAGATATTACCTGCAGAGGTTGCTAACCACTTATTATAACTGAGACACAACAAACAAAATGTTAGATAATGTCACAAAGACAGAGTGCAATCCACTCCTTGCTCGTCCATATCTCTTTTTCTTTTTCCGAGCGTTTGCGAAACAACCGTAGCAGATAAATACTCATAAGCTTGGAGCTTTTTGAGTAAATCTTCAATGGTTGTAGTAGAAATTATGGTTCTCCTTGCCTTTGAAAACATGAATCCATTATCCACAGCATTATCTAAATATGAAAGCAAATTACTAAAATAACCATTAATATTAAGCAAACCAATGGGTTTCTTATTTGTGACCAAAGATGACCAAGAAGCCACGCAAGCTATTTCTTCCAATGTACCCAGACCTCCTGGTAAAGCAATGAATGCATCGGCAGAATGGTACATGATTGTTATTCGTTCAGGGATACTCCAGACTTGTATTTCCTTACCCACGGTAGGTCCACAAAAACCTGTGAATAGTTTTGGCACGATTCCTAGAAATGGACTTCCTCCGGCGTGTGCTGATGTAGCGACTGCTCCCATTAAACCCGTACTACCGCCTCCATAAATCAACTGGATCTTTTGTTGGGCAAGTATTACTCCAACTCTTATGGCTTCATCAGCGAATATGTTATTTTTCCCTGGATAAGCACCTCCAAAGACACAAATTTTTTTAATGCGCTGGGACGAAGTACTTTCCATTTTTTTTTCAAGTGCTTGAAAGAGAATGAGTACATGGTGTAATATATAGAGGACTGAGTAATGAATCAGACAAGAGTAATAATGTCGCCGAAAGTGTATTTGACCTGTCAGAAGAAAATGTTAACCTAACAAAAGATTTTTGCGTGATTTCAAGAAGAAAATCAAAAAGAGAAGAAAAATCAACCGTAAAAGACCAATGCAAAAAAAAAAAAAAAAACGAGAATAATTACACAAATCTAACAACACGTAAAATAAACCGAAATAAAGTTATTGCAAATCAAACCAAAAGCTGAGAAGTCATTTATTGTAGTTGTGATTGTGGCTCACATCTTCCTCTGGTTTTACGTCCAGAAACGGCTTAAACGCCTTCTATGAGTCGAGGATATGCTTCCCATCCAGTTTTCTTACAAGCTGGCAAACAGGGTCTTTTAACATCAGATTCCCAAGATGTTGCCATTCCCTTTGGAATTGCGGCCATAAATCAAGAATTTCTCTTTGTACGTCTCCACTAGGATGCGTCTCAAGAGAAAGTTGGATATTACCCAAATTCTCCTTACTCAGTCCATCCTTAATGAATTCAATTTTATCATCTCGATTAGAGGACGGAATCCCAATAGAACGACATTTACCGTTACACGTCCATCGTGCACATTTGTGGCAATTTGAACTCATGCGCTTTGCTCGTCGTTTCTTTGCAAAAGTGCTTCTACCTGTACCTGGTAAATGCAAAACAGGAAGATATTCATCTTCACGTACCTTGGCTTCAATTATCCAACGTATGTCTCCAGGAATCCCTTTGTGCATAAGCATTCTTAATCTTTCAAATCGAACTTGGTAAAGCTTCAGTAAAATATTTCGAGGAAAAGGAGGAAATCGTTTCTGCAATCTTTTGAGAATATCATCCATCCTGAAAAAAAAATGAAAGAGAAATTGAAAGAGAAATTTATATACAATATCAGTTTTGTGGGTAGCTGATGGAACCGACTTAAATAATCACGAAGTACCGTTATCCGCCATTTAACCGGGGTTAAAAAAATGTATTATTATTATTATTTTTTTTTTTTGGAAATTAGTAAAAATTATATTTACATCTAGTTATTTTCAAAACAAGGATCAGAAAGAAAAACAACCTCTTCTTAAGTAACATGATTTTCCAAAAAGAGTTTGAGTCTTTGTCCATTTACCTTGAATACGTTACCATTTTGAGGATTCTCAATGTCAACTGCTCCATAATGATACACATGCTTAACCACAAATGGTCCAGTCCATCTTGATCTCAACTTACCCGGAAATATGTGAAGTCTAGAATTATAAAGTAGAACTTTTTGCCCAACATCAAATGTTTTTCTTGAAATTAACTTGTCATGAAAGGCTTTAGTTCTTTCTTTATGAATTTTAGAATTCTCATATGCATCTTTGAATAAAGTTGGCCAGTAAAATCCACACTGTAAAATTTTTGCAGCAGTTTTCTTTGATGAAAAATGACCACCACATGCCTCGGAATAACAAAACTTAATTACACTACTTACCTCATTGTCGGGAATGCATCTTCGAAAAATTTGATCAGGACAATATTTGAACAAGTAAGGGTCATCCCAGTAGAACTTCTTTACCTCATTCAGAAACTTCCTTTTATCTTGGGGGCTCCATTGAGAAGGAATTTTTCCCAAAAAGGAATATTTTAGCTCGGATGGCAATGGTTTTAAATCCAGCTTGGGCGGTTCAATAGTTGATGGTACAGTGACATTTGTGAGTGATGGGAGTTCCTCAAACTTTTGTTTCCAACGATGCTTATCCTGAAAAGAATTTAACAAAGAATCAGTGTGTGAAATTTCTGAAGCATTATCAAACTCACATTCAATTAAATAAGCTTCTAAAGGATCATGGAATGTGGTAGTGGTGAGATGTTCATGAACAAGTTCTTCAATGAAATCCACTTCATGTACTTCTGAATCATCACCAGGTTGCTTGCAAATGTCGAACACATTTAATTCTAAAGTCATATTTCCAAAAGAAATGTTCAAAATACCATTCCTGCAATTTATCAGAGCATTAGAAGTTGCAAGAAATGGACGGCCTAATATAACAGGAATTTGAACATTTGGATTTAAAACAGGATGTGTGTCCAAAACAATAAAATCAACAGGGAAGTAAAAATTATCAATTTGAACCAAAACATCTTCAACTATCCCTCGAGGAATTTTTACAGAACGATCAGCTAGTTGAAGTGTAACAGGTGTTTCCTTGAGTTCACCTAAACTTAACTGTTGATAAACAGAAAAAGGAAAAAGATTAACACTAGCACCAAGATCAAGCAATGCACGTTCTATTCTAGTGTTTCCAATGATGCATGAGATTGTTGGACATCCAGGATCTTTGAATTTTGGTGGAGTAAGGTGCTGAATGATTGAGCTCACACTTTCCGTCAGAAATGCTTTCTTTTGTACATTATGTTTCCTTTTAACTGTGCACATGTCCTTCAAAAATTTAGCATAAGATGGAACTTGTTTGATTGCATCCAATAAAGGAATGTTAATCTTAACTTGTTTGAAAAGTTCATAAATTTCTGCATTTTGATTCAAATTCTTTATTGTTTGCAACCTTTGAGGAAAAGGAGCAGGATGCATACCTTTTTCTTTGTCCAAATTTTCAAGAAGTTCAGACTTACCATCATCCTTACCGTTACTTTTCGGAGGGGAAGGAGGATCTTGGTCTTTTGATGGAATGTTTTTGTCAATTGCCTTTCCACTTCGAAGAGTTGTGATAGAACTGGCATTTTCCTGTTGAGTTTCATTGGAGCAAGAAACAAAACATTGAGTAGAAGGGTTAGGCTGAGGTTGAGCAGGAAACTTACCTTTTTCTTGAGTGCGTAATGAAGCTGTCAATGTGGACAAGGTGTTTTTGATCTCATTGATGTCCTGTGAAGTTTGGTTATTCACATTTGCTTGTGTTTGCATGAATGCTTGCAATGTCTCTGCCAAGGTTTGTACACGTGAAGGTTGATAGGAAAAAGTGTTGCCCGGCTTTTGAGATTGTGGTACCTGAACATGATTATTATTTCGCCAACTGAAGTTGGGATGATTTCTCCATTCAGGGTTATACGTTTCAGAGTAAGGAGAAGGAAAAGGCTTTTTAAATGTGTTTATGGAATTTACTTGATCATGCAACGCTTCTTTAAGAATGGGAATGTTTGGACATTCAGAAGTGGGGTGTCCCATGATTTCACAAATTCCACAACTTTCTTCATTTTTAACCGTTTTGACTTCTTTTACTTCTCTAAGTTCCATGGCTTCAATCTTTCTAGCCAAATTAGCTACTTTAGCTTTTATCTCATCTTCTTGACTAAAATGATATTTACCTCTGTTAGAAACAAGATTAGATCTATTGGAACTTTCAGAGGAATTATCTGTGTGCCAGGCTTGAGAGTTATCTGCCAAATGGTCTAAGTAGTCAAAGGCTTCTTCAGGTTCTTTTTCTAGAAACTCACCGTTACACATTGTTTCAACAAATTGTTTAGTTTCGGGAGTTAAACTTTCATAAAAGAAACTAATAAGACGCCATTTTTCAAAACCATGATGTGGACAAGAACTTAACAAATCTTTAAAACGCTCCCAGCACTGAAAAAATGCTTCATTTTGATTTTGATTGAAATTTTGAATCTGTCTTTTCAAAGCAGTAGTTTTATGTGCTTGGAAAAATTTCTTTAGAAACTCAGTTTGTAATTCTTGCCATGTGCCAATTGACCTTGGTTTTAAATTATGAAGCCAAATTTTTGCTTTATCTTTTAAAGAAAAAGGAAAAAATTTTAGCTTGACAATTTCATTTGTACATTGTTGGTCATTAAAGGTGACACATACATCTTCGAAGTCTTTTAGAAACGAGTAAGCACTTTCCGATTCTAACCCATGGAAATTTGGAAGCAAAGTTATCATACCTGGTTTAAAACGAAAGTTGTTTGCATTGAGAGGAAAAATAAAACAAGAGGGTGATGAGCTTCGAGTTGGTTGCAAGTAGTCACGCATGGTGCGTACTTGTCTGTTCTCATCTTCAGCATGAACACTTTCATTGTCAGCCATGGTAGGAGTTGTATTAGAAAGATTACCTGAAAAAGTTTCACAATAAAACCTAACTAAACGACGAGATCTAAAATCACGTCGCCAAACAAGCATAAAACAAAGTTAATATACAGATTAGGCGGTATAACCAGCCAATAAAAATAAAACAAAGTTAATATACAATATAAATATAAATATATAGAAAATTAGGCGGTATAACCAGCCAGTAAAAATAAATATACTTATAAACTTATATACTTAGTATTGCTTCCCCGGCAACGGCGCCCAAAAACTTGATGGAGACTCAATTAAGAGTTGTAAACCCAAGTGCAGGTTATGTTCAAGTAATAAATTCTCGGGTGTCCGAGGTCGAACCACAGGGAAGCGTATTAGTAAGTATAAGTTTATAAATATATAAGAAAAATAAAGTAAACAAGATATTAGGGAATCAACAACAAAACAAGATAAACAAGATATTAGAGAACAAAATAAACAAAACAACATAAAAGAAATTAAACAAGATATAAACAAAACAATAAGAAAAGATGTTGAGGTTAGAGAATCCACTCTTGGTGTTATGCTAAGATTAATCTTGTTTGATTACACAATTGAAATTCACACATAAGGGAGATTCCAATCGGAAGGTTTAGCAATTCAGTCCAAATTGTCCAACGTCCATAGCATATGATATTATGTTCATTTGGTGTCCTCAAAACTCATAAAAAGAGTCCAAGCATTCCTTATGCCAAGGTATATGTCTACAACAAATCAAGGTTATGAAACCAAGCATTTACTGTGCCATTTTCATTGTCAATAATGAATCAAGATCTCTACTTTGCAAGTATGATTTTAAACCAAAAGAAAATATTATCTATACTAGTGTTTATAAATGATGATTCATTTTAGCTCATGTTTAAGAGACTAACCTTAGCATTTACCAAAAGCTTCACCTCATCACCTCAACAATATGATTAGCAATACATACTAGATATGAATAAAATGAAAAGAAATGTAAGAAGCATAAGTAAATAAAGAAAAAGAAAACTAGAGAAAGGAAAGAAAAAGAAAACTTAGAGAATTTTATTACAATGGCTAATATCCTACCAATCTCCTATAATGCTCATCCAAGGCCCTCTATTTATACACATTTTGGAGAGCTAAATGACAAGAGACAAGCTTTATAAATTTCAAAGGTAGGTATAATAGGTGGGTGCATTTTTCTAACAATTTTCGTCATATTGTATGACAATTCTGATCAGCCAGATTGATGGTCGATTTGCTCAATGTTGGAGGCTCGATCTGATCAAATGGTATTCTAGAAAAATATACCCCTATCAGTTACGGATCCGTAGCCGTTGGAATCAGATCATTTGCTCATGTGGATCGGAAGATATGGTCAAAATACCAAAACAGGTCAGCACAGACGTCATTGCACATCAGCCAACTTGATGGTCGATTTCGCTAGGGAAAACGACTCCGTTTCAAGAAGTGTAAAACATGAAAAAGATAGATATGCTTCTTAACTATGCACTGTAAAAGTTTCAGCCTTAATGCTTCAGTGAAACTCCAGATATAACTGATATGGCAAAAGGTGTCGGAACTGGAACTGAATTGGATTTACCTTTAATTCTTGATTTAACCTAGTAATCTGAAATCACTCAAAGAAACTCGTGAAAAACACAAAATTACATAAAAATATAAAATATCATAAACACAATTAGACTAAGCAATAATAACTCGTATTTGACACAAAACAATAATAAAACATAACTAAGAACTATATAATTATACGAGTTATCACTAGGATTTACATCTTTGCTTATTCTACAATGATAATGGTTTATGAAGTTTAATCATTCATATTCCTTGAAGTATTAGGTTTTTCAATTGATCTTTGTTTCAGGGATTTAGACATATGGAATCCCCAAAAGAGGAAAGGTATTAGGTTATTTCTAACAATGATCATCAATATTCTCGAGACTATCCACTATTAGAAGCTCCTTAATACTTGTTTTTGCACATTCAAATTATTGTTAAAAGACAACAAACATAAAAACATTCAAAATTCATTTATTTCATAGGGATGTTAACGTAAGACAAGTGTTTTCATCATGAGGTATGAAACTAAATGCATAAAAACTTCCCCTTAACATGTTCTCCCTAATTCAAACTGGCTATTCCTCGGTACTCTTTTCGACCTTTCCATCTTCTTCCCTATTATGTTATCCACAATGGTCTCATCATTCCCATTCAGTAGATTCTCCATGCTGTCTGACTTTTGTTTCTTCCCCATATCTAACTGCCCTTTATTAATGAGTGCTTGAACCTTCCGTGTCAAACATCGGCAATTTTTCGTGGAATGTCCCCGAATCCCAGAATGATAATCATAATATGCATTCTCGTCATACCAGCTCGGATATGGGGGTTGGATAGGCTCCACTTGAACTTTAGTGAGGAGTTGCTCTTCGACCAGCTGGGGCAATAGTTCAGAGTAAGACTTGGGGAGTGTCTCAAACTGATCTTTTTTTTCGGATATTCTTCGATTTCCTCTGATTGACAAAAGGTTGAAAATTTACTGGATTCTGAGAGGCCATTGGTTATAAGTATGAACCTTAGGGTACATAGTTCATAGAAGGACAGGGTGGTTGGTATGAAGTAGCCGGAATATATGGGGCAAAGTCTCCCATGGCTTAGATATCTTCCTCTTTCTTTTTGGGCGTCCTGTTTCTCTCTGCATTAAATGTTTTACCTCTTTTGAGTTTCCTAGCCTTGATAGCATTTTCAATCATTTCCTTGGAGATTACAATATCCGAAAAATTCTTCGTGGTGTTGCCAACAAGTCTATCATAGTATGGGGCCTATAGTGCATTCATAAAAAGGACAGTGGTTTCTTTCTGAGTTAAGGGCGGTTGTACTTGGGTGGGCATGTTCTTCCACCTCTGAGCATACTCTTTGAAGCTCTCAGTAACCTTTTTCTCCATATTTTGCAAGGTTAGACGGTCAGGTGTCATGTAAGTCACATACTTGTACTGGTTTAGAAAAGCCCTGGCCAAATCATTCCAAGAGCGAATCTGATCCTTGCTCAACTAACTATACCACCTAATTGCGGACCCGCTGAGGATATCCTGAAATCAGTGGATCAAAAGCTTATCATTATATATGTGACTTGCCATCTTTCGGCAGAACATGGTGATGTGGGTTGATGGATCGGTCGTCTCGTCATATTTCACAAAGTCAGGGACCTTGAATTGAGGAGGAATGACTAAATTGAGGATCAAGCATCGTTCTTTTGCATCCACACTTCCAAATATGTCTGTATTTTCTACTGCCCGAAGCCTTTTATCTAGCAACTGATATTTCCCTTAGGAATCTGCCAACTCAGTCTCGTTCGACTCAACCATCTTCAGTTTTGCTTGTTTAGCAGGATCATCTAAATTCAAAATGTTGCTGGGATTAACTGTATTTTGGCCATTTAACATCATGACCTCATTCTGACCCTCTTGTGCCTCTAACCCTTCTTTGGCGGCCAAGTTTTCAATGCATCCCTTTCACTGATTACGGGGGACATCAGCTCCGTCAATTTAGTCATCTAATCCTTAGATTCTGCTTGAGACTTTGCCATCTGTTCTCGCAATTCTTCATGTTCGCTTTCCATTCTTTCCATTCGGGTAGCTTGTTCATTCTCCATAGCACTAGCCTGTATTAAAAGGGTACTCAGTACTTCTTATACCTCTGATTTGAAATGGAAATTCTTTCAAAGACTCTTATAGCCAAGCCAACTTCTATTTTATTCCCCTCAAATGTATGTCATGATGAAGGAGCCATGAATGCAATTTGATGCCCGTGAAACATAAATAATGTGATGTATAGACATGTATAGTGGAAACATGCTGACCATGTATGTAATAAATGCAATCACGATGCCAACATGCTGCAAGCAAAGAATAAATAAATCAACGCATGGATGGAATGAATAACCATGTATATTTCAGTGTATTTCCCAATGAATGATCATATACACTATGAATGCAACACGATGTCAATTATGATGCATGTAAAAATGAATGATTGACACAGAGTATATACAAAGAAAATCATGCTAACCATGTATGTAATAAATGTATCCTGATGTTAATATGACAGATTAATGCATGAGCATATCATGATAACTATGTATGCCATGGGTGTAATCTAATGCGAACATGATGCATTTAAAGAATAAATAAATTGATACACAGGTATATACAAATAATGACCATGCATGTCATAAATGTATTTACAATGAATGACCATGCATGCTATGACTGTAACTTGATGTCAAAATGATACATGTAAAGAATAAATAAATTAACACAAAGGTATATACAATGATCAATGATTTCACGAAATTGGTGGGACCAAATTTTGATTAGTCAAAAATCTCACTACGCAAAATTTGCCTCCAAATTTAATCTATGATTTTTTGAAACATGTTTTCTCCATGAAAAGCCAAACATATTATTTTGAAAAGAATTTCGGGGTAGTGGATCCTAATATGGTATAATATGCAAATGTTCATGTAACACTACCGGTTCATAATCATCAAATGAGATTATTACCAACTGTTTATTGCAAAGAATGAGATAAAAAATACAACCATGAATGTACATGCTCTATTCACACATGCATGAAATGTGCAAAATGCAAAAATGTTTGGAAAACAATGTTTTGATATTTTCAATTTTAAAAAGCTAGTGAACACTTGCCCTATATATTATCGAGTCATCTAGGCATCATGATGCCTTCAGGGTGGGATATTAAACTTATTATGGGTGATGTACATACATTGTTGCCCGATCTACAACCCTTATTCAGAGTGTAAAATAGGTAACAAAAGGTTTAGAAATGTCCCTCCATGTGTTCCTATCTTCGGTGTATCAATGAAAATCCGACATGGCTTTGCCTAGGTTCATTATATGAGGGTGAGTGGTTCTAAAGGCCCCGAATTGCTCTTCACTGTCGCCGGTGAAGGCTAGTAAGGCACCCCGATAAAATCGGGTTCAATTCGTTAGAGTATATTTTCCTAAGCCCATACGAAGGATCATCACGAAGGCATTAGGTACTTTATACTCCGGAAGTGTTTCAATAGCCCATACGACGGATCATCACGAAGACGTAGTTACTTTACTCCCACTTAAAAGGATGGAATCTGGATAGTGAGTTCATGTTATGCAAATGGAAATATAGTGTGTACGGAGGAACAACAAACCTTTCACCACCTATTCTACACTCCTTATCGTAAATACCCCAACAATTTATTAAAACAACGATCAAGAATAGTGTAACGCATTAACCAACAAGCAATAGTAATATACAACATTAAATAACTAGAAAACATTACTAAAATGCATGTGAATGAATATGAACATATTTAAAACATTTTATTATTTTCAAAATTCTCCTTTATTTTAAAAAATATGGGAATTAAAATTAAATACCAATTAAACCAACAAAACTGAGACTTTGATAACACTTGATCAATTCTAGGCCTGACTCTCTAATATTCCCCAGCGGAGTCGCCAAGCTGTCGCAACCTAAAAAATAACGATGTCTCATCGCGAGACTTTATTATTCGTTAGGCGTGACATTAAAAAACTGAGAAAAAGTCGACTTAATTCTCTTTAAAAATGAGGATTTTGAAAATGACCTTGAAAAAAGATATGGAGTCGGCACCAATCTTTTTTTAGCTAGGTGTGATAGGTCACCTATTAAAATCGATTTTATAAAACATTTTAAAATTAATTAAAACATTTTTAAAACCAATTTCAAGTCTGCGTTATAAACCAGAGAAAATCGAAGAATCGGGTTCGGGACTCGGTTACGTGTGGGGAAGGATTAGCACCCCCACAACACTCGTATAAAACGGTACCTTATTAATCATGTGTTATCTCAAGTCTCGGTAAAAAGTTGGTTTTTAATTTAGTATTTCAAGTTAATTCCCAATTTAAAGAAAAATAATTCCATTTTTAATTGAAAATGATCCAAAATTTATTAATTCAAAATTTTCCTATATTCCACGACAAAATCGGCAAAATATAGAAATTTTTATTTATTTTGAAAACTTTTCGAATCATTCTCATTCTTTTAAAGAAAGATATTCCTTTATTAAGGATAATTGATGATATCCCCTCCAGCAAACCCGGTAGAGAACTCATGAATTATTTTAACTCGAGAATATCTTTATTTTTATTGAAAATCATTATCTTTTTCAAAATATTTAAAAAATATGAACATAAATATATGTGACATAGTAAAGATATAATAAAGTCTAGTTATTATAATGCAACCTAAATGAGATGATATAATTTAGATGGCATAGCATATTCTAAATGAATTGAAATATCCTAAGTAACATGATATATTCTAAATGAAATAAAATGATCTAAATGTCATGGCAATTTTAAATGATATGGCATATTTTAAATGACATGGCATATTCTAAATAATATAACCTAAATGACATTGAATATGATCTAAGTGACATGAAATGACATGAAACATAAAATAATGTTATCATAAAATATGAACGAAAATAAAATAAAAATGCATGAACATAGTATATGCTAATAATGTGACAAAATAAATGACTAAATAAAAAATATAGGATAGCATGAAATATTCAAAATCATATGGCAAACAATATAACATGATAAAATGTAAATCAAAGTAATAATAATACCATGGAAGATATTATAGCAAAAATCACATATTAAATAAAATGCATGAACATGAAAAATGCAATGCATGAAAATGTATTTTTTTTCTATAAATAAAGAAATCCGTATATCTAAAAAGATATCCGGCTACCTTAGGAAATTATGTCAAATTAGATTTTCTAAAACAAAACTTTGTGATTGTTTGAAAACAATTTAGAAGAAAATCTTGAATGAAGATTAAAACCCCTACCCAACCCTTTTAAAATGGCCCTAATTTCCTAAGTTTAAAATCCCGGACTTGACCACCCTTAACCCGAGATTTATAAAATCATTTTTAAAGCTTAAAAAGGTTTAGAAACTATCCTAAGACAGATGCAAAAATATGACATAAGTCAAAAGAACAAGATGGTTTGCAAGAATATAAATATACACAAAGATAAACTATAATAGAAATAAGCAAATTAAAGTAAGCAAATAAATAACAAAGAGATGAGCTCCATGGTTGGTACATTGGAAAAAGCCCTCCATAACCATTATCTCTTGATTTTCATCAAGGTCATGAAGCCTTTTCAATCTCAAAATCATAAAAAATAACTAAGGTAATAAAAAAATATGGAGATGAGCTCCATGATTAGTATATTAGAAAAAGCCCATCCTAACAATTATCACCTGATTTTTATCAAGATCATGAAGCCTAACCATTGTTTTATTTTTATTTTTTTTTGAAAAGCAAGAACAACAAGAAAGATGTAAAAACAAATGGTGGCAAATCACATGGAAAACAAGAAATAAAGCATGAGGAAGAAGAAGAAAAAATGTAGTAGCAATGGTAAAATGGCTACCTTAACAAAAGCTTTTCTTCCTTTCTTTCAAAAACCCTTTTTTCCTCAACTAGCTACTGATTTCCAGCCTTCAACCTTGTGAAAAACTTATCAGCCCCCTCCCCTAATGACTTGGCCTAATGGCATGCCTACCATTGGATGATTTTTGCACTTTGTCTCCTCCAATTTTGGCCCTTAGATTAAGATATTTTCATGACAACATAAAAGTGTCATCTTTCCAATTTATAGCAGCCCTTAAGATGTGTACTCAGCCCTTAGATGAAAATGAGGACCAATCCCGTGCACTCCCTTGCTTGGCCCTTTGAGTGTCTACCCTTGGATGAGTTGTGCTCTTCTATTCTCGACCATTGGATGAGGATTCTTTCATGACAACATAAAAATTTCATCTTAGTATTTAATCCCAGCCCTTTACATGTGTACTCAGCCCTTGTACATGGCTTAAGACATTGGATGCAATGGAACAATCCCATGCACTTCCTTGCTTGCCGAATGGATGTCCACTTTTGGATGAGTTGTGCTCTTCCATTCTTGGTCATTAGATGAGGGTTCTTTCATGAAAAATAGAAATGTCATCTTGGAATTTAATCTTGGCCATTGAATGGTTTATTCAACTTTTCTACAAGGCACTTAAGCCATTGGATAAGGGGGGACCATTTGCAAGGTACTAGTGGTAACATGTGAGCTTGATAGTGACTAAGGAGTTAAATTGATCAAGCTTCCTTCTCCTCCTCTATGCTGGTTGATCAAATGAGGTAAAATCTTAGCAATTCCTTCTTCTTTCATATTTTTCTTAATTACAAATTTTCTCTTTTTGGTTTCTTCGATAAATGATCTTTTTGACCCCCGAACCTAAATAAATAGAAAACGTACTCCAAATTAAAATTTTCTTTTTTCAATACTTCCAAAATAATATAAAATTGAATTCTGGAAGTTTTCAAAATTTTTCGAGTCCATTTACTATTTATTTCGGATTTATTTCCAAAATTGCCCCTTAATGCACCCGAACTTTTGTCATTTTTGTAAATGAGCTCTGAATCCAGATTTTTCTTCACCAATCTCTTCCAAATAATTTAAAAGTGTGATATGGAAGTTTTCAATATTTTTGGACCTCATTTGCTATTTTTTCAAGATTTATCTGCTTGAATTTCTACATAGGAGACCCGAGATTTGGCCATTTTGCAAACGAACTCCTAATCCAGATTTTCTTTCGCCAATCTCTTCCAAATAATTTAAGAATAAGATCTGCAAATGTTTAGAATTTTTGGAGCTCATTTACTATTTTTTCGGGATTTATCCTTTTGAATTTCTACATAGTGGACCCGGGTTTTGGCCTTCTTGCAAACAATCTCCGAATCAAGATTTTCTTTTCTCAATCTCTTCAAAATGATTTAAGAATGAGATATGCAAATTTTCAGAATTTTTGGAGTTCGTTTGCTATTTTCCCAAATTTTCTAATTTTGCCTTTTTGTTTTCGAAACCCGATTTCGCTCAAAACAGGTCCGATTTTTAGATTTTCTTCAAAATGATCCTTGGGCTATCCTCCTTTAATCACTCCTCATCAATTAGGGGCTTTATTCTTATCGAATCGGGCCACTTCTGTAATTCTTCCAAATTTCACTGAAATCCACCAAATATCCTAATTCTCGGTTTTCTTCCGAATTGACTTTTCTTTTAGTTTTTCTTTCAAGTAGCTTCTTCATTACCTGTAGTCAGTGCTTATATTCCATTTGGAATCTTCAATTTGGACAATTTGATCGTTCAAGCACTTTTCCCCAAATTTCCCGAACTAGGGTTTTCTTTCTACTGAAATTCTGTAACCCAACTTTCTACCTCCATATCTTTCAATGTAGACCTCGGATTATCAAAATTCTTTCACCATCTTTCAATTGAAATTCAAATCTTGATTTTGAAAGTGGGTCGACTTGTTCAGTAGTTGACTTTTTTGAGGTTGACTTTTTCGGGATTGACTTTTTTCGAGTTTGACTTTTTTTGTCTGCCTTCTTAAACTAAGTCTCGGAGTACCACCTTTAGGATGAGAACAACCTTTTTGCATTTTGAATTATCAATTTAGGAAGAAAAGATACCTGGTTTAGTGGTTCGGACAAAATTAGGTGTCTACAGCTGCCCTTCTTTGACTATTACTGAGAATCAAGAATCAGGCAAAGATAAACAAACACTAATTTTGTCCGGTTAGTGAAATCACATATGAAGAGTAGGGAAAGGGAGTTTTCTTTTTTCCATATTTCATTTTTTTCATTTGTTTTTCATTTTTCATTTTCCATTTTTTCATTTTTTTTGAAAAAACTGTAAATAGAAGATTTTGTCCTTAAATTGAATTCTCTGACTAATCAAGGCTCGACTTGTCTTAAGGAAAGGGGTTTGATTTGCAAGAGAAGAAAAGACCTCGACAATGGTCTTCGGGTCTTATCTTGTCTTGTGCTAACCTTATTGGCATGTGTGAAACAGGAAATTGAAAAAGATCTGGATGAAACCAGGGATTGAAATGACATGGGTAAAACCAAAAATTTGAAAAAGATCTGGATGAAACCAAAAATTGAAAAGCATGGATGAAACCAAAAATTTGAAAATGATCTGGATGGAACCAAAAATTGAAAAGCATCGGTGAAACCAGAAATTTGAAAAAGATCTGGATGAAACTAGAAATCGAAAAGCATGGGTGAAACCAGAAAATTGAAAAATGATCTGGATGAAACCAGAAATTGAAAAACATGGGTGAAACTAGAAATTTGAAAAAGAAATGGATGAAACCAGAGAATAAAAAGGCATGGGTGAAACCAGAAATTTGAAAAAGATCTGGATGAAACCAGAAATTGAAAAGCATGGGTGAAACCAGAAATTTGGAAAAGATCTGGATGAAACCAAAGATTAAAAAGGCATGGGTGAAACCAGAAATTTGAAAAAGATCTGGATGAAACCAGAAATTGAAAAGCATGGGTGAAACCAGAAAATTGAAAAATGATCTGGATGAAACCAGAAATTGAAAAGCATGGGTGGAACTAGAAATTGAAAAAGATCTGGATGAAACCAAAAATTGAAAAGCATAGGTGAAACAAAAAATTTGAAAAAGATCTAGATTAAACCAGAGATTAAAAAGGCATGGGTGAAACCAGAAATTTAAAAATGATCTGTATGGAACCAGAAATTGAAAAGCATGGGTGAAACCAGAGGTCTAGATGAAACCAAAAATTGGAAAGCGTGGGTGAAACCAGAAAATTGAAAAAGATATGGATGAAACCGAAAATTGAAAAGGCCTGGAAATTAACCTGAACGATTTGAGAGAGGATGCAAA
Source organism: Fremontodendron californicum (assembly GCA_030761205.1). Taxonomy (NCBI): domain Eukaryota; kingdom Viridiplantae; phylum Streptophyta; class Magnoliopsida; order Malvales; family Malvaceae; genus Fremontodendron; species Fremontodendron californicum. The sequence continues at coordinate 3,826,250 of JAULJL010000045.1, forward strand.
TGATTGATGGTGTAAATGCAGATGTCTTGGATTGATGCAAATGCTTCTTGAAATGATATAGATGTCTTGGATTGATTCAAATGCTTCTAAATGCATATGCAAATGTCTTGGATTGATGCAAATGCTTCTAAATGTAGATGCAGATGTCCCTACGAATCATGTTCATGTAATTGGTTCATGAATGGTGTAATTGCAGCTACAATGAAGATGCAATGATTCTAGAAATGATGCACTTGCTTGAGATGATGCGAATGCAAATATCTATGAAGGATATTCTTGTAAAGGTAGAATGCAGATGCTCATGAAATAGTGCAAATGCAAATATCCATGAATGATGCAAATGCTTGCTGACACGGTGCAGATGCAAAGCTTAATAGAGAGATGAATGTTCATGAATGATGCAAATGCCCCCGATAGTTTCTCCAGACTTTGGCTTAGCCTTTCCCGTTCATTTTTCCTCTTCAAATCAGAGTATATCTTCAGCTCCTTTTTCAATCTTTAGATATTCTTTTTGCCCTAATAGTTTTCAAACTCTTATCAACAGAAATCTGCTTGCTGAGTTTTATTTCTTCTTCTCATATTTGGAAGTCAAGGTTATCCCTAGTAATTCCACACCTTTGGATTAGAAAAACTCTTATATCATGTCAACATCAAAAATGGGTATTTCAAAAATATTTTTATTTTCCCTTTCTTAAAAACAATTTTGCTTATTTAATGAAAACTTCTGAGTCAAAAATTTTAACCCCACAGTGTGTAATGTACAAATCTTTTGAAGACTGATGATCACTGTTAGAAATTTTCCTAAGTGTCAATTTGGGTTTTTCAACTTGAATTGACAAGTCTTGGTACAACATGATTTTGGTTTTTCCAGGAAAACTTCACAAAAAAAAAATGTATGTCCATTCTAGGCTCACAAATGGAACAGATTTTATAAATCATGAATTCATTGAGAACCAAACAAATTCAACATTCTTTTAGTTTCCATATCAAGGTATTTTGACAAGCGTCAAGATTGGCTGGGATGTTTAAACTGGAAAGTTGAATTTGGAGAAAAAAAAAGTTTCAGTTTTTGAAATCAATCATCCATATGAGAGTTGACAATTTGAGAGGTTCAAGAATTCCTAGATGTTCCTCGATGACCACTTCTTTAAGATGATCTTCTCTTTTGTGGTATCGACACTATGATAGATGGCATTGGAAATTTCCATTTTACTCTAGACCGCCCGTTTTTGGGTTTTTGCCCTAGAGTCTCATTCTCTCCAATTTTTTGCTTTTTTCTTTTTCTCATTGTTTTACCATGCATTTGAGAATTCTAAATTCTACCTTAGTGAAATGATAATTCGATGAAATGGGATAAAATTTGAGGAAAAAACCCTTCAAGTTAAATATTCATGCATGATCAAAATGGACTTTTAAAGCATGTAATATAGGCCATGGCTCAGGGTTTTGAAAGAAAGGATAAATAGGCCTAAAATATGTGTTTGAGGGTAATCAAATCAAGGATAATTTCTTGAGAAGGATTCTCTTTGAAACATTTATCCCTTTCTGGACTTTTCATTCATTTTTGCTCTTTTTCTTCCTTGCTTTTGGCTTTCATTTGCCATACTTTTTCACATTTTTTCTTGGCTTTCATTTCACCATCTTTTCCTTTTTCTTTGACAGAGTGAGCCCGTATTTATTCGGGGCTCAATTTGCTTTGTATCTGTCTTTGAGCTAGGACTCATTTTTCCGTGATCTTTGAGAAGATATTTCCTCGCATTTGCCCCCCAGTGTAGTGGGTGATCCTTGATCAGGGTTCAAAGAAGAAAGAATTCTTTTGGCTCAAAAGGGGTGACTATGGATAATTTATTTTTTGCGAAAGGGAGATGAAAGATGGCCATTTCTCATAACAAGCACGAATATTCACATTGAAAGGCAATCCTTATGGGAAATAGATAATCAGAATTTAATTTTGCACTTTGGAATCATCTGAATTCTCATATGCATGATATCACAAATTTTCTTTTTTCTTTTTTTTTTTGATTTTTTTATCGCATGCCCCAATGATTCATGCGTTAGTTCCATCCTCTTTCACCATGTATCCATCATTTCCACATAAGATTCCCAAATTTGATTAACCCTGAGAATTTGTATCATTACGAGGAACATCGCAAGTCTAGGTCTGTACTGAAAAGAATAAGTTTCAATCTTGGGTTTGTTTGAAGTGAATAAGGAAAATATGACCCAAAAATGGGTTTTCTCTGGGACATGGGATAATCTAGTTTAATCATTGTGCCCAGGGTGTCAATCGTGAAGTGATGTTTGGGCAATTAGTGTTTTGTGGTTATTGGGAAAGGCAAGAATGGCTTTGGCACCACCTTGACACATATCGAATTACCAAGATCTAGATTCTTGAAAGAATGTCTCACTTATTTGAATTTCAAGGAGTTCGAAAATTTTTCAAAAAGTTCGTTTCTTTGTTCATAACCTAGAATAGGATTTACATCTTCGCTTATTCTGCAATGACAATGGCTTATGAAGTTTAATCATTCATATTTCTTGAAGTATTAGGTCTTTGAAATGATCTTAGTTTCAGGGATTTAGACATATGGAATCCCCAAAAGAGGGAAGGTATTGGGTCATTTCTAACAATGATCATCAATATTCTCGAGACTTACTATTAGAACCTCCTTAATGCTTGTTTTTGCAGATTCAAATTATTGTTAAAACACAACAAACATAAAAAGCATTCAAAATTCATTTATTTCATAGGGATGTTAACATAAGACAAGTGTTTTCATCATGAGTTATGAAACTAAATGCATAAAATCTTCCCCTTGACATGTTCTCCCTAATTCAAACTGGCCATTCCTCGATACTCGTTTCGACCTTTCCATTTTCTTCTCCTATTATGACATCCATAATGGTCTCCTCATTCCAATTCAGTAGATTCTCCATGCTGTCTGACCTTTGTTTCTTCCCCACATCTAATTGCCTTTTATTAATGAGTGCTTGAACCTTCCGTTTCAAACATAGGCAATTTTTCGTGGAATATCCCTAAATCCCAAAATGATAATCACAATATGCATTCTCGTCATACCAGCTCGGATATGGGGGTTTGGATAGGCTCCACTAGAACTTTAGTGAGGAGTTGCTCTTCGACTAGCTGGGGCAATAGTTCAGAGTAAGACATGGGGAGTGGCTCAAACTGATCTTTTTTCGGATATTCTTCGAATACCTCTGATTGAAAAAAGGTTGAAAATTTACTGGATTCTGAGATGCCGTTGGGTATAAGTATGAACCCTGGGGTACATAGTTCATAGAAGGACAGGGTGGTTGGTATGAAGTAGCTAGAATATACGGGGCAAAGTCTCCCATGGCTTGGATATCTTCCTCTTTCTTTTTGGGCGTCCTGTTTCTCTCTGCATTATTTGTTTTACCTATTTTGGGTTTCCAGCCTTGATAGCATTTTCAATCATTTCCCCGGAGATTACCATATACGAAAAATTCTTCGTGGTGTTGCCAACAAGTCTATCGTAGTATGGGGCCTGTAGTGTATTCACAAAAACAACAGTGGTTTCCTTCTGAGTTAAGGGCGGTTATTCTTGGGTGGCCATGTTCTTCCACCTCTGAGCATACTCTTTGAAGCTCTCAGTAATCTTTTTCTCCATATTTTCCAAGCTGAGACGGTCAGGTGTCATGTCGGTCACATGCTTGTACTGGTTTAGAAAAGCCCTGGCCAAATCATTCCAAGAGCGAATCTGATCCTTGCGCAACTAACTATACCACCTAATTGCGGACCCGCTGAAGATATCCTGAAAGCAATTAATCAAAAGCTTATCATTATCTATGTGACTTGCCATCTTTCGGCAGAACATGTTGATGTGGGTTGATGGATCGGTCATCTTGTCATATTTCACAAAGTCAGGGACCTTGAATTTAGGAGGAATGACTAAATTAAGGACCAAGCATCGTTCTTTCGTATCCACAATCCCGAATACGTCTGTATTTTCTACTGTCCGAAGCCTTTCATCTAGCAACAGATATTTCCCTTGGGAATCTACCAACTCAGCCTCGTTCGGCTCAACCATCTTTAGTTTTGCTGGTTTAGCTGCATCATCTAAATTCAGAATATTGCTGGGATTAATTGTATTCTGGCCATTTAACATCATGACCTCACTCTGACCCTCTTGTGCCTCTAACCCTTCTTTGGCGACCAAGTTTTTAGTGTATCCCTTTCCCTTGATTACGGCGGACATTAGCTCCATCAATTTAGTTATCTGATCCTTAGATTCTACTTGAGACATTGTCAGCTGTTCTCGCTCTTCTTCATGTTCCCTTTCCATTCTTTCCATTCGGGCAGCTTGTTCATTCTCCATAGTTCTAGCCTATATTAAAAGGGTACTCAATACTTCTTATACCTCTGATTTGAAATGAAAATTCTTTCAAAAACTCTTAAAGCTAAGCCAACTTCTGTTTTATTCCCCCCAAATTTATGTCATGATGAAGGAGCCACGAATGGATTTTGATGCCCGTGAAACATAAACAATGTGATGTATGGACATGTAAAGTGGAAACATGTTGACCATGTATGTAATAAAAGCAATCACGATGCCAACATGCTGCAAGCAAAGAATGAATAAATCAACTCATGGATATATGCAATGAATGACCATGTATATTTCAGTGTATTTCCCAATGAATGATCATATACACTATGAATGCAACACGATGTCAATTATGATGTATGTAAACAATGAATGATTGACACAGAGTATATACAAAGAAAATCATGCTGACCATGTATGTAATAAATGTATCCTGATGTTAATATGACAGATTAATGCATGAGCATATAACGATAACTATGTATGCAATGGATGTAATCTAATGCCAACATGATGCATTTAAAGAATAAATAAATTGATACACAGGTAGATACAAATAATGACCATGCATGTCATAAATGTATTTACAATGAATGACCATGCATGTTATGACTGTAACATGATGTCAAAATGATACATGTAAAGAATAAATAAATTAAATCATAGGTATATACAATGACCAATGCTTTCACGAAATTGGTGGGACCAAATTTTGATTATTCAAAAATCTCACTACGCAAAATTTGCCTCCAAATTTAATCTATGATTTTTTGAAACATGTTTTCTCTATGAAAAGCTAAACATATTATTTTCAAAAGAATTTCGGGGTAGTGGATCCTAATATGGTATAATATGCAAATGTTCATGTAACACTACCGGTTCATAATCATCAAATGAGATTATTACCAACTGTTTATTGCAAAGAATGAGATAAAAAATACAACCATGAATGTACATTGTCTATTCACACATGCAGGAAATGTGCAAAATGCAAAAATATTTGAAAAACAATGTTTTGATATTTTCAATTTTAAAACGCTAGTGAACACTTGCCCTAATATTATCGACTCATCTAGGCATCATGATGCCTTCTAGGCGGGATATTAAACTTATTACGGGCGATGTATGTACATCGTTGCCCGATCTACAACCTTTATTCAGAGTGTAAAATAGGTAACAAAAGGTTTAGAAATGTCCCTCCATATGTTCCTATCTTCGGTGTATCAATGAAAATCCGGTATGGCTTCGCCGAGGTTCACTGTATGAGGGTGAATCGATTCTAAAGGCCCCGAATTGCTCCTCACTGTCGCCGGTGAAGGCTAGTAAGGTGCCCCAATAAAAGCGGGTTCAATTCGTTAGAGTTTATTTTCTTAAGCCCATATGGAGTATCATCACGAAGGCATTAGGTACTTTATACTCCGGAAGTGTTTCAATAGCCCATGCGGAGGATCATCACGAAGGCGTAGTTAGTTTACTCTCACTTAAAAGGACGGAATCCGGGTAGAGAATTCATGTTATGCAAATACAAATGTAGTGTGTGCGAAGGAACAACAAACCTTTCACCACCTATTCTACACTTCTTATCCTGAATACCCCAACAATTTATTAAAACAATGATCAAGAATACTGTAACGCATTAACCAACAAGCAATAGTAATATACATCATCAAATAACTAGAAAACAATAATAAAATGCATGTGAATGAATATGAACATATTTAAAATATTTTATTATTTTCAAAATTCTCCTTTATTTTAAAAAAATATGGGAATTAAAATTAAATACCAATTAAACCAACAAAACCGAGATTTTGATAACACACGACTAATTCTAGGCCTGACTCTCTAATATTCCCCAGCAGAGTCGCCAAGCTGTCGCAACCTAAAAAATAACCATGTCTCATCGCGAGACTTTATTATTTGTTAAGGGTGACATTAAAAAACCGAGAAAAAGTCGACTTAATTCCTCTTTAAAAATGAGGGTTTTGAAAATGACCTTGAAAAAAGAAATGGAGTCACCACCAATATTTTTTTAGCTAGGTGTGATCGGCCACCTGTTAAAACCGATTTCATAAAACATTTTAAAATTAATTAAAATATTTTTAAAACCAATTTCAAGTCTGCGTTATAAACCAGAGAAAATCGAAGAATCGGGTTCGGGACTCGGTTACGTGTGGGGAAGGATTAGCAGCCCTACAACGCCATAAAACAGTACCTTTTTAATCATGTGTTATCTCAAGTCTCGGTAACAAGTTGGTTTTTAATTTAGTATTTCAAGTTAATTCCCAATTTAAAGAAAAATAATTCCATTTTTTATTGAAAATGATCCAGAATTTATTAATTCAAAATTTCCTATATTCCTCGACAAAATCGGCAAAATATGGAAATTTTTATTTATTTGGAAATTTTTTTGAATCATTCTCGTTCTTTGAAAGAAAAATATTCCTTTATTCATGATAATTGATGATATCTTCTCCAGCAAACCCGATAGAGAACTCATGAATTATTTTAACTCGGGAATATCTTTATTTTTATTGAAAATTATTATCTTTTTCAAAACATTTAAAAATATGAACATGAATATATGTGACATAGTAAACATGATATAATAAAGCCTAGATATTATAATGCAACCTAAATGAGATGATATAATTTAGATAGCATAGCATATTCTAAATGAAATGAAATATCCTAAGTAACATGATATATTCTAAATGAAATAAAATGATTTAAATGACATGGCAATTTTAAATGATATGACATATTTTAAATGACATGGCATATTCTAAATAATATAACCTAAATGACATGGAATATGATCTAAGTGACATGAAATGACATGAAACATAAAATAATACTATCATAAAATATGCATGAAAATAAAATAAAAATGCATGAACATAGTATATGCTAAATAATGTGACAAAAATAAATGACTAAAGAAAAAATATAGGATAGCATGAAATATTCAAAATCATATGGCAAACAGTATAACATGATAAAATGTAAATCAAAGTAATAATAATACCATGGAAAATATCATAGAAAAAACTCACATATTAAATAAAATGCATGAACATGGAAAATACAATGCATGAAAATGTATTTTTTCCTCTAAATAGAGAAATCCGTATATCTAAAAAGATATCCGGCTACCTTAGAAAAATATGTCAAATTAGATTTTCTAAAAACAAAACTTTGTGATTGTTTGAAAACAATTTAGAAGAAAAACTTGAATGAAGATTTAAACCCCTATCAAACCCTTTTAAAGTGGCTCTAATTTCCTAAGTTTAAGATCCCGGACTTGACCACCCTTAACCCAAGATTTTAAAATCATTTTTAAAGTTTCAAAAGGCTTAGAAACTATTCTAAGATAGTAGCTAAAGCTTCTAACCAACCCCCTCTAAATGCCTTAGCCAAATTCAACCATTGTTTTTCTTTTGAATTCAAATCTGCCTCTACTGTCCGGTTTTGACACACAATTTTTTAGCCTATTTTTAAAAATTCAAAAAAATCTAAAAAGAATACCGGAGACTTAAAACATGTATAAATACACGAGAAAAAATTGTCTTAATTTTTTGATAAAAGATGAATGCCCAGAAAAATTTGGAAAGTATGAGTACTTGATGAAAACTGTTTTGCCAAAACACATTTTTTTGCCTTTGATAAAATCATTTAAAAATCAAAGCAAAAATTTTAGAGACTCTCTTAAAGACCCACAAATAGTAGTTAACACTTTTAAAAACCTTGGACAAAATTTGGCTAAGTAAAAAAATCACAAAGGTAGAATAATCAATTTGACAACTCTTTAATTTTCCACAAGTATGTTCAAGAAAGCATGACTTTGAGCCATTGATTGGCCTATGTCATAAATCATGTGGCTTGACATGAATGCATGAAAATTCAACAAAGTGAATGCATGAAATTCATGGTTTAAAGCCTAAGTGATATGGAAAATGCATGGCATAAATAACCTAAATGCCTAGCATGAGTTTGCATGGCAATAAATGCTATCCTAACTTAACATGCATGAACTAGTGTCTAAATGACATGGCAAATGACATTAAAAATAATGAAAATGGCCTAGTGCCTAAATGACATGGGAAATGACATGGCATATGAAAATGGTCTAATGTCTAAATGTCATGGAAAAATAACATGGCATATGACATGTAAAATGACATAGAATAAAAAAATAACCTAAACTTAAATGACATCTAATAATAAAATGGCCTAAAGCTAAATGACATGCAATATGAAAATGGCCTAATGTCTAAATGTCATGGAAAAACATGGCATATGAAAATGGCCTAATGCTTAAAGAAAATGCACATGGCCGAATGGCCTAGGAACCAAAGTGTTGTGAGAAATGTCATGTAAATTGACCTAACTAAATGCTATGGAAGATGATATGAGAAATGGAAATGGCCTAAACTATATAACAATAGCCCCAAGATGCAAAAATATGACATACGTCAAAAGAACAAGATGGTTAGCAAGAATATAAATATCCATAAAGATAAACAATAATAGAAATAAGCAAGTTAAAGTAAACAAATAAATAACAAAGAGATGACCTCCATGGTTGGTACATTGGACAAAGCCCCCAACCATTATCTCTTGATTTTCATCAAGGTCATGAAGCCTTCTCAATCTCATAATCATAAAAAATAACTAAGGTTAGAAAAAAATATGGAGATGAGCTCCATGGTTGGTATATTGGGCAAAGCCCGCCCTAACCATTATCACTTGATTTTCATCAAGATCATGAAGCCCAACCATTGTTTTTTTTTTTTTTTTGAAAAGCAAGAAAAGCAAAAAAGTTGTAAAAAAAAATGGTAGGAAATCACAAGCAAAACAAGAATTAAAGCATGGGGAAGAAGAAGAAAAAATGTAGTAGCAATAGTAGAATGGCTACTTTAACAAAAGTTTTTCTTTCTTTCTTTCAAAATTTTTTTTTCTCAATTTACTACTGATTCCAGCCTTCAACCTTGTGAAAAACTGATCAACCCCCTCCCCTAATGACTTGGCCTAATGGCATGCCCACTATTGGATGATTTTTGCATTTTGTCTCCTCCAATTTTGGCCCTTAGGTTAAGATATTTTCATGATAACATAAAAGTGTCATCTTCTAATTGATAGCAGCCCTTAAGATGTGTACTCAGCCCTTGTAATAACCTCAGCCCTTAGATGAAAATGAGGACCAATCCCATGCACTCCCTTGCTTGGCCCTTTGAGTGCCTACCCTTGGATGAGTTGTACTCTTCTATTTTTGGCCATTTGATGAGGATTCTTTCAGGACAACATAAAAATGTCATCTTGGCATTTAATCCTAGCCCTTTACATGTGTACTCAGCCCTTGTACATGGCCTAAGCCATTGGATGAAAAAGAACAATCCCGTGCACTTCTTTGCTTGGCCGAATGGATGTCCACCTTTGGATGAGTTGTGCTCTTCCATTATTGGCCATTAGACGAGGGTTCTTTCATGAAAAATAAAAATGTCATTTTGGCATTTAATCTTGGCCATTGAATGGTGTATTCAACTTTTCTACAAGGCACCTAAGCCATTGGATGAAGGGGGGACCATTTGTAAGGTACTAGTGGTAGCATGTGAGCTTGATAGTGACTAAGGAATTAAATTGATCAAGCTTCCTTCTCCTCCTCTATGCTGGCGGATCAAAGGAGATAAAATCCCAATAATTCCTTCTTCTTTCATATTTTTCTTAATTACAAATTTGCCCTTTTTGGTTTCTTTAGTAAAATGACCTTTTTGACCCTCGAACCTAAATAAATAGCAAACAGACTCCAAATTCAAATTTTTTTTTCAATACTTCTGAAATAATAAAAAATTAAATTCTGTAAGTTTTCAAAATTTTTTGAGTCCATTTGCTATTTATTTCGGATTTATTTCCAAAATTGCCCTTAATGCACCCGAACATTTGTCATTTTGTAAATGAGCTCCGAATCCAGATTTTTCTTCACCAATCTCTTTCATATAATTTAAAAGTGTGATCTGGAAGTTTTCAATATTTTTGGACCTCATTTGCTATTTTTTCGAGATTTATCTACTTGAATTTCTACATAGGGGACCCGAGATTTGGCCATTTTGCAAACGAACTCCGAATGCAGTTTTCTTTCTCCAATCTCTTCCAAATAATTTAAGAATGAGATCTGCAAATTTTTAAAATTTTTGGAGCTCATTTACTATTTTTTCAGGATTTATCCTTTTGAATTTCTACATAGTGGACCCGGGATTTGGCCATCTTGCAAACGAACTCCGAATCAAGATTTTCTTTTTCCGATCTCTTCAAAATGATTTAAGAATAAGACCTGCAAATGTTCAGAATTTTTGGAGTTCATTTGCTATTTTTTCCAAATTTTCCAATTTTGCCTTTTTGTCTCCGAAGCCCGATTTTGCTCAAAACAAGTCCGATTTTCAGGTTTTCTTCAAACTGAGCCTTGAGCTATCCTTGTTTAATCACTCCTCATAAATTAGGTACTTTAGTCTTACCGAATCGGGCCATTTCTGTACTTCTTCCAACTTTCACCGAAATCCACCAAAGACGCTAATTCTCGGTTTTCTTTTGAATTGACTTTTCTTTAAGTTTTTCTTTCATGTAGCTTCTCCATTACCCGTAGTCATTGCTTATCTTTCATTTGGAACCTTCAATTTCGGACAATTTGATCGTTCAAGCACTTTTCCCTAAATTTCTCGAACTAGGGTTTTCTTTCTACTGAAATTCTGTAATCCAACTTTCGACCTCTATATCTTTCAATGTAGACCTCAGATTATCAAAATTCTTTCACCATCTTTCAATTGAAATTCAAATCTTGATTTTGAAAGTGGGGTTAACTTTTTCAGTGGTTGACTTTTTTGAGGTTGACTTTTTTGGGGTTGACTTTTTTCGAGTTTGGCTTTTTTTGTCTGCCTTTTTAGACTAAGTCTCAAAGTACCACCTGCAGGATAAGAAAAGCCTTTTTGCATTATGAATTATCAATTTAGGAAGAAAACATACCTCATTTAGTGGTTCGGACAAAATTAGGTGTCTACAAAACTCTTTTCACTTTTCAAAGAAATATCCTTTTTTATTCTTAAAACATAAAATTATCCATATGAATTTTTATTTTCAATTTTTACTTTTTGCTTTTTACTTTTTGTTGTTTGTTTTTTTTTCCTTTAAAAAAAAAATCCTAAAAACAAAGCTCAAGAAGAAACCCAAACTTCGAATGAGGTACGATGTACGATGCTTGCAATTTAAAGTTCATTCATTCCAACCAAAGTAAAAATATGTACAAAATTTAAACTAATGTTAAGGATTGCCCCTGACTGGCATGCTATGCTAAGAACAAATGGTTCTTAGCCCTATCGTCCCTAATAAGCATCAATGGACTCTTTGAACTTTGCCGGGTTTGCATCAACTACAGCTTGAACTTTGTTCTTGAATGCAGTGCAGTTCTCCATGGCATGCCCTTTAACCCCATTATGATATTCACATGTGGCATTGGGATCATACCATTCCGGGAAAAGATATTTCCTAGGATTTGCGTGTTCAATGGAGATCATATGACTTTGGACAAGCAACGGAAGCAGTTCTGTGTAGGTCATTAGAAGTGAATGGTACACCTTTTCCTTCTTTCTCTTATTGTCTTGAGAATAGACTGAATCAACCTCCGGGTTATTCGGCGTAGTGAAAGTTTGGGGTGGTGTGAAAGACATTGAAGCATGATGTTGACCGTGTTGAGGTCAATGGTCAATATAGGGTCGGGCATGTAGAAAATCACCGAAAGGATCTTCTTGCATTGCACTAAACTTTCTTTTATCTCTGCCTTCAACAGTTAGGACTTGATCATGCTCACTGGCAACACTATCCTTTTTTTTATAGCAGTTCTTGCATCAGTATCCACAATTTCCCCTTTTTTTGTACAATCCTCGATCCTACCCACGAAAAATAATATGTATGCGAACTCTGAAAAAGCATTGCTAACTAACTTGTCATAGTATGGATGTGGGAGAGTATCCACAAACAGAGCATCTTTTTCTCTATTGGTAAGAGGTGGTCGGATTTGTGAGGCTATATATTTCCATCTACAAGCATATTCCTTGTAACTCTCGTTGGGCCCCTTTTACATGTTCTGGAGAGTCAATCGATTTGGAGTTGCTTCCAACATGTGCTTGTGTTGTTCTAAGAATGTTCGAGCTAAGTCTTTCCATGTGTGTATTTGGCCTTTTTTTAGCTGATAATACCATTTAGATGCTGCCCTGTCAGGCTTTCTTGAAAAACATGGATAAGCAGTTTCTCATTATGAGCATGCCCCACCATTTTATTACAATATGCAACTAAATGTGTTTTAGGGCACTTAAGTCCATCATATTTTTCAAACTCAGGGACTTTGAATTTTGATGGGATGACCACGTCGGGGATCAAAAGTAGCTTCTCTGCACTAAATTCATCTCCACCTTCAACAACTCGAATCATTTCCTCCAATAGGACATACTCTGGTTGTATCTCTGTCTTTTGACTCTGAACTGACTGTGAATGATCAGAAATTTGGTCTTGAACAATCTTTCCCGAATTGCCACACTCTTGAAGTTGATTACTTTTTTGCATAACATGTTTTCCCCTAGTTTCTATCAGTTGTCCCATATTTTCCTGAGTCATCTGGATCATCTGCGAAACTATCTCATTTTGCTTTTGTTCCATCTGATCCAATCGGATAGCAGAATCTTCTCCCATTTCACTTTTTGGTGTTATCTTGGAGAAACAGAAAACCAAATATATCTTTAGAGAGCATACATAAACTCTATCAATATTAATTCTCATCATGACTCTTTATTTGAAAGGATTGAGAAAAATCTCCTTTTTATTTACCTATAGAGATTAGAAATTATTGACGACAATATTGACTTCTCTATTATTGGCATCGATGGAGCCATTGTTATGCACAAATAAACTTGATGTTAATGAATGGATGGATGAGGTGCGTGGTATGACAAGTAATTGATCGAATGCAAATGTAGGAGAAGATACCACAGAGGAAATAAGAATCGAAGGAACTTAATCATCAACATCTCATAAATTCAAAGCATAATTAATTCATTTCCATACCATTCTTCAAAAGACATAATCCATATTTACAAAATCTGGAAAGTGGTTAAAACTGTCTTCTCAATCGTTTTATTTTTCCTACCCTAAGGCTATAAGAGCCGGTTACTGAAAAGATCACAGTCCTACTATATCATAAAAGACCGAAGTCCTACTACATCATCACCATCAATCTCCCAATCCTAAATGACCTTTCCAAGTCCTTGATCAATTAGTGCCATTGGGTCGAACCACTTGGCACCTATAAGAGATTGCACTTTGTGCTTGAAAGCCTCATAGTTTTGAATACTCTGTCAAGCAACTCCTCCATGATAGTCACATCTTGTGTTTGGGTTGTACCATTTAGGATATGGTGGGCGCAGGGGTTCTATAGGCATACAAGCAATAAGATGGCCTTGGATCAATCTAGGAAGGAGTTCTTTATAGCTGATAGGAATAGGATCAAAATGTGTGTGTGCCTTTTTCTTGGGTTGTTTCTGGGTGACATACCGACTAGGAGTTGAAGCATTTGGTTGTGGTGCAAAAGCTTGAACTGGAATATTTGGATGAATAGGTGGTCGAATGATAACAGGGTGAGGATAAGGATTTGGATAATGGGTCCTTGAAGGTTGCACAAACCTTGAGGTTCCTATCCCACGTACCTGGTGGGATGATTGAAAGTTGGAAGAACGAGGACACGTGTATGAATTTGAGCCAATTTGTGGTGGTAGGGACGGACCCAAAGGCCTCTCGTTGGTTGTCTTAGAATAAGGTTGGATGTTAGCTGAACAAGGGCATGAGTTCCGATTTGGAACAGTTTGCAAGGGTTGGGTGGAATTTGGAGATCTTGCTTTGAATTGTGAGTATTCGAATTCGACTATTCGCTCGATATTGTCCACAACTTCGTCTAGACTTAAATCCTTACGTGGATGGCGTTGACTAATGCAGGATTCAACAAAGATCCTTCGATCTAGGCTCGGTTGTTTCTCAAGGCTTGGTTGCACCGAAGGCAATGAAGACCTTTGAGAGGATTCCCATTTTGCTTTGTAAAGATCTTCAACCATTTTCATCAACTTAGAGAGTTGTTCTTTCACATCTCGGATATCATGCCCAAATTCCTCCTGATTATGCTCCAAAACATCAATTCGTTCCTCCAATCCATTCCCCATATTTTGGACCTCTTTGGTGCAACTAATAAATGAGTTCAATGTTATCACACTTTATTTATTGACAGAAATGAAACCAAGCATATGATGATAACTGTGCATGACCTATTCACAAATGCATGAATGTAATGATGATTGATTAATGAAATGTATGAAATGAAAAAATTCTTGAAGAAATGAATTTTCATATGTACAATGCGTCAAATGATATGAATCCTATGCAAAATGCAACTAAAAGATTAAGAAAAAGAAAATCCTAAGATCACTTTTTTATTTGATTTTTTTGAGCTATCCTTTGTTATTTATTTATTTTTTTTTTTAGAATTTTTTCAACAACCTATATTTTCACATCTTTACTGAATCATTTAAACTGAATTTTTTGTTGTTGTTGTTGTTGTTTTTTTTTTTATTTTTTTTATTTTTATATATCTACTTTCCATGAATCACAACGACTCTCTTTTTCTAATTCTCAGGAAAGGATCTTAAAATTGATTCCTTATCATATTTTTTTCTTTTTTATATTTTCTCAAAGGTCGAGACTAAAAGAAAATCTTTTTTTTTTTTTATTCTGTAACACTACAACAAAAGAATTCTCTTTTTTTTTTTCATTTTTATTTCACTCTCATTTTTTTTCCAAAGAAGAATTCCTCCTTTTTATTTTTTTTTTTAATTTTTTTTTATTGAAGAAAACCAACTAAAAAGTCCATTTTTTTTAAAGTACATAACGAAACTATGAGTAAAGGAATCAAATTAAATGAACCTAAAAAGAGAAACTGATTTAAAGTTTTATTAGCCTTCCCTACAGAATTTTGCAATGAAAGTTCCCTCGTGTACTTATTTGTAGATAATTTTCTACAAAAAAAGATATGGTTCTATCTTAAGGCTCGCTTCTTAGGTTTACCACATGAGGTTCGATTGGATTCTAAAAGGCCCCAAATTGCTCCTCACTATCATCCGCGAGGACTAGTAAGGTACCCCAATCCAAAGGAAAGGGTTCAAATTATTAGAGTAAATTTTTCTTAAGCCCATACGAAGGATCATCACCAAAGCTTAGGTACTTTATACTCCGGAAGTGTTTCACTATCTCATACGGAGGATCATCACGAAGGCGTAGTTACTTTACTTCCACTTAAAAAGGATGGAACCCGGGTAAAGAGCTCATGTTATGTAAATGCAAGTGTAGTGTGTGGAGGAGGGACAAACAAACCTTTCACCACCCACTCTAAAACCCATATTCCGAATGCCTCGATAATTTATTAAAACAAGATTAAACAATGTAACACATTAATTAAATAGAAAGCATTAACAATATACAAGGTTAAATAACCAGATTCGGTGACAATATATAAGAATAACCAAAGAACAATAAATGTATGCAAATGAATATATTTAAAAAATATTTTATTATTTTAAAAAATCTTCCTTATTTTTTTTTATAAAAAATATGGGAATTATAATTAAATACCGATTAAAACCGACAAACTGAGACTTCGAATAACACGTGATCAATTTTAGGCCTGACTCTCTAAAAGTCAGTGGAGTCGCCAAGTTGTCATAACCATTTTTTGACCGCTAGATGATTTTTAAAAAACAACAGAGTCGCCACCAATCTTTTTTCTTTAGGTGTGATTGGCCACCTAGGAAAATTTATCCTTTAAATAAAATCTTAAAATCAATTTAAATTTATTAAAAGATAATTTTGGTCTATGAAAACAAAATTGGGTTCAGGAGTACGGTTACGCGTGAGGAAGGTATTAGCATCCCCATAACGACCGTTTATAAACGGTACCATTTAATCATGTGTTATCCTTTAATCTTGGTAAAATGATTTTAATTTTGATATTTAAAAAATATTTCCCATAATTCTCTTTATTGCAAATTTTTGTATTTGAAGAAAAAAAATTATTTTATTTAGGAATAAAATGAAAATCTTTGGCATCGAAAATTTTCTCCGAATTCTCCAACGTCTAGGCAGAATTTGGAAAGAGTTTCCTCGCTTTTGAATTTGCATAATATTCTTGTAAATCAAATAATGTTCCTTTGTAAACAACAAATATTCAAAATCCTCCAACGTCAATGCAGGATACCAATATTTGTTTTTACCTCGAATATTATTTTATTTTGTGTCGTAGGATCCTCTTAAAACTCTCGATTTTTTTATTTTTATTTTTTAACAAAGTGTGATATGCAATGAATGGAATAATCAATAATAATGAATGAGCATACATAGAAAGATAAAGAGTAATAATTTAAACAATGAATCGTCTGGTTTTAGAATTAAAATTTTATTTGGCTAAGGATACAAATCTCCAGTGTGAGAGCTTTCCCAATTTCCCCATCGTCTAAGCGAAATTTTTAGAAGATCTCTACATTTGAAAATTCTTACCCCGCTCCTTAGAACTGACGTATTACCAATCTTTTTTTTTCTTTCAAAAATATATAATAATGTGGATAATGGATTAATTTAATTATAAAACTGGATATTTTTTAGGGCAGCACGAGAACTCTCGATGTGAGATCTTCCCCAAATTCTCCATCATCTAGGCGAAATTTGAAAAAGATCTCTAAACTTTAACGTTCTTATCATAAGCATATTATCACTATTATTCAAGAAAACTTTTTTTTTTTTGGTTAAAATTTTTATTTAAGATTCGTATTGCCTAACATATTATAAACTGAATGAATAACATTAACATACTAACCTAGGACAAATAAGTAAGCAAGAATAAATAGATCACATAACAAATCGATTAAAATATATATTTATTTTATTTTATTTTTTTGTATTTTGTATTTTTATACTTATTTTGATTTTTTTGATTATTATTTTTTTAGAAATAAAACACGAATCCTCGACGTATGTGAGAGCTTTCCCAAATTCTCCAACGTCAAAGCGGAATTTGAAAAGGATCCTCATACTTGAAAGTTCTTATAACGAACCTTAAAATGACCGTATTCGAAATATTGGGATTCTTCCAACATCTAGGCAAGAATCAATAAATTATTATTATTATTTTATTTTTACCGAGTATATTGTCTTATACAAGTTTTGAGAAAATTATTTGTCATTAATGCATTTTATTTCTTTCTAAAAATTCTCATTTTTATTTTATTTTCTTATTAAGAAAAGAAGAAAAATACAGTAAAAATGTGTATGACATGACACATAACCTAAATAAATATATTTATTCTTTTTTACTCCTTATTTTAATTTTTATAAAAAAAAATTCATTATATTTACTACTCGTTTTAATAAACTCTCTTTAATAGAGCTGACTTGATATTTCATTGGCTTTTCCATATTAAGATATTACAAGCTAGATGTTTTGCTTTGTTAAATATATTGGGCGTCATTGTTGTCAAAGGACAAAGCTATCAAGAGGTTTTTGGTTAGGAATATTGTCGAACAAGCTGCAGTTAGAGATGTTCAGGAGACTTGTGTTTACGAAACTTACACTCTTCCCAAGCTTTATGCAAAGATGCAGTACTGTGTTTCATGTGCCATCCACTCTCATGTTGTGAGGGTCCGATCTCGTACTAATAGGAGGATTCGTGATCCACCTCAACTCTTTAGACGTCGGGAGGATCTGCCAAAACCTGGTGCCCCTGGTCAAGCTGCACGTCCTGCTGGAGCACCTGCTGCTGCTCGTACTTGAAGACTCATAATTTTGTGCTTGACTGTAGAGGCTTCAAACTGGGCGCGGTTCACATCCCTCATTTTGCAGTTCATCAAATATTGTCAGAACTTTTATGCCCTCAACTCTAGTATTATGTGGATTAGTGTGTTATGTCATGCATCAACAACTAGAAGCGATGATAGCATAGTCTGAAAACCTGATGAACCTCACTAAGTTTATGCATTAAATCTATTAATTTCTGGTATGCATAAAATAAAAAAAAAAATCTTTAATATTTTAATAAAACCATAAAAAAAAAATTTAAGATATATATATATATATATATATATATGTTTGCAAGGAGCTTGATTAAATATTTTCGTTACCTATTAATTTTTTTTATCCATGCATAAATTTTATGAGCCAATTATTTTCATAAAAAGAGAAAAAATAAATAACAAATAATAATTAAATATACATATGTGAGCATTTATATAAATACTAAATAAATAAATAAATATTTAAATGGACTAGGCTTAAGAGGTAAAAGAATGTACCCAAATAGGTTTGAATATGGAAGCCCAAGTGAGAAAACAAGCCCAAGGCCTAGGCTTGTTCCTGGCAGGTTAGATCAGGTCGGATAGGCTGCGGGTCAGGTCGATCGCTGGCCCCTCCTTTTTTTTTTTCTTCTTATCCCTCGTCTTCCTTCTTGGGTGGGTTACATGCGGGTCGGACACGAGACGGGTCTACATGCGGGTCGCACTTGACTCGCCTTCCTTTTTTTCTTTCCTCATACACCAAAACGACGTCGTTTTGGGACTCTTTATAAACACAAGTTTTTTTTTCCCCTTTCTCCCTTCACTCTCTTACCTTCTCCTTCACCCTAAATGCTCTCTCCTCTCTCTAGAATGAAACCCAAAAAACACCTTAACAGCCTAGATTCTGGTCAGCAACCACCGTGCCGTCACCGTGCTGTCGCAAAACAAGCCAAAAATTCTCAAAAATTCCAAATTTATTCTTTTTTCGGCCTTGGTTTTCCCAAAAAATTTCCCCATTTTCCTAGATCTAACCCAAAAGTTTCGAAAAGTCGTAGCTTCAAACGTAAATCCGACCGTCGTCCACTGTGGGATGGGCCTCAAACTCCAATATGTTACTCCCCAACGTCTTCACTACCCTTTCACCGTTTATTTTTGGAAGAAAATACCCTGAACCATGAGGAACCCGAAATCCCTAAGGGTTTAGATTTTTTTGTTTGTTTGTGTTTTTCCTCTTTTGATGTTGGTTGTTGAGTTGTGGTTTTGATGGTGGCTGTATGAGGGTGATGGTGAGGTTTGGTGTGAGGGAGAGTAGTCCTCTCCTCTCTTTTTTTGGCTCCCCCCTTGCTTTTTTTTTTCTCCATTTTAAGGGCCAAGGTTGAGTGTGTACTGAATTTGCAGAGGTTGAGTGTGTGGAGACCGTGGAGTATTGGGGTGTGACTAGCAGTCTAAGGTGGCTGGGATTGAGTGTTGGGATAAGGTGGCTAGGGTTGAGTGTTGGGAAGGGTTGGGGAAGAAGGGGTGCTGTGAGGGGCAAGGGAGAGGGGCTGGCAGCGTGATTCATGCTACCAGCAGTCCTCTCTTCTCCTCTCTCCTTTTTTTTCTTTTTTTTTTTAAATTAATTAATTATTATTTAATAATTTTATTTTAATTATTAATTTCAAATTATTTAATTAACAAGATTTGGGCCTAATCAGTATTGGACTTGATTCGGACTTGGTTCAAAACCTGATCTGGGCTTAACTCGGACAAAATTAGGTTACTACACTACTTTGTAGCAATTTTTAGAATTAAATTAAAAAGTATAATGTTAAAATTACATCCATTCAAATATTAATAATAAATTTGATTTATGATCTTAAACCATCTTGTTATACCCCATATTATACTTGATTAAGTTCAAATACTTGACCAAGACCCAAAAAGTCCCATAGCAAGAAGTTAACAGATAGCCCTAGAGAGTGTAACTTCTGTCACTAACTAACTAGACCTATGAGGTAAGCAAGGACATGCGGTTATCAGTGTGCCTCACATGCTCCATGCTCATACTTATTAAGGCAGGAGGTAAGACTACTAGAATCAATTCTCTACGTCTTGTTCTATAATTTTGCATTTATCTTTGCTCATTCCTCTTTAAATCTTTGCTAATTTAAACATCGGAGTTCGTCCCAGAGTATTAACTCTACTCTACCTTACTCTATTTACCTTACTCTATGCTCCTACAATTATGTTTTTTCTTCACAGGTCTACTCTACCTTACTCTATCTCTACGTGCATCACAGCCCAGGTCAATCACCTCCACATTCGTGAAACCATCAACACATCTTAAATAAAGTGAAAATTTTGAATCTTATCCTGATAAAAACTGATAAAAGGAATGCTGAATGGAATTGATTGATCAAATGGTATAAATGAATTGGATTCTAGTTTCAACATGCAGAACTTTTTGCACTAGGTAAGAATCGGACATATTAAGTCCGGGAAAAGAAAATGAAAAAAGCAGACTGCCAGCCAACTATATTTCAACCTTCAGCAAGATTCTTGAGCCAACAAAAGCAAACAATTTCGAGAATAAAGTCAAAGAGTCATACCATCCAAATGGTAATTATGCAATATTGTTCACTTTCAACATCTAAATTTTTTATTGATTAAGATATTTCTACTTTCAGATTGTGAGCATCCTCCTTCAGATCATAAACGCTCGAAAATCTTGAATTCTCTAACTGAATATTGTCTGCTTTAGGTTGGGTTTTATTTTTCATTGAAGAATTCTGTTAACAATTTATAGTTATCTGCAAAGAACACAGACAACTGCCAGTTTCAAAATTTCAAATTCAGTTGGTTAAGTGTTCATTAACGCCTTGACAAATATTAGGGTTCGAGTTGAGTATTCATTCAGGTTCTCACTCACTTGATAGATAATCTGTAAATACCATTTTTAGTTCTCTCTAAAATCTGTGGCATGCCCTAACCTTGGACTGGGATAGCCTCCCCTCACTTAAACTTTTCTTAACAAAAAAAAAAAATCAACATATGTGTATGTGTTGATGGGCCTATATATTAATGAGATCTCTCTTTCTATAGATGTTTGAGGGATTTTATTCTAACTTTTAAGACACCCTTGTATATGTCAATCTGTTTGTGTTCGTCTAGAGCAGGTGATATCTTTGAATTTACTTATTTAGATAGTTGCTACTGAATATGCAATTTTTTTATAGATAATTGATTAATTATTTGTTGTTTTCTATATACTGAAAATAAAAGCAGAATATAAATATAAACAAATAATATGAACATGAACTTAATATATATTATACGAACAGATTAAATAACAACAATGCTTACAGACTTAAATCGAACAGCAAAGAAACATAATCGAGTCAAAGTTGGACCTCTGATCTTAAGACGTTTTTTTGCCTGCCTAAATATGCTTACAGTTTGATGCAAATCGTCTCTCAGGTTTCCTCGATAAACATTGCAAATGAAAGCACACTCGGATGCAACACAGCGAACAAAAGAATGCTTAAGTATCTCTCTAATAAGACACAAGAAATTTTTGGTGAATTAGTGAGTTTAAACAGATAGAATACCCTAATATTTATAGAAATACAGGAGACCGTTTGGAATAGTCAAGTCTGTAGCAATGAATCGGTTTGGCCAACAGACAATAGATAGCCTTGTTGGAACAGTCACGAACCGATTTGGTTCAAACCGAACAGACATATTCTAGAAGGTATACAGACCGGTTCTGTCATATACCGAATAGACAAAAAATTATTCGGACAAAGAGCTGGTTGGATAGTTGGACTGGGTAGCAAAAGAATAGAACAAAGCAAGCCCGAGCCCAAGCCCGACCCGGCCCGGCTCAACTCAGCTCGGCTCGACGGCGACGCGCTCGCATGTGTGGTCTAGCCCAAGTTGTGTAGGTCCTCACCCACCACAAAACTTGGGTGCCCCTTGGGGCCCAACCCAACATGGAAGACAAGCCTTTATAAATAACAAGCTAAGGCCAAACTTTGTTCTATGTGGGATTGAAAATCACACACAATTTCAACCAACTTTTCTTCCTTTTCAAGTAGGTGTAAAATGAGACCAATTTCTCATTCACATTTTGATATCAATTGTGTACGTTAATGTACATCGTGTATCTAGTTACGATAACCTACGTATTAAAATACGTATTTTGTACGTATACACAAAATATATGCTATGATATCCAACAATCCCCCACATGAATGGAAATTGTCTGAATAAAATGATGAACTGACTCGGAGTACGAGAGAGACTTTCTTTGAAGAGTAATTGCATCAAGATAGATAGCTTTTGGCTTTGAACCTTCCATAGTGAATAACTATCGGATTTACTTAGCTAACTAATGAACATGATGTCTTGAACTATTCAGCCTTTCGTGTAAACTAAGATAATAGGTATCACACTACTCCCCCTCGAACATCTTTGTTTCTCACAGTTGTGTCCATTTTGGCCCTGAACACTTCCTGGTTTCTTATGAGTACTCTAGAGAATTTAGCCTGATCAATTCTCATAGAAATGGCAACGTTTCTTACTCATAATAGATGATTGCTTATTAAGAGTATCCTGCAGTACCCTACTTGATTTTATCAAGCTATAAGAATCATTAAAAGCATAGCTTATCCTAACTCCTTTGCAGGAAGCACTAAATCATCATAGGAATGGATAAGAGTGTTTAACTCTTTTAGTGCTCATAGTCAGTTAACATAATTCAGTTGTCCATTTTGAACCTAGATCTTGGGATCTCCAGTTAGCTAGGTTGGGTTGCCACTATGTAACTTTAATTTATAGGCTTAAGACCCATTCCTCTCGATGATATATTTATTTGCTCTCTTGTTAAACCTTTAGTAAGCGGATCCGCAATATTATCCTTTGATTTTACATAATCAATATAGATAATCCCATTTGAGAGCAGCTGTCTAACGGTATTGTGTCTTCGACGAATGTGTCAAGATTTACCATTACACAAACTACTCTGTGCCCGACCAATTGCAGATTGGCTATCGCAATGTATACTAATTGCAGGCACAGGTTTCGGCCAACATCGAATATCTTTTAAAAAATTTAGAAGCCATTCTGCTTTATCTCCAGTTTATCTAAAGCTATAAACTCAGATTCCATGATGGATCTGGCAATACATGTTTGTTTAGAAGATTTTCATGACACTTCAGCTCCTCCAATAATAAAGATAAAACCACTAGTGGATTTCGAATCTTTAGTATCGGATATCCAATTTGCATCAGTGTACCCTTCAAGTACAGCTGGATATCTTGTATAGTGTAGTCCATAACTTGAGGTGTATCTCAAATATCTGAGTACCCTCACAATGGCCTTCCAGTGATCCTTTCCAGAATTACTAGTAAATCTACTAAGTTTGCTAACTGAGTAAGCTACATCTGGTCTTGTGCAGTTCATAAGATACATAAGACTACCAATTATACGCGAATATCAAATTGAGATATTGTGTCACCAGTATTTTTCTTTAGATGTAAATTAACATCTACGGGTGTTTTGCCTATATTGGTATCATTCTTAATGAATTTCTCTAGAATATTATTTACATAATGATCTTGAGATATTACCATGCCATCTTGTGTTTTAGAGATTTTAATTCCTAAAACCACATCAGCTACACCCACATCTTTCATATCAAAGTTATTGGTCAACCATGCTTTGGTAGCTTTAATAATCTCATCGTTACTACCTAATATCAACATATCGTCTACGTATAGACAAACCATTCATTAATAATCTACATATCCCTCGTATCTTTTTTGTATACGCACTTATCACATTCATTAATATGAAAACCATTTGACAACATTGTATTGTCAAATTTTTGATACCATTGTTTAGGAGCTTGTTTTAAACCATATAATGATTTAACAAGTCTACACACCTTCCTTTTCTTTCCCAGAACTTTGAACTCTTCGGGTTGCTCCATATAGATTTCTTCATCTAAATCTCTATTCAGGAAAGCTGTCTTAACATCCATTTGGTGTATATCGAGATTGTTAAGAGCTGCTATAGCTATTAACATTCGAATGGATGTTATCCTCGTAACTAGTGAATACGTATCAAAACAATCAAGCCCTTCTTTTTGTTTGTAACCTTTTATTACAAGCCGGGCTTTATATATAAATCGATCCATCTGCTTTCATCTTCCTCTTAAATATCTATTTGGATCCTAAAGGCTTATGCGCGTGAGGAAGATCCACCAGTTCCCATGTATGATTCTGCATGATGGATTCAATTTCATTGTTAACGGTCTCTTTCCAGAATTATGATTCTGGAGATGACATAGCCTCATTAAAAGTTTGAGGTTCATTTTCTAACAAATATGTTAGAAAATCCAGACCATAAGTAGTTGATACTTGAGCTCGTTTGCTCCTTCTAGGTTTCTCTTGTTCCTCTTCATCTATATGCGGATCACTACTCGAGGACTCATGAGTTCTCTTAGTAGTCTTGTTTTCTTGTTTTTCCTTGTAAGGAAGAACATCTTCAAAAAATGAAGCATTCTTTGATTCAATTATCGTTTTGATATGAATATCGAGAATGTCTAATTTTAACACAAGAAAAAGATAAGCAGCACTATTGTTTGCATATCCAATGAATACGCAATCAACAGTTTTAGGTCTTATTTTGACCTTCTTAGGTGGAGGAACAACTACTTTCGCAAGATACCCCCACACTTTCATGTGTATGTAGTTTGGTCTTAGACCCTTCCACAATTCATACGGTGTCTTGTCTAACTTTTTATGGGGTATTTTATTTAAAATATGATTAGCTGATAAAATAGCTTCTCCCCTACAAGTTCTGAGGTAAACTTGAACTTATCAACAAAGCGTTCATAATTTCTTTCAACATTCAGTTCTTGCGTTCTACAATACCATTTTGTTGAGGTGAATAAGCAGTAGTGGTTTGATGGATGATTCTATTTTTCGAACAGAATTCATTAAACAATGAATCATATTCATCACCTCCATCACTCCTTATTTTCTTTGTTTTCTTGCTTAGTTGATTTTCGACCTCATTCTTCAAGAGCCTAAAAGCTTACAAGGCCTCGTCTTTGCTTTTTAGCAAATAGACGTAACAATATATTGTGCAATCATCTATAAAAGTAATAAAATACTTTTTACCGCCTCTAGTTTACACAAATTTCAAATCACAAATATCAGTGTGAATTAACTCTAAAGGTTCACTACTTCTTTCTATTGAATAGAAATGAGCCTTAGCTAATTTGGATTCCACACAAATTTCACATTTGTGATTTTTGTCAATGACAAATTTCGGAAGCAAATCCAAATTACTGATTTTCTTCAAGGTCTTGTAATTTACATGACCTAATCTACCATGCCATAATGTAGGGGACTCAACCAAGTAAACAGAAGAAATATTATTATTAATAATCTTGTTCTTTGGTACAATTGTCATAACATTGAGCTTAAAAAGCCCATCACAAAGATATCCCTTCCCTACAAACATCCCACTTTGGTAAGTGCAAATTTATTAGACTCGAATACGAGCCTAACCCATTCTTGCTCAACAGAGAGTCAAAAACCAAATTCTTTCGGATTTCAGGAGCATGAACAACATTGTTCAAAGTAAGTTCCTTCCCAAAGGTCATCTTGAGTACCACCTTTCCATGGCCTCGTACTTTGGAAACCAAAGAGTTTCCCATAAATACTTGCTCATCATCAGCAGCTTCTTTGTATTCGGAGAAACTCTTCCTTTCAGAACATACGTGACAACTGGCCCCGGTATCAACCCACCAAGCTTTAGGGTTCTCCACTAGGTTCACTTGTGACACTACAACAGCGAGCTCAATCTCATAATCATCAACTAGGTTGGCTTGAGCTTTCTTTTTCTTGTTCTATTGGCAGTCCTTTGCATGATGTCTGGACTTGTTGCACACGAAACAAGTTCCCATGAACTTTTTGAAATCCGTTCCCTTCTTAGCTTGGGAAGAACTGGAACCAACAAATTTCCTCTTATTGGTCTTCTTCAAATGTTCAACAACATTCGCCTTGGTTTCCATGGTCTGAACCTTAGCCTTCTTCTATGAACCACGGTTATCTTCCTCAATTCTCAACCGAATTATCAAGTCCTCTAAAGTTATCTCCTTTCGTTTGTGCTTTAGATAGTTCTTGAAATCCTTCCACGAAGGAGGGAGTTTCTCTATCAAAGTCTCCTTTTCAAATGATTTACTAAGAGTCATTCCTTCGGCAAAAATCTCATAGAGGATCAACTGAAACTCTTGGACTTGACTTATTATGGTTTTCGAGTCCACAATTTTAAAATCCAGAAACTGGACAACCACAAATTTCTTTGTGCCGACATCCTCGGTTATGTATTTCCTTTCTAAGGACTCCCACAGCTCTCTAGCTGTCTTGATCGGACTATACACGTTGTATAATGTATTGTCCAAACTGTTGAGGATGTAGTTCTTGCATAGGAAGTCAGAATGCTTCCATGCTTCTACCGAGGCTACAATCGCAGTATTGGTCTCTCCCTCGCTCAGAGTTGGGGCCTCCTCCCGTAAGAACTTGGCTAGGTTGAGGGTGGTTAGATAGAACAACATCTTTTGCTGCCATCATTTAAAGTCCAGACCACTGAACTTCTCGGGTTTCTCACCATATGTGACATGTAAAGGTTGTGGCGCTATGGGCGCTCTAGCAATACCGGTAGATGTTTTGGCCATCTATTATTCAAAAATAATAGGATCAACTTGTATACAATTTATACAAATATAATTACACTACTAATAAAGTAATATGTCTAATTGTTCATACTTTATAAATATCACTAACAGTAGCAAATAATATATATAAGTTATTATAAAACAACAAATATAAAAAATAAGAAAAAAGTCTTAAGATTGTTGTTTGCTATATACTGAAAATAAAAGCAGAATATAAATATAAACAAATAATATGAAGATGAACTTGATATATATTATATGAACAGATTAAATAACAACAATGCTTACAAACTTAAATTGAACAACAAAGAAACATAATCGAGTCAAGGTTGGATCTCTGACCTTAAGATGTTTTTTTGCCTGCCTAAATGTGCTTACAGTTTGATGCAAATTGTCTCCCAGGTTTCCTCGATAAATGTTGCAAATGAGAGCACACTTCGATACAACACAGCGAATAGAAGAATGCTTAAGTCTCTCTCACAGAAGACACAAGAAATTTTCGGTGAATTAGTGAGTTGAAACAGACAGAATACCCCGATATTTATAAAAATACAAGGGACCGTTCAGAACAAACAAGTCTGTGGAAACGAACCGATTCGGCCAACAGACAGCAGACAGCCCTATTGGAATAGTCACGAACCAATTTGGTTCAAACCGAACAGACACATTCTAGAAGGTATACAGATCGGTTCGGTCATATATCGAATAGACAAAAAATTATTCCAACAAAGAGTTGGTTGGATCTTTGGGCTAGGCAGCAAAAGAATAGAACAAAGCAGGCCCAAGCCCAAGCTCAACCCGATCTAGCCCAGCCTGAGCCTGGCCTGGCCCGGCTCGGCTCAATGGCTACGTGTGTGCGCGTATGTGATCCAGCCCAAGTTGTGTAGGTCCTCACCCACCACAAAACTTGGATGCCCCTTGGGGCCCAACCCAACATGGAACACAAGCCTTTATAAATAACAATCTAAGGCCAAACTTTGTTCTATGTGGGATTGAAAATCACATACAACTTCAACCAACTTTTCTTCCTCTTCAAGTGGGTGTAAAATGAGACCAATTTCTCATTCACATTTTGATATCAATTGTGTACGTTAATGTACATTGTGTATCTAGTTACGACAACCTACGTATTAGAATACGTAATTCATATGTATACACAAAATATATGCTCTGATATCCAACATTAGTAATGTTGATTGGTTTACTCTAAACCTGTTTAAAGGTCAAATTATTCGTTCGATTCGATAGGTTCGATTTAAATTCAATCGAGTTTGGGATATGATTTTTCGACCCAAGTCGGTTCAACTTGATCCGAATTATTGTCTAATTAATAAAAAATAAAAAATATTAATTTAATAATGAAAATATATAAATATTAATATAAAATAATTTTTTATAGTTATTAAACGAGTTTTCGAGCCGACGAATCGAGTCTTGGACAAGTAAAATTTTATTTTTCCGAGTCTAGGCTGGCCGGTCAATTCATGAATTGTTCTAGTGAGAGGAATGCATAACATTATGTGGAGATAACATTACAAGTTACTGTTGGAGATCATAGCTTATATTTTAGTGTATAAATACGAAATACGTATATAATATATAGGTTGTCGTAAATGGATACACGGTGTATAATTATGTACACAATTGATATCATGTTTGAATGAGAAATTGGTCTCATTAAACACCCACTCGAATAGGAAGAAAGTTGGTTGATGTAGTGTTTGGTATTCAATCTCACATAGCAAATAATGGCTTTTGCTTGTTGTTTATATAAGCTAGTGTTTCATGTCGGGTTGGGCCCCAAGGGGCACTCAAGTTTTGTGGTGGATGAGGACCTACACAAAATTGAGTTGGACCACGCGCGCACCTAGCCGGGCTTGGGCTTGGGTCAACAATAATCTTTTTGTTGCCCAGTAGTCCGATTAATTTTGCCTGTTCGGTCCAGGACTAAATCGGTCTGTGTCTGCTTCTAGAATAATTCTTTTCGGATAAAGTTATGCCGGTTCAGTGCTGTGCATGACTGAACCGGTTTGTCTCTTAGGATATGTTTGTTCTGACTGAACAAACTCCTTCCAACTGGTACACCTTTTCCGAACATGTATTCTGGCATCTATAAATACAGACATTCTGTGTTTGTTTTATTCAAAAAAAAATTTACTGAGAACCAAAACCATTTACTTCTCCTCCTTCGGTATTCTTTTCTGTGTTGAGAGAGAGTCTAGCATTTTCGGTTCGCTAAGTTGCTTCGAGTGTGCCCTCTAGAGCAACGTTATCGAGGAGACCTGGGAGACGATTTGTAACATTCTGCAAGCAACTTAGAGGCAGGCACAATTCGTCTTAAGGTCAGAGGTTCTACCTTGACTCGATATTGATTTATTCAAATCAATTCTGTAAGTTATTTTATAATATTCGGTTCTTTATAATAAAGTGTAATCTGTTATTATATGCTTTCAATTTCATATATATATATATATATGTATATATATCAAGCATTGATTTTCTAAGTGTGTAGCAATCCATAATTTTGTCTATACTGTTTTGATATTTAGATTTATTAAATTCAGAATTAATATATACGGATAACAGTTACAACAATGGAAGAAACAATTTTATAGAACTCTCGTAAATAACGCATCAACTTATTCTCTTCTTTTTTTTCTATTTCTTCAAGAGTTCTAAATTTAAGACACTATTCTAGAGGTTTTTTTTTTAATTAATGACAAATAAAGAAGCAATTTACAAGCCAACAGGATGCTATGTCTTGCTTTAAGTTTTTCTCTTTCTTTTATATTGTCAACTTCTCAGTTTTGCAGCTAGGAGGTAATCCCAGCCAGGTAAAGTTGCCCACTCTATATACAAGTTTATCGATTCTTACGAACCTTGACTTCATTGGTTCCCTATTATTCCTTTCTCACCCATCCTCTCCTCCTAAGTCCCACCCCTCCAAGGCCAACAATAGGGATTTACACTGTGGTCGCGGATACATTTTCGATCGTATCACGTTTATCGCAGTTGCAAATGTAATGAATGTTACTGCAGTCAATTGCAAAAAATATCAACCGTGAATATCGACAGCAGAGAGAACCGAAACGGCAAAATAATGACCATAACATCGCGTTTGTTAGATATCAAGTACAAATTTGGGTGTATAAATACGAAATAGTATACCAATACGTAGGTTGTCGTAACTAGATACATGGTGTATACTTGTTGATATCAAAATTGAATGAGAAATTGGACTCATAAACACCCACTTGAAGAGGAAGAAAAATGGTTGAAGTAGTGTATGGTAGTCAATACCACATAAAATAAAGAATGGCATTAGCTTGTTGTTTATAAAGTCTAGTGTTCCATGTTGGGTTGGGCCCCAAGGGGCACCCAAGTTTTGTGGTGGGTGAGGACCTACACAAAACTGGGTTGGGTCGGGTTAGGTCGGATAGGGCTTGGGCTTGGATCAGCAATTAATTTTTTGCTGCCTAGCCCGACAACATATTTAAACATGTTTGATTTTTTATGTCTTTTCGACCCAAGATCGAACCGAACCAACCTATTTGAATAAGTCGGTTCAGTTTAATACCGAACAGTTCTCTTGTCTAAAGTTATGTCCGTTCGGTCCGAATGTTGCCTTCTCAACAACAGTGTCTGTTGACCGAACCGGTTCTTTCCCAACTAATGTGTCTGACCGAACAGACTTTTGCTTCTCTATAAATACCGATTGTCTCATCTGTTTTAAGCACTGAAAAAATTCATTTCTTTCCTTGCTTTAAGTGTCTCGGTATTCTTCTGTGTTCTGTCTGAGAGAGATAAACTATATTTATTTGGTACGCTGTGTTGCATCTTCAAGTGTGCTCTCATCTGCAACGATTATCGAGAAAACCTGGGAGACGATTTGTATCAAAACTGTAAGCACCATTTAGATAAAAAAAAATTCGTCTTAAGGTCAGAGGTTGCACCTTGACTCGATTCTGTTTTTTTTTTCTTTTCGGATTAAGTCAGTATAAATATATGTTATTTTTGTATGTTCATATATATATATATTGAAATTCGTTTCTATTCATATTATTGTAATTTGTTTTATATATACTATTTATATATATATATATGTTTTATTATACAGTAATGTTATAATCACTACGTTATAGACAACAATCTTAAGACGAGTTTTATTTCTTAGTGGTTTTATTACTGTATGTTACATTATATATATTAGTAACAGAATATAGTTACATAATCATCTGTTAGAATATATATGTTTTATATATAATACTTACTGACAACATATACATATTATACATATTGTTATTATATATATATATATATAACTTTGGCAGCATATTTGTTATTATATTTTGTTATAACATATTTTCTAACTAAAGATTGCTACTGTATATATTTGCATACGTCATAACATTCGTTATAATATATATATATATATATATTGATAGCTTATATAATATTGTTTTGTTACAATATATATTGTTTAATTAGTGATAACATATATATATATATATGTATATATATTTTTTGTTACTGTAATATATATATATATATATATTTTTGTGTGAATATTATTAGTAGTATAATTCTGCAATAATAATTATATGAGTTGATCTTGTTATTTTTAAAATAACAGATGGTCGAACGATCTACCGGTAATGCTAGTGCGTCTGTACGCCACAACCTCTACATGTTACACATGGTGAGAGACCTTTGAAGTTCAGTGGTCTGGACTTCAAATGATGGCAACAAAAGATACTCTTCTATTTGACCACCCTCAACCTAGCTAGATTCTTACGGGAGAAGGTCCTGACTCTCAAAGGGGGAGAGATCGATCCTACAGCTGTAGCCTCGGTGGAAGCACGGAAGCATTTTGACTTCCTATGCAAGAACTATATCCTCAATAGATTGGACAACACGTTATACAATGTGTATATCAAGACAACGAGAGAGCTGTGGGAGTTCTTAGAGAGAAAGTACAGAACGGAGGATGCCGGCATGAAGAAATTTGTGGTTGGCAGGTTTCTGGGATACAAGGTGGTGGACTCCAAAATCGTGATTAGTCAAGTCCAAGAGTATCAGCTGATCCTCCATGAGATTACTGTCGAAGAAATGATTCTTAGTGAATCATTTGAGACGGCGGCTTTGATAGAGAAATTACCACTTTCGTGGAAGGATTTCAAGAACTATCTAAAGCACAAGAGAAATGAGATGACTTTAGAGGACTTGATTGTTCGGTTAAGAATCGAGGAGGATAATCGTGGTTCAGAAAATAGGGTTAAGGTTCAAACCATGGAAGCCAAGGCAAATGTTATTGAACATTCGAAGAAGACCAACAAGAGGAAATTTGTTGGTTCTAGTTTTTCCCAAGATAATAAGGGAGAAATTTCAATAAAAGTTCACGGGAATTTGTTTCGTGTGCAACAAGCCCGGACATCATGCAAAGGATTGTTGATGATTATGAGATTGAGCTCGCTGCTGTAGTGTCACAAGTGAACCTAGTGGTAAACCTTAAAACTTGGTGGGTTGATACTGAGGCCACTTGTCACGTATGTTCTGAAAGAAAGAGTTTCTCCGAGTACAAAGAAGCTGTTGATGATGAGCAATTATATATGGAAAACTCTTCGATTTGCAAGGTACGGGGCCATGGGAAGGTGGTACTCAAGATGACATCAGGGAAACAACTCATTTTGAACAATGTGGTTCATGCTCCTGAAATTTGAAAGTATTTGGTTTTCGACTCTATGTTGAGCAAGAACGGATTTAGGCTTGTATTTGAGTCTGATAAATTTGTACTGACTAAAAGTGGGATGTTTGTTGGTAGGGGA
The DNA here is from genome assembly GCA_030761205.1 of Fremontodendron californicum. NCBI lineage: Eukaryota > Viridiplantae > Streptophyta > Magnoliopsida > Malvales > Malvaceae > Fremontodendron > Fremontodendron californicum. The sequence goes on from JAULJL010000045.1 coordinate 3,859,075, forward strand.
TACCTATGTGATGGGCTTTTTAAGCTCAATGTTATGACTATTGTACCAAAGAACAAAGGTATTAATAAAACTATTTCTTCTATTTATTTGGTTGAGTCCTCTAAATTATGGCATGGTAGATTAGGTCATGTAAATTACAAGACCTTACAGAGAATCAGCAATTTGGATTTGCTTTCGAAAATTTTCATTGACAAAAATCACAAATGTGAAATTTGTGTGGAATCCAAATTAGCTAAGACTCCTTCCTATTCGATAAAAAGAAGTAGTGAACCTTTAGACTTAAAGTTTGTGCAAACTAGAGGTGGTAAAAATTATTTTATTACTTTTATTGATGATTGCACAAGATATTGTTACGTCTATTTGCTAAAAAGCAAAGATGAGGCCTTGGAAGCTTTTAAGCTCTTTAAAAATGAGGACGAAAATCAACTAAGCAAGAAAATTAAGATAATAAAGAGTGATAAGGGTGGTGAATATGATTTATTGTTTAATGAATTTTGTTCAGAAAATGGTATCGTCCATCAAACCATTGCTCCTTATTCACCTCAACAAAATGGTGTTGCTGAACGCAAAAGCCGAACGTTGAAAGAAATAATGAACGCTTTGTTGATAAGTTCAGGGTTACCTCAGAACCTGTGGGGGAAGCTATTTTAATAGCTAACTATATTTTAAATAAAATAACCCACAAGAAATCAGACAAGACACCTTATGAATTGTGGAAAGGTCGAAGACCATCCTACAAATACATGAAAGTGTGGGTGTCTTGCGAAGATAGCTGTTCCTCCACCTAAAAAGGTCAAATAGGACCTAAAACTATTGACTGTCTATTCATTGGATATGCAAACAATAGTGCATCTTATCGTTTTCTTGTGTTCAAGTCAGACATTCCTAATATTCATATCAATACGATAATTGAATCGAGGAATGCTTCGTTCTTTGAAGATAAACTTCCATACAAGAAAAGACAAGAAAATAAGACTACTAAGAGAACTCATGAGTCCTCGAGTAGTGATCCAAATATGGATGAAGAGGAACAAGAGGAACCCAGAAGAAGAAAACAGGCTAAAGTACCAACTAATTATAGTCCGAATTTTCTAACTTATTTATTAGAAAATGAACCTCAAACTTTTAATGAGGCTATGTCATCTCCAGAAGCACCATTCTGGAAAGAGGCCGTTAACAATGAAATAGAATCCATCATGCAAAATCATACAAGGGAACTGGTGGATTTTTCTCACGGAATAGCCATTAGGATCCAAATGGATATTTAAGAGGAAGATGAAGGCATATGGATCGATTGATAAATATAAGGCCCGGCTTGTAATAAAAGGATACAAGAAAAAGGAAGGGCTCGATTATTTTGATACGTACTCACTAGGTACGAGAATAATATCCATTCGAATTTTAATAGCTATAGCAGCTCTTAACAATCTTGAAATACACCAAATGGATGTTAAGACAGCTTTCCCGAATGGAGATTTAGACGAAGAAATCTATATGGAACAACCCAAAGGGTTCAAAGTTCTGGGACATGAAAGAAAGATGTGTAAGCTTGTTAAATCATTATATGGTTTAAAACAAGCTCCTAAATAATGGCATCAAAAATTTGACAATACAATGTTGTCAAATGGTTTTCGTATTAATGAATGCGATAAGTGCGTATACTAAACAACACGAATAAGGATTTGTCATTGTTTGTCTATACGTAGACGATATGTTGATTGTAGACACCTATTTTTTTCTGGACCACCTAAACGAGTTAAGTTCTTCCTTCAACTTCCCGGAATGCGAAGAATCTCCCCCCATTCCATAGATTGGTCTCCAAGACTTTGATTCGAAGGTCAACACAGAAAAGTCAACATCAAAAAAGTCAACTATAAAAAGGTCAACCTTAAAAAGTCAACTACTAAAAAAGTCGACTCTTAGGGAAAATCAAGATTCGAAGTTGAATTGAATAATAGTGAAGGAATTTTGATAATTGGAGATTTACAATCGAAGATAAAGAGGTGGAAAGACAAATGACAAAATTCAACATAGTAAAAAACATGGAATTTGCAAACTTGGGGAAAAGTATGTAAATGGTGAAATTGGACGAAATTGAAGGTTCAGAATGGAATATAATTAATAAATAAGGATATTGGAAGGTCCAATTTGAAGTGGAGTTGAAGGAAGAATCGATTTGAAGAGAAAAAGGAAAATAAATATTTAATGCATAAATGAAGAATTTTGCAAATTTGGGAAAACTAAAAGATGGTCCAATTTGGTAATATTGAAGCCCTTAGTTGGTGAGTGATCAATAAATAAAGATACCCCAAGTTCCAATTTCAAGTGGATCCAAAGGAAGAGGCGATTAGAGGAGAAATTGAAAAATCGAGAAAATTTTCGGTTTTGAGGAAAAAGTGAAAAACTAAATAGGAGAGGAATTCGGATGTAAAAATTGGACAAAATCAGTCCAACTCCAATTCAATATATGACAAAGGAAAATAAAAAAGAAAATCTAGAAGATTGGCCTGTTTCGAGTAAAATCGAGGTTTCAAGGGCTAAAGGGTAATTTTGGAAAATCCGGGAAAAATAGAATCTGAGCTCGAAAAATTGTGAAACTTTCCAAAATTAAGTTTTAAGATGGAAAGAATGAAATGAGAATAAAAAACCCGAAATTGGACGTGAAACACAAATATGCTAAATTCGGGGAACTAATCTGCAAATCTAGAGAAAAATCCGGGAAAAATAGAAAATGAGCTCTGAAAATTATGAAAACTTTCAAAACTGAGTTTTATATTGGATGGGATGGATCGGAGAATAAAATTGAAAATCGGAGCAAAAATGAAAATAGACAAAGTTCGGGGGTACTAAACTGCAATTTTAGAGAAAAATTCAGGAAAAATGGAAAACGAGCTTGGAAAATTATGAAAACGTCCAAAACTAAGTTTTATATTGGATGGGATGGATTGAGGTAGAGAAATCTGAAATTGGGGTCCATTTTCAAATAGATTAAGTTTGGGGTCCAAAATGCAATTTTATCGGAAAAAAATTGACAAAGATCATTTTGCAAATTAAAAAAAAAAGGAATGGCCTGGAATTTTTCAGGCCATTTTTAGCCAGTTCATGGAGAGGAATTGAGAGGATTGATCATTTTTATCCAATGGTCAAGATTGAGTAGAAAGATGACATTTTTAAGAGAGGACAAGATTCTCCACTACTTGCTTACATGGCATTTTTGGCCAATGGGAGGCCTTTTAATTGCAAAGCCATGTGAAGGCCATGTGAAGGCTATGTGATGATGGAAAATGGAATAAAAATGCCTCTTAGGAAGATATTTTGGTAGTAAGCCATATGATAATGACAAATGGCTTAGATATTTTGTAGAGATAGGAGACAAGAATAATTAAGGTGGCATTGTTGGCCAATGAGAGGAGACTCTTAATTTAAGGAAAGCATCATGCAAAAAAAAGGACAAGAATTGGCCATGTGGCAAAGATGTTGGGAGAGCATGCACAAAGCATGACTAAAGGCTAAAAGATGAGGAAAATTTTCTCTACATAAACATGAGGCAATCGGCCAAGCAAGAGGAAGGGGGGTTTTCATTCATCTTTTTTTGGTTATTCACTACATTTGGAAAGCAAGGGTAGTAGCTAAAAGACTCTTGAGGAGGAAAAAAAAGAGAGAAAAAAGGGAGAAAGGAAGAGGAATTAGAGAGCTTGGTTGAAAGCTTTGCTAGGTAATCACTCATCTCATCTTTTTATTTATTTATTTATTTATTTTTAGTTTCATGGTCGTTTTCTTATTTTCCATGTTGTTGTCAACTTTTTTTCTCAAAATAAATTATTCTTAAAAGGATTTTGAAGTGAACCCGTGGGGTTAAACCCTTTGAACCTACTAACAAATTGAAATACCCTAACCATAAGAAAGCCAAGATTCAGGCAATGGAAACTTAAACCCTTAGAAAACTTGTTTCTAAGAACCTAGATAAGCTAAGCTAGCTAGTCCCCAAGAACGCTTATTTCTAGAACCTAAGTTTGATAGGTTGAACGCCACAAAGAAAGAATTCTTTGATAAGTTCCTAAGTTATATCAAGAACTAAAAAGAGTAAATACTCAATGGATAAAATCAGATTTAATCAATTCCTTGTTGTGTATGAAGTAGGCGGCTAAAACAATGTATTTATAGCCTCCCTACAACCCTAATTCGATTAGCCCTAAGACTCTAAGTACAAATACTATTTCTTGGTAGCCAAGGACTTCTAACCTAATAGCAATAGGATTTGCCCAGACCTTCTCCAATATATAATTCGGCCAGACCTAAAACATAATAATAAAACTCCGTAAATATGAGCTGAACATGCTCAAGCCCAAACCTAATTAAATTAAAAGAATGTCCAACAAGTTTAATTAAGGTAGTCCCCACTTAGCTTATTGGACATATTACATAAGTCACAAAAGTTAGGCCCAAATGCCTAAGTAAATACAAGACCCAAATAACCCATCTAATTAGGTGCCACCTCATTAATGAATTGGTCTCCACTTTATGTTTAAATAGGCACCAGTTGTATTCCTCTAAGGTAGCCCATGTGAAGCTTGGACCACATGGACCAAGTCTTGTTCTCCCTTATTCAAGCAACGCAACTTGAATGCCTTGACATTGCTTAAAAGACTTGTAGAATCAGCCCAAGTCCTTTGCAGCAATCCTTGCATAGCTTCTTTGATCTTCTTGGATGTTGACCTTGTAATAGGCCCAATTGGTACATGCAATGGATCTTGAAGTCCAAGTCCACCTTGTTTCTCATCATTCCCCCTTTCCTCAAAAGGATTCAACCTCGAATCATCACCTACATCATAAAGGGAAAGATCAGAAATGTTAAATGAAGCTGAAACATTATACTCACCTGGAAGGTCCACTTTGTAAGCATTGTCATTAATTTTCTCAGGGATTTGGAAAGGCCCATCTCATCGAGGATACAACTTGGTTCTCCTATGGGCTGGAAATCTCTCCTTGCACATATGAACCCAAACCCAATCACCTGGTTCGAAAGTAACTCACTTTCTTCCTTTGTTTGCTTGTGAAGCAAATTTCTCATTCTTTTTTTGAATTTGAAGTCTTACTTTCTCATGAAGGGTTTTCACCAATTCAGCTTTCTTACTTCTATTTAAACTACTCTTTTCATCAATAGGTAAAGGCATTAAATCTAAAAAAGTTAATGGATTAAAACCATAAACAATCTTAAATGGAGAATAAGAAGTAGTAGAATGTATAGTCCTATTATATGCAAACTCTATAAACGGAAAACAATCCTCCCAAGTTTTCAAGTTCTTTTGTATAACAGTGCACAATAGTTGAGTTAAAGTTCTATTAATTACTTTAGTTTGCCCATCAGTTTGTGGATGACAAGTAGTAGAAAACAAAAGTTTAGTACCCAATTTCCCCCACAAACCTTCTAAAAGTAACTAAGGAACTTAACATCTCTATCAGACACAACGCTTCTAAGAACACCATGTAGACGCACTATCACTCTAAAGAACAATTCTGCAACGTTAGTTGCATCATCAGTTTTATGGCATGGAATAAAATATGCCATCTTGCTAAACCTATCCACTACCACAAAAATTGAATCTCTACCCTTTTTTGTCCTAGGTAAACCCAATACAAAGTCCATAGATATGTCTACTTATGGTTCACTAGAAACTGTTAAGGGTGTATACAACCCATGAGGTAAAACCTTAGATTTGGCCTTTCTACATGTAATGCATCTATCACATATGCGAATAACATCCCTTTTCATTCTAGGCCAAAAGAAATGTTCATGCAATATCTCTAAGGTTTTCTTGACACCAAAGTGTCCCATTAAACCACCACCGTGTGCCTCACGCACTAACAACTCTCTCATAGAACAATTAGGCACACATAGTTTATCTTCTCTAAACAAAAAGCTATCATGCTTGTAAAATTTACCAAATGCTGCCTTATCACATGCTATGTATACATCACAAAAATTAGCATCATTGACATATTCATCCTTAATATACTCAAATCCAAATATTTTAGCATTCATAGATTTAAGAAATATGTACCTCTTAGATAAAACATCAGCCACAATATTTTCCTTAACTTGCTTGTACCAAACGGCATAAGGAAAAGTCTCTATGTATTCCATCCATCTAGCATGTCTTTTATTCAACTTACCTTGACCCTTGAGATGTTTCAATGACTCATGATCAGTATGTATCACAAACTCCTTAGGCCATAAGTAATGCTGCCATGTCTCCAAAGCTCTAACAAGTGCATAGAGCTCTTTGTCGTAAGTAGGATAGTTCAAGGACGCCTCACTTAGCTTCTCATTGAAGAATGTGATTGAACGTTTTTTCTACATCAAAACAACTCCAATTCCTATTCCTGATTCATCACATTCGATTTCAAAAGTTTTGTTAAAGTTAGGTAATGCTAAAACAGGTGCTGAACATAACTTATCTTTAAGATTAGAAAATGCTTTTTCTTGTTCATTGCCCCAATGAAAACCAACATTCTTTTTAATAATTTTAGTGAGTGGTGCAGTAATAGTGCTAAAGTCCTTAACAAAACGCCTACAAAAACTAGCTAAACCATGAAAGCTTCTTACCTCACTTACCCCTTTAGGCATTGGCCAGTCTTTGATAGCCTTGATTTTCTCCTCATCCATCTCAATACCTTTTGAACTAACAACATATCCAAGAAATATAACTCTATCCATCCAAAAGGTACACTTCTTAAGATGAGCATACAACTTTTCAGTTTTCAACACATTAAACATAAACTACAAATGTTCAACATGCTCATCTAAGCTTTTGCTATACACTAAAATGTCATCAAAGTAGACTACTACAAATTTACCTAGAAACTCACACAAAACATGATTCATTAATCTCATGAAAGTACTAGGTGCATTAGTGAGTCCAAATGGTATTACTAACCATTCATATAACCCATACTTAAGTCTTAAAAGCTATTTTCCATTCATCACTAACTTTCATTCGAATCTAATGGTAACCACTCTTAAGATCTATTTTACTAAAAACACAAGATCCATACAATTCATCTAGAATATAATCTAATCTAGGAATGGGATGACGATACTATACTGTGATATTGTTGACTGCTCTACAATCAATACACATCCTCCAAGACCCATCCTTCTTTGGCACTAGAAGAATTGGAATCGCACATGGACTCATGCTCTTTACTCATCAAGTCTTCAACTTGCCTTTGAAGTTCCTTTGTCTCCTCTGTATTGCTTCTATAGGCTGGTCGATTTGGAATGACTGCTCCTGGTACAAAATCAATCTGATGCTCAATGCCTCTTATGGAAGGCAACCCACTTGGCATCTCCTCTAAGAATAACTTTTCAAATTCCTATAACAAAGAAACAGCAACACTAGGAAGAGCTTGGTTAGATACATCAAGATTAAGATATGATTCTTTATAAACAAGGAAGATCATGGGCTGATCTTCTAAGAAAGCCTTCTTAACCTCACTCTCTTTTGCATAAAAGCTCATTTTTGTTTCTTCTTTTCTTTCTTGTGGCATCACTATCTTTTTTTTAGCCACTCTCTGTTTTTCCATTTTCTTTTTCTCTCATTTTCGGCCTCTCTCTCATTTTTTGTTCTCTTTTTTTTTTCTTATTAGATTCGGCCACACTCAATTCTTTTTTCTCAAAATCAGATTTCAACTTCAATTGGTCCTCATAGACCTGTTTTGGTGTTAAAGGAACAAGGTTGATGGTTTTCCCATCTTTTGCAAAGCTGTACCTATTCCTCAACCTATCATGTGAAACCCTCTTATCATTCTGCCATGGCCTCCCCAACAATAAATGGCCAGCATGCATAGACACTACATCACAAAGCACCTCATCACTATACCTCCTTATAGTAAAAGCTACCATTACTTGCCTAGTCACCTTAACCTCCCCGCATTCATTCAACCATTGCATATTACATACTTTATTGTTCACAAAATATCTAGTATGAAAAATATTTTTCCTTTGTTGCTTTACATAATCTATTTTAATTTGTCCATTCAAAGTACGCCTAGCAACAAGAGACTTACCTTCAATGGGGTAGTTTAATTCAGCATCATCACCATCACAATCACTAGCATCCTCCAATTCTGGCATGTCATCACAATCATCCTCACTTTCGGTCATGACTTCACCATTAGCATGCATGATCATCTCCATTTTGTTTGGACATTGAGATGCAATATGGCCTAAACCCAAGCATTTAAATCATTTAATATTCTATGCCTTTAATTGGAATTCGAAAATACCTTGGGTTTTTGTTTGCTAGTGCACTCTTCCCTCCCCTTAGGTGGTTTGGTCTTGCCTTTGACAATAGTCCAGTCACTTTTGTCCCACTTTGGTTTCCAATGAGTGCTAAAAACCGAAGAATACCTTGCTGCCCCTTTCTTTTCAGTTGGCTCTCCACCTTTATAGCCATGTGCACCATGTCTGCAATCTCAACATAATGCTGCTACTCCATAACATTGGCTATGTCTCTATGTAAGCCACTCAAAAATCTAGCCGTGGTGGCTTCCTTATCCTCCTCTACATTGGCTCTAATCATAGCCACCTCTTCTCCTTATAGTAATCCTCTACACTCCTAGACCCTTGGGTAATGTTTTGTAGCTTTTGGTAGAGGTCCCTATAGTAGTGGCTAGGTACAAACCTCTTTCTCAAAAGAGCTTTCAATTCTCCCATGTCTCTCATGGTTTCTCCTCCTATTAGTCACTAGTTGATCCCACCAAACAATGGCATAATCGATGAACTCAATGATTGCCAACTTCACCTTCTTTTCTTCTGTATAGTTGTGACAATCAAAGAATAACTCTAGCTTCTTCTCCCACTCCAAATACACCTCAGAATCAGTTCTACCTTAGAATGATGGAATTTTCATTTTAATATTCCCAAGGTTCCTATCTTCTCTATTTTCCCAATCATGACCCCTAGTGTTTCTCCTAGGTGCTACTCCATGCCTAACTCCTCTAGGCCTGCCCATAGCAACCTCCTCATCATCCTCCTCCTTAAAATCATGCTCATCAACCACACTAGGCTCACGCCTAGCTCCCCTACGTTGCCCATCTTGTAGGTTTTTAATGGTTGCCGATTGTCTCTCTATCTTATCTGACATATTCGCCATCACAAGATTCATACGCTAAAACGATTGTTGCATGGATTTTCATGTAAAGAATGGATTTTCATCCCCTTGGTGTGATGAACCACTCTTTTGAGACATCTTAAGATTGCTATGAAACAAATGTAGTGATAACAATAATAGGTAAAAATAAACTCACACACTCCCTTAGTGTTTACACTCAAATATGATGTCACTCCAACTCTTGTTTGCATTTTTTAGGCTTTTTCTTTAATAGTCTTACTTGCTCTTGCCTTTTACCACTCTATTTCCTCTTTTAGGTTCTTTAGGAACTAGAAGAACTCTTCAAGAACTCCCTTGCTTAATTCTACCTAGCAAACAGATTCAAGAAACAAGAAACCCAATTAGTAAGAAGGTAAAACAAGTAAAAAAAAAACAAAACAAGAAGACTACCAAGAATTCAAATTTTTCCTCTTTCCCTTGATCTTTTTCGAATCTTTCTTTATTTTTCTTGTTGTTCGAACACTCTTCTTATTTTTTTTTTCAAGAACGAGACTTCTTGATTTTCTAGAAATCTCGGATGTCTTTCTTTTTTTTATTTCTTGAGATGTTCGATTACCCATGTAATTGCTTGATTTTTTTTTTCAAGATTCTGATCGAGAACTAAAAAAAGAAATTTTAAATAGATCAAAAATTTAAGAAACGAAATCTTGATCTAAACCACTTCCCAAGGTTGAAACCCCAAGACAAACTGCCTAAAAACTATAACCCTAGGGCAAGAATACCTAAAGCTATAACCCCAAGACAAATGTGTTTGAAACCCTAAAATCTTGTCAGTCACAGTATAGATAAAAAGTCTGATTGGACCCTAAGCTCTGATACCAACTGATATGAACCCGTGGGGTTAAACCCTTTGAACCCACTAACAAATTGAAATACCCTAACCCCAAGAAAACCAAGATTCAGACAATGGAAACTTAAACCCTTTGAAATCTAGCTTCTAAGAACCTAGATAAGCTAAGCTAGCTAGACCCCAAGAACGCTTGTTTTTAGAACCTAAGTTTGATAGGTTGAACGCAACAAAGAAAGAATTATTTGATAAGTTACTAAGTTCTGTCAAGAACTAAAAAGAGTAAATACTCACTGAATAAAATCAGATATAATCAATTCCTTATTGTGTATGAAGTAGGCAACTAAAATAGTGTATTTATAACCTCCCTACAACCCTAATTCGACTAGCCCTAAGACTCCTAGTACAAATACTATTCCAGCCAAGGACTTCTAACCTAATAACAATAGGATTCGGTCAGACCTTCTCCAATATCGAATTCGGCCAGACCTAAAACATAATAATAAAACTCCCTAAATATGGGATGAACATACTCAAGCCCAAACCTAATTAAATTAAAAGGATGTCCAACAAGTTTAATGAAGGTAGTCCCCACTTAGCTTATTGGACATATTACATAAGTCATATAAGTTAGGCCCAAATGCCTAAGTAAATACAAGACCCAAATAACCCATCTAATTAGGCGCCACCTCATTAATGAATCGGTCCCCACTTCATGTTTAAATAGGCACCACTTGTATTCCTCTAAGACAGCCCATGTGAAGCTTGGATCACATGGACCAAGTCTTGTTCTCCCTTGTTCAAGCAGCCCAACTTGAATACCTTGACATTGCTTAAAAGACTTGTAGAATCAGCCTAAGTCCTTTGCACCAATCCTTGCATAACTTCTTTGATCTTCTTGGATCTTGACCTTGTAATAGGCCCAATTGGATGCACTGGATCTTGAAGTCCAAGTCCACCTTGTTTCTCATCATTCCCCCTTTCCTCAAAAGGATTCAACCTCGAATCATCACCTACATCATAAAGGGAAAGATCAGAAATGTTAAATGAAGCTGAAACATTATACTCACCTGGAAGGTCCACTTTGTAAGCATTGTCATTAATTTTCTTGATTTACCAAGTGATTTTGGTTAGGTAGGACTATGTCCAAAGAACCAACCATTGAGCCAATCTTGATTTTTCTTTGCTTGTTTATTTTTTAGCTCATATTTCATTTTCATATGTTTGTATTGCTGAAAAATCATGCATTCATATCGTTCTAAACTTGATTTTTGTCTAAGACCAATCAATGGTCTATTGCCAAAGTCTCTTGTGCAAACCAGTTGGAAAAATGATGATTTGTAAATTGGATAGTTTGATTTGGGCAATATTATTCCAAGGTATTTTTGGTCCAAATTTAAAATTGATTTTTTCTCACATAGTTAATCATGTTTTAAGTCAAAACAAATTTTTTCAGAATTTCAGAAATTTTCTTTAAGGGTAAAAAAATGGTTTTCGATAAAACAGACTTTAACTAGTATTCTATTTTTGGGCAATATTCTTCCTAGGTATTTTTGGTTTGAATTTAAAACTGAATTTTTCTCATATATTTCATCATTTTTTAAGTCAAAACTAATTATTCTAGAATTTTTAGAATTTTTATTCAAGGGTAAAAAATGGTTTTCGGTAAAACAATCTTTAACTAGTATTCTGTTTTTTAGACCACTTTGGCCTAGGTAAAGGTACGATTTTAAAACTGATTTTTCCTCATAAATACGATCATGTCTCAAGTCAAAATTGGTTTTTTTAGAACTTATTGAACTTTTTATAAATGGTAGAAAATAGTTTTCTAAAATCGGGTTTTGGAGTCAAAATGAGTTTTTCTAAACTAGCAAATTTTTTATTTTATTTGTAAAAAAGGAGGAGCTCGTTGGAGTCATTAGCTACTGTTTTAGGATGTTTTCTATGTTATCTCGAGGATAAAAATTGGTTTTACGAAGATCGGATCATGGGTAGTCAATCCGGGTTTCAAAAAATTTGCATTTTTCTTAATCCGAGCCCAAAATCATTCAACTTAGAGATCCAATTTAAGTTTCTTTAAAAGGTAGTCAGACACCTTTTTAGGTGTATGGATGTCCTTACTTCAAGGGAGAAATACATCTTCATGCATTGCATATTTTTAATGTTTTTATTTAATTTAGTGTAAAAAATATATTTTTTGATTTCCTAAACATTTGGCGAGAATTAGTTCCTAATCTTTACTGGGTTTGCCGGGGAGGTTAGGAAATTATTCAACGCACGTATTTATGGAATTGAAAGGTATGGTTTTCATTATACTTGAAATCATGTAAATGTCATATGAAAGAATTATTTTTCAAGCTTTGCCTGGTTTGCCGGGGAGTACGATAATATTTTTGACATATGCCATTTATGTGATTCCTCACAAGAAAAATCAATTTCAAAATGATGATGTGTGTATATTCCATGATCATGCATATTCCATGATATATACATTTGTCATCTTAATTATGTAAATTCTATATTTATAAATATTCCGTGTTGATGTCATTTTATATTCATGTTGCTAGTGTGATCATGATGTGATTATAAATATTCTATGATGATGTCATTTTGTGATTGTTACCTATATGATCTCTTTGTTTACCATGTCATGATTTGTTTTGCTATGCCATAATAAGATTTTGCCATGTCAAGCATGCCATGTTATTAATTCATATGCCATGTCATTCATTCTTTTGGCCATGTCATTTAAATTTTGCCATGTCAAGCATGCCATGTCAATAATTCTTTTGCCATGTCATAATAGGATTTGCCATGTCAAGCATGCCATGTCATTCATTCTTTTGGCCATGTCATTCAGATTTTTCCATAGTCAAGCATGCTATGCCATTAATTCTTTTGCCATGTCATAATAGGATTTGCTATGTCAAGCATGCCATGTCATTCATTCTTTTGGCCATGTCATTCAAATTTTGTCATGTTACTAATTCTTTTGCCATGTCATAATAGGATTTTCCATGTCAAGCATGTCATTTCAGTCATTCTTTTGGCCATGTCATTTAGATTTTGCCATGTCAAGCATGCCATGTCATTAATTCTTTTGCCATGTCGTAATAAATGTTTGCAATGCCATGATAATTGTACATGTTGTTTAACTTACATTTGTATCTTATATGATTTGCATATTCATGACCATTTTTTTATGATTTAAATTGCATGAAATATAATTAATGATTTTTTATAAAACAAGGTTATTCTCGAGTTAAAATAATTCATGAGTTCTCTGTTGGGTCTACCGGGGAGGACATCATCAATTATCATTAACAAAGGAATATCTTTTTTTTTCAATAACAAAAATAATTCGAAGAATTTTCAAAATAAATAAAAATTTCTATGTTTTGTTGGGTCTGCCGGGGAATATAGAAAAATTTTGTGTTAATAAATTCCGGATCATTCTGAAATAATATAAATGTTTTTTTAAGGGAATTATTTTTAAACATCAAATATAAAACTGACTTTTAACGAGACTCGAGATAACGCACAATTAATAAGGTACCGTTGTATACGGGCGTTGTGGAGGTGCTAATCCTTCCCCACATGTAACCGACTCCCGAACGCGCACTTGTTTTCTCTAGTTCAAAGCGCAAACTTCAAAATTCGTTTAAGAAAAAGTTTTAATTAATTCTAAAAATGTTTTACAAATACCGGTTTTAATAGGTGGTGACGACTCTATTTCTGTTTCGAGGTTGTTTTCAAACCCCAAATTTTTAATTTAAGAGGAATTAAGTCCTTTTTTCCTCTTTTTCTCCCTACACTTATTATTGTTGTTGTTTTCAAAGACGTTGGTTGACGTGTCGCAAGATCACGTTACGACAGCTTGGCGACTCCACTGGGGACACTTAGAGAGTCATGCCTAAAACTAGTCGTATGTTATCAAAAGTCTCAGTTTTGTCAGTTTTATCCGGTATTTAATTTTAGTTTTCACATTTTTTAATAAGGAGAATTTTGAAAATAATAAATGGTCTTGAATATGTTTATACATGTACATGCATATTATTGTTCTCTGGTTTAGGGTTATTAAACCTTGTATATTATTATTGTTCATTGGTTATTTAACCTTGTATATTATTATTGCTCTCTGGTTGGTTAATGTGTTACACTATTCTTGATTGTTGTTTTAATAAATTGTCGGGGTATTTAGAATAAGGGTTAGGTGGTGAAAGGTTTGTTTGTTCCTCCTTACACACTACACGTGCATGTGCATAACATGAGCCCTATACCCGGGTTTCGTCCTTTTAGGTGGAAGCAAAGTAACTAAGCCTTCACGATTAACAATCAGCATGGGCTAGTGAAACACTTTCGAAGTACTAAAGTACCTACACCTTCGTGATTAACAATCCGTATGGGCTAGGGAAATATGCTCTAACAAATTGAACCCGTTTTTATCGGGGTGTCTTACTAGCCTCCAACGGCGACAGTGGGGAACAATTTGGAGCCGTTAGAACCTAATACGATCTCATATAGTGAACTTAGGCGAAGCCATGCCGAATTTTTGTTAGAGGTACCGAAGTTAGGAACACATGGGGGACGTTTCTAACCATTTTCTCCTCTATTCTACGTTCCAAATAACCATCGTGAATTGGGCAGGGATAAACGTGCATCACCCGTAATAAGTTTGATATTCCGCCACAAAGGCACCGTGATGCCTAAATAAGTAAATACTATTGGGGCAAATGTTTATTGACTTTTTGAAATTAAATAAGAAAATTCTTTCTTTTTTTTTTCAATCATTTTGACATCTTGTACATTACATGCATTAATGCATATGTAAATAGAGCATGTACATTTATAGTTGTATTTTTTATCTCATTCTTTTCAATAAACGGATGGTGATAATAATCTCGTTTGATGATTTGATAAACATTCATTGATTGAATAAGAATTGTAGACTGATAGTGTTGAATGAACATTTGGACACCCATGCCATAATAAAACCCACTACCCAAAAGTTTTAAAAAAAAATTGGTTTTGGAAATAATATTTTGATTTTTCCGGGGGAATACATGTTTCAAAAAATACCGTGGATTAAATTTGGGGGCAAATATTGCATAATGAGATTTTTGAATAATCAAGATTGGTCCTACTAATTTCGTTTAATCATTGATTAATTTCTTTGTATATACCCTTGTGGTTAATTCATTTATTCTTTACATGTGTCATATTGACATCATGTTACAGTCCTAACATGCATGGTCATTCATTGTAGAATACATTTATGACATATGTAGTCATTCTTTGTATATACCGTTGTGATTAAGTTATTTATTCTTTACATGTATCATATTGACATCATGTTACAGTCCTAACATGCATGGTCATTCATTGTAGAAACATTTGTGACAAACATGGTCATTCTCTGTATATACCTGTTTATTCATTCTTTACATGCATCATATTGACATCATGTTGCATTCATAACAATATGGTCATTCATTGTAGAATACATTTGTGACATACATGGTCATTCTCTGTATATACCCGTGTATTTATTCTTTACATGCTTCATGTTAACATTGTGTTGCATTCTTAACATATATTGTAGAATGATTTTGTGACATACATGATCATTCACTATATATTTCCATGCATTACTTTGTTTATTCTTTACACGAATCAAATTGCATTCATGACATTCATGGCTCATTTATCATGGCACATATTTGGGGGGATAAAACAGAAGTCGGCTCGGCTGTAAGAGTTTTTGAAGAAATTTCCATTTCAAATCAGAGGTATAAGAAGTACTGAGCACTTTTGTAACACAATCCAGAGCTATGGAGAATGAACAAACTGCCCGAATGAAAAGAGTTTTGCTTTTTATTTGTTTTGCATGTCTATGTTGACCTTTTTTTATATGTTCTTTACATTATTTTATATGCTATATTTACTTATATTTTTCCTATTCCATGCTTAATGACTTTCCGTTGCATATTCGGCCATTGTGTTCATATACTCATGTTGTGCATTTTTTTCATGTATCATGTCTTATATTATAAACATGTTTGCATTTTCTTTATTTTGTTCCATGACCATTCGGCAACTCCATTTTTGTATGCCTTGCATGTGCATTTTCCTTTTGCTTCTTAACTTGTTTGCATCTCCATGCCATGAACTTGTACATTTTGATTTTAGTATTCCATGTACTTATGAAAATGCTTTGATAAAATGCCATCATTGTGTTACATGGCCATTCGGCTACTCCATATTGATATGCCTTGCATGTGCATTTTCACCTTGTTTCTTGACTTGTTTGAATCTCCATGCCATGAGCTTGTGCATTTTGATTTTAGTATGTCATATGCTTATGAAAATGTCATGAAATTATGCATCTTAACATGATTTTTCATGTACTTATGTCATTTACTAGATAGGATTGCATTAGAGCATCATGTAGCTAAATTTGGCATCTTCATACATCCCTTGCCTTGTCATGCATTTGCATTTTGTTTAGGTAATATGCTTTGCATTATCATATCTTGATATTGTGTATTAGTTGTTGTTTGTTCCAGCATTGACATTAGTTTCATTGGTCATTATATGTTCATAGTATTGTTGTTCATTACATTTAGGTCTAGGCCATATTGGTGTTGCCATGCATATTGGGTCTTAAATCACATTGGTATTATTATGCATTACTATGATATTTAGGTCTAAGGTTAAATTAGCATTTTCATGCATATTCATAACATATTAGGTCCAAGTCATATTTGCATTATCAAGCATTGCATGCATATTGAGTTAGGATAGCATTTATTGCCATGCAAACTCATGCTAGGCATTTAGGATGTCTTGAATTGTCATGCATTTCCTTTACCATTTAGACCTTTAGACCATGCATTTCATACATTTCATTTGCTCTATGGTCATGCATTCCATTTCATTGCCACATGATTTATGACTTAGGCCAATCAAGGGCTCAAAGTCATGCTCTCTTGAGCATACTTGTGGAAAATTAAGGAATTGTCAAATTGATTATTCTACCTTTGTGATTTTTTTTTTTACTTAGCCAATTTTTGTCAAAGATTTTTAAATGTTTTAGCTACTGTCCTTAGGTCTTTAGGATGATCTCCAACAATTTCTACTTTGATTTTTGAATGAATTTATCAAAGGCAAAAAATGTGTTTTGACAAAACAGTTTTTTTTCACCGAGTACTTGAACTTTTTTGATTTTTCTGGGCAGTCATCTTTAATCAAAAAAAAAATTCATGTATTTTTACATGTTCTGAGTCTCCAGTATTTGTTTTAGATTTTTTTTAATTTTCAAAGATAGGAAAAAAATCGTGTGACAAAACCGGACAGTAGAGGCAGATTTGAAATCAAAAGAGGAATAATGGTTGAATTTGGCTAAGGCATTTAGAGGGGGTTGGTTAGAAGATTTAGCTACTGTCTTAGGATAGTTTCTAAGCCTTTTTAAACTTTAAAAATTATTTTATAAATCTCGGGTTAAGGGTGGTTAAGTCCGGGATTTTAAACTTAGAAAATTAGAGCCATTTTAAAAGGGTTTGGTAAGGGTTTTAATTTTTATTCAAGTTTTCCTCAAAATACTATTCATGTATTTTTGTATTTCTTTGAACTTTATGCAAAGGATTTCTGGTTATCTTAGTCAACATGCATGTATTCCATTTTTCAATGTTATTATTAAAAACAGGAATCAATTCTAACTTAGACATGTCATTCAATTTTCTATAATTCAAATGGCCTAATCTATAATGCCATAAAGAAGATTCAACCATATAAGCAAAAACAACATTCGTCTTATTATTAATAATATTGAGTTTTGAACATACCCTCGTACATATACCCTTTCCCAACAAAAGTTCCTCCCTTGGACAGAATAAGCTTATCTGCCTCAAATACAAGTTTAAAACCAAACTTATTCAATAGACTTCCAGCCACTAAATTCCTCCTAACTTCTGGTACATAGTATACATCATTCAAAGTTAATTTTTTTCCAGAAGTGAATTCTAGTTCAATAGACCCTTTGCCTTTAATTGTTGCTGTAAAGGAGTTTCCCATGTATAAGACACTATCATGTTCACTTGGTGCGAACTTTGTGAACATGCTTTTATCCTTGCATACATGTTTAGTTGCTCCCGAATAATTCCACCATGCATCATTTTCTTCAACCATATTAACTTTAGAAATCATGGCAACAAATTTTAAGGTAGCACCAGCTTTTGAAGAAGTATATTTCTTTTTTAAGAAACGACATTTATTCTTGAAATGTCCAAGCTTTCCACAATGATAGCATGAGCCTTTCTGTTTCTTTTTGAATTCGTTCTTGAATTTTGGTGCACTTGCAATCTGTTTGAACTTTCTTTTGGCAGGTTTAGTGGTCTGCCCTTCCTCCACAACATGTACTTTGGCATTTCCAGAATCATAATTCTGATCTTGTTTTTTGTATTCCTTTTCAATCCGAAGATGATTAGCCAAAGCTTCAAGAGTGATGTCCTCTTTCTTATGTTTCAGACTTCTTTTAAAGTCTATCCAAGATGGAGGACGTTTGTCTATAATGGAGGACACAATAATAGTTTCATCCATATTCATCTTATATTGTTTAAACTGATTAATCATTCTTTCAATTTCACGAAGTTGTTCAATAACAGATCGTCCATCAACCATATGATAATTATTGAAACGACTTACAAGAAATTTCTTGCTTATTGATTCTTCTATCATATACCTAGTCTCCAATTTATCCCACAACTACCTTGCAATAGCCTCATTCTGGTAAGTATCGAACAAGCCATCTGACAGACCATTCAAAATATGGCCTATGCACATGTAATCTGCATTGTCCCATTTCTGTCTTTATCTGGTTGCAGCAAAAAATTCTGTTTCATTTTCTTCTGGTCTGGGAGTATTCAAAACATAAGCAATCATCAAAGTTGAAAGTAATAAATGCATCTTCTTCTGCCATGTTCGAAAATTGCCACCATCAAATCGATCCAGTTTCACAAAATTGGAAGCTAACTCCCTTAGTGTTCCAGTTTCAGTAGTAGCCATTATTGAACCGAAATAAAACCTTAAAATTGTAGAACAGAACTTCTGGAATCAAAACGAACAAGACTTCAAGGCGTGTATCAATGCCACTATCTTTAAGGTTTTATTCACCCCCACCGTAGGTGTGGAAAGGAGTTACCGTCGTATAAACCTCGAGGATACAATGAAGCCCAATGACTGATTTCGTATTGCACTGAAGAAATCAATCCACTGAGCACTGAGCAGTATATAACAAAACCATCAAACTTTTACAAAGAATTTCTGCAGCAATCCTTTATAGAAGAATCTGAAAAATATCTTGAAGAAGGAGGGAGAATAAAAACGAAAATAATGTTTTTAGTGTCTTCACTTCTGAAAACCATAGAAGTATTTATAGGCTATTACATGTCTGTTCATACAGACACAACTTGACTAAATAAATCTGTCTGTTTCAAATAGACATGCAGCTTCTTGTACAGACATGACTTGTCTGAATGAATCTGTCTATTTGAAACTGATAGACATCTTCTTGTATAGATACAATTATTTGTTCAGACTGAACAAATCTAATTATTAAATAAAATTGGGCAGTTTTTATTTTTTTTCTAAAACAAAAAATTAAAAATAAATAAAAAATTATTTATTAGCTACACAAGCACGTGCAAAGTATCATTATAATATATTAATATTAAATTAATATAATATAATATTAGGTCATCCAAGCCTAACTATGGTCAATTTGCACTTAAGCCCATATGTGTCCAACTACTAAAGCCATACATTTCTCTATATTTAAAGAACATCATTACCTTTATTCTTTTTCAACGTGAGATTTTATCTCATTGTTATTTTGGAAATGTTCAACAATAAATCCAAAACTTAATAGATGTGCAATAACGCCACTTTAACAACCTTGTTGCCTGGTTCCTCTAAAAGCCGGTTCAAGAGTTTTAATCCTGAAATTATCTCTACTTTTGAAGTCAACCCTGCTTTATTGAACAAATAGGCGAGTATTCCTCAATGTCAATAACCCATCCCTGGAGCAGAAGAGGCCACTCGCACTTTCGTCTCTGTCTGGTCTTCAAAGTTGTTGGTTCCTCCCAATTTAAAGAACGGAATAGTCCTTTTGTATCTTAAAAACCCCATATTTTCTTCAGGTGATTTAAGCTTAAAGAACTAATTTTTGGTTGGATTTGCATTAATTCTCAGGAACAATATCTGCAGTTTATGATAATAACGCTGAAAAAAGAAAAAAAGCTGGAGGCACCTCTATCATGAACATGATAATACGGATTAGGAAATCTTGTCTATCAGAATCCGATGTTCGGGTTCTTCTATTCTTGTGTAAATTCATGGCATTGAGTCTCATTTATTATTTATATGAATGGTTCAAATTGTCTTTTTCTTTAGACAGCGTAAGGCATTTGGTTCAAGTAGCTGCATAACTTTTGATCGAGTTATTTGAATCCCCTTTCTCCAATCATAAAATGCCTGAAGGTAAGGTAAGAGGGGAGAAATTTAGCACGGCTTGACATAGCCGTAAAAAAACTTTATCCACTGAAAACTACAGTCACTAGCTAGAACTCTTGATTATTTGTTTAAGATTAATCTAAAGTGTACTATTGGAATATGTTACTTGGACTCAAGTGTGAGTATCGAACATGGGTATGTGTCCGGGTATATTCAATTTTTTTTTTTTTTTCAAAATTTTCATGTATTTAGAAGGTCCTTGAAGGATTATTCCCAATATCCATATCCGGATATGTATCAAACACAAATACTTCAAAAAAATAAAAAGTCGCAGCAACATAATAACTATTAGATATTAGTAAAGATCAATCAAATTCAGCAGCTGTTTTGGAGAACAAGTCAATCTGTTCTCAATTTTCCTACACACTCTCTGCTGAGCAAGGGATTAGTATGATTTTATGCAATTTAAATTGTTCAACATGTATATATTTTGCTTCCTTGATACGAAGAAAACAGTATTTCATTGATCATTTTACCCATAAAAATTTGTTTATTCCCTTTCGATTTGATAATCTCACCCCCATAACCCAGGATTTATATATATATATATATATATATGTTAAATACTTGTATAAAGAAAATCATAGGTGTTAGTCTAAGAAGGGTCAACGCAAATTAATGGATTCTGATTTGTCACACTAATCAAAGTAAATTTCATAATGATTATACAAAAACAAACATTGGTTTGCATTCTCATACTACCCTATAGTCTAGTGCCTATTTACTTCTTTCTTTTTCAAGGAGGCAAGCTATCTTAATCCCTTGTCAATCAACAATACTGAAGAAACTCTGATTAATTTGATTTGAACAACCTGCAATTTTAAGAACCCTTCACAAAACCTGCCAGAAGACTAGGACAAAGGTGGGGTCTTGGGAAAAAAGAGGGAATGAGGGAATTGCTCTTATGTGTTTGTTTTACATTTTTTTGTATGAAATATTTTTGTTTCATTAATTTGCTTGGGGAAGAAGACAATGTACCGAGGTTGAAATTAATCTATCTTTTCATCTTTAGACATTTGCTATAAATATATTCTATAGATTTTGATAACAAGTACACTTTTTAAGGTTATTAAATATAGTAATATCTTAAATCAATCAATGCATTGAAAATAATGAATAAAATTGTCAACTTTTGCATTTAATACAATGTTATTATATAAATAATATATTAACTAATTTAAAAAAAATATCTTAATGACACTCGTTAATAAAATTCATATTCTATATACATATTATTTTAAGCGCGTTTTGCGTTAAAAGTACACTATTAAAACGTACTTTAGACAAAAGAGGTTCTTAATGGTGGGACAAAATCTTTAATAAATCATTAAATCCTTGGATACGTGATATTCTAAATGCGATTTTTTAAAATTAAAAAAGAGAAAAAAATATTTCTTTTTCGTGTTATCTTTTTTATACGTTAAGAGCGAATCTGAAATTGATAAAGAGATAATTCAAACTTTTTAAATTATGTGTACACATCATTTTAAGCGCGTTTTGCGTTAAAAGTATAATATTAAAACATGGGTTCTGAATGGTGGGACCAGATCTTTAATAAATCATTGAATCCTATAGATAAACAATATTTTAAATGCGATTCTTTAAAATTAAAAAAGAGAAAAATATATTTTTTCATCATCAAGTCATCTTTTTTATCTGTTATATCACGTTAAGGGAGAATCTGAAGTTGATAAAGAGATAGTTCAAACTTCTTAATAATATTAATAATAATTTAAGAGAAATATAATGTGATTCAAATTTTCAAGTTCGAGTTTGACTACTCATAAATGATATTGTCAAAATTTAACCAAAATTCTAAGATACTCTTTTCTTATTCTAGTAAGATACTTTGTTCATACTAAAATCTTGTGATAAAAAAACATTTCTGAAACTTTAAAGAGAATTTGAATGAATTAATTAGATAAGAATTGTAGTAATCCTACTGGTCTATCAATGCAGATTTTGTTGCTTCCATGCAGATCTAACCTGTATGAAGTTCACCCATAAATTGCTGTATAACAAAACTACCCTTACATATGATTAGTTCAAACACTGCTAAGATGTTTTCCTCTTTCTCCTATAGTTGGAACTTAGAAAGGAGATAATTACCTCTTCCTATCAGCCTCTATGAATCTATCTGTACATATATTTTCATTTGCTTGCAAGCTTAAATGCTGCAAATTAATGCAACATGCCAATAAAAACATGCATACAAGAAAAATATAAACAAATTAACAGTAAGAAAGAAAAGAAAAAGAAAAAAAAAATTAATCTATCGGTTGAGTTACATAATAACATGTGCTGTTTAATTTGTAACTCAATCATTAAATTAAAATATTTTTCTTTCTTTCTTCTCTCTTGAGATGAGGAAATTAATTGGGAATCAAATGTTTTTCTTAATTATCTCCCAGTCAACAAAAGATATCGACTAATTACTAAGAAGTTGACTGCTATGTTACTCCGACTCTTCATTTTTTTAAAGTAAAAGTATTCGTGTCCGACGCATATCCAGACATAGGTATGAGGATATGATCCTCCAATAACCCTCCAAATACATGAAAATCTTAAAAAAAAAAAATTAAATATAACCGTGTCAGATAGGGATGGCAAAACCCGATCCGACCGATGGATTTCGAACCGATCCGATCCGAATGGAGAGGTTTTTTTTTTTTTTGAACAATGGAGGCGGGACGGGGCGGTGCGGTTTTTTTTGTCTGAAAGGCGGGGATGGAGCAGTTGTGGTAATTGCCTGCTCCGCACCGCCCCGCCCCGAATAGTGAAATTACAATTTTACCCTTACATATTTAGCTTTTAAATGAATAATAAAATAATATAATTAAAATTATTATTTTTATTTTTAAAAACTTAAATCTAATACTTTATTTTTTTCTCTTCCTATATTAGAAACATGTTTATATTTAATTTATTTTTAAAATGCTTTATTATTTGAAAAAAATAAAAATAATTAATAAATATCAAATGGGGCGGAGCGGGGCGGGGCGGTTATGGATGTAACCGACATCCATGGAGGTGGTAGTGGTATTGAAATTTCAACATCCATGGCGGAGCGGGCGGGGCGCGGAGCAGTACAATGGCGGGGCGGGAGCGGATACTGCAAAATCCGCCCCCGCCCCGCTCCATTGTCATCCCTAGTGTCAGACACCGAATCCAAGTAACTTAGGTTGACTGTACTGCTCTCTTAGGTATAGTCCTTAACAAAGAAACGAAAAGATAGAGTTACATTTTTCAAGTTCTGTATTTTATGCAGTAATTTGATGCTGTAGGAAGATTAATAACATCAAATTTGCTCCATCTGATATTTCTTAGTCCTCTTGTACCATTGATTTGATCCTTGGTTTAGTGCTATGGCAGCATTGTTTTCAAGTTCTTTCAACATAATGGAACATTTAGTTTTCAAAAATTATAACAGAAGGCAATTCCCCAAACCCTTCTCCCGTCCCCCCCTCCAAGATTGAGAGTGTGTTGTCAATGTTCTATGGATGTTGCATGTCATGTTTCTTCAGCAAATTCAAAAAGAAAAGAGCTACTTATTCATATTGCAGAACTGAAAATGCCCCCACTCTCTCTGCTAGTGCTAAGAATTGAACAAATGTACTACCTTAATGCAATCCCATTGGAGCCATTGGTTAAAAAATGGTGCTATAATGACTGTAAAGGAATATATATATCCTTCTGCAAGTCTAAACTGCAGCTATACTAATCGTGCTAAAGGCATCTTTCAAGTAAAATCTAGATCTGATAGGGTCATTCCATATTGAGTGGCTATGAAACTAGCTAGGGAAGAAATGGAATGTCTTAAGAAAAACATCATATATAGAACTAGTCTAGAAGAATGAGAGGACAAGTACAATGGCTCTCTGGCATCCAACTAGAATGCAAATAAAAGTGAAAACAGAAGAATAATATAAGCAACTCAATTGATTTAAGAGAAGCTGAAATTGTCATTGTTCTTAAAATGCATATGAGAAAGAAAATGAAAGAGAAATTAAACTATAGTTTTCTAAGGAAATGAGGCATCTCTAATGTGGCTATTTCACCTATTTCAAACTTGGGATTTTGTGCATCTTTGCAGTAGCCATGATTTCCATGGCCCCTCAAGGCATCAGTCTCTCCTGGTTACAAGGAAATTGCTTACAATTTGTACTAGGTTATTGCAATTCTGCCTAAACTTTGTCAATAATTTTCAACAACCTTATCAACCTTTTATTGACTTGTTTTTTCTATTTAGTTTTTACTTCAGGAATCTTACTCTTGCCTTCCTTTTTTCCTTTTCCTACTTTGATAATTGTACATTATATTCTCTAGTCTATGGACTAGTTTTCATCTCTGTAACCTTATGGTTTCATAATAAAAATTCCTTTTGGCTGAGCCAAAAAAAAAAAAAATTATATTCTCATTGTCCCACTTTTTTTTTTTTTTCAAGTTTCCTTGTCTTCCGAATTCTAGTACATGTATATTTTCCAGGATTTTTTTTTACTGAAGTTTCAATGGTCTGCTTTACAGTGATCTATAGCTTTTCTTTATCTTTTTTGATGTTATCTTTTTTCTTAGCACTTTATAATGATTAATATTGTGGTTTCATTGAAAGAAAAGAAAATGGGAGCCATGGTGTTTGCTCTAATTAATTCTAATTTGAGTATTAATAAATTTTGGAATATTCTGATATAGGTGTGTTGGACAGAAAACAACCAACTCTTAATCATTAGACTATCTCCATACTTATATTCATCATATCAATTCAAATTTTAATTTGTACTTGAGGGACTCATTCAATTTTCTTATACTTTCTAGAGGATTCACTAGTTTAATTTGACACTAATTTCATAGTCTTTGAAATTTCTTATATACTTTGATTAATTTAGAATGTTTTCCCAACCCACTCCTCATAGTCATGATGCAATATTCTGTGATACTATAAAATTTGAAGAAATTGTAACAAATTCTACTATTATGATCAATCTAGGGCTAAATCTAGGTTTCTTATATGATTCCTGTCAAAATTTTATCAGGGATAACTAGAAAGAGGAAATTGTTTGAGGTTGATCATCCTAGATTTAAGAACAGAAATGAGAGGCAAAGCTCATCTTCATCATGAATGTAGAAAGATAGAAAATGACAGATATATAATTTAATTTGTTCCTTTGGTTAGAAAAATAAGAGCAAATGCATATAGTATATATGGTTCTCAAATCCATCTGGCAATATGAGCAAAATTAAGTTTGGCCAAATGATCAAAAAAGAAATAAAATGTAAGAAAATTTTTAGATGGGTGGTTGAAGCTGCAAGGTTTTCTTTTATATACATGAGAAATTCCAAGTTTGTTTAAATTAGATTCCAACATTGAACCTTACCCTGCTAAAGAGGGGTATAAGTATAAGAATTTATATATAGATATATAGCTACATATATCAGAAGAATTGGCCATTTTTCAGTGGAAACAAAGAATTGCAGATGATAAGAGTTCTCCAGGATAATTAATCAAAAGCTCAGGGAATCTTGAAATAGAAGGGTTGCAATGCAAAGATCAAAAATGGTGGAAGGAGAACTTGACCATTGAGTGGAAGAGGGAAGATTAAATTACAGTAATTACTAGCTTATGTAATTATTTATTAACCTTGAACAGGAACCCAATGATGTACTGTAAATCAAAGAACATTATGAAGATGTGGGACAAGATATTATATAAGTGGACCTCTGGGAACTATGAAATAGGAAAAAGATCATTAAAAAATATATCTCCAATAATCTTATATTATTTGACTGCCATTAGTCCTAATATTTTTTCTTTGATACAAAAGAGACCGCAGCCTACGGATTAAAGAAGGAGTTGCAGATGTTAGAATTCGAATTTCAGACCTAGTTGATGCATGTCATTTCTTAAGGATGGCTGCATGAACCAACTGAACTAAATTTCAGATTCATTAGTGCTAATATTTGAAACATAGCTCATGCATTTAATTTTGGTTTGTCCACAAATACTTTATATACATGGATATTTGCACATACAAAAATGTATATTTTTTGTACCTTTTAGAAATGTAGAGTAGATTATTCAATATATGATATGTCCTAGAGAGCCAACCAATCAATCATTTTTCTTGTAATAATTTAAGGTACTATCCTCCTAGTTCTAAAAGTTGAAGAAGATCCCATAGTAGTAGTAACATGCTACTTTTTATCCAAAATCATAAACAAAATTTTGAAACAGTTGAAAGTGCAATATTATAATTAATAGTCATTTGCATCAATATACATATACCTGGAGAATAGTTCATGGGACAAACTTGGATTATATTTGACAAAATAGAACTAATTAACTGACTTGAAATGGAAGGAAATATAAAAGAAGAAGAAAAAAACAACTTACCCTCTTCGACTCCAGTTTTATATATATATTGCCCCATTTCCAGCTTTGATTCTCATTTAAAACAAAATAAACACAGTACTGATCTAGCTATGTAAAAAATTACCCAATATCTTGATCCAAGGAGGAAATGATCTGAGTAAAGATGGAGCTTTGACATGATGTAGTAGCAAACTGATCAAACTCTTGGAATTTTATTTTAGGACCTGAAATAATTAAGACAAATGAAATGAAGTAATTAATCATGAGATTAATAAGCTTGAACTTTGGGTTTTTAGAACAAATTTGAAAAGATATGGTGGTGAAATTTGTTAGTAATTAATTTTGGGCAATTTCTTTTGAATTATGATGCTTTTGCAGAGTTTTTTTTTTTTTTTGTCACATTGATTGACGCTAATATTAGCTGCAAAGCATTTGTGGGTTAATACAATAGGGGAAACAATTAGCACTTTTCTGATTGCATGCAGACAAAAGAAAATCTGATGATTTCAGGCAAAACAAAGGTCGCATATAGAATTATTACCAAAGAAAAGGACATTCATATAATGGCAAGTTAAATTAAAAGATAAAGAGGCATTAATTAAAAATCTATAATTATGGAGTATAGGATATCTTAGTGATAACTTATTAGCACCAAAAAAACAAAGACAATGAATAAGCATTTGGGTTTATCCCATTATCCTGAGATCTTCAATCATGAATTTCTCTTAAGATTATGAAATGGACATATATATATTATATATCTAAAGTGTTATGGCCATTCATGGAGGGCACAAGATAGTGCAAAATCCTAAAAGAGCTAGGACTCACTAGAGAAAAAAGGAAGCTTGAAAATGGGAATTTATATTAAATTTGGAAACCATTAAAAACTATAGAGATTTTTGCATGTGAGAGGGGGAGAGAGAAAGAAAAAAAAAATTAAGAAAATGAGGGGAGGGAGTAAGGAAGAAGTTTTATTATCATCATAGCATTTAATGTTTGTTATTGATATTAAGGTAAAGTTACTAAGTACTGTTATTGTTTCTTGTCTTTCTTAAAGTAAACTACTATACAAATTAGGGTTTTGAAGGCCTTTAGGGTTTCTTATGAAAGGAAAAAAAGTGTGGTCTAAATATGTCAATATTGTGTATAGGCTTTAATCATTTAAAAAATTGTTCTTCTTTCATTTCAATATTAATTTTCTTCTTAAAGTATTTTTCAGCTTAACTAAAGTAATCAGATGACAAAGCTTAATATTTAATCTATTAATTACAGTGAAGTTCAATTATTTTCTTGTATTTCATTCCTCCGTGAAGTCAAAGTTTTATGCTATCAGTACCAGATTTTAACTGCTAACTAAGCTATGGCTGAGCTAGCTGAAGGGAAAATAAATAAACTAATTAATAATTATTACCACTTTTATGAGGGAAATCCATAGAGAAATCAAGATTGCTGAGTAGGGAAGCTTGAGCTATCTTCATTAGACTTCAATGGATTTCTCTTCTTTTTTTTCTTCTTATAAGGAATTCCCCGAGCTTTAGCTTGGGAATCCCTCACTTCACGAAGGTAAATACGTATAGCACCACTTGCAAAAGGGTTGTTCTCGGGCAAG
Source organism: Fremontodendron californicum (assembly GCA_030761205.1). Taxonomy (NCBI): domain Eukaryota; kingdom Viridiplantae; phylum Streptophyta; class Magnoliopsida; order Malvales; family Malvaceae; genus Fremontodendron; species Fremontodendron californicum. The sequence continues at coordinate 3,887,583 of JAULJL010000045.1, forward strand.
CCGCCATTCTCTTCATAAGCAGCTCGAAGTCGGCCGATGAGAGCATCAAGGCTACCCCAAGCTTGTCTAAGAGAACATGTACAAGGCCCTGGTGGCTCAGGTTGCCCGAAGAACACGCAACCTTGTAAGTGCACCTTAGTCTTTCCGAACTGATCAAGATAACGAAGGAAATCAAGCACATGATTGGCGTTACACTGAGAAAGACCAACCGGTGGCCTTTGGTTCCTCAAATACTGACCAAAAGTGATCCAATCCCTTCTCTTCTGTGACTCATATCGGCTTAACGGCGGCGGATTTTGCTGATCAGCAGCGCCAGGAACAGCAACAGCTGTGGATCTTGAAGACCCTTCTGCTATTTCTTTTCCTTTGTTGATTGACATCATTGTTTCATGAAGGGTCTTTTTTTTTGTTTTTTCCCCTCCTAGACAGAGAAAAAGGCAAGAATCTTGGGAAGAAACTGTGGAAGAAAAGAGAGAAAAAGAAAAGAATTGCAGAAGAGAGGAAAATTATGAAGATCACATCAATGGAGCTAGCTAATGAAGGGACAAGCTGTGGGTCCTATGAAAGTGCTTTAGCTCTTCTTTTTCTTGCTATATGACATTATTTTCTTCCTTTAATTTACTATTAGCATTAAGTATGTTTTTTTTTCTATATATTTATAATTATGCTTCCATCATCCAAGCAATCATTATCGAGTACACTAGCGTAATTAGCACTACGGTTTAAAAATTCTGACTAGGTTTTTTCCCCTGTGGATTAAACGAGTTATAGTGAGTTGATTAATAAGAATTTTCCTATTAGGGAAGCAAAAAATTCGACAGCATTTAATAATCTATAATCTTAGAATAGGATTATACGATGAGAAGGATTTCATTAATTATATTCTATTATCTCTACCAGCAACTCTTATGTTGATGGAAAACCAGAAAATTTTTCCTTATTACTTGAAATTGAAAAAGGAAAAAAAATTTTACTTCAAACCGTTAAAGAACGATACTTAATTAATCACGTACTCAACTTTTTTTCTCATATCATATAGGGGTGATTCGGTTTGGTTTCGAAAAAAATTACGGTTAATGTACAGTATTCTGATATTGTAAAAATAGAATCGAATAGTATAAAAATCGAACCGAATTCCATCGATTTGGATAGGTTCGATTCATCAATTTTTAAAATTTTAAAAAATTATTTTTTATAATATTTTTAAGTTTTTTTCATTAATTTAAAAATAAAATATTTATTTTTATATTATAAAAAATAATTAAAAAACCAATTAAAAATAAATTTTTGTTTGAATATTACTATTTTTTACTTATGAATAGAAAATTGAACCGAACCAAATAAATCTAATTATTATCCGAATCAAATTCAATAAAAATTGAACTGAACACTACGGTTCAAATCGTTTTTTGATTTTCTCGACTTTTTTGCTCTGCTGTAGTAATACCATATCAACCAAATGTTTTCAAGAATTTTACATTCAGAATGCTTTTTATAAGAATTGAATTTTGATTAACAAAAAAAAAATAAAAAATGAAGCTTCTTTTTTTATTATCTGAACTAGCCCTTGTGGATACATATGAAGTTTTCTGATCGAAATCCAATTATAACTATTAACTGCATGCTGCAGATACTCTTGTTAGCAGTATTTGGATTTTGGAGTGGATTTTGACATTTTTGTGGTACAAGGTCATGGTCATTGCCTACTGTCATATGGAGAGAAAAATATATAATTAGACATCTGCTGCACTTTTTTTCATGTGTTTTTATAAATTATTAATTAATGTTACCTTATTATTATTATTAAACATCTATATATTCTTGTCTTTTGGATAATTTGATCTATAAATTAAGAATTAAATTAATACCCTTATATCCATGTTATTTTTGGGATTGGCAGCTTTTTGTATTTCTTTACTTAAGATTCATTTGAATTTTCGTTAGAAAACATCCATTGCATCAGATATCGTTTTGTGATTAAACTTTTTAAATTCAATCATAAAAAATAAAAATAAAAATTATCAAGATCTAAATGGACCCTTAATCTAGGTTAAGTCCATATCAATTCAATTCAGATAACTTTTAGTAAAACTTTTCAGGACAGTTTCATTATATATATATATATATATATATATATTATCCTTTACCAACTTTTTTAAAAGCACTTTCATAAGATACGATAACAAAACAATGATGAATACAGCTTTGAAAACTCAATTTCACCCTCCTAGTTTTCAACAGTTTGATTTTGACTCTTTACAGCTGATGGGGTAGGCAAAATATTTACAGTATTTTAGATGAGTATCTGGTTGACCATCAAAGATTTTCTGTATATTATAATGAACAGTGTGATAACAAGTAACAGCTTAATCAAATACAAAAATAATAAATGCCCAATAACAATTCTTAACAGCAGCCATGAAAGATTAAGCCGCCACCACTTTTCATGCTTCAATGGAGGATTTCATGTTTTGAGAATTGACCTTGTTGAACCCATTCAGTTCATTAGGTATAGGCCCAACAAACCAGCCCAACCTAGATCAAATCAGGTGAGCTCAGCAATCACTAAAAAACAGATGCCTAAGACACGTGAGCGTCTCTCCTTCCTCCAGGGGTTATATCTCCATTCACCTCGGCGTCCATCTGGGGTAGTGCGAGGCATTAAATGTCACAGCCTGCAGACGAAGGACATTAAATGCGATCGTCTCCTCGATAAGGCCCCTCGATACCACTTACATCAGACAACCAATTAGAGTCGAGCACGTGGAACCAACAGGGGGGACACCAGGTAGCCCGACCTCCTCTATATATAACCCTCCCAAGGGTTATTCCCGATTAAGCGCTCTCTCTCTCTTTCAACACTACTCTCTCTCTCTCTAATCTCCTATTTCTTCTCCAAACACTGACTTAAACATCAGAGCGTGTCTCGAAGCTCAACCTTCGGTGCCCTCTGACCTATTTTCCTTCCTTTCAAGGCCTCAGACTACAGGAGACACCAGGAACACCACCTCGACACAAAAAGACATAAACAGACCTGTATCTGTAACAATTTTTCTTGAATATGGAAGTCACTACCATCACTATAGCTAGCACCACCACCTACCACTTATACATGTTAATTTATGCTACACGTGCAAAAATATAATAAATTAATATTATTTATTTTAAATATATAATTCATTATTAGATTTTTTTGATAAATTTATATATTAATTTTTTTTTATTTTGGTATAGAATTATTTCAAATGATATTAAAAATTTTACAAATATTATTAAAATTGTATCAAAGGTTACCAAAATTATTATAAAATTATATAAAAAATTACCAAAATTATCTTAAAAGTTCTCAAAATTATATCAAAAGTTACCAAAATCATATCAATAGTTATTAATATTATATCAAAGGTTATCAAAAAATTACCAAAATCATATCAAAGGTTAAACAAAATTATATTAAAAGTTACTAAAATTATATAAAGTATTAGCAAAATTTTATCAAAGGTTACCAAAATTATATCAAATGCTACCACAATTATATTAAAAGTTGCCAAAATTATATCAAAAGTTATCAAAATTAAATAAAAATTTATCAAAATTATTTTAAAAGTTGTCAAAATTATATCAAAGGTTATCAAAACTATATCAAAAGTTGTCAAAATTATTATAAATATTCTCAAAATTATATCAAAGATTACTAAAACTATTAGAAATATTATCAAAATTATTACAAACATTATCACAACTTTTACAAAAAAATTTAAAATTATATCAAAGTTTAATTTTTTTATTATTAAAAGTTACCACAATTATTTCAAGGGTTACTTCCAAAATTATATCAAAAGTTACCAAATTATAAAAAGTTGTCGAAATTATATCAAAAGTTACCAAAATAGTATCTAAGTACCAAAACTATTACAAAAGTTGTTAAAATTATAGTAAAGGTTACCAAAACTATTACAAATGTTATCAAAATTATATAAAAAATTATCAAAATTATATCAAATATTACCAAACATATATCAAAAGTTACCAAAAGTATATAAATGTTATCAGAATTATATCAAAAATTATCAAAACTACAAATCATATTAAAGTCTATAAACATCATAGAAGGATATCAAAATCATATCAAAAGTTATCAAAATCATTTCAAATGTTACCAAAATTTTATCCAAAATTGCCAAAACAATTACAAAAGTTATCATAATTATATTAAAGTTTATCAAATATCAAAGGTTACAAAAACTATTACAAAGGTTATTAAAATTATATCAAATGTTAAAAAATCATATCAAACGTCATCAAATTATATCAAAGTTTATCAAAATGTTACTGAAATTATATAAAAAATTATCAAAATTATATTAAAGGTTACCCAAATTATATCAAATATTATCAAAACCAAAATTATACCAAATTAAAAGTTATCAAAATCGTATAAAAAGTTATCAAAATTATATTAAAGATTATCCAAATTATATCAAATATTATCAAATTGTACTAAAGGCTACCAAAATTATATCAAAAGTTATCAAAATCATATAAAAATATTATCAAAATGATCACAAAAATCATATTAAAGGCTATCAAAATTATATCAAAGGTTAAAAAAATTACATTAAAGGTTATCAAAATTATGTCAAATGCTATCAAAATCATATCAAAGGTTACTAAAATCATATAGAAGGTTACAAAAGTTACCAAAATTGTATAAAAGTTATCAAAATTATATTAAAAGTTATCAAAATGACAAAACATATTAAAGACTATCAAAATCATAAAAGGTTATCAAAATCATATAAAATGTTACCAAAATTATTTTAAAAATTACCAAAATTATATTAAAAAAATTACCAAGACAATTACAAAGGTTATCAAAATTATATCAAAGATTATCAAAACTATTAGAAATGTTATCAAAACTATTAGAAATGTTATCAAAATTATATCAAAAGTTATCGAAATTATATTAAAGGGAATCAAAATATTTCAAAAGTTATTAAAATCATATTAAAAGTTATTGAAATCATATAAAAGATTATCAAAAAGTTACCAAAAGTATATCAAGAGTTATCAAAATTATATCAAAGATTACTAAATTTTATAAAGTATTATCAAAACCAAAACTATGTTAAAGGTTAAAAAAAATCATATAAAAGGTTAACAAAATTATATCAAAAGTTGTCAAAATTATATTAAAGGTTACCAAAATTATATAAAAGGTTACTATATAGAGAATATTATATTATATAAAAGGTTATGTATTTATTAGTACTTATTATATATTTTTGTCAAAATCATTCATGTCTAATCTTATATGATAATATATATTATTTTAATTTAACATAATTTTATGATTCAAGCATCTTATCATACTACTAATTCAATCTTAATTATTATCTTTGATTATACCTTCACGTTTCGATTCTCATCGGGTAAATAATGCTTAATGCTTTAAGATTTTCCGTAGTCTAATAGCTAGATAAATAAAATTTTGATTCTTAACAAATAAATATTTTTTAATATTATTTCAAAACCTTATTATTGTTTTTCTTAACAATAAATTTGTAAGTATTGTTCTCATAATTTTTTTCATAAAAAAAAAATAGATAAAAAAAATTAGTCAATTTTTAATTTAAATATAAAATTATCAATTGAGAAAAATTTATTTTAAAAAGAATTTTAATGTTTAAAATAAAAAAATAAATAAAAAATAGTGAATATTTTATTCATTTAATAAGAAAATCAATAATTAATTTAATAAATTATTAAGGACATATATGTCGATCACTAATTATATTTTTAGAGTTGATATTTTTATATATAGTATCAATATTAATATATATATATATATATGATTCTAAATAATACTACAAAATTTATTTCAAATTTTTAGTAATGTTTTTGTTGTTTCCCCTTCTGATTAATTTCCTTTACTTTATTATTTCTAGTTGACATTTGGATTTTTTTTTATCAGAAACATGCATACAAGCAAATTGTATAGCATATTGATTTTTGTTTGAATTTGAATTAAAAAAAAAAAAAAAACTTTCTTCGTGATATATTTAAATGCTTTGAAATCAATCTTATCTTTCTACGTCAAGGTAATAGAATGCGGCGATTTTAGACTACCATTGCTGATATTTTTGTCTTCCTCTAGCAATAAACTAAGGATTGAAAAAAATGAGTATTTTTATGCACAATTTTTATCGTTATCTTTTTTTTTTTTATAAATAAAAAATCGTAATCCAAAAATAACGAATTAGATTATTATGTTGGGATTTAAATTCAAATGTGTTGAATTCACTTTTTTAAAATGTATGCATTAATTACAGTGACGGATCTTGATATTTAATTTTGAGGGTGCCAATTAATATATTACTGAATCTTAATTTTTTCATAAAATTTATATTATTATATTAATATAACTATATATATATATATGCAAACAATATACTAACAAAAATAAACACGCTTTTAAAATTATAAAATTTATCAATTCATAAAAATGTATAAAAAAACATAATACATAAAATAAATAATTTTATGCATAATATATCAAATAAATAATTTTATTTAAAATTATGGATAACCTTTTTTTAAAAATATATATATATCAATTGGTAAACAATATATTTTTCATCAAAACAAGAAAAATAAAATATTTCATTAATATAATAAAGTTCAAAGTTTGAGTTTAAAAATTAGGATATTTTTATAATATTTTATAAAGTGATTCCAATCTGACTTTTATGTTAATGAAAAGTTGTATAGTAACATGAGAAAAAAATTAAAGATAAAATTAAAAGTGAAAAATAATATGAAAAGAACAAATTGTAGTCCGCTGAAAAAAAAAAAAAATAAAAAAAAAACATATTTGATACTTAGTTTGAGACTTAGAGTTGTATTGTGGAAGTTAGAAAGTCAATTTAACTTTTGTTAAATTTACATAAATGTGATTTAACCTTTGTGACAAATCTTTTGATTTTAAAAATTTGTGAGTTATGATTAGTTAGTACAATAAATAGATAAATAGTTATTTTGTTATACATGCATGTGGAAGATGAATGCATGTGGTGGATGACTAGATTAGGATAATGCATATATGGTAAATGTATTAGATTAATTACTATGTACATAATAATTATGGTGCATTATATTCTCTTCCCCCTATTTATATTTGGAATCCTATATATGGATGGATTTGCTTCCAAGAAATGATAATAGAAAAGGCTCGGTAACATAGCTAGTTCATGAAGAACTAGACTTTGAAAGTTCATATTTTCTGTCTTGATCTCTCTTTATTTACTCATTTTATTTTATTTATAACACGTTATCAGTACGATCAAGTCTCTAACGGTAGTAAAGTCCCTCAAGTTTCCTTTCATTATATCAAGGTAAGAATTTTGCTTTCTCTAACATGTGTTATCTAAAAATCTAGTAAATGTTATTTGCAAAAGCATATATCTTTACATGTTCTATAATATGATATATGTGAGATGAGTAATTTTTTAGGTTCTTAATGTCCACCTGATTTTGGATTTTTTATTTATTATATCAAGTATCTTCACAATGACAAATCTTACGAAATTTGAATTCGTTGGTCTTGATATTTTTGGAAGAAATTATTTGTCATGATCTTGAGATTCATCTTGAAGCTACGAATCTTGGAAATACTATTGAAGAAGGAAACCTAACATCCCTGCAGGATCGCACAAAAGTAATGTTTTTCCTTCGATACCATTTACACGAAGAATTGAAAATTGAGTACCTTACTATTAAAAATCCATCAGCCATTTGGAATAACTTAAAGGAAAGATATGAACCCCAAAAACAGTGATTCTTCCCAAAGCTCAATATGAGTGGATACACTTACAGCTACAAAATTTCAAAACCGTAAGTGAATATAATTCAACCTTGTTTAAGATTAAGCTCTCAATTGAAATTATATGTAGAGAATATTACTGATGAAGATATGTTGGAAAAACCATATTAAATTTTTCATGTCTCGAATGTGCTCTTGCAGGAGCAATATCGAGTGCGTAGATTCACAAAATATTTTGAGCAAATTTCTTATTTACTTGTGGCTGAATAAAACAATGAGCTTTTGATGAAAAACCTTCAATCTTGTCCTACTAGCTTAACACTATTCCCTGAAGTGAATGTGGCATTTTCTCAAGGTCGTGGACGAGGCCGTGGTGGTAAAAAGGTTAGCAGAAGAAAAAATTATCGAACCCGTGATAATCATCATTCAAGTTCTGAAAGCAAAGGTGCTAAATAGAATCAAAAGAAGTGGGTCAAAAATGAGAAAATTTCGAAAATGTGTAATAAAGTGCAAAACAATGACAATATTTGTTATAGGTATGGAACAAAAGATCATTCTTTAAATATTATAAATTCCATTCATCTCGTATATGTCAGACTCCAAAACATCTAGTTGATCTTTACAAAACATCACTAAAAGAATAAGAAAAAAATGCTAAAGTAAATTTATTTGAACATGTTATGATAATGAATCTTCTATAATTATTTATTTTGATGTTTCTGATTTTTCAAAAACCCTAATGGAAAAATTGGTCATTTGATTGGGAATGAAAAATATATACTAATTAGATATTTATATTTATGTTATTTTAAAGTTTATCATATGTTTAGTGGATATTGGTATAATTGACACAATTCTTCGTGATAGAAAATATTTCTTGCAATTAACATTAGCTGAACTTAATGTTAATACAATATCTGGTTCTGAAAATGTAATAAATGGCTCTGGAGGAGTCCACATTATGTTTCCAAATGAAACAAAATTATATATTGATGATGCGTTATATTCTAGTAGATCCCGAAGAAATCTACTAAGTTTCAAAGATATACGTTGCAATGGGTAACATGTTGAAACAAAAAAAATGAGGGAGATGTGGAATATCTTTATATTACCTTTAAAGTTTCGAACCAAAATTCATATTAGAGAAACTTTCGAGTTTCTCATATGGCTTATATTTCACAAAAATAAGGATGGTTGAATCAAATTTTATGCACCGGAAGTGCTCAGATCTTAAGACTTTTATACTTTGGCATGATCATCTTGGCCATCCAAGTTCAACCATGATGCGACGTATCATTGAAAATACACATGGACACCCATTAAAGGATCAGAGAATCCTTTTATCTGATGATTATTTTTTTTCTTCTTGTGCTCAAGGTAAATTAATTGTTAGACCTTCTCCATCTAAATTATCTTATGGGTCTCCTACTTTTCTACAAATAATACAAAGAGATATTTGTGGTCCAATTCATCCATCTTGCGGACCATTCCGGTATATCATGGTTTTAATTGAGCTTCCACACGATGGTCACATGTTTGTTTGCTTTCAATCGTAATACTGCTTTTGCTAAATTTCTTGCTCAAACTATATAGTTAAGATCAAGTTTTCTTGACCATTGTTTTAAGACAGTTCATTTAGATAATGCAGGTGAGTTTGCTTCAAAAGCATTTTATGATTATTGTATGTCTATTGGAATTAATGTTGAACATTCCATTGCACATGTTCATGCTCAAAATGGTTTCGTAGAATCTTTCATTAAATGTTTACAATTGATTGCTAGACCTATGCTTATGAGATCAAAACTTCATGTATCTGCTTAGGGACAAGCTATAATACATGATGCATCTTTAGTTCGTATCCGAACATCTGCATATTACAATCTTAGAGTTTTTGGTTGTGCTAATATGTCCCTATTGCACTACCATTGGAATTTATGTTGGTTTTGACTCTCCATCTATCATTAGATATTTTGAACCTTTAACAGATGATCTTTTTAGAGCAAGATTTTTAGATTGTCAATTTGATAAATCAGTTTTCCCATTATTAGGGGAAGAAAAAGGTAAAGAATCTAAAGCACAAGAAATTTATTGGTATACACTAACATTGTCCAATCTTGATACACGCACAAATCAATGTGAACTTGAAGTTCAAAGAAGAATTCATTTGCAGAATGCTGCAAATTAATTGCCAGATATTTTTACAAACACCCAAAAGGTCCCTAAATCACATGTACCGGCTACGAATATTCCTGCACGTTTAATTGTCCTGTAGGACATCATGTGGGTATGACAGCCAATGAATCTAAAATACGTCAGAAGCGTGGTAGACCTTTTGGTGCAAAAGATTCTGTTCCTTGAAAGAAAAAAAGAAATGAAATCACTTGAAAATGACACTCCAGAAGATGTCAAAAATAATATAGATCAACAACCTCATATTTCTAGACAAGCAACCCCAGAAGTAGTTCCGGTACCGGTAAATTATGAGATCTCATTAAAACTTGGAAATCTGTGAGGAAGAAATGAAGTTGTTGTTGATAATGTGTTTGCATATACAATTGCTTCTAATATTGATTGGCCAGAATAGAAAGAAGCAATAAAGGTTGAGCTAGACTCATTAACCCAATATAAAGTATTTGGACTAGTAGTCCAGACACCTGAAGATGTCAAACAAGTTGAGTATAAATGGGTCTTTGTACGTAAAAGAAACGAGTTAAATGAAATTGTGAGATACAAGGCATGACTTGTAGCACAAGGTTTTTCATAAAAACCTGGTATAGATTATGAAGAGACATATTCTCCTGTTATAGATGCAATTACTTTTAGATTTTAATTAATTTGGTAGTCTCTGAAGGACTTGACATACGTCTAATGGACGTAGTGACAACTTACTTATATGGGTCATTAGATAATGACATATACATCCTTGAAGGATTTAAAATGCCTGAAGCATATAATTCAAAACTTTGACAAATGTACTCTATTAAACTACAAAGATCCTTATATGGATTGAACTAGTCTAGACGTATGTGGTACAATCGTCTAAGTGAATATTTATTGAAAAATGAATATGAAAACAATGCCATTTGTCCTTGTGTTTTCATCAAGAAAATAAATTCTGGATTTGTTATAGTCACAATGTATGTTGATGACTTAAACATAGTAGGGACTCCAGAAGAGATCTTAAAGACTGCTGACTACCTAAACAAAGAATTTGAAATGAAAGATCTTGGTCAAACAAAATTTTGTCTTGGATTTCAAGTTGAACATTTGAAAAATGGGATTTTTTTTCATCAATCATCTTATATAGAAAAGATTTTGAAACAATTTCACATGGATAAATCTTACCCATTAAGCTCTCCAATGGTTGTTCGCTACTTGTTGTAAAAAAAGATCTTTTTCGTCTACGAGAAGATGATGAAGAAATTCTTGGTCCTGAAGTACCATATCTTAGTGCAATAGGAGCTATCTGGTAAATTGCACTAGACCAGACATAGCTTTTGCAGTAAATTTACTTGCAAGATTTAGTTCTGCACCAACACGAAGACATTAGAATGGAGTGAAACATATTTTTCGTTATCTCCATGGCACGACTGACGTGGGTTTGTTTCACCCAAATGGAGTAAAATCAGAATTAATGGGATATGCTGATACTGGATATCTTTCTGATCCTCACAAAGCTCGATGACAAACAGGTTATGTGTTCACATGTGATGATACTGCTATTTCATGGCAATCTGTTAAACAAACAATCACTGCTACCTCATCAAACCATTCAGAAATATTGACTATTCATGAAGCAAGTCATGAATACGTGTGTTTAAGAACTATGATTCAACGTATTAGAAAAACATGTGGATTGTTTGTGGAAAATGACAAGCCAACAATATTGCATGAGGATAATGCAGCATGCATTACACAAATCCAAGGTTGCTACATAAAAAGTGATAGAACTAAACATATTTCACCAAAGTTCTTTTACACACATGAACTCTTAAAGAAAGGAGATGTTGATATTTGCAAAATTCGCTCAAGTGACAACCCAGCAGATCTATTCACGAAGGCATTGCCAACTTCAATTTTCAAGAAGCATGTACATAATATTGGAATGCGCCGGCTTAAGGATATTAAATAATTGGTTTCATTTTTTAGGGGAAGTAAGTTTTCTATGAATATCGTACTCTTTTTTCTTCGCTAAGTTTTTCTCCCACTGGGTTTTTCTTAGCAAGGTTTTAATGAGGCATATTCATAATGAGTAGTCATCCAAGGGGAAGTGTTATACATGCATGTGGAAGATGAATGCATGTGGTGGATGACTAGATTAGGATGATTGCATATATGGTAAATGTATTAGATTAATTACTATGTACATAATAATTATGGTGCATTTATTCTCCTCCCCCTATTTATATTTGGACTCCTATATAAGGATGGATTTGCATCCAAGAAATGATAATAGAAAAAAGCTTGGTAACATAGCTAGTTCCTGAAGAACTAGACTTTGAAATTTCATATTTTCTTTGTCTTGATCTCTTTTTATTTACTCCTTTTATTTTATTTATAACAAATTTAATTTTAACCATCTTAAATGGCAATGCATAAAATTAAATAAAAAAGTCACATAAATAAAATTAAAAGGAATTTAAAATTTAAAATTAACAAAATCATTGAAATTTATTTAATATATATATTAAAAGGAATTTAAACTTTTTGAGGGGGCCAAGGACCCCTTTGGCTCCTATTAGGAGCCGCACTGATGAATTAGATTAGACAATTCGTGTATTCGTGTCGTGTTCGTGTATTTTTTCGTGTCATAATCGTGTTTAGGATATTTTATATTTATATAAATTTTAATATGTTAATACTTCGTATGATATAAATTTTGAAACATTTGTGTATTTCTATCGTGTTTGTTTTATTTTTTTGTATCGTGTTTTAATTATTTTTTTGTATCGTGTAATTATATCGTATTCACTATTACAGCATGAATTAATTGAATTTTATCCTATTGGAGTCAGCATTCGAGCTTTTAGGATTTAATAATTATTACCAAGTTGGTACTATGAAATAGTAATAACTTTTGACAAATTTCTACAATCAGTTTCATCAGCAAAGCAGCTCAATAGTAACAGAAGTTTTATCAAGAGAGTGATATTGGCATCCAATATTAATTTCGATTAAAATTTCATGCCTACGTTATTTATAGCACAAGCGCTTTGATCTCAAAATTTTAAGATTAGACTTTTTGTTCATATAATTCAGACGCCAAATGTAAATTTTATAGGGTAAAATAAAATAAAATAATATTATATTATATTATATCATATTATATTATATTATATTATATTATATTATATTTTATTTTATTATTTTATTTTATTTAAATAAATTTTGATGTTTAATTTTATTACACCTAAACAAATCTTTAATCTTTAATTTGCACCTAAATATATCTTTAATTTTTAATTTATATCCAAATAAACTTTTAACCTAAATCAAATGAAATAAAAATTTATTTGAATACAAATTAAAAAATAAAAATTTATTTACGAACAATAAAAATTTATAAACTTTCTTAAAATAAAATAATTCATTTTTTTAATATTTTAATAATTTTCTATTAATATATATTACATATTGCGATCTATACCATTTTCATCGAAATTTGACATGAGAAAAAACTTAACTACGGTATGATTTTAGGTTAATTGTTAATTAAATTTTAAATTTAATTAGCCTTATTAGGTGGATTAAAAGCCACAACCACCAGGGTTTATCATCACTGTCTTTTCTTGCAAGACTCCGAATTGAGATGCACGTGAACTGTCTCCCTGCCTGGATGCTTGAGGATTGTGACAGATTCATGCGTGTTCAATCTTTAATTTTGGATCTTAATTAGATACTTTTTTTTCTCATTTATTTCACATTGATTTGAAATTTTGAATTCAAAAAGTTTTATCTTTTAATTAAAAAAAAAATGCAACTAGGTGATTTTGATTAGACCCCTAAGAATGGAATTAACGAACCCCTGGACCTGCTCAATGATCGGATTATTCGTCCAAACCTGAAGGTTCGTCCATATTTTGGAGGGTTTGGACAAAAATATTAGATTCGAAATATGGATTTGGATAAAAAAATGAGACCCATTTAGAAAATAAGCCGGGCCTTAACTCCAACAATCAAGGTCCGAATCCGACCTTTTTTTTATTTATATAATATATTACTTTTATATTTTATATATTATATAGTTTATATCATATAAAAAATAAAGTTATAGCGCAAACATTTAAAAACATGCTAAGTTATCCATGTTTTAGAATTTAATAAAAGAAAAAAAAGATAAATACCTAAAAATTAAATAATAAAAATTATTTGTTTAAATTTTTTTCGAAAAAAAAAATATGGGCGGACCTAAATGGGTTTGGACTACCCATTTACAAATATGGACGGGCTTGGACAGAATTTAAGGCCCATATTCCGGGTTAGGCCGAACTTGGACAAGTATATATGATGTTGATAGCATACCTATGCCCGACCGAACCCGACCCGTGAGCACCTCTACTAACCCCCTCTTAATTTCTTTTCACTTGCTAGCTTAGAATTGTAGACACCTAATTTTGTCCAGATAAATTCTTCCTTGTACTTTTTTAGAATGCAGAAAATCTCTTCTAATCTTGTAAATGGTCCTCCAAGACTTGTGATTCGGAGTTCAGTATGAAAAGTCAATCCGAAAAATGTCAACCCCAAAAAGTCAACGACTAAAAAAGTCAACCCCTAGTCAAAATCAAGATCTGAAGTTGAATTGAACAATGGCGAAAGAATTTTGACGATCCGAGACCTCCAACGAAAGATATGGAGTTCGGAAGATGGGTCGCAGAAATTCAGTGTAGAGAAAGACTTAATCTGGCAAATTTGGGGAAAAGTGCTTAAACTATCAAATTGGTCGAAATTGAAAATTCCAAATGGAATATAATTAATGACTACAGGCATTGAAAGGGCTAATTGGAAGCAGAACTAAAGGAAGAGTCAATTTGGAAGGAAAATCGAAAATTAGGATTTCAGTTAAAAAGAGTGTGTCGCAACCTAAAAAAATAACAAGTCTCATCGCAAGACTTTATTATTCGTTAAGCGTGACATAAGAAAAAAACCGAGGAAAAGTCGACTTAATTCCTCTTGAAAAAATGAAGGTTTTGAAAATGACCTTGAAAAAGACATGGAGTCGGCACCAATCTTTTTTAGCTAGGTGTGATCGGCTACCTATTAAAACCGATTTTATAAAATATTTTAAAATTAATTAAAATATTTTTTAAAACCAATTTCAAGTCTATGTTTTAAACCAGAGAAATCAAAGAAGCGGGTTCGGGACTCGGTTACGTGTGGGGAAGGATTAACACCCCCACAACGCCCGCATAAAATGGTACCTTATTAATTGTGTGTTATCTCAAGTCTCGGTAAAAAAATGATTTTTAATTTGATATTTCAAGTTAATTCCCAATTTTTAAAAAAAAAAAAATTCCATTTTTAATTGAAAAAAATTCGAAATTTATTAATACAAAATTTTTCTATATTCCCCAACAAACGTGGCAAAATATAAATATTTTTATTATTTTGGAAAACTTTCCGAATCATTCTTATTTTAAAGAAGATATTCTGTTATTAATGATAATTGATGAAATCCTCCCCAGCAAACCCGGCAGAGAACTCTTAAATTATTTTAACTCGGGAATATCTTTATTTTATTGAAAATCATTATCATTTTCAAAACATTTTAAAAAATATGAATATGAATATGTATGACATAAATAAAATGACATAGCAAAGTCTAAATAATATAATGCAACCTAAATGGTATGACATAATTTAAATATCTTAGCATATTCTAAATGAAATGAAATATCCTAAGTTATATGATATATTCTAAATGAAATGAAATGACCTAGGTAACATGATATATTCTATATGAAATATAATATCCTAAGTCATATGATATATTCTAAATGAAATAAAATATCCTAAGTGACATAATGTATCCTAAATGAAATGAAATGACCTAGGTAACATAATATATTCTACATGAAATGAAATGACCTAGGTAATATAATATATTCTATATGAAATGAAATAATTTAAATGACATGGCAAATATAAATGATATGGCATAAAATCTAAATGACATGAAATATAAAATAATGTTATCATATAATATGTATGGAAATAAAAATAAAAATAATAATGCATGAACATAGTATATGCTAAATAATATGACAAAAATAACTAAATAAAAAGCATAGGATATCATGAAATATTAAAAAACCATATAACAAATAATATAATATCAAAAATTTAAATCAAAGATAATAACACCATCATGAAAATTAAACATAGCAAAAATTACATATTATATAATATGCATGAATATGGAAAATGCAATGCATGCGAATGTATTTTTTCCTTTAATTAAAAAAATCCGTATATTTAAAAAGATATCTGGCTATCTTAGAAAAATATATCAAATTAAATATTCTAAAACCAAAATACTTTGTGATTGTTTGAAAACAATTTTGAAAAGCTTAGATTAAAAATTAAAACTTAGCTAAACCCTTTTTAAATGGCTCTAATTTCCTAAGTTTAAAATCCCGGACTTGACCACCCTTAATCCAAGATTTAAAAAATTATTTTTAGAGTTTAAAAAAAACTTAGAAACTACCCTAAGTCAGTAGCTAAACTTCCTAATCAGACCCCTCTAAATAACTTAACCAAAATAGAAAAATAATTTTCCTTCAAATTCAATTCTGTCCCCTACTGTCCAGTTTTAAAGCACGATTTTTTAACATATTTTTAAAAATTCAAAAAACTCTAAAAACAATACTGGAGACTCAAGACATGTAAAACTATACAGGAAAAAATTGGCTTAATTTTTTAATTAAAGATGACTCCCCATAAAAATCGGGAAAGTACGAGTACTGGGTGAAAAAACTATTTTGTCGAAACACATTTTTTTGCCTTTGATAAAATCATTTAAAAATCAAAGTAAAAATGTTAGAGACTCTCCTAAGGACTCACAAACAGTAACTAACACTTTTGAAAAGTTAGGTAAAAATTGACTAAGTAAAAAAAAAATCACAAAGGTAGAATAATCAATTTGACAACTCTTTAATTTTCCACAAGTATGCTCAAGTGAGCATGACTTTGAGCCATTGATTGGCCTAAGTCATAAATCAAGTGGCAAGGATATGAAATGCATGAAAGATACAGCAAATATGATGCATGAAATGCATGATTTAAAACCTAAATGACATGAAAAATGCATGGCATCAATAAAATGACCTAGACCTAAATGAACTTGCATGGCATTTAATGCAACCTAGGTCTAAAATGCATGAATATGCATGGCAAAGCAAACCAATCCTAAACCTAAAGATTGCATGGCAATAACACAAACATATGGCATGCTTAAACAATATACACAACCAAATATCATGAAAATGCAAACCTATCAACTAGCATGATGAAAATGTATATGCAAAGCATAAAATAGAGGGGTGGCCGAATGGACTCATGCTTCAAAATGAACATGGCATTTTCACAAACACATGATATATTAACATGCATAACTAAAGAATAACACTCAAATCATGCAAACATAAAGTAAAGGCATGAAAATAAATAGGCATTTTCACAAACACACGGATTACAAAATGTAAAACATAAACAAACTTAAACATTTTGAAAACAGAAAATAAAAAATGCAAGACAAGTAAAATAAACATGATAATAGACTCAAAAATGGAAATAAGCAAGCAATCAAATTAAAACAAGCTTCATTTTTATGTATTAGAAGAAGATTTAAAGTATTAAGACTTGTTAAACATCAAGAATAACATGAAATAAAAATGCAAAACAACAACTACAAAAACACTAGGCCATTCGGCCACTTAGAGGAAAATAGAAAAGAAATTGATTTTCCATAGTGTTTTTAAGAAAGCATGAAGGAAGAACTTGAAAAGAAAGCTTAAAAATACTTATTGTAAAATCAAAATCAAAAGAAACTCACCAAATATCAAATGAAAACAGCAAATCAAGAATGAAAAATCAAAGAAAGTACAAAAGTATGGTGCTTAAAGCAACCTCTAGAAGCTATATTGCAAGCTTTTTCTCTTCTAACTTTCTTTTCTTTTCTAAACTTTTATTTTTGCCTTTCAACAATGAAGAGAAAAATAAGCCAAAACCAAGAGAGAATAGAGAGTGAATAGCTGAAAATGAAAAGGGAGAGAGACCTCCCTTGTAGTGGCTGAATGCCCCCCCCAATGCTAGGATGTTGTCATTTTTCATTCAACCAATTTTCATTCTAAGGCTATTGATCCAAGATGTTTAAAATATGAAATTATCACCCTTAGATTAGGCCATAAGCTATCCACAATTACATCTGTTCAAGAATCTTAAGCCATTATGTTGACACTCTCCCTCTTCATGCATTGGTCCATGTGGCTTATTTGCAAAGGCTTGATCAAAAAATAACTACCTTCCTCTTTATTGTTGGCCTTTTGATTAAAAATCAGAAAATATCTACCCATCCTTGGGCCTTGGCCAGCTGACCCCTCTTCTTCCAGCCCAATCTTCATTTTTTTAAAAGGCAAGAAAAGCCCTTTTCGGTTTCATGGGTAAAATGACCTTTTTGCCCCCCGAACATAAATAAATAGAAAACGGACTCTAAATTCAATTTTTATTTTTTCAATACTTTAAAAGTAATAAAAAATTGAATTATGAAGGTTTTTAAAAAATTTTGAGCCCATTTGCTATTTATTTGTGTTTTACCTTCCAAAATTACCATTTTGTGCTCCCAAACTTTACCATTTTTTAAACGAGCTCCAAATCCAGAATTTTCTTCACCAATATATTCCAAATAATTTAAAAGTATGATCTGGAAGGTTTCATAATTTTTGGAACTCATTTGGTATTTTTTTTGGGATTTATCTGCTTGAATGACTACATAGGGGGCCCGGTATTTGACCATTTTGCAAACGAACTCTGAATCCGGATTTTCTTTCCCCAATCTCTTCCAAATAATTTAAAAGTATGATCTGGAAGTTTTCATAATTTTTGGAACTCATTTGGTATGTTTTCAGGATTTATCTACTTGAATTACTACATAGGGGGCCCGGGATTTGGCCATTTTGCAAACGAACTCCGAATCCGGATTTTATTTTGCCAATCTCTTCCAAATAATTTAAAATGAGATTTGCAATTTTTCAGAATTTTTGGAGTTCATTTGCTATTTTTCCAGGATTTATCTTCTTGAATTTCTGCATAGGGGACTCGGGATTTAGCCATTTTGCAAATGAACTCCGAATCAAGATTTTATTTTGCCAATCTCTTCGAAATGATTTAAGAATGAGATCTGAAATTTTTCAGAATTTTTGGAGTTCATTTGCTATTTTTCCCAAATTTTCCAATTTTGCCCTTTTGCATCTGAAACCCGGTTTTGCTCAAAACAAGTTCGATTTTCAGATTTTCTTCAAACTAAGCCTTGGGCTGTCCTTTTCTAATCACTCCTCATCCATTAGGGGCTTTAGTATTTCCAAATCGAGTCATTTATGTAATTCTTCAAAATTTCACCAAAATCTACCAAAAACCTTAATCCTCGATTTTCTTCCGGATTGACTTTTCTTTCAGTTTTTCTTCCAAGTAGCTTCTCCATTACTCGTATTCAGTGATTATATTTGATTTGAAACCTTCAATTTCGATCAATTTGATCGTTTAAGCACTTTTCCCCAAATTTCCTAAACTAGGGTTTTCTTTCTATTGAATCTCCGTAACCCAACTTTTGAACTCCATATCTTTAAATGTAGACCTCGGATTATCAAAATTGTTTTGCCATTTTTCAATTGAACTTTAAATCTTTATTTTGAAAGTAGGTTGAATTTTTTAGTAGTTGACTTTTCAAGGTTGACTTTTTCAAGTTTGACTTTTTATGCTCTCTTTCTTAGACTAAGTCTCGCAGTACCACTTGTAGGATGAAAAAATCTTTTTACATTCTGAAACATCAATTTAGGAAGAAAACATACTTGTTTTAGTGGTCTGGACAAAATTAGGTGTCTACAGCTGCCCCTCTTTGGCTATTGCTGAGAATTATGAATCAGGCAAAGATAAACAAATACTAATTTTGTCCGGTTAGTGAAATCGAATATGAAGAGAAGGGGGTTTCTTTTTTCATTTTCATTTTTTTCATTTTTCATTTTTTCATTTTTTCATTTTTTTTGTTGTTGAAAAAAAGCTGTAAATAGAAGATATTGTCCTTAAATTGAATTCCCTGACTAATCAAGGCTCGACCCGTCTTAAGGAAACGAGTTCGATTTGCAAGAGAAGAAAAGACCTCGACAATGGTCTCGAGGGCTTAACCTGTCTTGTGCTAAGTTGTGTTTAAAAATTTTGGGTATCTCCTCCAGAAGCTTCGGCTATCACCACCAAAGACTTGCTCAAGCAAATGTAAAACTCTGGATATCTCCACCAAAGGCTTTGGCTATCACCACCATAGCAAAGTCTAGATAATATAATGCAACCTAAATGGTATGATATAATTTAAATGTCATAGCATATTCTAAATGAAATGAAATATCCTAAGTCATATGATATATTCTAAATGAAATGAAATAACCTAGGTAACATGATATATTCTATATGAAATGAAATATCCTAAGTCACATCATATATTCTAAATGAAATAACCTAGGTAACATAATATATTCTATATGAAATGAAATATCCTAAGTCACATGATATATTCTAAATGAAATGAAATATCCTAAGTGACAATATATTCTAAATGAAATGAAATGACCTAGGTAACATAATATATTCTATATGAATTGAAATATCCTAAGTCACATGATATATTCTAAATGGAATAAAATGATTTAAATGACATGACAAATATAAATGATATGGCATATAATCTAAATGATATGAAATGACATGAAACATAATATAATGCTATCATATAATATGCATGAAAATAAAAATAAAAATAATATTGCATGAACATATTATATGCTAAATAATATGACAAAAATAACTAAATAAAAAGCATGGGATATCATGAAATATTCAAAATCATATAATAAACAACATAACATCAAAAATAAAAATCAAAAATAATAACAAAACCATGGAAATTATCATAGCAAAAATCACATATTATATAGTATGCATGAATATGGGAAATGCAATGCATGAGAATGCATTTTTTTCCTTTAATTAAGGAAATCCGTATATCTAAAAAGATATCCGGCTACCTTAGGAAAATATATCAAATTAAATATTCTAAAACAAAAAACTTTGTGATTGTTTGAAAACAATTTTGGAAAAACGTAGATTTTAAAAAATAAAAACGTAGCTAAACTCTTTTTAAATGGCTCTAATTTTCTTAGCTTAAAATGCCGGACTTGACCACCCTTAACCCAAGGTTTATAAAAATTATTTTTAGAGTTTAAAAAAATTTAGAACCTACCCTAAGACAGTAGCTAATCTTCCTAATCAGTCCCCTCTAAGTAGCTTAGACAAAACAGAAAAAGGAATTTTCTTTAAATTCAAATATGACTCAACTGTCCAGTTTTAGAACATAATTTTTAACCTATTTTCAAAAATTAAAAAAAATATATAAAAAAATATACTGGAGACTCAGAACATGTAAAACTACACGAGAAAAATTGGCTTAATTTTCTGGTTAAAGATGACTGCCCAAAAAAATCGGGAAACTACAAGTACTGGGTGAAAAAACTGTTTTGCCAAAACACAATTTTTTTGCCTTTGATAAAATCATTTAAAAATCAAAGTAAAAATGTTGGAAACCTTCCTAAAGGCTCACAAACAATAGCTAACACTTTTGAAAAGTTAGACAAAAGTTGGCTAAATAAAAAAAAAAAAATCACAAAGGTAGAATAATCAATTTGACAACATTTTAATTTTCCACAAGTATGCTCAGAATAAGCATGACTTTGAACCATTGATTGGTCTAAATCATAAATCATGTGGCATGACATGAAATGCATGAAAATACAGAAAATATGATGCATGAAATGCATGATTTGAAACCTAAATGACATAGAAAATCCATGGTATCAATAAGATGACCTAGACCTAACATTAACTTGCATAGCATTTAATGCAACCTAGTTCTAAAATACCTTAAATGCATGATAATGCAAATACAACCTAAAACTAAAGAATACATGGCAAATACACAAACATATAGCATGCTTAAACAAAATACATAACAACAAATCATGGAAATACAAGCCTATCAACTAGCATAATAAAAATACACACACAAAGCTTAGAAAATGGGGTTAGCCGAATGATCAAATGAACATGGTAATTTCACAAACACTTATCATACTAACATGCAAAGCTAAAAAAATACTAAATCATGCAAACATAAAGTAAAGACATGAATACCAATAGGCATTTTCACAAACGCATAGATTAACAAAATGTAAATCATAAGCAAACTTAAACACTTTGAAAACAGAAAATAAAAAATGGAAGACAAGTAAAATAAACATGATAACAAGATAATAAACTCAACAATAAAAACAAGCAATCAACCAAAACAAAACAAAACAATTTTCATATTTTTTGTATTTGAAGAAGATTTAAAGCATCAAAACTTGTTAAATACAACTAAAATCATGAAAAAAAATCAACTATGCCAAAAAAAAAAAAAAGCCATTCAGCCACCCGCAAAAACAAGAGAAAAAAAATTCAAAAGCTTTTTACAAGAAAGTATCAAGAAAGAACTTGAAGAAGAAACTTAAAACACTTATTTTAAAATAAAAATCAAAAGAAACTCACCAAAAATTCAATGAAAATAGCAAAATAAAGAATGGAAATGCAAGGAAAGTATAAGAGTATGTCGCTTTAAGCAGCAACCTGTCAAAGCTATATTGCAAGCCTTTCTTCCTCTTCCTTTCTTTGCCTTTCTAATCTTTTCTTTTTTGACTTTCAAAATGGAGAGAAAATCAACCAAGCAAGAGTGTGAATGAGTGAAAATGAAAGAGAGAGCCCCCTCCCCTCTATAGTGGCCGATTGACCTCCTTCTAGAAACTAGTTGTTTATTTTTTTATCTCATCCAATAGCTATCCCTTCAAGATGCCTTCTATGTAAAATTTTCACCATTGGATCAGATCTGATCAGCCTTTTAATTATGATGTCATAAAAATTTCTTAAATAGTATATCTCTCCAACCATTGGTCCATGTGTTGCAAATTCAAAGGCTTGATCAAAAAAATAACTACATTCCTCTTCATTGTTGGTCTTTTGATTAAAAATCAGAAAATATCTACCCACCATTGGGCCTTGGATGGCTGACCCTTCCTCTTCCAGCCCATGCTTCAATTTTTTAAAAACAAGAAAAGGCCCTTTTTCGGTTTTTTTGGTAAAATAACTTTTTTGCCCCCCGAACATAAATAAATAGCAAACGGACTCAAAATTAATTTTTTTTTAATAATTCCAAAATAATAAAAGATTGAATTCTGGAGGTTTTCAAAAATTTTCGAGCCCATTTGCTATTTATTTGGATTTTTATTTTCAAATTTGCCCTTTTGTGCTCCAAAACTTTACCATTTTTTAAACGAGCTCCAAATCCAAATTTTTCTTCACCAATCTCTTCCAAATAATTTAAAAGTATGATCTGAAATTTTTAATAATTTTTGAAACTCATTTGGTATTTTGTTTTTAGATTTATCTGCTTGAATTACTACATTGTTGGCCCGGGATTTGGCCATTTTAGAAACGAACTCCAAATCAGGAGTTTCTTTTGCCAATCTCTTCCAAATAATTTAAGAATGAGATTTGCAAATTTTTAGAATTTTTGGAGCTCATTTACTATTTTTTCGGGATTTATCCTTTTGAATTTCTACATAGGGGACTCAGGATTTGGCCAATTTGCAAACGAACTCCAAATCCGGATTTTCTTTACCAATCTCTTTGAAATTATTTAAGAATGAGATCTGCAAATTTTCATAATTTTTGGAGTTCATTTGCTATTTTTTCCAAATTTTCCAATTTTGTCTTTTTGCTTTCGAAGCTCGGTTTTGCTCAAAACAAGTCCGATTTTCAAAATTTCTTCAAACTTAGCCTTGGGCTATCCTTGTTTAATCACTCCTCATCAATTAGGGGCTTTATTCTTACCGAATCGGGCCATTTCTATAATTCTTCCAAATTTCACCGAAATTCACCAAAAATCCTTATTCACGGTTTTCTTTCGGATTGACTTTTCTTTTAATTTTTCTTCCAAGTGGCTTCTCCATTACCCGTAGTCAGTGCTTATCTTTTATTTGGAACCTTCAATTTCGACCAATTTGATCATTTAAGTACTTTTCCCCAAATTTTTTGAACTAGTGTTTTCTTTCTATTGAATCTCCGTAACCTAACGTTCGAACTCCATATCTTTCAATGTAGACCTCGGATTATCAAAATTCTTTAACCATTTACCAATTGAACTTCAAATCTTGATTTTGAAAGTGGGTTGACTTTTTTAGTAGTTGACTTTTCGAGGTTGACTTTTTCAAGTTTCACTTTTTACGCTCGACTTCTTAGACTAAGTCCCGGAGTACCACATACAGGATGAGAAAATCTTTTCACATTCTGAAACACCAATTTAGGAAGAAAACATACCTATTTTAGTGGCCCGGACAAAATTAGATGTCTACAGCTGCCTCTCTTTGGCTATTGCTCAGAATCAGGTATCAGGCAAAGATAAACAAACACTAATTTTGTCCGGTTAGTGAAATCACATGTGAAGAGAAGGGAAAATGGGGTTTTCATTTTTCATTTTTCACTTTTTCATTTTTTTCAATTTTTTTTTTGGAAAAACTGTAAATTGAAAATATTGTCCTTACATTGAATTCCCTGACTAATCAAGGATTGACCCGTCTTAAGGAAACGAGTTCGATTTTGAAACAAAATATTTGACTCAGTTAAAAAGCAAAACGAGTTTTAAAACACAAGGAAATACCTCAACGACGATCTCGGGGCTCGACTCATTTGATAAAACAGAATGAATTCGATTTAGAACAAAAGGAAATACCTCGACAATGGTCTCGAGGCTCGACTCATTTGATAAAACAAAATGAATACGATTTAAAACAAAAGAAAATACTTCGACGATGGTCTCAGGGCTCGACTCATTTGATAAAACAGAATCAATTCGATTTGAAACAAAAGGAAATACCTCGAGGATGGTCTCGGGGCTCGACTCATTTGATAAAACAGAATGAATTCGATTTAAAACAAAAGGAAATACCTCGATGATGGTCTCAGGGCTTGACTCATTTGATAAAACAGAATGAATCAATTTAGAACAAAAGGAAATACCTTGACGATGGTCTTGGGGCTCGACTCATTTGATAAAACAGAATGAATTTGATTTAAAACAAAAGGAAATACCTCTATGATGATCTCAGGGCTCGACTCATTTGATAAAACAGAATGAATTCTATTTAGACCAAAAGAAAATACCTCGACGATGGTCTCGGGGCTCGACTCATTTGATAAAACTGAATAAAATCGATTTAAAACAAAGGGAAATACCTCGACGATTATCTCGGGGCTCGACTCATTTGATAAAATAGAATGAATTCGATTTAGAACAAAAGTAAACACCTCGACTATAGTCTCGGGGCATGACTCATTTGACAAAACAGAATGAATTCGATTTAAAACAAAAGGAATTACCTCGACGATGGTCTCGGGGCTCGACTTATTTGATAAAACAGAATGAATTCGATTTAAAACAAAAGGCAATACCTCGGCGATGGTCTCGAGGCTTGACTCATTTGATAAAACAAAATGAATACGATTTAAAACAAAAGGAAATAATTCGACGATAGTCTCAGGGCTCGACTCATTTGATAAAACAGAATGAATTCGATTTAAAACAAAAGGAAATACCTCGACGATGGTCTCGGGGCTCGACTCATTTGATAAAACAGAATGAATTCGATTTAAAACAAAAGGAAAAACCTCGCCGATGGTCTCGGGGCTCGACTTATTTGATAAAATAGAATGAATTCAATTTAGAACAAAAGTAAATACATCGACGATGGTCTTGGGGCTCGACTCATTTGATAAAACAGAATGAATTCGATTTAAAACAAAAGGAAATACCTCTATGATGGTCTCAGGGCTCGACTCATTTGATAAAACAGAATGAATTCTATTTAAACCAAAAGGAAATACCTCGACAATAGTCTCGGGGCTCTACTCATTTGATAAAACAGAATTAATTTGATTTAAAACAAAGGGAAATACCTCGACGATGATCTCGGAGCTCGACTCATTTGATAAAACAGAATGAATTCGATTTAGAACAAAAGTAAATACCTCGACGATGGTCTCGTGGCATGACTCATTTGATAAAACAGAATGAATTCGATTGAAAACAAAAGGAAATACCTTGAAGATGGTCTCGGGGCTCGACTTATTTGATAAAATAGAATGAATTCGATTTAAAACAAAAGGAAATACCTCGACGACGATCTCGAGGCTCGACTCATTTGATAAAACAGAATGAATTCGATTTAAAACAAAAGAAAATACCTCGTCGGTGGTTTCGAGGCTTGACTCATTTGATAAAACAGAATGAATTCGATTTAAAACAGAAGAAAATACCTCGACGATGGTCTCGGGGATCGACTCATTTGATAAAACAGAATGAATTCAATTTAAAACAAAAGGAAATACCTCGACGATGGTCTCAGGCTTGACTCATTTGCTAAAACATAATGAATTCGAGTTAAAACAAAAGGAAATACCTAGACGATGATCTTGAGGCTCGACTCATTTGATAAAACAGAATGAATTCGATGTAAAACAAAAGGAAATACCTCGACGATGGTCTCGAGGCTCGATTCATTTGATAAAGCAGATTGAATTCGATTTAAAATAAAAGGAAATACCTCGACGATGGTCTCGGGGGTCGACTCATTTGATAAAACAGATGAATTCGATTTAAAACAAAAGGAAATACCTCGACGATGATCTCGGGGCTCGACTCATTTGATAAAACAGAATGAATTCGATTTAAAACAAAAGGTAAAATGCAGATGCTCATGATATAGAACTACATGCATCAGAATGCTTCTAATGACATGCTTCTATAGATAGTAATTCTTCTCTTTAAAACCCTACGAAGATACTGATTTATGGCAAAGCAGACTTCCACTGCTTGATAAGTTTTGAAGTTAAAATGCCATTGCAAATAAGACCTTCCACCAATTTGTTCTGTTGTCTGCATTCATTAGTCGAATGCCCAATTGCCCCCATGTGATACTCACACTTCCTGTTAGGGTCATAACTCCTTTGCTGATGGGTTTGGAGCCGCTTTCAAAGGCATAGGGGTGAGGTACTGATTTTTTTATCAGTATTGACAGCAGGTCAAGGATTGGGATCAAAATCTTCTCTTGGTTATCCCATGGTAGTTTTTGGGAAGGGAGCCTTCCATGACACTTGAGCTTCCCATCTTCAAAAGTTAACGAACCAGCTTTGATGAGATCCCTGACTTTGTACTTCAAAACGGGGCAGTTCTCCATTGAGTGGCCTTGATTGCTAGAATGATAACCACAACACTTACTAGCATCATACCAGTTTGGATAAGGGGGTTTCAGGGGCTCAAATTGCATAGGTGTCACAAGGTGATTCTTGATGAGTTGAGGTAGTAGCTCACTATATGACACAGGAATCGGGTCAACCTAATTTTTTTCTTGCTTCATATACCCGTGTAAGCCTTTCTTTCCCGTCCTGACATCGCCACTTATCTTACCCTGAACAAACAGTGGCTTCTTCCCATTATCTGACTTCTGTTTCTTCTCAAAACCTAACAGCCCATTACTGATTAGTGCTTGAACCTTCGGCTTTAGAGACAAATAATTTTATGTGGAATGACCTTGAATCCCGTAATGATAACCATAAAATGCATTTTCATCATACCAGTCTGGGTACAGAGGTTGGATAGGTTTTACTAGCACTCGAGCGAGGAGTCAATTTTCGACAAGCTTGGGTAACAATTCAGAGTAAGAGATAGATAGTGGCTCAAACTGATCTCTTTTTTGAATACTCATTGATTTTCCCTGATTGGCCTGAGGTTGGAGATTTGTCAAATAGTTACTTTGATAGGACATCGGGTATAAGTAAGGATCCCGATACACATTGTTAATGGAAGGGTAGAACTGATGGTACATGGGTTGTGGAGGATATGGGATAAAGCTTCCCATCTGTTGCCCACCATAGGTCATAGACTGGATATCTTTTCCTTTTCTTTGGGGTTCCCAATTTTCCTTGCTACTGGATGTCTCCCCTGCTTTGAGCTTCCCTTTCTTGTCTATCTCCTTCATTATATCCTTTGGAATTATCCTACCTGTGGAATCTTCTATGGCATTAGCAACGAGCTTATCATAGCATGGAGCCTGCAGTGTTTTTTAAACAGGACAACAACTTCTTTTTCAGTTAAGTGCGGCTGTTCTTGGGCCTCTGTATCTCTCCATCTGCGAGAATATTCTTCGAAGCTTTCAGTGGCTGTCTTTCTCATATTTTGCAAAAAGAGACGATCCTGCAACATGTCAATCACATACTTGTATTGGTTATAAAAAGCCTTAGCCAAATCGCTCTAGGAACGAATCTGATCCTTACTCAGCCGACAATACCATTCACTTGCAAATCCTCTGAGGCTATCAAGAAAACAATGGATCAATAACTTATCATTATCCGCATGGCTCACCATTCTCTAGCAGAACATTTTGAGGTGGGTCCTTGGATCAGTTGTCCCGTCATATATCTCGAATCTGGGAACTTCGAATTCTGAGGGAATGACTAAATCCGGGACCAAATAGAGTTTTTTCGGATCCATGCTCCCAAATTCATCTATGCTTTCTACTGCCTGAGGCCTTTCATTTAATAGCTGATACTTCACTATATCTTGTGGCTGTATGCCTTGAGAATTTTGCCCTTTAATTGCTGTTACCTCACACGAGAAAAAAAGGCAATTCCTCAAATTATTTCCCAAGACTTTTCATTTTTCTTTTGCAGTAGAACTCTCAACCTGTCCCTGTTCTTTGACCATTAGCTCTATTAACTTAATCGTTTGCTCTTGGATCCCCTTCCGAACTCTAATCACTTCTTCCTCCATCTCTTACTGAACCTGTTCTATTCTCTCTATTCTAGCCAAATTCTTAGCCTCCATGGCTCTTTCTTTCTCAGCAGAGTCCTCCTCATGCCCCTTTTCTTTGACAATGAAGGGTATTAGCTCCATCAACTTAATCGTTTGCTCTTGGATCCATTTCTGAACTCTAATCGCTTCTTCCTCCATCTCTTGATGAACCTATTCTATTCTCTCCATTCTAGCCAAGTTCTTAACCTTCATGACTCTTTCTTCCTCAGCAGAGTCCTCAACATGCCCTTTGCCTTTGACAGTAACTGACATCAATTTTATCATTTTAGCCATTTGTTCTTGGTAGTCTTTCTGATTTTGTTCAGCCTTTCTTGTGTTTCCTACAGAGCCTGTCTCATTCTTTCCATTTCGCCTAAATTTCTGCCTTCCATGAATCCTGGCAATGTTGAACAGATTCTCAGTGACTCATATACCTCTGATTTGAAAAAAGACTTCTTTGAAAGCTCTTAAAGCTAAGCCAATTTCTACTTCATCCCATTAACGTATTTGGTGATGAATGAGCCATGGATGTTATGAATGTAACATGATGTCAATATAATGCATGCAAGTCACTGTATGGATATATACAATGATTGACCATGCCTATTTCAAATGTATTTCCCAATGAATTATCATATAAACTATGAATGCAACACGATGTCAATTTTATGCATGTAAACAATGAATGATTGACACAGAGTATATACAAAGAAAATCATGTTGTCCATGTGTACTATGAATTTATCTTGATGCTGACATGGTGCATGTAAAGAGTAATCAAATTATGCATGAAAATATACATGGAAATCATCTTAGCTATGTTTGTCATGAATGCGACCTGATGCTGGCATGGTGCATGTAAAGAATAAGCAAATTAATGCATGGATATATACAGAAAAATCATGCTGACTATGAATGCATGAATACAACTTGACGCCAACATGATGCATGTGAAGAATAAACAAATTAATGCATAAATATATACAAAAAAATCATGCTGACTATGAATGCATGAATGCAACCTGATGCCAACATGATGCGTCTAAAGAATGAATAAATTGATACATGGGTATATACAGAAAAATCATGATTGACTATGAATGCATGAATGCAACCTGATGCCAACATGATACATTTAAAGAATGAATAAGTTGATGCACAGGTATATACAAATAATGACCATGCATGTCATAAACGTATTCTACAGTGAATGACCATGCATGCTATGACTGTAACATGATGTCAAAATGATACATGCAAAGAATAAATGAATTAACACAAAGGTAGATATAAAGAATGGCCATGTATATCAGAAATGTATTCTACAATGAATAACCATGCATGTTAGGACTGTAACATGATGTCAAAATGATACATGTAAAGAATAAATGAATTAACACCAAGGTATATACAAAGAAATCAATGATTACACTAAATTGGTGGGACCAAAATCTTGATTATTCAAAAACCTTATTATGCAAGATTTGCCTCCAAATTTATGATTTTTTGAAACATGTTTTCTTTATGAAAAAACCAAACATATTTTTTTTTCAAAAAAATTTCGGAGTAGTGGATCCTACTATGGTATAATATGCAAATGTTCATGTAACACTACCAGTTTATGAAATCACCAAATGAGATTATTATCACCAACCGTTTATTGCAAAAAATGAGATAAAAAATATAACCATAAATGTACATGCTGTATTCACACCTGCATGAAATATGCAAAATGCGAAAATGTTTGAAGAAGAATATTTATATTTTCAATTTCAAAAAGTTAGTGAAAACTTGCCCCAATAGTATCCACCCATTTAGGCATCACAAAGCCTTTGGAGCAAAAATTAAAAATTTACTACAGGCAATGTACGTTCATCCTTGCCCGGTCTGCAATGCTTATTCAGAATGCAAAAATAAATGGCAAAAGATCAAAAGCATTCCTCCATGTGTTCCTAGCTTCGATATCTATAAAAACTTTGGTAGGGCTTCGCCTATGTTGGCTCTATGGTTCACTATATGTGGGTGAACGAAGTTCCAAAGGCCCCGAATTGTTCCTCACTATTGCATGTGAAGGCTAGTAAGACATCCCGATAAAAGCGGGTTCAGTTCGTTAGAGTATATTTTCCTAAGCCCATACGGAGGATCATCACGAAGCCTTTAGGAACTTTATACTTCGAAAGTGTTTCACTAGTCCATACGGAGGATCATCACGGAGGCGTAGTTACTTTACTCCCACTTAAAAGGACAGAACCCGGGTAGAGAGTTCATGTTATGCAAATGCAAGTGCAATGTGCAATGTGCGTGGAGGAACAGAACAAAACTTTCAACACTTATTCTACACCCTTATTCTAAATGCCCCAGCAGTTTATTAAAAAACATTCAAGAATAGTGTAACGCAATAACCAACCAAAGAGCAGTAATAAAAAGCATGCAAAAACCTCTTGTTATTTTCAAAACTTATTATGGGCGATATACGTTCATCATTGCCCGATATGCAAAGGTAAACTTATTCGGAATGTAGAATAGAAAGTAAAAGGATTAGGAATATTCCTCCATGTGTTCCTAGCTTCGGGATATCTAAACGAAAATCTGGCATGGCTTCGCCTAGGTTCACCATATGAAGGTGAATCAATTCTAAAAGCCCTGAATTGTTCCTCACTGTCGCCGGTGAAGGCTAGTAAGGCACCCAGATAAAAGCGGGCTCAATTCGTTAGAATCTATTTCCCTAGCCCATGCAGATTGTTAATCACGAAGGCTTAGTTAATTTGCTCCCACCTAAAAGGATGGAACCCGGGTATAGGGCTCTGATATGCAATTCCATGTGTAGTGTGTGAGGAGAAATAACAAACATTTCACCACCTATTCTACACTCCTTATTCTAAATGCCCCAACAAGATTAAATAATGTAAAGCATCAATTAGGCAAAGAATAACTATATACAACAAAATAACCAGAGGACAATAATAATATGCATGCACATGAATATGGACATATTTAAGAGCATTTTATTATATTTGAAATTCTCCTTATTTTAAAAAATGTTAGAATTAAAATTAAATACCAATTAAATCAACAAAACCGAGACTTTGATACCACATGACTAACTCTAGGCTTGACTCTCTAAAGA
Source organism: Fremontodendron californicum (assembly GCA_030761205.1). Classification (NCBI taxonomy): domain Eukaryota; kingdom Viridiplantae; phylum Streptophyta; class Magnoliopsida; order Malvales; family Malvaceae; genus Fremontodendron; species Fremontodendron californicum. Next base: position 3,919,734 of record JAULJL010000045.1, read on the forward strand.
TCCCAGTAGAGTCGCCAAGCTGTCGCAATCTAGAAAATAACAAGTCTTATCACAAGATTTTATATTCGTTAAGCGTGACATTAAAAAAAAATCGAGGAAAAGTCGACTTAATTCCTCTTCAAAAATGAAGGTTTTGAAAATGACCTTGAAAAAGACATGGAGTCGCCACCAATCTTTTTTAGCTAAGTGTGATCGGCCACCAATTAAAACCGGTTTTGTAAAACATTTTAAAATTAATTAAAACATTTTAAAAATCAATTTCAATTCTGCTTTATAAACCAGAGAAAATTGATGAATCGGGTTTGGGACTCGATTGCGTGTGGGAAAAGATTAGCACCCCCACAACGCCCGTATAAAACGGTACCTTATTAATCATGTGTTATCTTATGTCTCGGTAAAAGGTCGATTTTTAATTTAGTATTTCAAGTTAATTCCCCATTTGAAGAAAAATAATTCCATTTTTAATTGAAATGATTCGTAATTTATAAATTCAAAATTTTCCTATATTCCCAAAAAACGTGGCAAAATATAGAAATTTTTATTAGTTTGGAAAACTTTCCGAATCATTCTCGTTTTAAAGAAGATATTTCGTTATTAATGATATCCTCCCCAGCAAACCCGACAGAGAACTCATGAATTATTTTAACTCGGGAATATCTTTATTTTATTGAAAATCATTACCTTTTTCAAAACATTTCAAAAAATAAGAATATGAATATTTGTGACATAAATAAAATGACATAGCAAAGTCTAGATAATATAATGCAACCTAAATGGTATGATATAATTTAAATGTCATAGCATAATCTAAATAAAATGAAATATCCTAAGTCATATGATATATTCTAAATGAAATGAAATAACCTAGGTAACATAATATATTCTATATGAAATGAAATATCCTAAGTCACATGATATATTCTAAATAAAATGAAATGACCTAGGTAACGTAATATATTCTATATGAAATGAAATATCCTAAGTCACATGATATATTCTAAATGAAATGAAATATCCTAAGTGACATAATATATTCTAAATGAAATGAAATGACCTAGGTAACATAATATATTCTATATGAAATGAAATATCCTAAGTCACATGATATATTCTAAATGGAATAAAATGATTTAAATGACATGGCAAATATAAATGATATGGCATAAATCTAAATGATATGAAATGACATGAAACATAAAATAATGCTATCATATAAATATGCATGAAAATAAAAATAAAAACAATAATGCATGAACATAGTATATGCTAAATAATATGACAAAAATAACTAAATAAAAGGCATAGGATATCATGAAATATTCAAAACCATATAATAAACAACATAACATCAAAAATACAAATAAAAAAATAATAACAACACCATGGAAATTATCATAGCAAAAATCACATATTACATAGTATGCATGAATATGGGAAATGCAAACATATTTTTTTGCCTTTGATAAAATCATTTAAAAATCAAAGTAAAAATGTTGGAAACGTTCCTAAAGACTCACAAACAGTAGCTAACACTTTTGAAAAGTTAGACAGAAATTGGCTAAGTAAAAAAAATCACAAAGGTAGAATAATCAATTTGACAACTCTTTAATTTTCCACAAGTATGCTCAAAATGAGCATGACTTTGAGCCATTGATTGGTCTAAGTCATAAATCATGTGGCATGACATAAAATGCATGAAAATACAGCAAATATGATGCATGAAATGCATGATTTAAAACCTAAATGACATAGAAAATGCATGGCATCAATAAGATGACCTAGACCTAACATGAACTTGCATAGCATTTAATACAACCTAGGTCTAAAATTCATGAAATGCATGATAATGCAAATACAACCTAAAACTAAAGAATGCATGGCAAATACACAAACATATAGCATGCTTAAACAAAATACATAACAACAAATCATGGAAATACAAACCTATCAACTAGCATAATAAAATACACACACAAAGCTTAGAAAAGGGGGGTACCCGAATGATCAAATGAACATGACATTTTTACAAACATTTATCATATTAACATGCAAAGCTAAAAAATACTAAATCATGCAAACATAAAGTAAAGGCGTGAATACCAATAGACATTTTCACAAACACATGGATTAACAAAATATAAATCATAAGCAAACTTAAACACTTTGAAAATAGAAAATCAAAAATGCAAGACAAGTAAAATAAACATGATAACAAGATAATAAACTTAGCAATGGAAACAAGCAAGCAAGCGACCAAAACAAAACAGGCTTCATATTTTTTGTATTTGAAGAAGATTTAAAGCATCAAAACTTGTTAAATACCACTAAAATCATGAAATAAAGAAACAAAACCAACAACTATGCAAAAAAAAAAAAAAATGGGCCATTCGGCTACCCACAAAAACAAGAGAAAAAAAATTCAAAAGCTTTTTACAAAAAAGTATCAAGAAGGAACTTGAGGAAGAAACTTAAAAACATATATTTTAAAATAAAAATCAAAAGAAACTCACCAAAAATTCAATAAAAATAGCAAAATCAAGAATGGAAATGCAAGGAAAGTATAAGAGTATGGTGCTTTAAGGAACCTCTCAAAGCTATATGCAAGCCTTTCTTCCTCTTCCTTTCTTTGCCTTTCTAATATTTTCTTTTTTGCCTTTCAAAATGGAGAGAAAATCAGCCAAACAAGAGTGTGAATGAGTGAAAATGAAAGAGAGAGCCCCCTCCCCTCTATAGTGGCCGGTTGGCCTCCTTCTAGAAGCTAGGTGGTTATTTTTTTTATCTCATTCAATAGCTATCCCTTCAAAATGCCTTCTATGTAAATTTTCACCATTGGATCAGATCTGATCAGCCCTTGAATTATGATGCCTTAAAGATGTCATAAATAGTATATCTCTCCAACCATTGGTCCATGTGTTGCAAACTCAAAAGCTTGATCACAAAAGTAATTACCTTTCTCTTCATTGTTGGCCTTTTGATTAAAAATCAGAAAATATCTGCCCACCATTGGGCATTGTCTGGCTGACACTTCCTCTTCCAGCCATGCTTCAGTTTTTTAAAATCAAGAAAAGGCCCTTTTCGGTTTCTTTGGTAAAATAACCTTTTTGCCCCCCGAACATAAATAAATAGCAAATGGACTCCAAATTCAAAAATTATTTTTAATACTTCCGACATAATAAAAAATTGAATTTTGGAGGTTTTCAAAATTTTTCGAGCCCATTTGCTATTTATTTGGATTTTTTTCCAAAATTGCCCTTTTGTGCTCCCAAACTCTTCCAAATAATTTAAAAGTATGATTTGGAAGTTTTCATAATTTTTGGAACCCATTTGTTATTTTTTCGGGATTTATCTACTTGAATTACTACATAGTGGGCCCGAGATTTGGCCATTTTGCAAACAAACTCCGAATCCGAATTTTCTTTTGCCAATCTCAAAAAAATTTAAGAATGAGATCCGCAAATTTTTAGAATTTTTGGAGCTCGTTTACTATTTTTTCGGGATTTATCCTTTTGAATTTCTGCATAGGGGACTCGGGATTTGGCCATTTTGCAAACGAACTCTAAATTCGGATTTTATTTCGCCAATCTCTTCGAAATGATTTTACAATGAGATATGCAAATTTTCAAAATTTTTGGAGTTCATTTGCTATTTTTTCTAAATTTTCCAATTTTGCCCTTTTACTTTCAAAGCCCAGTTTTGCTCAAAACAAGTTCAATTTTTAGATTTTCTTCAAACTGAGCCTTGGGCTATCCTTGTTTAATCACTCCTCATCAATTAAAGGCTTTAGTCTTACCGGATCGGACCATTTCTGTAATTCTTCCAAATTTCACCGAAATCCACCAAAAACCCTAATTCTCGGTTTTCTTTCGGATTGACTTTTCTTTCAGTTTTTCTTCCAAGTAGCTTCTCCATTACCCGTAGTCAGTGCTTATCTTTCATTTGGAACCTTCAATTTCGACCAATTTGATCGTTAAAGCACTTTTCCCTAAAATTTTTGAACTAAGATTTTCAATCTATTGAATCTCCGTAAACCAACTTCCGAACTCCATATCTTTCAATGTAGACCTCGGATTATCAAAATGCTTTCACCATTTCTCAATTGAACTTCAAATCTTGAATTTGAAAGTGGGTTGAGTTTTTTAGTAGTTGACTTTTTGGGGTTGACTTTTTCAAGTTTCACTTTTTATGCTCGACTTCTTAGACTAAGTCCCGGAGTACCACCTACAGGATGAGAAAAGTCTTTTTACATTCTGAAACACGAATTTAGGAAGAAAACATACCTGTTTTAGTGGTCTGGACAAAATTAGGTGTCTACAGCTGCCCCTTTTTAGCTATTGCTGAGAATCAGGAATCAGGCAAAGATAAACAAACACTAATTTTGTCCGGTTAGTGAAATCACATGTGATGAGAAGGGAAAAGGGGTTTTCATTTTTTCATTTTCTTTTTGAAAAAACTATAAATTAAAGATATTGTCCGTAAATTGAATTCCCTGACTAACCAAGGCTTGACCCGTCATAAGGAAACGAGTTCGATTTTGAAACAAAATATTTGACTCAGTTAAGAAGCAAAACGAGTTTTAAAACAAAAGGAAATACCTCGACGATGATCTCGGGGCTCGACTCATTTGATAAAACAGAATGAATTTTATTTAGAACAAAAGGAAATACCTCGACGATGGTTTCGAGGCTCGACTCATTTGATAAAACAGAATGAATTCGATTTAAAACAGAAGGAAATACCTCGACGATGGTCTCGGGGCTCGACTCATTTGATAAAACAGAATGAATTCGATTTAAAACAAAAGGCAATACCTCGACGATGGTCTCGAGGCTCGACTCATTTGATAAAACAAAATGAATACGATTTAAAACAAGAGGAAATTCTTCGACGATGGCCTCGGGGCTCGAATCATTTGATAAAACAGAATGAATTCAATTTAAAACAAAAGGAAATACCTTGACGATGATCTCGAGGCTCGACTCATTTGATAAAACAGAATGAATTCGATTTTAAACAAAAGGAAATACCTCGACGATTGTCTTGAGGCTCGACTCATTTGATAAAACATAATGAATTCGATTTAAAATAGAACGAAATACCTCGACGATGGTCTCGGGGCTCGACTCATTTGATAAAATAGAATGAATTCAATTTAAAACAAAAGGAAATACCTCGACGATGATCTCGGGGCTCGACCCATTTGATAAAATAGAACGAATTTGATTTAAAACAAAAGGAAATACCTCGATGATGAACTAGGGGCTCGACTCATTTGGAAAAAAAAAATAACTTGAAAATGAATGGAACATACCTCGACGGCGGTCTTGGGGCTCGAATTATTTGGGAAGAAAAACGAGTTCGATTTGGGGAAGCCAAAGTTTTTCTGATTCTTGCAATGTTAGCTAAATGAAATGATGAGAATGACATGCTTTGCAAGTGCTTTTATGTTTCCTAAGGATGAATACCATCAAATGATTGTGTTATGATTATTAACTCATGGTTTCTTTGAAGTTCATGGACTATTTGACTTCATGACAGAGTCTTCAACTTTTCTCTGATGCCCCATTTGTGGAACCTTCAATCTAGATCAATTGTCAAATAGTCCTTCTTGATGCAGATACTTCTGGGAATTATGCAAAACAAAATGCAAATGCTTCATGGTGTAAATGCAGATGTCTTTGATTGAAGCAAATGCTTCTAAATGCAGATGCATATGTCCTGGATTGATGCAAAAGCTTCATGGTGCAAATGTGAAGATCAATAATGATACAAATGCTTCTAAATACAGATGCAGATATCTTGGATTGATGCAAATGCTTCTAAATGCAGATGGATATGTCTTGGATTGATGCAAATGCTTCTAAATGCATTTGCATATGTTTTGGATTGATGCAAATGCATCTAAATGTAGATGCATATATTGATTAAGATGCAAATGCTTCATGGTGCAAATGCGAAGATCAATAATGATACAAATGCTTCTAAATGCAGATGCAGATATTGAATGAGATGTAGGTACCCCAAAGAATCGTGTTCATGTAAGTAGTTCAAGAATGATGTAATTGCAACTAAAATGAAGATGCAATTATCCTAGAAATGATGTAATTGCTATACAAATATTTATGAAGGATATACTTGTAAAGGTGAAATGCAGATGCTCATGATATAGTGTAAATGCTAATACCCATGAATAATGCAAATGCTTGCTGACATGGTGCAGATACAAGGCTTAATAAGGAAATAAGTGCTCACGAATGATGCAAATGCCCTTGATTGTTTTTTTCTAGACTTTGGCTTAGCCTTTCCCAATCATTTTTCCTCTTCAAATCAGAGTATATCTTCAACTACTTTTTCAATCTTTGACTATTCTCTTGCCCCAACAGTTTTCAAACTCTTATCAGCAGAAATCTGCTTGCTGAGTTCTATTTCTTCTTCTGATATTTGGAAGTCAAGGTTAACCCTAATAGTTCCACACTTTTGGGTTAGAAAAACCCTTATCCCATGACGACATCAAAAATTGGTGTTTCAAAAATATTTTTATTTTCCTTTTTTGAAAAACAATTTTGCTTATTTAATGAAAACTTTTGAGCCAAAATATTAACTCCATAGTGTGTGATGTACGAATCTTTTAAAGACTGATGATCACTGTTAGAAATTTCCCTAAGTGTCAATTTGGGTTTTTCAATTTGAATTGACAAGGCTTGGTACATCAAGATTTTGGTTTTTCCAGGAAAACTTCTTAACAAAAATGTATGTCCCTTCTAGGCTCACAAATGGAACAGATTTTATATATCATGAATTTATTGAGAACCAAACAAATTCGACATTCTTTAGTTTCCATATCAAGGTATTTTGACAAGCATCATGGTTTGTCGGGATGTTTAAACCGGAAAGTTAAATTTTGGAGGAAATTGTTTTTTGTTTTTGAAGACAATCCTCTGAATGAGAGCTATCAATTTGGGAGATTCGAGAATTCCTAGATGTTCCTCGATGACCACTTCTTCTATTTCACTCTAGACTGCCCATTTTTGGGTTTCGCCCTAGAGTCCCATTCTTTCCAATTTTTTTTGTTGTTCTACCATGCACTTGAGAATTCCAAATTCTTCATTAGTGAAATGATAATTCGATGAGATGAGATAAAATCTGAGGAAGACCTTTCTAATTAAATATTCATGCTTGATCAAAATGGACTTTTAAAGCACGTAATGTAGGCCATTGTTCGGGGCTCAGAAAGAAAGGATAAATAGGCCCAAAATCTGTGTTTGAGGGTAATCAGATCAAGGATCATTTTTTGGGGAGAATTCCCTTTTGAAGCATTTATCCCTTTTTTGGACTTTTCTTTCTTTTTTACTTCTGCTCTTTTTCTTCTTTGCTTTTGGCTTTTATTTGCCATACTTTTTCACACTTTTTCTTTTGTTTTGTTCTTGGCTTCCACTTTACCATCTTTTCTTCTTCTTTTTGACAGAGTGAGCCCATATTCATTTAGGCGTCTTCGAGCTAGGACTCATTTCTCAATGATCTTTAAAAAGATCTTTCCTTGCATTTGCCCCCCAGTGTAGAGGGTGATCCTTCATCAGGGTTCAAAGAAAAAATAAATCTTTCGGCTCAAAAGGGGTGACTCTGGATAATTTTTTCTTGCGAAAGGGATATGAAAGATGGCCATTTCTCATATCAAACACAAATATCCTCATTGAAAAGCAATCCTCAGGGGAATAGATAATCAAAATTTCATTTTGCACTTTGGAATCATCTGAATTTTCATATGCATGATATCACAATTTTTCTTTTTCATTTCCTCTTTCTTTTTTTTTTTTGCATGCCCCCAATGATTTAGGCATTTGTTCCATCATTTTTCATCATGTATCCATCATTTCCACATATGATGCCCCGATTTGATTAACCATGAAGATTTGTATCATTGCGAGGAACATCGTAAATCTAGGTTTACACTGAGAAAATATTGAGTTACAATCTTGGGTTTGTTTGAAGTGCCAAAGAAAATATTACCCAAAACGAGTTTTCTCTAAGACATGGGATAATCTGGTTTGGTCATAGTGCCCCAAAGTGTTAATCATGAAATGATGTTTGGGCAACTGATGTTTTATGGACCTTGGAAATGACATGAATGGTTTTGACACCACCTTGATACATACCAAATTTCCAAGATCTAAATTCTTGAAAGAATGTCCTATTTGTTTGAATTTAAAAGAGTTAGAAAATTTTTCAAAAAGTTCGTTCCTTTGTTCATAGCCTAGACTAGGATCTACATTTTTGCTTATTTTGCAATGACAATGGTTTATGAATTTTAATTTATTCGTATTCCTTGAAGCATTAGGTCTTTCAAGTGGTCTTGTTTTAAGGAATTTAGGTATAGGAAAACCTAAAAGAGAGAGAGAAAGTATTGGGTCATTTCTAATAATGATCATCAATATTCTCGAGAGTGCCCATTACTTCCTGTGAAAAACCCTTATATTTGTTTACCATAAATTTTGTCAAAGTTCCATTTGTTTTTGCAAATTCAAACTTATTGCTAAAATAAAATGAAACAAGACATTTAAATTCAAAGTTTATTTATTTCATGTAGATATCAACATGAGACAAGTGCTTCTATCATTAAAGTGCATAGAACTACATGCATTAGAATGCTTCTAATGACATGCTTTTATAGATAGTAATTCTTCTCTTTAAAACCCTACGAAGATACTGATTTATGGCAAAGCAGAATTTCACTGTTTGATAAGCTCTGAAGTTAAAATGCCGTTGCGAAAAAGATCTTCCACCAATTCCTTCAGTTGTCTGCATTCTTCAGTCGAATGCCCAATTGCCCCCATGTGATACTCATACTTGCTATTAGGGTCATAACTCCTTGCTGATGGGTTTGGAGCCGCTTTCAAAGGCACAGGGGTGAGGTACTGATTTTTTATCAGTATTGACAGCAGGTCAGGGATTGGGATCAGAATCTTCTCTTGGTTATCCCATGGTTGTTTTTCGAAAAGGAGCCTTCCATGATACGAGGGATTCCCATCTTTAAAACTTATCGAACTAGCCTTGATGAGATCCCTGACTTTGTACTTCAAAGTGGGACAATTCTCCGTTGAGTGGCCTTGATTGCCAGAATGATAACCACAACACTTACTAGCATCATACCAGCTTGGTAAGGGGGCTTCAGCAACTCAAATTGCATAGGTGTTACAAGGTGATTCTTGATGAGTTGAGGTAGTAGCTCACTGTATGACATAGGAATCGAGTCAACCTGATTTTTTTCTTGCTTCATATACCCATGTAAGCCTTTCTTTCCCGTCTTGACATCCCCACTTGTCTTACCCTGAACAAACAGTGGCTTTTTCCTATTATCTGACTTCTGTTTCTTCTCAAAACCATACAGCCCATTATTGATTAGTGCTTGAATCTTTCGCTTTAGAGATAAACAATTTTTTGTGGAATGACCTCGAATCCCGTAATGATAACCACAAAATGCATTTTCATCATACCATTCTAGGTACGGGGTTTGGATAGGTTTTACTAGCACTCGAGCGAGGAGTCGGTTTTTGACAAACTGGGGTAACAATTCAGAGTAAGAGATGGATAGTGGCTCAAACTGATCTCTTTTTCGAATATTTTTTGATTTTCCCTGATTGGCCTGAGGTTGGAGATTTGTCAAATAATTACTTTGATAGGACATCGGGTATAAGTAAGGATCTCGATACACATTGTTCAAGGAAGCGAATAATTGATGGTACATGGGTTGTGGAGGATATGGGAACAAAGCTTCCCATCTGTTGCCCACCATAAGTTAAAGACTGGATATCTTTTCCTTTTCTTTGGGGTTTCCAATTTTCCTTGCTATCGGATGTCTCCCATGCTTTGAGCGTCCCTTTCTTGTCTATCTCCTCCATTATATCCTTTGGAATTATCCAGCCTGTGGAATCTTTCATGGAATTAGCAACGAGCTTATCATAGCATGGAGCCAATAGTGTTTTTGTAAACAAGACAACAACTTCTTTTTCAGTTAAGGGCGGTTGTACTTGGGTCGCTGTATCTCTCCATCTGCGAGAATATTCTTCGAAGCTTTCAGTGCCTGTCTTTCTCATATTTTGCAAAAAGAGATGGTTCGGCAACATGTCAATCACATACTTGTATTGGTTATAAAAAGCCCTAGCCAAATCACTCCAGGAACGAATCTGATCCTTACTCAGCCGACAATACTATTCGCTTACAGATCCTCTAAGGCTATCAAGAAAACAATAGATCAATAACTTATCATTATCCACATGGCTCACCATCCTCTGGAAAAACATTTTAAGGTGGGTCCTTGGATCAGTTGTCCCGTCATATATCTCGATGCTGGGAACTTCGAATTCCAATGGAATGACTAAATCCGGGACCAAACAGTGTTCTTTCGGATCCACGCTCCCAAATTCATCTAGGCTTTCTATTGCCCGAGGCCCTTCGTTTAATAGCTGATACTTCACTATATCTTATGGCTGTATGCCTTGAGAATTCTGCCCTTTAATTGTTGTTACCTGACAGGAGCAAAAAAGGCAATTCCACAAATTGTTTCCCGAGACTTTTGATTTTCCTTTCGCAGTAGAACTCTCAACCAGTCCCTGTTCATTGACCATTAGCTCTATTAACTTAATCGTTTGCTCTTGGATCCCCTTCCGAACTCTAATCACTTCTTCCTCCATCTCTTGCTGAACCTGTTCTATTTTCTCCATTCTAGCCAAATTCTTAGCTTCATGGCTTTTTCTTTCTCAGCAGAGTCCTCCTCATGCCCCTTTTCTTTGAGAACGAAGGGTATTAGCTCCATCAACTTAATCGTTTGCTCTTGGATGCCTTTCTGAACTCTAATCGCTTCTTCCTCCATCTTTTGATGAACCTATTCTATTCTCTCCATTCTAGCCAAGTTCTTAACCTTCATGACTCTTTCTTCCTCAACAGAGTCCTCAACATGCCTATTGCCTTTGACAGTGATGGACATCAATTTTATCACTTTTTCCATTTGTTCTTGGTAGTCTTTTTGATTTCTGTTCAGCCTTTCTTGTGTTTCCTACAGAGCCTGTCTCATTCTTTCCATTTCGTATAAATTTCTTTTTCCATGAATCCTGGCAATGTTGAACAGATTCTCAGTGACTCATATACCTCTGATTTGAAAAAAGACTTCTTTGAAAGCTCTTAAAGCTAAGCCAATTTATACTTCATCCCATTAATGTATTTCGTGATGAATGAGCCATGGATGTTATGAATGTAACCTGATGTCAATATAATGCATGCAAGTCAATGTATGGATATAGACAATGATTGACCATGCCTATTTCAAATGTATTTCCCAATGAATGATCATATACACTATGAATGCAACATGATGTCAATTATGATGCATGTAAACAATGAATGATTGACACAGAGTATATACAAAGAAAATCATGTTGTCCATGTGTGCTATGCATGCATCTTGATGCTGACATGGTGCATGTAAAGAGTAATCAAATTAATGCATGAACATATACATGGAAATCATGTTGGCTATGTTTGTCATGAATGCAACCTGATGCTGGCATGGTGCATGTAAAGAATAAGCAAATTAATGCATGGATATATATAGAAAAATCATGCTGACTATGAATGCATGAATGCAACCTGATGCCAACATGATGCATGTAAAGAATAAATAAATTAATGCATAGATATATACAGAAAAATCATGCAGACTATGAATGCATGAATACAACCTGATGCCAACATGATGCATGTAAAGAATGAATAAATTGATACATGGGTATATACAGAAAAATCATGTTGACTATGAATGCATGAATGCAACATGATACATTTAAAGAATGAATAAATTGATGCACATGTATATACAAATAATGACCATGCACGTCATAAACGTATTCTACAGTGAATGACCATGCATGCTATGACTGTAACATGATGTCAAAATGATACATGCAAAGAATAAATGAATAAACATAAAGGTAGATACAAAGAATGACCATGTATATCACAAATGTATTCAACAATGAATAACCATGCATATTAGGGCTGTAACATGATGTCAATGATACATGTAAAGAATAAATGAATTAACACCAAGGTATATACAAAGAAATCAATGCTTACACGAAATTGGTGGGACCAAAATCTTGATTATTCAAAAATCTTATTATGTAAGATTTGCCTCCAAATTTATGATTTTTTGAAACATGTTTTCTCTATGAAAAACCAAACATATTATTTTCAAAGATTTCGGGGTAGTGGATCCTACTACGGTATAATATGCAAATGTTCATGTAACACTACCGGTTTATGAAATCACCAAATGAGATTATTATCACCAACCGTTTATTGCAAAAAATGAGATCAACAATACAACCATAATTGTACATGTTGTATTCACACCTGCACGAAATGTGCAAAATGCAAAAATGTTTGAAGAAGAATGTTTATAATTTCAATTTCAAAAAGTTAGTGAACACTTGCCCCAACAGTATCCACCCATTTAGGCATCACAAAGCCTTTGGGGCGGAAATTAAAATTTACTACAGGCGATGTACTTTCATCCTTGCTCGATCTACAATGCTTATTCAGAATGCAAAAATAAATGGCAAAAGATCAGAAGCATTCCTCCATGTGTTCCTAGCTTCAGTATATCTATAAACAATTTGGCAGGGCTTCGCCTATGTTGGCTCTATGGTTCACTATATGTGGGTGAACGAAGTTCTAAAGGCCCCGAATTGTTCCTCACTGTCGTATGTGAAGGCTAGTAAGGCATCTCGATAAAAGCGGGTTCAATTCAATAGAGTATATTTCCTAAGCCCATACGGAGGATCATCACGAAGGCTTTAGGTACTTTATACTCCAAAAGTGTTTCACTAGCCCATACGGAGGATCATCACGAAGGCGTAGTTACTTTGCTCCTACTTAAAAGGATAGGCCCAAGTAGAGAGTTCATGTTATGCAAATGCAAGTGCAATGTGCAACGTGCGTGGAGGAACAGAACAAACCTTTCAACACTTATTCTACACCCTTATTCTAAATGCCCCAGCAGTTTATTAAAAAACATTCAAGAATAGTGTAACGCATTAACCAACTAAAGAGTAGTAATAAAATGCATGCAAAAACCTTTTGTTATTTTCAAAACTTATTATGGGTGATGTACATTCATCATTGCCCGATTTGCAAAGGTAAACTTATTCGGAATGTAGAATAGAAAGTAAAAGGATTAGGAATATTCCTCCATGTGTTCCTAGCTTCGGGATATCTATCGGAAATCCGGCATGGCTTCGCCTAGGTTCATTATATGAAGGTGAATCAGTTCTAAAAGCCCTGAATTGTTCCTCACTGTCGCCGGTGAAGGCTAGTAAGGCACCCCGATAAAAACGGGTACAATTCGTTAGAGTCTATTTCCCTAGCCCATGCGGATTGTTAATCACGAAGGCTTAGGTAATTTAGTACTCCGGAAGTATTTCACTAGCTCATGCGGATTGTTAATCACGAAGTCTTAGTTAATTGGCTCCCACCTAAAAGGACGGAACCCAGGTATAGGGCTCATCATATGCAATGCATGTGTAGTGTGTTAGGAGAAATAACAAACCTTTCCCCACCTATTCTACACTCCTTATTCTAAATGCCCCAACAAGATTAAACAATGTAAAGCATCAATTAGGCAAAGAATAACTATATACAACAAAATAACCAGAGAACAATAATAATATGCATGCACATGAATATGGACATATTTAAGAGCATTTTATTATTTTTCAAATTCTCCTTATTTTAAAAAAATGTTGGAATTAAAATTAAATACCAATTAAACCAACAAAACCGAGACTTTGATACCAAATGACTAACTATAGGCCTGACTCTCTAAAGATCCCCAGTAGAGTCGCCAAGCTGCCGCAACCTAAAAAATAACAAGTCTCATCGCAAGACTTTATATTCGTTAAGCATGACATTAAAAAAAAAAATCGTGAAAAAGTCGACTTAATTCCTCTTGAAAAATTAAGGTTCTGAAAATGACCTTGAAAAAGACATGGAGTCGCCACCAATCTTTTTTAGCTAGGTGTGATCGGCCACCTATTAAAACCGGTTTTGTAAAATATTTTAAAATTAATTAAAACATTTAAAAAACCAATTTCAAGTATGCTTTATAAACCAGAGAAAATTGAAGAATCGGGTTCGAGACTCGATTACGTGTATAGAAGGATTAGCACCCCCACAATGCCTGTATAAAACGATACCTTATTTATCATGTGTTATCTTAAGTCTCGGTAAAAGTCGATTTTTAATTTAGTATTTCAAGTTAATTCCCAATTTAAAGAAAAATAATTCCATTTTTAATTGAAAATGATCCGAAATTTATAAATTCAAAATTTTCCTATATTCCCCAACAAACGTGGCAAAATATAGAAGTTTTTATTAGTTTGGAAAACCTTCCGAATCATTCTCGTTTTAAAGAAGATATTCCGTTATTAATGATAATTGATGATACCCTCCCCAGAAGAGAACTCATGAATTTTTAACTCGGGAATATCTTTATTTTATTGAAAATCATTAACTTTTTCAAAAGATTTTAAAAAAATATGAATAAGAATCTGTGCGAGATAAATAAAATGATATAGCAAACTCTAGATAATGTAATGCAACCTAAATGGTATGATATAATTTAAATGTCATAGCATATTCTAAATGAAATGAAATATCCTAAGTCATATGATATATTCTAAATGAAATGAAATAACCTAGGTAACATGATATATTCTATATGAAACGAAATATCCTAAGTCACATGATATATTCTAAATGAAATGAAATGACCTAGGTAACATAATATATTTTATATGAAATGAAATATCCTAAGTCACATGATATATTCTAAATGAAATGAAATATCCTAAGTGACATAATATATTCTAAATGAAATGAAATGACCTAGGTAACATAATATATTCTATATGAAATGAAATATCCTAAGTCACATGATATATTCTAAATGGAATAAAATGATTTAAATGACATAGCAAATATAAATGATATGGCATATAATCTAAATGATATGAAATGACATGAAACATAAATAATGCTATCATATAATACGCATGAAAATAAAAATAAAAATAATAATGCATGAACATAGTATATGCTAAATAATATGACAAAAATAACTAAATAAAAAGGATAGGATATCATGAAATATTCAAAACCATATAATAAACAACATAACATCAAAAATACAAATCAAAAATAATAACAACACCATGGAAATTATCATAGCAAAAATCACATATTATATAGTATGCATGAATAGGGGAAATGCAATGCATGAGAATGTAAAATTACACGAGAAAAAATTGGCATAATTTTCTGGTTAAAGATGACTGCCTAGAAAAATCGGGAAAGTACGAGTACTGGGTGAAAAAACTGTTTTGCCAAAACATATTTTTTTGCCTTTGATAAAATCATTTAAAAATCAAAGTAAAAATGTTGGAAACTTTCCTAAAGACTAACAAACAGTAGCTAACACTTTTGAAAAGTTAGACAAAAATTGGCTAAGTAAAAAAATTCACAATGGTAGAATAATCAATTTGACAACTCTTTAATTTTCCACAAGTATAGTCAAAATGAGCATGACTTTGAACCATTGATTGGTCTAAGTCATAAATCATGTGGCATGACATGAAATGCATGAAAATACAGCAAATATGATGCATGAAATGCATGATGTAAAACCTAAATGACATAGAAAATGCATGGCATCAATAAGATAACATGAACTTACATAGCATTTAATGCAACCTAGGTCTAAAATGGATGATAATGCAGAGACAACCTAAAACTAAAGAATGCATGGCAAATACACAAACATGTAGCATGCTTAAACAAAATAAATAACAACAAATCAAGGAAATACAAACCTACCAACTAGCATAATAAAAATTTACAAACAAAGCTTAGAAAATGCGGGTAGGTGAATGATCAAATGAACATGGCATTTTCACAAACACTTATCATACTAACATGCAAAGCTAAAAAATACTAAATCATGCAAACATAAAGTAAAGGAATGAATACCAATAGGCATTTTCACAAACACATGGATTAACAAAATGTAAATCATAAGCAAACTTAAACACTTTGAAAACAGAAAATAAAAAATGCAAGACAAGTAAAATAAACATGATAACAAGATAATAAACTCAAAATGGAAACAAGCAAGCAAGCAACCAAAACAAAACAAGCTTTATATTTTTTTTTATTTGAAGAATATTTAAAGCATCAAATCTTGTTAAATACCACTAAAATCATGAAATAAAAAACAAAACAACAACTATGCAAAAAAAAAAAAAAATGGGCCACTAAGCCACCCCCAAAAACAAGAGAAAAAAAATTCAAAAGCTTTTTACAAGAAAGTATCAAGAAGGAACTTGAAGAAGAAACTTAAAAACACATATTTTAAAATAAAAATCAAAAGAAACTCACCAAAAATTCAATGAAAACAGCAAAATCAAGAATGAAAATGCAAGGAAAGTATAAGAGTATAGTGCTTTAAGCAACCTCTCAAAGCTCTATTGCAAGCCTTTCTAATATTTTCTTTTTTGCCTGTCAAAATGGAGAGAAAATCAGCCAAACAAGAGTGTGAATGAGTGAAAATGAAAGAGAGAGCCCCCTCCCTTTTATAGTAGCCGGTTGGCCTCCTTTTGGAAGTTAAATGGATATTTTTTTTTATCTCATCCAATGGCTATCCTTCCAAGATTCTTTCTATGTAAATTTTCACCATTGGATTAGATCTGATCAGCCCTTGAATTATGATGACATAAATATGTCATAAATAGTATATCTTTCCAACCATTGGTCCATGTGTTGCAATTTCAAAGGCTTGATCACAAAAATAACTACCTTCCTCTTCATTGTTGGCCTTTTGATTAAAAATCAAAAAATATATGCTCACCATTGGGCCTTGGCCGGCTGATCCTTTCTCTTCCAGCCCATGCTTCAATTTTTTAAAAACAAGAAAATGCCCTTTTCGGTTTCTTTGGTAAAATAACTTTTTTGCCCCCCAAACATAAATAAATAGCAAACAGACTCCAAATTCCAAAATTATTTTTTAATACTTTCAAAAAAATAAAAAATTGAATTCTGGAGGTTTTCAAAATTTCCCGAGCCCATTTGCTATTTATTTGGATTTTTTTTCCAAAATTGCCATTTTGTGCTCCCAAACTTTACCATTCTTTAAACGAGCTCCGAATCTAGATGTTTCTTCACCAATCTCTTCCAAATAATCTAAAAGTATGATCTGAAAGTTTTTATAATTTTTGGAACTCATTTGGTATTTTTTTCAGGATTTATCTGCTTGAATTACTACATAGTGTGCTCGGGATTTGGCCATTTTGTAAACGCACTCCAAATCTGGATTTTCTTTTGCCAATCTCTTCCAAATAATTTAAGAACAAGATCTACAAATTTTTAGAATTTTTGGAGCTCATTTACTATTTTTTCGGGATTTATCCTTTTGAATTTCTACATAAGGGACCCGGGATTTGGCCATTTTGCAAACGAACCCCGAATCCAGATTTTATTTTGCCAATCTCTTTGAAATGATTTAAGAACGAGATCATCAAATTTTTTGAATTTTTGGAGTTCATTTGCTATTTTTTCCAATTCCAATTTTGCCCTTTCACTTCTGAAGCCCGGTTTTGCTAAAAAAAAAGTCTGATTTTCATATTTTCTTCAAACTGAGCCTAGGGCTATCCTTGTTTAATCACTCCTCATCAATTAGGGGCTTTAGTCTTACTGAATCGGGCGATTTCTCTAATTCTTCCAAATTTCACTGAAATCCACCAAAAACCCTAATTCTCGATTTTCTTTCGGATTGACTTTTCTTTCACTTTTTCTTCCAAGTGGCTTTTCCATTACCCGTAGTCAGTGCTTATCTTTCATTTGGAACCTTCAATTTCGACCAATTTGATCATTTAAGTACTTTTCCTTAAATTTTCTGAACTAGGGTTTCCTTTCTATTGAATCTCCATAACCCAACTTTCGAACCCCATATCTTTCAATGTAAACCTCGGATTATCAAAATTATTTCACCATTTCTCAATTGAACTTCAAATCTAGATTTTGAAAGTGGGTTGCTTTTTTAGTAGTTGACTTTTTGGGGTTCACTTTTTTAAGTTTGACTTTTTATGCTTGACTTCTTAGACTAAGTCCCGGAGTACCACCTACAAGATGAGAAAAGTCTTTTTACATTCCGAAACACCAATGTAGGAAGAAAAAATACCTATTTTAGTGGTCCGGACAAAATTAGGTGTCTACAGCTGCCCCTTTTTGGCTATTGCTGAGAATCAGGAATCAGGCAAAGATAAACAAACACTAATTTTGTTCGGTTAGTGAAATCACATGTGAAGAGAAGGGAAAGGGGGTTTTCATTTTTCAATTTTTTTCATTTTTTTTTTTTTTAAAAAAACTATAAATTGAAGATATTGTCCTAAAATTGAATTCCCTAACTAATCAAGGCTTGACCCGTCTTAAGGAAACGAGTTCGATTTTGAAACAAAATATTTGACTCAGTTAAGAAGCAAAACGAGTTTTAAAACAAAAGGAAATACCTCGACGATGATCTCGGGGCTCGACTCATTTGATAAAATAGAATGAATTCGATTTAGAACAAAAGGAAATACCTCGACGATGGTCTCGGGGCTCGACTCATTTGATAAAACAGAATGAAATCAATTTAAAACAAAAAGAAATACCTCGACGATGGTCTTAGGGCTCAACTCATTTGATAAAACAGAATTAATTTGATTTAAAACAAAAGGAAATACCTCGACGATGATCTCAAGGCTCGACTCATTTGATAAAACAGAACGAATTCGATTTAAAACAAAAGAAAATACCTCGACGATGGTCTTGAGGCTCGACATATTTGATAAAATAGAATGAATTCGATTTAAAATAGAAGGAAATACCTCGACGATGGTCTCGGGGCTCGACTTCTTTGATAAAATAGAATGAATTCGATTTAAAACAAAAGAAAATACCTCGACGATGATCTCGAGGCTCAACTAATTTGATAAAATAGAATAAATTCGATTAAAAACAAAAGGCAATACCTCGACGATAGTCTCGAGGCTCGACTCATTTTATAAAACAGAATGAATTCGATTTAAAATAGAAGGAAATACCTCGACGATGGTCTCGGGGCTCGACTCTTTTGGTAAAACAGAATGAATTCAATTTAAAACAAAAGGAAATACCTCGACGATGATCTCGGGCTCGACTCATTTGGAAAAAAAATAAATTTAACTTGAAAATGAAAGGAACATACCTCGACGGCGGTCTCGGGGCTCGACTCATTTGAGAAGCAAAACGAGTTCGATTTGGGAAAGCCAAAGTTTTCCTTATTCTTGCAATGTTAGCTAAATGCAATAATGAGAATGATATGCTTTGCAAGTGCTTGTATGTTTTCTAAGGATGAATACCATCAAATGATTGTGTTATGATTATTAACCCATGGTTTCTTTGAAGTTCATGGACTATTTGACTTCATGAAGGAGTCTTCAACTTTTCTCTGATGCCCCATTTGTGGAACCTTCAATCTAGATCAATTGTCAAATAGTCCTTCTTGATGTAAATACCTCTTGGAATGATGCAAAATAAAATGCAAATACTTCATGGTGTAAATGTAGATGTCTTGGATTGATGCAAATGCTTCTAAACGCAGATGGATATATCCTGGATTGATGCAAAAGCTTCATGGTGCAAATGCGAAGATCAATAATGATACAAATGCTTCTAAATGCAAATGCAGATATCTTGGATTGACGCAAATGCTTCTAAATGCAGATGCATATGTCTTGGATTGATGCAAATGCTTCTAAATACATATGCATATATCTTGGATTGATGCAAGTGCTTATAAATGCAGATGCATATGTCTTGGATTGATGCAAATGCTTCTAAATGCAGATGCAGATATTGAATAAGATACAAATGCTTCATGGTGCAAATGCGAAGATCAATAATGATACAAATGCTTCTAAATGCATATGCATATATTGAATGAGATGCAGGTACCCCTACGAATCGTGTTCATGTAAGTAGTTCAAGAATGATGTAATTGCAGCTACAATGAAGATGCAATGATCCTAGAAATAATGTAATTGCTATACAAATATTTATGAAGGATATACTTGTAAAGGTAAAATGCAGATGCTCATGATATAGTGCAAATGCTAATACCCATGAATAATGCAAATGCTTGCTAACATGGTGCAGATACAAAGCTTAATAAGGAAATGAGTGCTCATGAATAATGCAAATGCCCTTGATTGTTTTTTTCTAGATTTTGGCTTAGCCTTTCCCAATCATTTTTCTTCTTAAAATCAGAGTATATCTTCAACTCCTTTTTCAATCTTTGAATATTCTCTTGCCCCAACAGTTTTCAAACTCTTATCAGCAGAAATCTGCTTGCTGAGTTCTATTTCTTCTTCTGATATTTGGAAGTCAAGGTTAACCCTAGTAGTTCCACACTTTTGGGTTAGAAAAACCCTTATCTCATGACAACATCAAAAATGGGTGTTTAAAAAAATATATATATTATTTTCCTTTTTTGAAAGACAATTTTGCTTATTTAATGAAAACTTTTGAGCCAAAATATTAACTCCACAGTGTGTGATGTACGAATCTTTTGAAGACTGATGATCACTATTAGAAATTTCCCTAAGTGTCAATTTGGGTTTCTCAGTTTGAATTGACAAGGCTTGGTACATCAAGATTTTGGTTTTTCCAGGAAAACTTCTCAACAAAAATGTATGTCCCTTCTAGGCTCAAAAATTGAACAGATTTTATATACCATGAATTCATTGAGAACCAAACAAATTCGACATTCTTTAGTTTCCATATCAAGGTATTTTAACAAGCATCAAGATTGGTCGGGATGTTTAAACCGAAAAGTCTAATTTTGGAGGAAATTTTTTTTTTTCAGTTTTTGAAGGCAATCCTCCGAATGAGAGCTGTCAATTTGGGAGATTCGGGAATTCCTAGATGTTCCTCGATGACCACTTCTTTCATTCACTCTAGACCGCCCAATTATGAGTTTTTGCCCTAGAGTCCCATTCTTTCCATTTTATCTTTTTTTTTTGTTGTTCTACCATGTACTTGAGAATTCCAAATTCTTCCTTAGTGAAATGATAATTCGATGAGATGGGATAAAATCTGAGGAAGACCTTTCAAATTAAATATTCATGCTTGATCAAAATGGATTTTTAAAGGATGTAATGTAGGCCATGGTTTGGGGTTCAGAAAGAAAGGATAAATAGGCCCAAAATCTTTGTCTGAGGGTAATCAGATCGAGGATCATTTTTTGAGGAGAATTCCCTTTTGAAGCATTTATCCCTTTTTGGACTTTTCTTTCCTTTTTACTTCTGCTCTTTTTCTTCTTTGCTTTTGGCTTTCATTTGCCATACTTTTTCACATTTTTTCACACTTTTTTTTTTTTAGTTCTTGGCTTCCACTTCACGATCTTTTCCTCTTCTTTTTGACAGAGTGAGCCCATATTCATTTAGGCGCTCAATTTGCTTTGCATCTGTCTTCTAGCTAGGACTCATTTCTCAATGATCTTTAACAAGATCTTTCCTCGCATTTGCCCCCAGTGTAGAGGGTGATCCTTGATCAGGGTTCAAAAAAAAAGGAAACCTTTCGGCTCAAAAGGGATGATTATGGATAATTTCTTCTTGGGAAAGGGATATGAAAGATGGCCATTTCTCATATCAAGCACAAATATCCTCATTGAAAAGCAATCCTCAGGGGAATAGATAATCAAAATTTCATTTTGTACTTTGGAATCATCCGAATTTTCATATCCATGATATCACAAATTTTCTTTTTCTATATTATTTCCTCTTTCTTTTTTCTTTTTTTTTTTTACATGCCCCCAATGATTTAGGCATTTGTTGCATCCTTTTTCATCATGTATCCATCATTTCCACATATGATGCCCCGATTTGATTAACCATGAGGATTTGTATCATTGCAAGGAACATCGCAAATCTAGCTTTATACTGAAAATACTGAGTTTCAATCTTAGGTTTGTTTGAAGTGTCAAGGAAAATATTACCCAAAAACGGGTTTCCTCTAAGACATGGGATAATCTGGTTTGGTCATAGTGCCCGAAAGTGTTAATCATGAAATGATGTTTGGGCAACTGATGCTTTATGGTCCTTGCAAATGACATGAATGGTTTTGACACCACCTTGATACATAATCTAAATTCTTGAATGAATGTCTCATTTGTTTGAGTTTCAAGGAGTTAGAAATTTTTTCAAAAAGTTTGCTTCATTGTTCATAGCCTAGACTAGGATTTACATTTTTGCTTATTTTGCAATGACAATGGTTTATGGTTTTTAATTTATTCGTATTCCTTGAAGCATTAAGTCTTTCAAATGGTCTTGGTTTAAGGAATTTAGGTATAGGGAAACCTAAAAGAGAGAGAGAGAAAGTATTGGGTCATTTCTAATAAAGGTCATCAATATTCTCGAGAGTGTCCATTACTTCCAGTGAAAAACCCTTATTATTGTTTACCACAAATTTTGTCAAAGTTCCATTTGTTTTTGCAAATTCAAAGTTATTGCTAAAATAAATTGAACACAAAACATTTAAATTCAAAGTTTATTTATTTCATGTAGATATCAACATGAGACAAGTGCTTCTATCATTAAAGTGCATAGAACTACATGCATCAGAATGCTTCTAATGACATGCTTCTATAGATAGTAATTCTTCTCTTCAAAACCCAACGAAGATACTGATTTATGGCAAAACAGACTTCCACTGTTTGATAAGCTCCAAAGTTAAAATGCCATTGCGAAAAAGACCTTCCACCAATTCCTTCAGTTGTCTGCATTCTTCAGTCGAATGCCCAATTGCCCCCATGTGATACTCATACTTGCTATTAGGGTCATAACTCCTTGCTGATGGGTTTGGAGTCGCTTTCAAAGGCACAGGGGTGAGGTACTGATTTTTTATCAGTATTGACAGCAGGTCAGGGATTGGGATCAGAATCTTCTCTTGGTTATCCCATGGTTTTTTTTTCGGAAAAGAGCCTTCCATGATACCGGGAATTCCCATCTTCAAAACTTATCGAACCAGCCTTGATGAGATCCCTGACTTTGTACTTGAGAGCGGGGCAGTTCTCCGTTCAGTGGCCTTGATAGCCAGAATGATAACCACAACACTTACTAGCATCATACCAGCTTGGATAAGGGGGCTTCAGCAGCTCAAATTGCATAGGTGTTACAAGGTGATTCTTGATGAGTTGAGGTAGTAGCTCACTGTATGACATAGGAATTGGGTCAACCTGATTTTTTTCTTGCTTTATATACCCGTGTAAGCCTTTCTTTCCCGTTCTGACATCCCCACTTGCCTTACCCTAAACAAACTGTGGCTTCTTCCCATTATTTAACTTCTATTTCTTCTCAAAACCTAACAGCCCACTACTGATTAGTGCTTGAACCTTCCGCTTTAGAGACAAATAATTTTCTATGGAATGACCTCGAATCCCGTAATGTTGACCACAAAATGCATTTTCATATACCAATCTGGGTACGGGGGTTGGATTGGTTTTACTGGCACTCGAGCGAGGAGTCGGTTTTTGACAAGCTAGGGTAACAATTACTTTGATTGGCCTGAGGTTGGAGATTTGTCAAATAATTACTTTGATTAGCCTGAGGTTGGAGATTTGTCAAATAATTACTTTGATAGGACATCGGGTATAAGTAAGGATCCCGATACACATTGTTCATGGAAGGGTAGAACGGATGGTACATGGGTTGTGGAGGATATGGGAACAAAGCTTCCCATCTGTTGTCCACCATAAGTCATAGACTGGATATCTTTTCCTTTTCTTTGGGGTTTCCAATTTTCCTTGCTACCGGATGTCTCCCCTACTTTGATCTTCCCTTTCTTGTCTGTCTCCTTGATTATATCCTTTAGAATTATCCTGCCTGTGGAATTTTTCATGGCATTAGCAATGGGCTTATCATAGCATGGAGCCTGCAGTGTTTTTGTAAACAGGACAACAACTTCTTTTTCAGTTAAAGGCAGTTCTACATGGGCCGCTGTATCTCTCTATCTGTGAGAATATTCTTCGAAGCTTTTAGTGACTGTCTTTCTCATATTTTGTAAAAAGAGACGATCTGACAACATGTCAATCACATACTTGTATTGGTTATAAAAAGCCTTAGCCAAATCACCTAGGAACGAATCTGATCCTTACTCAGCCGATAATACCATTCGCTTGAAGATTCTCTGAGGCTATCAAGAAAACAATGGATCAATAACTTATCATTATCCGCATGGTTAACCATCCTTTGGCAAAACATTTTGAGGTGGGTCCTTGGATCAGTTGTCCCGTCATATATCTCGAAGCTGGGAACTTCGAATTCCGGTGGAATGACTAAATCTAGGACCAAACAGAGTTCTTTCGGATCCACGCACCCAAATTCATCTATGCTTTCTACTACTCGGGACCTTTCATTTAATAGCTGATACTTCACTATATCTTGTGGCTGTATGCCTTGAGAATTTTGCCCTTTAATTGTTGTTACCTCACACGAGCAAAAAAGGCAATTCCTCAAATTGTTTCCCAAGACTTTTGGTTTTCCTTTTGCAGTAGAACTCTCAACCTGTCCCTGTTCTTTGACCATTAGCTCTATTAACTTAATCGTTTGCTCTTGGATCCTCTTCCGAATTCTAATCACTTCTTCCTCCATCTCTTGTTGAACCTATTCTATTCTCTCCATTCTAGCCAAATTCTTAGCCTCCATGGCTCTTTCTTTCTCAGCAGAGTCCTCCTCATGGCCTTTTTCTTTGACAATGAAATGTATTAGCTCCATCAACATAATCGTTTGCTCTTGGATCCCTTTCTGAACTCTAATCGCTTCTTTCTCCATCTCTTGATGAACCTATTCTATTCTCTCCATTCTAGCCAAGTTCTTAACCTTTATGACTCTTTCTTCCTTATCAGAGTCCTCAACATGCCCCTTGCCTTTGACAGTGAAGGACATCAATTTTATCAATTTAGCCATTTGTTCTTGGTAGTCTTTCTGATTTCTGTTTAGCCTTTCTTGTGTTTCCTGTAGAGTCTATCTCATTCTTTCCATTTCGTCTAAATTTTCGCCTTCCATGAATCCTGGCAATGTTGGACAGATTCTCAGTGACTCATATACCTCTGATTTGAAAAAAGACTTCTTTGAAAGCTCTTACAGCTTAGCCAATTTCTACTTCATCCCATTAACGTATTTCGTGATGAATGAGCCATGGATGTTATGAATGTAACATGATGTCAATATAATGCATGCAAGTCAATGTATGGATATATATAATGATTGACCATGCATATTTCAAATGTATTTCCTAATGAATGATCATATACACTGAATGCAACACGATGTCAATTATGATGCATATAAACAACGAATGATTGACACAGAGTATATACAAATAAAATCCTGACATGGTGCATGTAAAGAGTAATCAAATTAATGCGTGAACATATACAAGGAAATCATGCTGACTATGAATGCATGAATGCAACCTGATGCCAACATGATGCATGTAAAGAATAAAAAAATTAATGCATAGATATATATAGAAAAATCATGCTGGCTATGAATGCATGAATGCAACCTGATGCCAACATGATGCATGTAAAGAATGAATACATTGATACATGGGTATATACAGAAAAATCATGCTGACTACGAATGCATGAATGCAACATGATGCCAACATGATGCATGTAAAGAATGAATACATTGATACATGGGTATATACAGAAAAATTATGCTGACTATGAATGCATGAATGCAACCTGATGCCAACATGATACATTTAAAGAATGAATAAATTGATGCACAAGTATATACAAATAATGACCATGCATGTCATAAACGTATTCTACAGTGAATGACCATGCATGCTATGACTGTAACATGATGTCAAAATGATACATGCAAAGAATAAATGAATTAACACAAAGGTTGATACAAAGAATGACCATGTATATCACAAATGTATTCTACAATGAGTAACCACGCATGTTAGGACTGTAACATGATGTCAAAATGATACATGTAAAAAATAAATGAATTAACTCCAAGGTATATACAAAGAAATCAATGATTACACGAAATTGGGGGGACCTAAGTCTTGATTATTCAAAAATCTCATTATGCAAGATTTGCCTCAAAATTTATGATTTTTTGAAACATGTTTTCTCTATAAAAAAACCTAACATATTATATTCAAAATAATTTTGGGGTAGTGGATCCTATTATGGTATAATATGCAAATGTTCATGTAACACTAACGGTTCATGAAATCACCAAATGAGATTATTATCACCAACCGTTTATTGCAAAAATTGAGATCAACAATACAACCATATATGTATATGTTGTATTCACACCTGCATGAAATGTGCAAAATGCAAAAATGTTTGAAGAAGAATGTTTATATTTTCAATTTCAAAAAGTTAGTGAACACTTGCCCCAATAGTATTCACCCATTTAGGCATCACAAAGCCTTTGGGGTGGAAATTAAAATTTACTACGGACGATGTACGTTCATCTTTGTCCGGTCTACAATGCTTATTCAGAATGCAAAAATAAATGGCAAAAGATCAGAAGCATTCCTCCATGTGTTCCTAGCTTCGGTATATCTATAAAAAATTTGGCAAGGCTTCGCCTATGTTGGCTCTATGGTTCACTATATGTGGGTGAATAAAGTTCTAAAGGACTTGAATTGTTCCTCACTGTCGCATGTGAAGGCTAGTAAGGCATCGCGATAAAAGTGGGTTCAATTCGTTAGAGTATATTTTTCTAAGCCCATATGGAGGATCATCATGAAGGTTTTAGGTACTTTATACTCCGGAAGTGTTTCACTAGCCCATACGGAGGATCATCATGAAGGCGTAGTTACTTTACTCCTACTTAAAAGCACGAAACCCGGGTAGAGAGTTCATTTTATGAAAATGCAAGTGCAATGTGCATGGAGGAACAGAACAAACCTTTCAACACTTATTCTACACCCTTATTCTAAATGCCCCAACAGTTTATTAAAAAACATTGAAGAATAGTGTAACGCATTAACCAACCAAAGAGCAGTAATAAAATGCATGCAAAAACCTTTTGTTATTTTCAAAACTTATTATGGGCGATGTATGTTCATCATTTCCCGATTTGAAAATGTAAACTTATTCGGAATGTAGAATAGAAAGTAAAAAGATTAGGAATATTGCTCCATGTGTTCCTAGCTTCGGGATATCTAATCGAAAATCCGACATGGCTTCGCCTAGGTTCACTATATGAAGGCGAATTAGTTCTAAAAGCCCCGAATTGTTCCTCACTGTCGCCTATGAAGGCTAGTAAGGAACCCCGATAAAAGCAGGTTCAATTCGTTAGAGTCTATTTCCCTAGTCCATATAGATTGTTAATCATGAAGGCTTAGGTAATTGAGTACTCCGAAAGTGTTTCACTAGCCCATGCGGATTGTCAATCACGAAGGCTTAGTTAATTTGCTCCCACCTAAAAGGACGAAACCCGGGTATAGGGCTCATGATATGCAAATGCATGTATAGTGTGTGAGGAGAAATAACAAACCTTTCACCACCTATTCTACACCCTTTATTCTAATTGCCCCAATAAGATTAAACAATGTAAAGCATCAATTAGGCAAAGAATAACTATATACAACAAAAAAACCAGAGAACAATAATAATATGCATGCACATGAATATGGACATATTTAAGAGCATTTTATGATTTTTGAAATTCTCCTTATTTTAAAAAAATTATGGGAATTAAAATTAAATACCAATTAAACCAACAAAATCGAGACTTTGATACCACATGACTAACTGTAGGCCTGACTCTCTAATGATCCCCAGTGGAGTCATCAAGCTGTCGTAACCTAAAAAATAACAAGTCTCATCGCAAGACTTTATATTCGTTAAGCGTGACATTAAACAAAATCAAGGAAAAGTCGACTTAGTTCCTCTTGAAAAATGAAGGTTTTGAAAATGACCTTGAAAAAGACATGGAGTCGCCACCAATCTTTTTTAGCTAGATGTGATCGGCCACCTATTAAAATCGGTTTTGTAAAATATTTTAAAATTAATTAAAACATTTTAAAAACCAATTTCAAGTCTGCTTTATAAACCAGAGAAAATCGAAGAATCGGGTTCGGGACTCGATTACGTGTGGGGAAGTATTAGCACCCCCGGTACCTTATTAATCATGTGTTATCTTAAGTCTCGGTAAAAAGTCGATTTTTAATTTAGTATTTCAAGTTAATTCCCAATTTAAAGAAAAATAATTCCATTTTTAATTGAAAATGATCCGGAATTTATAAATTCAAAATTTTCCTATATTCCCCAACAAACGTGGCAAAATATAGAAATTTTTATTAGTTTTGAAAACTTTTCAAATCATTCTCGTTTTAAAGAAGATATTCCGTTATTAATGAAAATTGATGATATCCTCCCCAGCAAACCCGGCAGAGAACTCATGAATTATTTTAACTCGAGAATATCTTTATTTTATCGAAAATCATTACCTTTTTCAAAACATTTTAAAAAAATATGAATATGTGTGACATAAATAAAATGATATAGCAAACTCTAGATAATATAATGCAACCTAAATGGTATGATATAATTTAAATGTCATAGCATATTCTAAATGAAATGAAATATCCTAAGTCATATGATATATTCTAAATGAAATGAAATAACCTAGGTAACATGATATATTCTATATGAAATGAAATATCCTAAGTCACATGATATATTCTAAATAAAATGAAATGTCATAGCATATTCTAAATGAAATGAAATATGCTAAGTCATATGATATATTCTAAATGAAATGAAAGAACCTAGGTAACATGATATATTCTATATGAAATGGAATATCCTAAGTCACATGATATAATCTAAATAAAATGAAATGACCTAGGTAACATAATATATTCTATATGAAATGAAATATCCTAAGTCACATGATATATTCTAAATGAAATGAAATATCCTAAGTGACATAATATATTCTAAATGAAATGAAATGACCTAGGTAACATAATATATTCTATATGAAATGAAATGAAATATCCTAAGTCACATGATATATTCTAAATGGAATAAAATGATTTAAATGACATGGAAAATATAAATGATATGGCATATAATCTAAATGATATGAAATGACATGAAACATAAAATAATGCTATCATATAATATGCATGAAAACAAAAAGAAAATAATAATGCATGAACATAGAACTAAATAAAAAGCATAGGATATCATGAAATATTCAAAACCATATAATAAACAACATAACATCAAAAATACAAATAAAAAATAATAACAACACCATGGAAATTATCATAGCAAAAATCACATATTATATAGTATGCAAGAATATGGGAAATGCAATGCATGAGAATGTATTTTTTCCTTGAATTAAGGGATACGTATATCTAAAAAGATATCCGGCTACCTTAGGAAAATATATCAAATTAAATATTCTAAAACAAAAAACTTTGTGATTGTTTGAAAACAATTTTGGAAAAACTTAGATTTAAAAAAATAAAAACTAGCTAAACCCTTTTTAAATGGCTCTAATTTCCTAAGCTTAAAATCTTGGACTTGACCACCTTTAACCCAAGGTTTATAAAAATTAATTTTAGAGTTTAAAAAGACTTAGAAACTACCCTAAGACAGTAGCTAAACTTCCTAATCAGTCCCCTCTAAGTAGCTTAGCCAAAACAGAAAAATGAATTTTCTTTAAATTCAAATCTGACTCCACTGTCCAGTTTTAGAACACGATTTCTATTTTTAAAAATTCAAAAAAATCTAAAAACAATACTGGAGACTCATAACATGTAAAATTACACGAAAAAAATTGTTTTAATTTTCTGGTTAAATATGTCTGCCCAGAAAAATCGAGAAAGTATGAGTACTGGATAAAAAAACTGTTTTGCCAAAACAGACTTTTTTGCCTTTGATAAAATTATTTAAAAATCAAAGTAAAAATGTTGAAAACCTTCCTAAAGACTCACAAATAGTAGCTAGCACTTTTGAAAAGTTAGACAAAAATTGGCTAAGTAAAAAAAAAATACAAAGGTAGAATAATCAATTTGACAACTCTTTAATTTTCCACAAGTATGCTCAAAATGAGCATGACTTTGAACCATTGATTGGTCTAAGTCATAAATCATGTGGCATGACATGAAATACGTGAAAATACAAAAAATATGATGCATGAAATGCATGATTTAAAACCTAAATGACATAGAAAATGCATGGCATCAATAAGATGACCTAGACCTAACATGAACTTGCATAGTATTTAATGCAACCTAGGTCTAAAATGCATGAAATGCATGATAATGCAAATACAACCTAAAACTAAAGAATACATGATAAATACACAAACATATAGCATGCTTAAACAAAATACATAACAACAAATCATGGAAAGACAAACCTATCAACTAGCATAATAAAAATACACACATAAAGCTTAGAAAATGGGGTTTGCCGAATGATCAAATGAACATGGCATTTTCACAAACACTTATCTTACAAACATGCAAAGCTAAAAAATACTAAATCATGCAAACATAAAGTAAAGGCATGAATACCAATAGGCATTTTCACAAACACATGGATTAACAAAATGTAAATCATAAGAAAACTTAAACACTTTGAAAACAGAAAATCAAAAATGCAAGACAAGTAAAATAAACATGATAACAAGATAATAAACTCAACAATGGAAACAAGCAAAATAAAATATAAAAAAAAACAAAATAGCAACTATGCAAAAAAAAAAAAAAGGGCCATTCAGCCACCCCCAAAACAAGAGAAAAAAATTTTCAAAAGCTTTTTACAAGAAAGTATCAAGAAGGAACTTGAAGAAGAAACTTAAAAACACTTATTTTCAAATAAAAATCAAAAGAAACTCACCAAAAATTCAATGAAAATAGCAAAATCAAGAATGGAAATGCAAGAAAAGTATAAGAGTATGGTGCTTTAAGCAACCTCTCAAAACTATATTACAAGCCTTGCTTCCTCTTCCTTTCTTTGCCTTTCTAATCTTTTCTTTTTTTCCTTTCAAAATGGAGATAAAATCAGCCAAACAAGAATGTGAATGAGTGAAAATGAAAGAGAGAGTCCCCTCCCCTCTATAGTGGCCGGTTGGCCTCCTTCTAGAAGCTAGGTGGTTATTTTTTTATCTCATCCAATGGCTATCCCTTCAAGATGACTTCTATGTAAAATTTTCACCATTGGATCAGATCTGATCAGCCCTTGAATTATGATGTCATAAAGATGTCATAAGTAGTATATCTCTCCAACCATTGGTCCATGTGTTGCAAATTCAAAGGCTTGATCACAAAAATAACTACCTTCCTCTTCCTTGTTAGCCTTTTGATTAAAAATCAGAAAATATATGCCAACCATTGGGCCTTGGATGGCTGACCCTTCCTCTTCAAGCCCATTCTTCAATTTTTTAAGAACAAGAAAAGGCCTTTTTCGATTTCTTTGGTAAAATGACTTTTTTGCCCCCCGAACATAAATAAATAGCAAATGGACTCCAAATTGAAAAATTATTTTTTAAAACTTCCAGAATAATAAAAAATTAAATTCTGGAGGTTTTCAAAAATTTTCGAGCCCATTTGCTATTTATTTGGATTTTTTTTTCCAAAATTGCCCTTTTGTGCTCCCAAATTTTGCCATTTTTTAAACGAGCTCCAAATCCAGATTTTTCTTCACCAATCTCTTCCAAATAATTTAAAAGTATGATCTGGAAGTTTTCATAATTTTTGGAACTCATTTGGTATTTTTTTCGGGATTTATCAGCTTGAATTACTACATAGTGGGCTCGGGATTTGGCCATTTTGCAAACGAACTCCGAATCTGGATTTTCTTTCGCCAATCTCTTCCAATTAATTTAAGAATGAGATCTTCAAATTTTCAGAATTTTTGGAGCTCATTTACTATTTTTTCAGGATTTATCATTTTGAATTTCTACATAGGGGACTCGGGATTTGGCCATTCTGCAAACGAACTCCGAATCCGGATTTTATTTCCCCAATCTCTTCAAAATGATTTAAGAATGAGATCTGCAAATTTACAAAAATTTTGAACTTCATTTGCTATTTTTTCCAAATTTTCCAATTTTGCCCTTTTGCTTTCGAAGTCGATTTTGCTCAAAACAAGTTCGATTTTTAGATTTTCTTCAAACTGAGCCTTGCGATATCCTTTTTGAATCACTCCTCATCAATTAGGGGCTTTAGTCTTACTGAATCGGGCCATTTCTGTAATTTTTCCAAATTTTACCGAAATCCACCAAAATCCCTAATTCTCGGTTTTCTTCCGTATTGACTTTTCTTTCAGTTTTTCTTCCAATTAGCTACTCGATTACCTGTAGTGAGTGCCTATCTTTCATTTGGAACCTTTAATTTCAACCAATTTGATCGTTTAAGCACTTTTCCCTAAATTTTTGGAACTAGGGTTTCTTTTCTACTGAATCTCCGTAACCCAACTTCTGAACTCCATATCTTTCAATTTAGACCTCGGATTATCAAAATTCTTTCACCATTTTTCAATTGAACTTCAAATCTTGATTTTGAAAGTGGGTTGACTTTTTCAGTAGTTGACTTTTTGAGGTTGACTCTTCGGGATTGACTTTTTCAAGTTTGACTTTTTATTCTCGACTTCTTAGACTAAGTCCCGGATTACCACCTGCAGGATGAGAAAAGTCTTTTTACATTTTGAAACACCAATGTAGGAAGAAAACATACCTGTTTTAGTGGTCCGGACAAAATTAGGTGTCTACACCAACCATGGAGTTCATTTCCATATTTTTTTCATTTTATTTTATTTATTTATTTGCTACTTTAACTTGCTTATTTCTATTATTATTTATTTTTTTATGTATTTATTATTCTTACTAACCATTTTTTTCTTTTGATTTAGTGACATACTTTTGCATATTGTGGCTATTTGTCATATAGTTTAGGCCATTTTTATTTTACATGTCATTTATGCTATAGACCATTTTCATATGCTATGTTATTTTACATTTCATTTAGACCTTTAACCCATTTTCGTATGCTATTTCATTTAAGTTCTAGGTCATTTTTATTATCTATGTCATTTTACATGTCATTTAGACATTTAGGCCATTTTCATATGCTATGTTATTTTACATTTCATTTAGAAATTTAGGCCATTTTTATATGCTATGTCATTTTACATGTCATTTAAGTTCTAGGTCATTTTTATTATCTATGTCATTTTACATTTCATTTAGACATTTAGGCCATTTTCATATGCTAGGTCATTTTACATTTCATTTAGACATTTAGGCCATTTTCATATGCTAGGTCATTTTACATGTCATTTAAGCATTAGGTCATTCTCATCATTCCATGTCATTTTCCATGTCATTTTAGACACTAGGTCATGCATATTCCATGTCATTTATTTCATGCATTTTGACATTTCCCACTTGATTTTTGACTTAAGCCAATCAATGGCTCAAAGCCAAGCTTTAAGGAGCATACTTGTGGAAAATTAAGATTTGTCAAGTTGGATTTTCTAACTTTATGATTTTTTTCTCATTAGGCAACCCTTGTCCAATTTTTTAGAAATTTTTACGACTGGTTATAGGACCTTAGAGGAGTCTCTAATATTTTTATTATGATTTTTGGACGTTTTTATTAAAGGTTTAAAAATGTTTTTTGGTTAAGCAGTTTTTTACCCACTATTCTGTCTTTCATGAATTTTTGGGTAGGTCATCCTTAGTCTAAAAACTAAGACAATTTTTTCCCATATAGGTCGACATGTTCTAAGTCTCCCTAATTGTTTTAGATTTTTTTGAGTTTTTTTAGAAGGGTAAAAAAATCGGTTTGCAAAACTGGTCAGTAAAGTCAGATTTGTTGTTATGAATCAATAATTTTTTTGTTTTGTTTAAGGCACTAAGAGGGGGCTGTTTTAAAGCATTAGTTGCTGTGTTAGGTTAATTTCCAAGTCATTTTAATCATGAAATTTGATTTTATAAAAGTCGGGTCAAGGTTAGTCAACCCCGAGTTTCAAAACTAGGAAAAATTAGAGCCTTTTAAAAGTTGTTTTTGGTCAAGTTCTTTTCTCACTCAAAATTCTGATTTTTTTCAAAATCCGAGTCTAAAATTTGAGTTAGAAAATCCAACTTAGGTCTCTTCCAAAGGTAGTCGGATGTCTTTTTAGATATACGAATATCCTTATTTTGTGAGAGAAATACATTTTCATGCATTTGC
Organism: Fremontodendron californicum; assembly: GCA_030761205.1. Classification (NCBI taxonomy): domain Eukaryota; kingdom Viridiplantae; phylum Streptophyta; class Magnoliopsida; order Malvales; family Malvaceae; genus Fremontodendron; species Fremontodendron californicum. The sequence goes on from JAULJL010000045.1 coordinate 3,954,096, forward strand.
ATTTTTCATATTCATGCATATTTTATGACATTTAATTTTTGCTATTTTGGTTTTATAAATTCCATACATATATATATATATGTGAATATTCCATAGTGATGTCATGATTTAGATTTTATGTTGTCATTTTGATTATGGCATAATTATGAATATTCTATGATAATTCTTGTAATTTAATTTAGAATTTTTGCTATGTCATATAGATTTCTAATATGTCATCTAGGTTTTATGATGTTATTAATTCTTTTTATTTTATTTAGATCTTTTCCATGTCATATAGATTTCTAATATGTCATCTAGATTTTATCATGTCATTAATTCTTGCAATTTAATTTAGATTTTTGCTATGTCATATAGAATTCCAATATTTCATCTAGGTTTTATCATGTCATTAATTCTTGTTATTTTATTTAGATCTTTGCCATGTCATTTAGATTCTACCATGCCATTTAGATTATGCCATGTCATCTAGATTTTGCCATGTCAAACATGCCATGTCATTCACTCATATGCCATGTCATTAGTAATAATTTGCATATTCATAATTTTTCAAATGTTTTCTAAATGATCATGTTTTCTTAAAAAAAATAAGGATCTTGAATTAAAATAATTCATGAGTTCTCTGTCGGGTTTGCTGGGGAGGATATCATCAATTATCATTAATAAAGGAATATCTTTCTTTCAAAAATGAAAATGATTCGAAGATTTTCCAATTAAATAAAAATTTCTATATTATACTGGGTTTGCTAGAGAATATAGGAAAATTTTGAGTTAATAAAATTCCGGATCATTTTCAAATTAAAAATGGGATTATTTTTCTTTACATTGAGAATTATTTAAAATGCCAAATCTAAAACCGATTTTTTTTACCGAGATTCGAGATAACACACAATTAATAAGGTACCGTTATATACGGGCGTTGTGGTGGTGCTAATCCTTCCTCTTACGTAACTGACTCCCGAACCCGCTTATTTGATTTCTCTGGTTTAAAAGCGCAGACTTCGAAATTGGTTTTAAAAAATATTTTAATTAATTTTAAAATATTTTACAAAATCGGTTTTAATAGGTGGCCCGATCACACCTAGTCAAGAAAGATTGGTGGCGACTCCATGTCTTTTTTTTCGAGGTTGCTTTCAAACCCTCATTTTATTTAAAGAGAAATTAAGTTGTCTTTTCCTCTGTTTTTCCAATGTCACACTTAACGAGTAAAATGTCTCGTGATGAGACTTGTTATTTTTTTAGGTTGCGACAGCTCGGCGACTCCGCTGGGACATTTAGCGAGTCAGGCCTAGAATTAGTCGTGTGTTATCAAAGTCTCGGTTTTGTTGGTTTTTATTCGGTATTTAATTTTAATTCCCATATTTTTAAATAATAAGAAAATTTTTGGAAAATAATAAAATGTTTTTGAATATGTCCATACTCATGTACATGCATATTATTATTGTTCTCTGGTTATTTTGTTGCATATAATTGTTCTTTGCTTAATTGATGCTTTACGTTGTTTTATCTTGTCGGGATATTTAGAATAAGGGTTATAGAATAGGTGGTGAAAGGTTTGTTTTGTTTCTCCACACACACTGCACTTGCATTTACATAACATGAACTCTCTACTCGGGTTCCGTCCTCTTTAAGTGGAAGTAAAGTAGCTACGCCTTCGTGATGATCCTCTGTATGGGCTAGTGAAACACTTTCGGAGTATAAAGTACCTAAAGCCTTCGTGATAATCCTCCGTATGGGCTTAGGAAAATATACTCTAACAAATTGAACCCGCTTTTATCGGGGTGCTTACTAGCCTTCACCGACGACATTGAAGAACAATTTGGGGCCTTTAGAATCGAATTCAACCTCATATTGTGAACTTAGGCGAAGCCATGCCGGATTTTCGTTAGATACCCGAAGTTAAGGACACATGGAGGAACATTTCCAACCTCTTACCATCTTTCTATATTTTGGATTTTACAAATCGGGCGATGATGAACGAACATCATATCGCCCGTAATAAGCTTGTTATTTCATCCCAAAGGCGTCGTAATGCCAAAATTCTATTAATATTTTCGGGATAATTATTTGATTAGCATATATTGTTATTTGTTTCATAGTTTTTAATTCATTTCCTTATGAATTTTTTTTCTTTTTTTTTTCCTTTGTCATGCATCATTGACACCATCATGCACTTGAAATTTATTGGCCTAGGGATAGTTTTCAACTTAAAGGACTTTCATGGAGTGTCAGGTCATTTCAGTAACAGAGGATCATGCAGTGGTTAGGGAAAGATCGGAAAAAGCTTAGAGGGAGGAAGGGGATTGCTTAAAGAAAGGTTATGTGGCAGTGTTGCAGGAAAGGGTGAAGATGGATCTTTGAAAGAATAATCTCTGAGGGTTAACCGACATTTGGAATCAGTGGGATGTATCAGAAAATGGAGCCTTCACCCAGAAATATGGGGACATAGCACTGTTAATCCCGGTCAGGGTTAATAGTGGGTTGATTCAAGCCATGATGCAATTCATGAATCCTGCTTATAGGTGTTTTACTTTCAACAAGAAAGATATGACCCCAACTATTGAAGAATACTCGGCCTTGTTACGTATTGAGTTTTCTAGTCCAGATTGGGTATATTTGAAAGATGTGAAAACCGCAGGGTTCAAGAAGAAAATGGCCAAGATCACGGGAATGGATACAAAATGGGTTGATAGGCACGTGGATAAGAAGCAGAAAAATGAGTGTATCCTATGGGAGATTTTCGACAATTGATATTGAGTCACTCCGATAGAGAAAAAGCCAAGGACATCTTTTCTTTAGCCATCTACGGGTTAGTTATCTTCCCGAAGATATCGGGTCATATGGATATGGCCTTGTTTGACTTCTTCGAGAGATTGGAACAGAAGATCAACCCATCTCCGGCCATCATAGCAGAAACTATTCGATCTTTGAATTTTTGTAAAAGGAAAGAAAATGGGAGATTCAGGGGATGTGTACAACTCCTCTATGTTTGGATTCAGAGTCACCTCTGGAAGACGGAGGATGTTTCTTTCAAACCGTACCTGAAATCCCTAGTTTTGATCAGCGAGTTCCTTAAAAGGGATTGGCCCAAGGATAAAAATAAAGAGTAATGGATCAACATGCTCCAGAATCATAAGGGTGAGATGGTAACTTGGAGAGCTCCATGGATGGTTTCTATGTCGATTTTGTATAAATGTGGGGACAAGCCGGGGGTTCCACTACTTGGAATTTGGGGAGCCGTGAGTTACGCACCTCTGTTGGTGCAAAGACAGGCCGAGTCTTGACAATTCACACCCGCGACTCACGGACTAGGTTTATCAGAGTTTACCTATGGAGAGGAGAGGTACACAGGAAAGGTGCGAGAAATAATTGAAGCATGGAAAAAGACTCATCGGATAAAGGTGGCTCGATATGTTGACATCGTCACGCCCGACTACCTGATATAGAAAGATAGGAGGGTTAATGATAGATTGTTGACATCTGATGGGGAAGAAGTTCAACTCATGGATTCACAACCAAAGGGAGCGCCATCGGAGTTAGAAATTGCAAGGTTAGAATTTAGAAAAGAAAAGGCCCAAATGAGCAAAGAGATTGCCAGACTCCAAGAAGAGATCGATGTCTTAAAGACTAGGGAATAGATTCGGGGAAAGGAAGTGGAAAAGATCAAGAGAGAAAGGGACACTCTCAAGGGTGATATCGAGGAACTACACTTGGAATATAAAAGGTTTCGTTTCGAATTAAAATTTGAAGGGACCATCAAGTCTTCCGGGGTATGGCAGAAAGAACTCGACTACCTCAGAAAATAGAACGACTACTGGAAAGACAGAGTGAAACAGGAAAAAGCTCGAGCCGACAGACTTGAGTAAGAGAAACAAGTCAAGGAAAGTACACACACTACTGTTTCTACTGAACTATTGAGATGTCAGCTGGAAAATGAGGGATTACGGGCCAAATTGGAAGGCAAGGCAATCAAAAGGGGGGCTGTGAAGGAAAGTCTGAGATTCGAGAAGGTTACTTTAGGATCATCACTTTGTAATGACACTTTGAAATAGATGGGCGAACTATTGGAATTCCTTAAGACAGATTTTGTTATTTTATCCTTATTGTATTTAATTTCGAAAATCAATGGAAGACCATTTGGTTAAAATTATCCTGGGGCCAATACTTTCAAATGCATTCATACATTTAATATACATATTCATGTACTTTGTCATTAATTTATTCATTTCATTATATATTCATTCATTTATTATACATATTCATGTACTTAGTCATTCATTTATTCATTCCATTATATATTCATTCATTCATAATAAAACATAAAGAATAAATCACAGATTTCTAATCCATGGTTTTTGAACTCAAGGTAAAAATTGGGCGTTCTCTGAAAGAACCAGATTTTCAACGCCATTATAATTCCAGATCTCAGGCCATAATTATGGAGAATAAACAGACTGCCCGTATCGAAAGGATGGAAAGGGCTCAGAAGGAACTACTAGAGCAATTGGCTAAATCCTAGGAAGAATCGAGAGAGCATATGGACAAGCTTATGGAAATGATGAATGCCATGCTTAGGCAGAAAGGGTCGGTTGAGAATTCAGTTCTGGGAAGAGTGGTAGTAAATCAAGAGGGCCGACCTGAAGCTGTACAATTAAATTGCCAAACATCCCAAAATACTGGAAATGAGTTTTTGACAGGGGCAGCGCCTTTTGTTATATCCAACCGATGGCAGAAGCAAAGAACCAAGCTCCTAGAAATGTCAACATCGGGGCTGACCCAACTGATCTTGTTAATGTTCCGGATTTTGAAGAGCTCGCTGAGAAAGACAAAGCAAAGATGGCCGAATTGAAGAAGATTGAATCTGCTGAATCATAGAAAAAGTATTAGTTATTGGAAGAGAGGTTAAGGGCCGTGGAAGGTGCAGAATTGTTTGGTAGCCTGGATGCTAAGGAAATGAGTCTGGTGCATGGACTGGTAATTCCCCCAAAGTTTAAGGTACCAAATTTTGAAAAGTATAATGGGACCACCAACCCGTCAGTACACTTAACCATGTACTGCCGAAAAATGACAGGGCATGATGAGGATGAAAAGCTGCTCATTCACTGCTTCTAAGACAGCTTAACAGGTTCTGCAACCCGTTGGTATAATCAGTTAACCCGAACTAAGATCCGCTCTTGGATGGATTTGTCTAGAGCCTTTATGGAACATTACAAGCGCGTATCTGATATGATACCTAACAGATTGTCGCTACAGAACATGGAGAAAAAAAAACTATAAAAGCTTCAAGGAGTATTCTCAAAGGTGGAGAGATCTGGCCCCTCAGGTGCAACCCCCTCTGACCAATAAGAATTTTGTGGTTCTTTTCATCAACACTTTAAAAACACCGTTTATGACAAGTTGGTGGGTAGTGCCACTAAGAATTTTGCGGATATGGTCATATATGGTGAAATGATAGAAACCGTCATTAAGATTGGGAAGATGGAAGGTGGAGAATCTTCAACTCCAAAGAAGGCAATCCCAGCCAAAAAGAAAAAAGGGAAACTCATGCAGTCAGTTGTAACCACCGTCCTTCTACACCTCCTGCACCTTATACACCTTACCCGACATACAATCCCTACTACACTATCGTGAACCACCTTATCGAAAACCCTTTTCCTTACATAGCCATACCGCAACAACCATACCCAACTAGCATATCCCGTAAATAGCTATTCCCCTAAACACTATACCAAACACCTAGAATATTATTCCCAATGACCAAAGACCACCAAGGAATAATCAAAATCCTCAATTTGATTCCATTTCTACAATCTGGTGAGTTATACCCTAAACTATTACAGGGATAGCTTGTTGCACCAATATACCTCCAACCTCTGAAACCACAGTATCCGAAATGGTATAATGCAAATGCTAACTGCGCATATCATGCGAGAATTCAGCGGCATTAGACTGAGGAATGCATTGCTTTTAAATGGAAGGTCCTGATACTGGGGTCGTAAAGTTCGGATCTAAGAACGGGCCTAATGTTGCAGGTAACCCATTGCCCAATCACACGGAGGCCAGGGTGAATGCGGTTTTGTTAGGGGCGGTCGGCAAAGTAAAAAAGGATATCAATGAGGTCAAAACGCCAATGATAAAAGTATGGTTTGAAATGGTCAAAGCTGGGTTAGTTCAGGATAAAGCCAGTTTGAAAATGGTTATGAGCAGGACAGAGCGTTTTTGTCTATTTCACTGATGTGAGGGTCACACTATACAGGGTTGTGAAGGTTTTATAGCCAAGGTTCAGAAAATGATGGATGAGGGTGAGTCCTAATTCTATGAAGAAACAGAGGAAGAGGTAGATACTACTGAGAATACAGTTGGTTATGGGGTGGACAGACCTTTGGTTATATACTATGATAAGCCGGAAGAAAAGTCTATTCCGGTTGATAAAGAAACTGTGCCAAAGTCGATTATAGAGTTACCATATTGTTTCCCATACAAGGAGAATAAGGTCGCACCTTGGAGATACGATTACAGTATGGTGATGTCGGGCTCTTCAAGTCAGCAAACAGCAACCGGTATAAAAGGTGTAGAACATCTAACTTGCAGTGGTAGATGCTATGCCCCCGAAACCATTGAACAAAGTCCGATGGAGAAGGTAAGGGGATTTGACAAAGGTAAAAGAATAGCATAATCGATCCATACAGAGATGGATCAGTCAAAGGGAATGGAGAAAGATTCAACCCTGATTAAAAAGGTAAAAGAACCGGTGAATGAGAAAGAGGCTTGCGAATTCTTGAAGTTTATAAAACACAACGAGTACAGTATGGTAGAACAACTGCACCGTCAACCAGCAAGGATTTTGGTCCTTTCACTGTTATTAAACTCAGAGCCACATAGAAGTGCCCTGCTAAGGATTTTGAATCAAGCATTTGTGGCCAACAACATATCAGTGGAGAAGTTAGATCGGTTGGTGGGGAACATCACAGCAGATGACTATATTTCCTTAAGTTATGAGAAGATACCACCCAACGGTGTAGGATCTACTAAAGCCCTTCATATCACGACTATCTACAAGGGGCACATTCTGCCACGATTACTCTTTGATAATGGTTCTTCTTTGAATGTGATGCCCTTGGCGACCTTGTCCAAACTGTCGCTCGACATGTCCTACATGCTACCCAACCACACTATAGTCAGAGCCTTTGATGGCACCCAACGGGAAATGATGGGAACCATTGAAGTCCCACTTGAGAAAGGTCCCTCTACCTATAAGGTTGATTTCCAAGTTATGGACATTACCCCGTCTTACAACTGTTTATTGGGAAAGCCATGGATCCATTCTATTGGGGCAGTACCATCATCTCTCCACCAAAAATTGAAGTTTGTAATGGAAGGACGCCTGGTCAGCGTATCGGGAGAGGAGAACATCATAGCCTCTGCGTCCACCGACTTTCCCTACATATAATCGAATGAGGATGCTGTAGAATGCTCATTCAGGTCACTGGAATTCGTTAATGTTGTGTTCATCACTGAAGGACATAAGATTCCAGAGCCGAAGCTGTCCAAGAATACCAAGTTGGGGGTGGGAACGATAATAGGGAAAGGCTGCAAAGCAGGAAAGCGACTAGGGAAATATCTCTAGGGGATGACCAGAGCAATTGAAGTAACCGGGAAGAAAGATCGAGTTGGTCTCGGATATCTCCTAAAAGCTCACGAAAGGAGAAAACAAATAGAGAAAAACCGAAAGAGGAGGATGGCCCGTCTCTTGAGTGTGGATATAGAGTGGGAGTCCATGACTTTCCCATCAATCCTTCACATCTTTCGTTCGACTGGTTTTGAGTTTGGGGAGAAGGATTTTGATGATGTGTTACTAATGATAGAACGAGCCTTTGAGAAGTTCTACATGAGCAAGGAAGAACTGATGCAAGAAATGGTAATTTGCATGGCCAAGGGAGAAGGAATGGGAAATAAAAATGCAAGTTGGGTGGTGCGTCCATGTCCATCGGGCTATGAATAAACAAACTGGAGTGCGGCCGAGTTTCCTATAGTCTTTAGGTCTACTCTAGAGTAATACTCTGAAACAATCTTAATTGTCTCTGCCCAAAGACATTAAGAATCTTTCTGTACGGGCTTATGTTTAAAACTCTTCATTTAATAAATAACAATCACGATGCATTTTCTTCATATTGATATGTCCATATTCGTTCATTTTTGTTCTTTCATTTTCTTTCATTGCCTATATACCTTCCTATATTATTTCTTCCTCACCTATTTAAAAGTGTACGGATGCAGAATATGAGGACCGTCCTGTCAATAATTCTGAAATTGATTTTGAAAGATCCATTTGCACGGGTGATTTCGACATCAACGAAGATGCCGAAGATTATGGTCTATCCCCGGATTTATTAAGAATAATAGAACAAGAGGAGAAGCAAGTATTGCCTCATAAAGAGCCGTTAGAAGTGATAAACCTGGGAAGTGGAGAAGAAATAAAAGAGGTCAAAATTGGGACCTTAGTGTCACCATCAACAAAGTATGAACTGATAGCCTTACTTCGAGAATATGTCGATGTATTTGCATGGTCATACCAAGACATGCCAGGGTTGGATCCTGATATTGTGGTTCACAAGCTCTCTCTAAGGCCAGATTGCAAGCCAATTCAGCAAAATTGAGAAGAATGAGGACTGACACGCTGTTAAAGGTAAAAGAAGAGGTGAAAAATAGTTTGATGTCGGGTTCTTGGAAGTGGCAAATTATCCAGAATGGGTAGTGAATATTTTCCCAGTCCCGAAGAAGGATGGCAAAGCACAGATGTGTGTTGATTACCAGGATCTGAATAGGGCCAGTCCTAAAGATAATTCCTCTTTGCATCACATTGATACCTTGGTGGATAATACAGCAAAGAGCTCTATGTTTTCCTTCATGGATGGATTCTCAGGGTACAATCAGATTAAGATGGCATCGGAGGATATGGAGAAAACCACGTTTGTGACGATGTGGGGAACGTTTTGCTATAAGGTGATGCCATTTGGATTGAAAAATGTTGGGGCAACATACCAGAGAGCCATCGTAACTTTGTTTCATGATATGATGCATAAGGGGATCAAACTCTATGTTGATGACATGATCGCGAAGTCACAAGGAGAAGATGAGCATGTTGCGAATCTTAAGAAGCTTTTCGAAAGATTAAAAAAGTTTCGACTCAAACTAAACCTGACAAAATGCGCCTTCGGAGTCACTTTGGGGAAGTTGTTAGGTTTTGTCGTCAGAAAGAGGGGGATCGAGATTGATCCAGATAAAGTAAAGGCCATCCAGAACTTGCCACCACCTTGTACTAAAAAATAAGTGAGAAGCTTTCTAGGAAGATTGAATTCCATTGCTCGGTTTATTTCTCAGCTAACCGATAAATGTGATCCAATATTTAAGCTACTTCGAAAGCGTGATCTAGAAGAATGGGATGAAGGGTGTCAGATCGCTTTTGATATAGTTAAGCACTATCTATCCAACCCACTAGTGCTAATGCTACCTGTTTTGGAGATACCAATGATACTGTATTTATCAGTATTTGAGAAATCTATGGGCTGTGTATTGGGACAGCATGATGAGATCGAGAAGAAGGAACTAGTAATTTATTACCTCAGCATGAAGTTTACAGAGTATGAGCTAAAGTATTCATCGGTAGAAAAGTATTGTTGTGCCTTAGCTTGGACTACTCGAAGGCTCAGACAATACATGTTGTACCACACGACATAGTTGATTGCTAAGCTAGATCCCATCAAGTATATGTTATAAGCACCCTCCTTGTCAGGAAGAATGGCAATATGGCAAGTTTTGTTGTCAGAGTATGATATTATGTATGTGATTCAGAAATCTATAAAGGGCAGTGCAGTAGCCGGGTTCTTAGCAAGTCGGGCAGTTGAAAATTATGAGCCTTTGAACTTTGATTTCCCTGATAAAGACTTGATGTGTGTCTCGCAAGAAGATGGGATTCCCCTTAAAAAAATGTGGAAAATATACTTTGATGGCGCATCTAATGCCATGGGGCACGGGATCGGCGCAGTGCTCATATCCCCAGAAGAAGATTATTATCCTTTCACCGCCAGATTGGATTTTTGATTGTACAAACAATACCGCTGAATATGAGGCGTGTACTATGGTCTTTCGTGCTGCCGTAGACAGAAAGATCAAAACACTAGAAGTTTTCAGAGATTCAGCCCTAGTGATATACCAACTACAAGGAGAACGGAAAACTCGAAATGCAAAGTTAATCTGATACCGAGAGCTCATACTGAGTTTGATAGAGGAATTCGAAGAAGTGAGTTTCAACTACTTCCCTCGAGAAGAAGACCAAATGGCGAATGCTTTAGCCACTTTATCGTCAATATTTAAAGTAAATGAAAGGGATGAAGTTGTGCCAATAAAGATGAGCATATACGAGTCTCTTGCCCATTGCCTGAGTATCGAAGAAGAAGCGGATGGCCTCCCTTGGTATTACAAAATCTTGCAATACATCAAGGGTCAATGGTATCCTGAACAAGCAACAGAAAATGATAAGAGGACTCTGAGAAGATTGGCAATCGGTTTTGTCTTAGATGGTGAGATTCTCTACAAGAAAAGGAAAGACCAGGTTCTATTGAGGTGTGTCGGGTCTGTCGAAGCTCGAAGAATCATTCAAGAAATCCACGAAGGGATATATGGCACTCATGCCAATGGTCACATGCTTGCTAAGCAGATTATGAGGGCAAGATATTATTGGCTAACGATGGAAAGAGATTGCATTAGTTATTCCCGAAAGTGCCATAAATGTCAGATATATGCAGATAAGATTCTTGTGCCTCTATCACCATTGCATGTCATGACTGCACCATGGCTATTTTTGATGTGGGGAATGGATATGATCAGGCCTATTACCCCGAAAGCTTCAAACGGATATCGTTTTATCCTAGTGGCCATAGATTTCTTCACAATGTAGGTGGAAGCCGCTTCTTATGCGAATGTAACGAAGTCAGTAGTATGCAGATTCATCATGAAGGAAATTATATGTCGGTATAGATTGCCAGAGATAATCATTTCAGACAATGCTCTCAATCTGAACAATAAGATGATGAGAGAAGTGTGTACTAAGTTCAAGATCACGCATTATAATTCGGCATCTTATCGTCCGAAAACGAATGGGGTAGTAGAAGCAACCAATAAGAACATCAAGAAGATCGTTGAAAAAATAACCGATGTGTACAAAAATTGGCATGAGATCTTGCCTTTTGTTCTTCATGCATACTGTACCTCAGTCCGCACGTCTACGGGTGCCACGCCATTTTCTTTGGTATATGGAATGGAGGCAGTGTTACCTATTGAGGTTGAAATCCTTTCCCTTCATGTTTTGATGGAGGTTGGTTTACAAGAGGCGGAGTGGGTTAGAGCTCGCTATGAACAGTTGAATCTTATCGAAGAGAAAAGGATGAAAGCAATTTGCCATGGGCAGATGTATCGAAAAAGGATGATTCGAGCCCACAACAAGAAGGTTCATCCCAGGCAGTTCCGAGAAGGAGAGTTAGTACTAAGAAAAGTTCTCCCTATAGTGAAGGATCAACGAGGGAAATGGGCTCCAAATTGGGAATGGCCCTACATGGTAAAGAGAGCTTTTTCTGGAGGAGCATTGATTCTGACTCAGATGGATGGGAATGACTTAAGAAATCCCATGAATGCTGATGAATTGATGAAGTACTATGCTTGAACAAGAAAAATAATGAAATGAAAAAAGAAAAAGAAAAAGAATGAAATGAAATGAAATGAAAAAAGAAAAGTGTGATAATGTGCACATGGAAATTCGAATGATTCCAAATGTAAAAATGAAAATTCTATATATCTATTTCCACTTAGGATTGCTTTTCAATAAGAATATTCGTGCTTGATATGATGAATGTCCATATTTCATACTCCTTTCACTAAGAAGAAATTATCCCTAGTCACCCCTTTGAGCCTTAGGAATTCTTTCTTTCTTTGAACCTTGATCAAGGGTCACCCTCTACATTGGAGGGCAGATGCAAGGAAAAATTACCTCCTAAAAATCATGGCGAAAAGAGCCATTGAAAAAAAAAATCCTGTGAAATCAAAGAATGGCAAATGAAAGCAAAGAATAAAAGAAACATTTTCCAAAAAAAGAATAGTAAAGTCCAAAAAAGACGAATGTTTCAAGAATGAATCCTCCTCATGAAATGATCCTTGGTTCAATCACCCTTAAACACATTTTGGCCCTATTTACCCTTTATTTCTAAACCCGAACCTTGGCCTACATTATGTGCTTTTAAAAGCCCGTTTTGATCAAGCATGGATATTTAATTTGAAGGGTTTTTCTAAGAATTCATCCCATGTTTTGAATCAACATTTTTACCTTGGAAGCATTTAGAATTCTCAGATGCATGGTAGAACACCAAAAAAAATGAAAATGAAAAAATAATGTAAAAGGAGAGGTTTAAGCCGAAAACTCGCAAAGGGCTACTTGATACCTAATGGGGGACACTTGGGTTGAAAACCCGCAAAGGGCGGCTCAAGTACTGATTAAGGATTGAATCAATGCTCCGTGTAAAAGGTGAGAAAATATCAGAAAATCAGAAGAAAGGGGAAAAACTCAGTCTGACACAACTACGAAAGCCGAGAGATTACTCAAGTAAATTACTCATTCAAGAGAAATTTTAGATAAATTGAATAAGGAAAGGTCCAAGATATTCCGCATCTAGGGCATCTACAACCTACAACTCTACATTTGTTTCTTGTATCCTTGATATTCACCTCTGTCATCTAAAACATTATTGCAATAAATTCTTGTTATCCCTTTTATGACATTTGGTTGTTTCATACCTCTTTTCATGCACTTTGTGATGCATTTTGATTGTTATTAAATTGAATGATGTTTGGTAAACATAAAAAAAAAAAAAAAAAATTGAACAAAAGGATTTCTGTGTATTACTAAGGAGTAGATTTAAATTTTAGAAGAGGTTTGGAAACCACTAAAATTTAGAAAACACAACAGCACATCATGATGGGAAAATTCACCAAGTAGAGGTAAACAGTGAATGTATTGAAGACTCCATCATGAAGTCATAAAATTTGTGAATTTCAGTGAAGTCATAAACTAGGAATTTTTGATAATTTATCTTGATTGAAGGCTCCTCAAGTGGGGGCATTAGTGAAAAGTTGAACACTCTGTCATGAAGTCAAACAGTCCGTGAACCTCAAAGAAATCATGACATAATCATTTAACTGCATTCATCCTTAGCATTTGCAAAACATGCCAATTTTATCACTGCATTCGGCTAACATTGCAAGAATCATGGAAATTTTGCTTCCCCTAATCGAACTCGTTCTGCTTCTCAAGTGAGTCGAACCCCGAGACCACCGTTGAGATATTTTGTTTTTAAATCAAACTCGTTGCTTTCTAAATGAGTCAAACCCTGACACCACCGTCGAGGTATTTTGTTTTTAAATCGAACTCGTTCTGCTTCTCAAGTGAATCAAACACTAAGACCATCGTCGAGGTATTTTGTTTTTAAATCGAACTCGTTGCTTTCTAAATGAGTCAAACCCCTAGACCACTGTTGAGGTATTTTGTTTTTAAATCGAAATCATTCTGCTTCTCAAATGAGTCGAACCCCGAGACTACCGTCGAGGTATTTTGTTTTTAAACCGATCTCGTTCTGCTTCTCAAATGATTCGAGCCCCGAGACCACCATCGAGGTATTTTCTTTTGTTTAAATTGAACTTGTTTTAAAAAAAAATAATAATAAAAAAATGAGTCAAACCCCGAGACCACCGTTGAAGTATTTTGTTTTCAAATCGAGCTGGTTTTCTAAATGAGTCGAACCCAGGATTGACGTTAAGGCATTCCTTTTGTTTTTAAATCGAACTCGTTCTGCTTCTCAAATGAGTCAAGCCTCGAGACCACCGTCGAGGTATTTTCTGTTTAAACCCAACACAGCTGACACCAAGACATTCCAATTTCTGGCTTCATCTAGATCTTTCTTGACTTTCGGTTTCACCCAAGTCATTTCAATTTCTGGCTTCTTCCAGATCTTTTTTCAACTTCTGGTTTCGCCCAAGTCATCTCATTTGAAAATTATCTATGGTTTCGCCTAGATAACTTTTTGACTTCTGGTTTCACCCAAGACATATCAATTTTTGGCTTCATCCAGATTTTTCTTGACTTTCTGGTTTCACCCAAGTCGTTTCAATTTCTAGCTTCTTCCAGATCTTTTTTCGACTTCTGGTTTCGCCCAAGTCATCTCATTTGAAAGTTATCTATGGTTTTGCCTAGATAACTTTTCGACTTTTGGTTTCACCCAAGACATATCAATTTCAGGCTTCATCCAGATCTTTCTCAACTTTCAGTTTCGCCCAAGTCATTTCAATTTCTAGCTTCTTCCAGATCTTTTTTTTCGACTTTTGGTTTCGCCCAAGTCATCTCATTTGAAAATTATCTATGGTTTCGCCTAGATAACTTTTCGACTTATGGTTTCGCCCAAGTCATCTCATTTGAAAATTATCTATGGTTTAGCCTAGATAACTTTTCGACTTCTGGTTCCGCCCAAGTCATCTCATTGGAAAATTATCTATGGTTTTGCCTAGATAACTTTTCGACTTCTGGTTTCGCCCAAGTCATCTCATTTGAAAATTATCTATGGTTTCGCCTAGATAACTTTTCGACTTCTGGTTCCGCCCAAATCATCTCATTTGAAAATTATCCATGGTTTCGCCTAGATAACTTTTCGATCTATGGGTTCACCTAGGTCTTTTTAATTTATGGTTTCGCTAGTAAGACTTCACCAAGATGGGATAAGGCCTCGAGACCACTGTCGAGGTATTTTCTTCTCTTGTAAATCGAACTCGTTTCCTTAAGACAGGTCTAGCCTTGATTAGTCAGGGAACTCAATTTAAGGACAAAATCTTCTACCTACAACTTTTAAAAAATAATAATAAACGATGAAATAAATGGAAATGAAGAATAAAGCAAACTCTCTTGCCTTTTCTCTACATGTGATTTCACTAACCGGACAAAATTATTGTCTATTTATCTTTGCCTGATTCTTGATTCTCAGTAATAGCCAAAAAGGGGCAGCTGTAGATACCTAATTTTGTTCGGGCCCCCTAAACCAGGTAAATTATTCCTTGTACTTTTTTAGAATGCAGAAAATCTCTTCTCATCTTGCAGATGGTCCTTCAAGACTTGTGATTCGGAGTTCAGCATGAAAAGTCAATCCGAAAAAAGTTAAATCAGAAAAAGTCAACTCTAAAAAAGTCAACCCAAAAAAGTCAACCACTAAAAAAGTCAACCCTTAGTCAAAATCAAGATTTGAAGTTGAATTTAACAATGGCGAAAGAATTTTGATGATTCGAGAACTACAACGAAAGATATGGAGTTCGGAAGATGGGTCGCGGAAATTCAGTGTAGGGGAAGACATAATCTAGCAAATTTGGGGAAAAGTGCTAAAACAATCAAATTGGTCAAAATTGGAGGTTCCAAATGGAATATAATTAATGACTACGGGTATTGGAAGGGCCAATTAGAAGCAGAACAAAAGGAATAGTCAATGGAAGGAAAATCGAAAATTAGGGTTTTGGTTAAAAAGGGTGAATTTTGCAAATTTGGGCAAAACTGTAAAGATGCCCAATTCGGTGAAATTGAAGTCCCCAGTTGATAAAGGATAAGTAAACAAGGATAGCCCATGGCCCAGTTTGAAGTGAATCCAAAGGAAGAGCCGACCATAGCAAAAACGGAAAAACGAGAAAATTCCCGAGTGTGAAAAGGGGAAAACAAAATTGGAGGGGAATTTGATCGTAAAAATTGGGCGTTTTTGGACCAACTCAAATTCAATATATGACAAAGGCATTAGGAAAAGAAAATCCGGAAATCGAACCAGTTTCGAGTAAAAACGAGGTTTTAGAGGTTGAAGGGCAATATTTGAAAATCCCAAAGATAATTCCATGAAAAATAGCAAATGAGCTTGAAAAATTCTGAAAACTTGAAGTTCTGAGTTTTATATTTTTTGGAAGAGATTGGTGAAGAAAAATATGGAACCGGAGCTCATTTGAAAAATGGCAAAGTTCGGGTGCACTGAGCTGAAATTCCAAATGATAATTCGGGAAAAAATAGCAAACGAGCTCCAAAAATTCTGAAAACCTCCAGATCTAAGTTTTATAATTTTTGAAAGAGATCGGCAAAGAAAAATCCAGAAGCGGAGCTCATTTAAAAAATGGTAAAGTTCAGGTGCACTATCCAAAATTCCAGAAGATAATTCCAGGAAAATTAGCAAACGAGCTCCAAAATTCTATAAACTTTCAGATCTGAGTTTTATAATTTTTGGAAGAGATCGGCGAAGAAAAATCCAGAATCGAAGCTCATTTGAAAATGGCAAAGTTCGGGTGCACGAAACCGAAATTCCAGAAGATAATTCCGAGAATAATAGCAAACGAGCTCCAAAAATTATAAAAACTTCCAAATCTGATTTTTATATTTTTTTGGAAGAGATCGGTGAAGAAAAATCCAAAATCGGAGCTCATTTGAAAAATGGTAAAGTTCGGGTGCACTAAGCCGAAATTCCAAAAGATAATTTCGGGAAAAATAGCAAACGAGCTCCAAAAATTATGAAAACTTCCACATCTGTGTTTTATATTTTTTGGAAGAGATTGGTGAAGAAAAATCTGAAATTGGAGTTCAAATGAAAAAGGTGAATTTTGGGTGCCACTAACCGAAAAATCCAAGAGAAAATTTCGGGAAAAATAGGAAACGACCTCGAAAAATTCTGAAAATCTCCAGATCTCAATATTATATTTATTTGGATGGATTGGGGAAAGAAAAACCGGATTTGGGGTCTGTTTGCAATAAAATCAAGTTTGGGGGGGCAAAATGCAATTTTACCAAAGAAACCAAAAAGGGCCAATTTGCAATTAAAAAAATATAAAAGGTGAGGGAATTACTGGGATATTCCAGGCCTTTGGCTGGCCATGCATGGGGGAAGGGTTCAAATTTAATTCATTTCATCAAGTGGTCTATATCAAGCTATAAGATGTCATTTTTGATGTCATGAAAATATCTTGCTCATCCAATGGCCTAAGTACCTTATGAAAAGATGAATGTCGCAACCTAAAAATTAACAAAGTCTCATCGCAAGACTTTATATTCATTAAGCGTAACATTAAAAAAAATCGAGAAAAAGTTGACTTAATTCCTCTTGAAAAATGAAGGTTTTGAAAATGACTTTGAAAAACACATAGAGTCGCCACCAATTTTTTTTAGCTAGGTGTGATCGGCCACCTATTAAAACCGATTTTGTAAAATATTTTAAAATTAATTAAAATATTTTAAAAACCAATTTCAAGTCTGCGTTATAAACTAGAGAAAATCGAAGAATCGGGTTCAGACTCGGTTACGTGTGGGGAAGGATTAGCACCCCCACAACGCCCGTATAAAACGGTACCTTATTAATCATGTGTTATCTCATGTCTCGCTAAAAAGTCGGTTTTTAACTTAGTATTTCAAGTTAATTCCCAATTTAAAGAAAAATAATTCCATTTTTAATTGAAAATGATCCGAAATTTATTAATTCAAAATTTTCCTATATTCTCCAATAAACGTGGCAAAATATAGAAATTTTTATTAGTTTGGAAACTTTCCGAATCATTCTCGTTTTAAAGATGATATTCTGTTATTAATGATAATTGATGATATCCTCCCCAGCAAACACGGCAGAGAATTCATGAATTATTTTAACTCGAGAATATCTTTATTTTATTGAAAATCATTACCTTTTTTAAAACATTTTAAAAAAATATGAATATGAATATCTGTGACATACATAAAATGACATAGCAAAGTCTAGATAATGCAACCTAAATGGTATGATATAATTTAAATGTCATAGCATATTCTAAATGAAATGAAATAACCTAGGTAACATGATATATTCTATATGAAATGAAATATCCTAAGTGACATAATATATTCTATATGAAATGAAATGACTTAGGTAACATGATATATTCTAAATGGAATAAAATGATTTAAATGACATGGCAAATATAAATGACATGGCATATTTTAAATAACATGGTTTATTCTAAATAATATAATCTAAATGACATGAAATGACATTAAACATAAAATAATGCTATCATGTAATATGCATAAAAATAAAAATAAAAATAACAATGCATGAACATAGTATATGCTAAATAATATGACAAAAATAAATAACTAAATAAAAAGCATAGGATATCATAAAATATTCAAAATCATATAATAAATAACATAACACCAAAAATAAAAATAAAAAATAATAACAAAAACATAGAAATTATCATTAAAAAAAAATCACATATTATATAGTATGCATGAATATGAAAAATGCAATGCATGAGAATGTATTTTTTCCTTTAACTAAGAAAATTTGTATATCTAAAAAGATATCTGGCTACCTTAGGAAAATATATCAAATTAAATATACAAAACCAAAATACTTTGTGATTGTTTGAAAACAATTTTGAAAAGCTTGAATGAAGATTAAAACCCTAGCCAAACCCTTTTAAAAATGGCTCTAATTTCTTAAGTTTAAAATCCCGGACTTGACCACCCTTGATCCGAACTCTATAAAAATCATTTCTTAAGTTTAAAATGGCCTAGAAACCACCCCAAGAACAGAAGCTAAATTTCCTAATCAACCCCTTCTAAGTAACTTAGCCAAAACAGCAAAATGATTTTCCCTCAAATTCAAATCTGCCTCTACTATCCAGTTTTAAAGCACGATTTTTTAACCTATTTTAAAAAATAAAAAAAAACTCTAAAAAAAATACTAGAGACTCAAAACATGTAAAACTACACGGGAAAACATTGGCTTAATTTTCTGATTAAAGATGACTACCCAAAAAAATCGGGAAAGTACGATTACTGGGTGAAAAAACTGTTTTGCCAAAACAAATTTTTTTGCCTTTGATAAAATCATTAAAAAAATCAAAGTAAAAATGTTGGAGACTCTCCTAAAGACTCACAAACAGTAGCTAACACTTTTGAAAAGTTAGACAAAAATTGGATAAGTAAAAAAAAAAAAATCACAAAGGTAGAACAATCAATTTGACAATTCTTTAATTTTCCACAAGTATGCTCAAATTGAGCATGACTTTGAACCATTGATTGATCTAAGTCATAAATCATGTGGCATGACTTAAAACCTAAATAACATGGAAAATGCATGGCATCAAGAAAATAACTTAGACCTAACATGAACTTGCATGGCATTTAATGCAACCTAGGTCTAAAATGCATGAAATGCATGGTAATACAAACACAACCTAAAGCTAAAGAATGCATAGCAAATACACAAACATATAGCATGCTTAAACAAAATACACAACAACATATCATGGAAATGCAAACCTATCAACTAACATAATAAAAATGCACACACAAAGCATAGGAAAAGGGGTAGCCAAATGGTCCTAAACTTCAAGATGAACATAGCATTTTCACAAACACTTAACATACTAACATGCAAAGCTAAAGAATAATGCTAAATCATGCAAACATAAAGTAAAGGCATGAAAACAAGTAGGCATTTTCACAAACACATGGATTAGCAAAAATGCAAATCATGAGCAAACTTAAACACTTTGAAAACAGAAAATCAAAAATGTAAAACTAGGAAAATAAACATAATAACAAGATAGTAAACTCAACAATGGAGCTAAGCAAGCAACCAAATCAAAACAAGCTTCATATTTTTGTATTTGAAGAAGATTTAAAGAATCAAAAACTTGTTAAATACCACTAATAACATGGAATAAAAAACAAAACAGCCACCATATAAAAAAAGGCCATTCGGCCACCTCCAAAAACAAAGAAAAAAAATATTTTTCAAAGCTTTTTACAAGAAAGAATCAAAGGAGACTTGAAGAAGAAATTTAAAAGCACTTATTTTAAAATAAAAATAAAAGAAAACTCACCAAAATATCAATGAAAACAGAAAAATCAAGAATGGAAATGCCAGGAAAGTATAAGAGTATGGTGCTTTAAGCAACCTCTCAAAGCTATATTGCAAGTCTTTCTTCCTCTTCCTTTCTTTGCCTTTCTAATCTTTTCTTTTTTGCCTTTCAAAACTGGAGAGAATATCAACCAAAAACATAGAGTGAATCATTGAAAATGAAAGAGAGACCCCCTTCCCCTCTATAGTGGCCGATTGGCCTCCTTCTAGAAGCTAGGTGGTTTTTTTTTTTAATCTCATCCAATGGCTATCACTTCAAGATGCCTTCTATGTAAAATTTTCACCATTGGATCAGATCTGATCAGCCTTTGAATTATGATGTCATAAAGATGTCATAAATAGGATATCTCTCCAACTATTGGTCCATGTGTTGCAAATTCAAAGGCTTGATCACAAAAAATAACTACCTTCATCTTCATTATTGGCCTTTTGATTAAAAATAAAAACATATCTTCCCACCAATGGGCCTTGGTTGGCTGAGCCTTCCTCTTCCAGCCCATGCTTCAATTTTTTAAAACAAGAAAAGGCCATTTTCGGTTTCTTCGGTAAAATAACCTTTTTGCACCTCTTAACCTAAATAAATAGCAAACGGACTCCAAATTCAAAAATTATTTTTTTAATACTTCCAAAATAATAAATAATTGAATTCTGAAAGTTTTGAAAATTTTCCGAGTCCATTTGCTATTTTTTGGATTTTTTTTTCAAAATTGCCCTTTTATGCACCCGAACTTTCACCACTTTTAAACGAGCTCCGAATCTAGATTTTTCTTCACCGATATCTTCCAAATAATTTAAAAGTATGATCTAGAATTTTTCATAATTTTTGGAAATCTTTTTCTATTTTTTCGGGATTTATCCTTTTGAATTTCTACATAGTGGGCCCGAGATTTGGCCATTTTGCAAACGAACTCCGAATCTGGATTTTATTTTTCCAATCTCTTCCAAATAATTTAAGAATAGATCTGCAAATTTTTATAATTTTTGGAGCTCATTTGGTATTTTTTCGGGATTTATCTTCTTGAATTTCTACATAGGGGACCCGAGATTTGACCATTTTGCAAACGAACTCCGAATCCAGATTTTCTTTTGCCAATCTCTTCAAAATGATTTAAGAATGAGATCTGTAAATTTTTAGACCTTTTGGAGTTTATTTGCTATTTTTCCCAAATTTTCCAATTTTGCCCTTTTACCTCCGAAACCCGGTTTTGCTCAAAACAAGTTCGATTTCCAGATTTTCTTTTTCTGGGCCTTTTTCATATATTGAATTGGATTTTGTCCAAAAAGCCCAATTTTTATGATCAAATTCCCTTCCGATTTGTTTCCTTTTTTCCACTATCGAGAATTTCCTCGTTTTTTCGTTTTTCCTCCAATCGGCTCTTTTCTCAGAATTTCTTCAAACTGAGCCTTGGGTTGCCCTTTTTTACTCACTCCTCATCAATTAGGGGCTTTAGTTTTACCGAATCGGGCCATTTCTACAATTTTCCCCAATTTCACCAAAATCCACCAAAAACCCTAATTCTCGATTTTCTTCCGGATTGACTTTTCTTTCAGTTTTTCTTCCAAGTAGCTTCTCCATTAACCGTTGTCAGTGCTTATCTTTCATTTGGAACCCTCAATTTCGACCAATTTGATCGTTTAAGCACTTTTCCCCAGATTTTCCGAACTAGGGTTTCCTTTCTACTGAATCTCCGTAACCCAACTTTCGAACTCCATATCTTTCAATGTAGACCTCGAATTATCAAAATTCTTTCGCCATTTTTCAATTGAACTTCAATTCTTGATTTTGAAAGTGGGTTGACTTTTTTATTTGTTTCAAGGTTGACTTCTTCGGGGTTGACTTTTCCAAGTTTGACTTTGTATTCTCGCCTTCTTAGACTAAGTCCCGGAATACCACCTGCAGTATGAGAAAAGTCTTTTTGCACTCTGAAACATCAATTTAAGAAGAAAACATACCTGTTTGAGTGGTTCGGACAAAATTAGGTGTCTTCAATGAGTACATCCTTGAATGGCCAAGATCTGATTGCAAGATGACATTTTTATTGTCATGCAAATGTCCTCATCCAATGGCCTAGATTATTAGAGAAAAGATGAGCACAAGTCATCCAATGGTTGGAAATGCATGTAGCCAAATAAAATGTCCTTTGCTCATCCAATGGCTTAGGCACCTTATAAAAAATGAGTACATCCTTGAATGGCTAAGATCAATTTGCAAGATGACATTTTTATTGTCATAAAAATATCTTGGATCCAAGGGCTTAGATTGTGCAGGACAATTAAATGAATTGATGACAACCATTGATCCCATGCATGGGGGGTTCGGCCAAGGCTTCTAAAGGGAGGGGGTTTTCATTTTTCACAACAAGTTGGCTGATTTTGAAACAAGGGCAGTAGCTAAAACCTTTGAAAAAAAAAAGATTTTTGAAAGAAAAGAAAGATAGTTTTTGCTAAGGTAGCTATTCCTCTTTGGTTCTTACATTTTTCTTTCTTCTTCTTCATGCTATTCTTTATTTTTTCATGTGAATTCCTACTACTTTCTTTGCTTAATAAAGGTTTTATGAAAGCTTTCTTGTTATTCTTGTTTTTTTCAAAACAAATAAAACAATAGGTAGGCTTCATGATCTTGATATGAATCAAGTGATAATGGTTAGGGTGGGCTTTGTCCAATATACCAGCCATGGAGTTCATTTCCATATTTTTTTTTCATTTTTTTTATTTATTTTCCACTTTAACTTGCTTATTTCTATTATTATTTATTTTTATATGTATTTATTATTCTTACTAACCATTTTGTTCTTTTGATTTATGACATACTTTTGCATATTGTGGCTATTTGTCATATAGTTTAGGCCATTTTTATTTTACATGTTATTTAAGCTCTAGGCCATTTTCATATGCTATGTTATTTTACATTTCATTTAGACATTTAGGCCATTTTCATATGCTATGTCATTTTATATGTCATTTAAGTTCTAGGTCATTTTTATTATCTATGTCATTTTACATGTCATTTAGACATTTAGGCCATTTTCATATGCTATATTATTTTACATTTCATTTAGACATTTAGGTCATTTTCATATGCTATGTCATTTTACATGTCATTTAAGTTCTACGTCATTTTTATTATCTATGTCATTTTACATTTCATTTAGACATTTAGGCCATTTTCATATGCTAGGTCATTTTACTTTCATTTAGACATTTAGGCCATTTTCATATGCTATGTCATTTTACATGTCATTTAAGCATTAAGTCATTCTCATTATTCAATGTCATTTGCCATGTCCTTTTAGACACTAGGTCATGCATATTCCATGTCATTTATTTCATGCATTTTGACATTTCCCACTTGATTTTTGACTTAAGCCAATCAATGGCTCAAAGCCAAGCTTTAAGGAGCATACTTGTGGAAAATTAAGATTTGTCAAGCTGGATTTTCTAACTTTATGATTTTTTTTTTCATTAGGAAACCCTTGTCCAATTTTTTATAAATTTTTACCACTGGTTGTAGGACCTTAGAGGAGTCTCTAATATTTTTATTCTGATTTTTGGACTTTTTATCAAAGGTTTAAAAATGTTTTTTGGTTAAGCAGTTTTTTACCCACTGTTCTGTCTTTCATGAATTTTCAGGTAGGTCATCCTTAGTCTATAAATTAAGCCAAATTTTCCCCATAGAGGTCGACATGTTCTAAGTCTCCC
The DNA here is from genome assembly GCA_030761205.1 of Fremontodendron californicum. Lineage (NCBI taxonomy): Eukaryota > Viridiplantae > Streptophyta > Magnoliopsida > Malvales > Malvaceae > Fremontodendron > Fremontodendron californicum. The sequence continues at coordinate 3,977,807 of JAULJL010000045.1, forward strand.
ATAATTGTTTTAGAGTTTTTTGAGTTTTTTAGAAGGGTAAAAAAAGCGGTTTCCAAAACTGGTTAGTAAAGTCATATTTGTTGTTATGAACCAATAATTTTTCTATTTTGTTTAAGGCACCAAGAGGGGGCTTTTTAAAACATTAGTTGTTGTCTTAGGTTAATTTTCAAGTCATTTTAATAATGAAATTTGATTTTATAAAAGTCGGGTCAAAGTTTGTCAACCTCGGGTTTCAAAACTAGGAAAAATCATAGCCTTTTAAAAGTTGTTTTCGGTCAAGTTCTTTTCTCACTCAAAATTTCGATTTTTTTATAAATCCGAGTTAGAAAATCCAACTTAGGTCTCTTCAAAAGGTATTTGGTTGTCTTTTTAAATATACGAATATCCTTATTTTGTGGGAGAAATACATTTCTATGCATTTGCATTTTTCATATTCATGCATATTATATGACATTTAATTTTTGCTATTTTGATTTTATAAATTCCATATATATATATATATATTTATATGTGAATATTCCATAGTGATTTCATTGCTTTGATTTAGATTTTATGTTATCATTTTGATTATGGCATAATTATGAATATTCTATGATAATTCTTCTAATTTAATTTAGAATTTTGCTATGTCATATAGATTTCTAATATGTCATCTAGGTTTTATCATGTCATTAATTCTTATTATTTTATTTAGATCTTTGCCATATCATATAGATTTCTAATATGTCATCTAGATTTTATCATGTCATTAATTCTTGCCATTTAATTTAGATTTTTGTTATGTCATATAGAATTCCAATATGTCATCTAGGTTTTATCATGTCATTAATTCTTGTTATTTTATTTAGATCTTTGCCATGTCATTTAGATTCTACCATGTCATTTAGATTATGCCATGTCATCTAGATTTTTTCATGTCAAACATGTCATGTCATTAATCCATATGCCACGTCATTCACTCATATGTCATGTCATTAGTAATAATTTGCATATTCATAATTTTTCAAATGTTTTCTAAAAGATCATGTTTAAAAAAAAAAAAATTAAGGATATTTCCGAATTAAAATAATTTATGAGTTCTCTGCCGGGTTTGCTGGGGAGGATATCATCAGTTATCGTTAATAAAGGAATATCTTTCTTTAAAAAATAAAAAAATGATTCGGAGATTTTCCAAATAAATAAATTTTTTTTATATTTTATCAGGTTTGCTGGAGAATATAGGAAAATTTTGAGTTAATAAAATTCTGGATCATTTTCAAATTAAAAATGAGATTATTTTTCTTTAAATTCGGAATTATTTTAAAATGTCAAATCTAAAACCGATTTTGTTTTACCGAGATTCGAGATAACACACGATTAATAAGGTACCGTTTTATACGGGCGTTGTCCTTCTCCGCACGTAACCAACTCCCGAACCCGCTTATTTGATTTCTCTGGTTTAAAAGCGCAAACTTCGAAATTGGTTTTAAAAATATTTTAATTAATTTTAAAATGTTTTACAAAACTGGTTTTAATAGGTGGCCGATCACACCTAGCCAAAAAAGATTGGTGGCGACTCCATGTTTTTTTTTTTTTTTTTAAGGTTGTTTTCAAACTCTTATTTTATTTCAAGAGGAATTAAGTCATCTTTTCCTCTGTTTCTCCAATGTCACACTTAACGAGTAAAATATCTTACGATGAAACTTGTTATTTTCGACAAAAATTAATTGAGATGACATAAATGGCTATCCATAGGCTGAGATTTAGCTAAAATTGAGATGACATAAACGATGTACTAGAAATTACTCAAATTCATCGGTTAAACTAAGAGGAAACCTAGGAAAGGGACAAAATTGAGTGAAGAAAAAAGAAAAAAAAAAAAGAAAAAAAAAAAAACAGCACACGAATATATTGCACAACTCAAAGATTAGACTTCTACGTGAATCGGGCGGCCCGTTAATCCCACGAACTTGATTTGATTCGGATTGAGGATTGAGTTTTTGATAGGAATTTTTAAGTTCAGTTTAATTTGGAAGAGTATTTTATTAAAAAAACAAAAAAAAACCATTTATTTAATTTTAATTTTAAAATATATCTAAAATATTAATATAAAATAATTCATTATATTTTAATAATATTTTAAATATTAATAGATTTAAACGGATTTTAATGGACTAATCAAACCGAATTTTAAGCTAAAGATGTTAATCGAGCCTAACTCAATTCGATTTATGAATAGTCAAGATATGCCAACCATGATGAGCATCTTGTCTACCTTGAAACAAAATCTGTTTGTGGCCAAGAAAATAATGGAGAAGCGTTCTATTGTCAAGCATATATAAATATATATATATTTATTTATTTATACCCACATGGGTCCATACAATAAAGTTTAGTAAACGATGATTCGAATTATAAAATTAAAGCAAAAATAATAACAATAATAAATTTTTTAAATTTTATCGTTTTATTTAGATAAGTCTTTATACGTTTATTATATCAAAATAAATTATTAACTTTTAATTTATATTCAAATAAATTCTTAATTTTTAACTTATATTCAAATAAGCTTCTAACCTTTAATTTATACTTAAATAAACTCTTAACATAAATCGATATTTTATTTAAAATAGTGACTTATTTAAATATAAATCAAAAGATAAAAATTTATTTAAGTACAATAAAAATATAATAACTTATTTAATAAAAATGAAATAATTTAGGGATTTTTTAAAATATTTTAACCTAAACTTAATCTATTAGGAAGAGATGTAACAATATAGTTGAGACTCTAAACTAAAGATGTTTAAATCTAAAAATCAATGAGAAGGGTGGGTTTATGGCTTTATGAGAAAAGGCAATGATAGCTTGGGAAAGGCTTTAGATACAAAGGACTGCTGAATTTCTTCATCTAGATGTTTGACAAAGAATCTTAAGCCTCCTATATTGGGAGAGAAAAGATTTGAGACGGTAATGAAGTGGGACGGAAAAAAAAATTGCTTTATGTATTTTTGTCCTATTTTCGTATAAATATTGAAATATTATTATAATTTCAGTTTTTTTAAATACCGGTTATATCTATAACTGTTTTACCTTGTTCCGTATCATTTTTATTAATTATTTTTAATATAATATTGTAAAAAAAAAAGTATTATAATTTATTCATAAACAAAATTTTAGTATATATATCAAAAGTATATATCTTATTTTAGTATATATATCTAATATATATTAAAAATACAAAAATATATATATATATATATAATAGTTTAAAGGATAAAATAATAATTCTAAAAGATAAAATGGGGTAAATAGAATAAGTATTTATCAAAATCGATCTGCTTACAAAAAAAAATCTTTCATTCAAAATAAATTAATACAAAATTTATTGAACGAATCAAATTTTATCACACTAAAAAAAATAATGTTCAATCAAAATATGTCATTCAATGGAAGAAAAAAAAAAGAAAGGAAAAAAGTTTATACACTCTCCCATTCCCATATGCTATTTGTTGGGATTTCATTTTCCTAGGGATGCGAATGAAATGCTACTAATTGCTACAAGAAAGAATATATCATCAATCACAATCACCAAAAAGATTGAATGAGATTTTGGAATGATGGTAGGAGAAACAAAAACAACCATCCTTTTTATTAAAAAAATTGCAAATATATTCATATCCAAAAAAGAAGAAAAAAGTTGTGGCAAAAAAATATGAAAAGAATTACTGTGGTTTGTCTAGGAGAATCAATGCCTACCCATGTACATTGTGTTAAAGTCGAGGAAATTGTAAGGTGGTGGTAGTCCTTCTTAGGATGGAACCTAAGCTAATAATTTCAAAGAAATGATGACTCAAAGCTGGACATTGACCATGTAATAATAATTAATCTAAAGAGGGATTTGTGGTAGAGTTTTTAAAGAATGAAAATTTTCAACATCCTCTTCCAATTAGATTTGCTCATAAGTCGGGTCACGATCCGAAATTTTTTTATACTTTAGTCAGATTCGGTCCGTCGGTCCGAATTATTGTTTATTTTAATAATAAAAAAATAAAAAATATTTTTTATTAATATTTTTATATTTTTATAATTAAATTTAAATAAAAATTTATTTTTTATTACATAAATAGTAATCTAGGCCGATCCAAATCACTACAAAATTATCCAAATTCTGTCCAATACAAACCGAGTCAAACGGGTTACTCAATTTATGAGCAAATATACTTTCAATAAACCTATAATCAAAGGATAATTATTCCTTTCAGGTGGTGAAGGTTTAAAATATTCTTGGGCAAAAAGGTATTCCACCTTTATCATCCAAATCCTTGAGAGATTTGAGATTCGTTGAAGTTTTGTAGTATTGAGGTAATTTGTGTACACGAATTATATTTGTGTTTTTTTTTTCATAATCGTATTTAAAATATTATATATTTATATATTTTGACACGTTAATAATTCGTGTTATATAGATTTTGAAATATTCGTGTATTCATATCGTATCGTATTTTTTATCATATTTTAATTATTTTTTTCATATTATATTTTTACTATATAATCATATCATATATGATATTATCGGATCTAGTATTGAGAAATATTGATGCTTCAATTATTGGGATGGGTCAATTATCCAAGGATACCCTCTTAGCGGCCCAATCCCTTCGACTTGGTGGTGCAACCAAACTTGTGAGTCGGGCCTCTGATATTAACAATTCGAACGGGACTTACAGCCTAGTTATGGAGTCGAAAGCACTAATTTTGTACTACAAGAGTCCAAGTCCCCAAAGCCAATTCTTTATTCCAATCATCCCTTTTTGGTGAATGTCAACAAGATTCCTTTGGAATATGTAAAGTTTAACTCTGCCCAGGAAGATGATGAGGGTTATATGTCAATGGGCTAAATTTAGAGTATCAAGTAGCTAATTCGTGGATCGGATGGACTCTTAGGGTGGGAAGATCAAACTACAACAGCACGTTATCGGTTTTTCGACTTGGATCGGACAAAAACCCAAGGATCTACACTACTATGATCCTGTTTAGATTTGATAATTTTGGATACGATATGATTATACGATACAAAAAATGATTAAAGCACGACACGAATATACGAACGTGTCAAAATCTATATAACACGAATTATTAACGTATATATAATACTTTAAATATGATTATGACACATAAAAATACACAAACACAATATAAATACACGAATTGCCTGATCTAAGTTTTTTTTTTTTTTTTTGACCATGCATGGGAATTAACCTTCAGTCTTTTCTCTAGAGATTCATTTTGGGGTAGTGAATTCCAATTGCCAGTTGGCCCAAAAAATTCCAATTGCCAGAGAGACTTGGAAAATTTGGGCTTTGTGAGGACAGCTAATGCTTCTCTAGCAATGAGCTGATGGTTTAGAGCAAAGATTGTCAGCCCAAGAAGTTATACAGTTGTAAAGAGAATGGTTTTTATTTCTACAATGTAATCTGTATATTTATGTTATGTTCATATTATTTTTCGTATCATAATTATATTTAATGTATTATATATTTATATAAATTTTGACAAATTAATAATTCGTGTTATATAGATTTTAATATGTTTGTATATTCGTATCGTATTCATATTATTTTTTCATATCGTGTCGTGTTATGTGAGCATATATATATATATATATTAATTTTGAGTCTTAAGAACTCAAGAGACTTTTTTTTAATATGATCTAAGGATAATTTTATCCTTTAATAAATGGGAAGGATTTTAGTTTTTTTTTTTTTTTTTTTTAGTTTTAAGTTTTTTTTTTTTTTTTTAAATAAGTATTTAAAGAGTTGGTTTGCATGATAACTCACGGGTCGATTTAAGATTCGTACCCGAACTATTCGGGAAAAAAATTAAAAAATATATATTATTAATTATTTTAGTTTTTTATTTTATTTTAAATGATATATTTAAAGGGTTAGTCCGCACGTTGACTCGTGGTTCGATTTAAGATCCGTATACGATCCGCACGGAAAAAATAAAAAAAATAAATTTCTTTTATTAATAAATTTTTTTACTTTATTTTTAAATGATGTATTTAAAGGGTTAGTCTATACATTGACTCGCGGATCGATTTAAGATTCGTACTCGACCCGTATGGAAAAAAAAAATTTATTAATTAGTTTTTTATTATGTTCTTAAATAATGTATTTAAAATAGTTAGTCCGCACGTTGACTCGCAAGTTGATTTAGGATTCGTACCCAATCGGCTCCGAAAAATAGTTAACAAAGAAATTTATTTTTTTATTTGAAATAATGTATTTAAAGAGGTTAGTCCACAAGTTGATTCGCGAGTCGATTTAGTATTCGTACCTGACCTGCTCGGAAAAAAAGAGAGAAAGAAACGAACTTGTTGCTAACCTATATGAGAAAATTGATCCTACGAAAGAATAAACTACAAACCACAATTTCATTTTCTTATTTTTTATTTATTATTTTTTTTTTACCTCCAATAAATCAAAATATATACTATACAATAAGGTCTAGATTTTTTTTTAAAATACATATAAATAATATTTAAAAATGCATTCGTATTATGTAATTTATAAATGAATAATTTTCATAATTAACAAAATATAATTTTATTAATATTATTACAATTTAAAAATAAAATATTTAAATAAATAATTATTATTTAATAAAATATAAACTAAAATTATTTTTATTATTAATTAATTAAAAATTTATAATAAAATTTTAAATACCCTGACAAAGCGGTTTTTTTTTTCTTTCTATTTTATATATAACAATTAAGTGTAAAAATATCAATTTTACATGTCTAATTTATCATTTTTCCTTATTTTCCTCAAAATTACCATAAATCCCTACTCTTAAGAAGTCACTTTGGTTAAACTTATTAAAACAGATGGATCATTAGCTTTTAAAAATAGATGGAAAAGAAAGAAAAAAAAGTTTAGTTCTATTGCATATAAACCAAAATGTCACACCACTAGGGAATATTATAAAGCAAATCTGGATTATAATCTCACTCTTTACAATTATAAGTGTCGCAACCTAAAAAATAACAAGTCCTATCGCGAGACATTACTCGTTAAGTGTGACATTGGGGAAACAGAGGAAAAGACGACTTAATTCCTCTTGAAATAAAATGAGGGTTTGAAAACAAGCTCGAAAAAGAAATGGAGTCATCACCAATCTTTTTTTGGCTAGGTGTGATCGGCCACCTATTAAAACCGATTTTGTAAAACATTTTAAAATTAATTAAAACATTTTTTAGAAATCAATTTTGAAGTCTGCGCTTTTAAACCAGAAAAAACAAGAAGCGGATTCGAGAGTCAGTTATGTGCGGGGAAGGATTAGCGTCCCCACAACGCCTGTATAATAAGGTACCTTATTAATCGTGTGTTATTTCGAGTCTTGGTAAAAGTCGATTTTAGATTTGGCATTTTAAAATAATTCCCAATTTAAAGAAAAATAATCCCATTTTTAATTTGAAAATGATCCGGAATTCATTAGCATAAATTTTTTCTATATTCCCCGGCAGACCTGGTAAAACATAAATTTTTTTATTTATTTTGGAAAATCTCCGAATCATTCTCTTTTTGAAAGAAAGATATTCCGTTGTTAATGATAATTGATGATATCCTACCCGGCAAACCTAGCAGAGAACTCATAAATTATTTTAACTCGGGAATAACCTTGTTTTTAAAAAGTATGATTATCTTTATTGCATTAGAAATCATTTTTTAAAAAAATGGTTATGAATATGCAAACCATTACTAATGACATGGCAAAAGAGTGAATGACATGGCATATGGATTAGTGACATGGCATGCTTGACATGGCAAAATCTAGATGACATGACATAATCTAAATGACATGGCAAAAGAATTAATAACATGGCATGCTTGACATGGCAACATCTAGATGACATGACATAATCTAAATGACATGGCAAAAGAAATAATGACATGGCATGCTTGACATGGTATAATCTAAATGACATTGCAATGGAAATTATGACAAGGCAAAAAGCACAAAATGACATTATCATAGAATATCAATATTTATATCATAACCAAGATAACAACATGAAATTTAAATCAAATCTATGACATCACTATGAAATATTCATACATATGGAATTTACATGACTAAGATAGCAAACATTAGTTATCATGGAACATGCATGAACATGGAAAATGCAATGCATGGAAATATATTTCTCCCATGAAGCAAGGACATCCGTATAACTAAAAAGGTATCCAACTAACTTTGGAAGAGACCTAAATTGGATTTTCTAATTTGGACTCAGGTATAAAAAAAAGCAATTTTAGGATGAAAAAGGCCTCATGGCCGAACCCCCTATTTAAAAGGCTATAGTTTTCCCTAGTTTTGAAACCCCGGTTGACCACCCTTGACTAGACTTTTATAAAATCAAATTTTATGATTGAAATGACATGGAATCACCCTCAGACAGTAACTAATGTCTCAAATCAGCCCCCTCTTAATATACCAATAAAAATAGAAAAGTATTATTTCTTGAAAACAAATATGACTCCCACAACCAGTTTTGAAACCCGATTTTTTTTAGGCATTAGGTCATGCATTTCATGCATTTAACTTGTTGTTTGTTCATGCATTTCATTTCATTCCACTTGATTTTTGACTTAAGCCAATCAATGGCTCAAAGCCAAGCTCTCATGAGCATGTTTGTGGATAATTAAGATTTGTACAAGTTGGATTTTCTAACTTTAGGATTTTTTTTTTCACTAAGCAGCCCTTGTCCAATTTTTTTAGAATTTTTTTATCACTGGTTATAGGACCTTAGAGGAGTCTCTAATATTTTTATTATGATATTTGGACGTTTTTATCAAAGGTTTAAAAATGTTTTTTTGGTAAAGCAGTTTTTTACCCACTATTCTGTCTTTCATGAATTTTCGGGTAGGTCATCCTTAGTCTAAAAATTAAGCTTATATTTTTCCCATAAAGGTCGATATGTTATAAGTCTCCCATAATTTCTGAAATTTTTTAGAAGGGTAAAAAAATCACGTTTTAAAACTAGTCAGAGGAGTCAGGTTTGTTTTTGAGAATCAATAATTTTCTGTTTTGTTTAAGGTATTAAGAGGGGGGCTGATTTGGGATATTAACTACTGTCTTAGGTTAATTTTTAAGTCATTTTAATCTTAAAATTTGATTTTATAAAAGTCGGGTCAAGGGTGTTCAACCCGCATTTTCAAAATTTGGAAAATAAAGCCTTTTTAAAAGAAAGTTTCAGCCATAGTGCCATTTTCATCCAGGAATTTTCAAATTGTTTTCAATCCAATCACAAAGTATTTTTGATTTACAAAATCTGATTTAAGTCTTTTCCTAAGGTAGTCGGATATCTTTTTAGGTATACGGATGTCCTTATTTAAAGGAAAAAATACACTTTCATGCATTACATTTTCCATGTTCATGCATATTCTATGATATATAATTTTTACTATGAATATTCTATAATGATGTCATTGCTTTGATTTAGATTTCATGATGTTATATTGATTGTTATATGGTTATGGATATTTTATGTTATTCTATGTTTCTTGCCTAGTCTTTAATTATTTTGCTATATCATCTAGGATTTATTATGTTCATGCATTGCCTTTTATATTTCAATGCATATTTTATTATAATATTATTTTATGTTTCTTATCATGTCATGTTATTAATTATATTGCCATGTCATTTAGATTTATGCCATGTCATCTAGATGTTACTATGTCATTTAAATTATGCCAAGTCATTTAGATCTTGCCAGGTCATTTAGATATTCCCATGTTATTTAGATTATGCTATGTCATCTAGATTTGGCCATGTCATATTTTGCCATATCATTAGTAATAATTTAAATATTCATATTCATCTTTTTAAAATGTTTTTAATAAAGATAATGAATTTCAATAAAAAAAAAAGATATTCTCGAGTTAAAATAATTCATGAGTTCTTTGCTGGGTTTGTTGGGGAGGATATCATCAATTATCATTAATAAAAGAATATTTTTCTTTCAAAAATGAGAATGATTCAGAAATTTTTTAAATAAATAATTTTTTTTTAATGTTTTGCCAGGTTTGCCGAGTAAAATAAGAAAATTTTAAGTTAATAAATTCCGGATCATTTTCGACTAAAAATGGGATTATTTTTTCTTTAATATCGGAATTATTTTAAAATGCTAGTTTCAAAACTAACTTTTTACCGAGACTCGAGATAACACACGATTAATAAGGTACCGTTTTATATGGGCGTTGTGTGGGTGCTAATCCTTCCCTTCACGTAACCAATTCCCAAACCCGCTTCTTTGATTTCTCTGGTTTAAAATAGCAGACTTCGAATTTGGTTTTAAAAATATTTTAATTAATTTTAAAATGTTTTACAAAACCGGTTTTAATAGGTGGCCCATCACACCTAGCCAAAAAAGATTGGTGCCGACCCTTCTTTAATTTCAAGAGGAATTAAGTCATCTTTTCCTCTGTTTTCCCAATGTCACACTTAACGAGTAATGTCTCGCGATGAGACTTGTTATTTTTTAGGTTGCGACAGCTTGGCGACTCCACTGGGGATATTTAGAGAGTCAGGCCTAGAATTAGTCGCGCGTTATCAAAAGTCTCGATTTGTCAATTTTTGGTTGGTATTTAATTTTAATTCCCGCTGTAAACACCTAATTTTGTCCGGACCACTAATTCAGGTATGTTTTCTTCCTAAAGTGATGTTTCAAAATGCAAAAAGGCTTTTCTCATCTTGTAGGTGGTACTCCGAGATTTAGTTTAAGAAAGCAGGCATAAAAAGTCAATCTTGAAAAAGTCAACTCCAAAAAAGTCAACCCCAAAAAGTCAACTACTAAAAAAGTCAACCCACATTCAAAATCAAGATTTAAAGTTCAATTGAACAATGGTGAAAGAATTTTGATAATCCGAGGTCTACAACGAAAGATATGGAGTCTGGAAAATAGGTTACGGAGATTCAGTAGAAAGGAAACTCTAGTTCGGAAAATTTGGGGAAAAGTTCTTAAACGATCAAATTGGTCGCAATTGGAGGTTCCAAATGAAAGATAATCAATGACTACGGATAAGGGAGAGGCCATTTGGAGGCAAAATTGAAGGAAAAGTCAATTTGGAAGAAAATCGGGAATTAGGGTTTTTGATGAATTTTGATGAAATTTGGGGAAAATGCAGAAATGGCCCGATTCGGTAAAACTAAAGCCCCTGATTGATGAGGAGTTATTAAACAAGGATAGCCCAAGGTTCAGTTTGAAGTAATTCAGAGAAAATAGCCAATTGGAGAAAAAACGAAAAAACGAGAAAATTTTCGATACTGAAAAAAAGAAAAAATCAAATCGGAAGGAAACTTGATCTTAAAAATTGAGCATTTTTGGACCAACTCCAGTTCAATATATGGAAAAGGCATAGAAAAAGAAAATCTGAAAATCGAACTTATTTTGAGTAAAACCGGGCTTCGGAGGTAAAAGGGCAAACTTGGAAAATTCGGGAAAAATAGCAAATGAGCTCCAAAAATTACCAAAACTTCCAGATCTCAATCTTAAATCATTTGGAAGAGATTGGAGAAGAGAAATTCGGAATCAGAGCTCGTTTGCAAAATGGCAAATCTCGGGCCCACTATGCTAAAATTCAAGAAGATAAATCCCGAAAAAATAGAAAATGGGCTCCAAAAATTATGAAAACTTCCAAATCTCACTTTTAAATTATTTGGAAGATATTGGTGAAGAAAAATCTGGATTCGGAGCTCGTTTAAAAAATGGTAAAAGTTCGGGTGCACTAAGGGGAAATTTTGGAAGAAAAATCCGAAAAAATAGCAAATGAGCTCGAAAAATCATGAAAACTTTCAGAATTCAATGTTTTATTATTTAGGAAGTTTTTAAAAAATAAAATTTGGATTTGGAGTATGTTTGCTACTTAATTCGGTTCGGGGGCCAAAAACGTCATTTTATCGAAAGAACCAAAGAGGGCTTTTCTTGCAATGGAGATTGGGCTGGATTTTAAAAGGTCAATCAGCCAAACCCATGTTGGAGGGTGATTTTTCTGAGCCATTTCATCCAAGGGCCAAGAGTGGATAGGAAGGTAGTTATTTTTTTAATCAAGCCTTTGAAATTGTGACACATGGACCAATGCATGGAGAGTGATGATGTCATATTTATGACATCATAGTTATAACATCATCTTCATGAAATATATTATTTAGGGGCTGATTTAATCTAAGGATGGGAATTTTACATAGAAAGCATCTTGGATTAAAGGCCATTGGATCAAAATTGGTTAGAAAAATGACAACTTTCCTACACTCTTCTTACTACCATTCGGCCAAGGCATTTGGGGGGGGGATTCAGATTTTTTAGGGCCTTTGGGGGCTGAACAAGGGCAGTAATTAGGGAGAAAAGAAAAGAAAAAGAAAGGAGGAAAAAGAGAGAAAAAAGAAAGGTTTTGCTTACTACTTCTTGATTTGGAAAGCTAGAGTAAGGTAGCTATATTTGTTCATGGTTTTCTCATACTTTGTTGACATGATTTTTCTATTTTGATTGCTATTTTATTTTCACTTATGAAATAAACTTTTTTTAAAAAAAAAATAAGTGATAAGGAGTTTCTACTTTGTATTTTGAAAGAAATCAAGAAAGCAAGTTTTTCTACATTTTTGTACATGGACGAATGGTATTGTTTTTTTTTTTTTTTAATGATTTTGTGTTTGATTTTGTTCATGTGATTTGTTGTGGTAGATTAGCTTGATTGTGGTAGGTTAGCTTGATTGTTGTACTTTAGCTATAGACCATGCCATGTGTTTGTGGAAATACCATGCTAGATATATGTTATCATTCGGCCATGATGAGTATAGGTTACCATGCTTGCATTTTTTTATGTTTACTTGCTTAATATGCTTCCATTTATGTTCATATATTTATACCATGCCATGTGTTTGTTATATTGACATTGCTATGTTCATGAGTTATGTTAGTCACCATGTTTGCATTATTATCATGTTTGATAGTTTATTATGCTTCCATGTGTTTGTGTTAATGTCTAGCTAGGATTTCACTATGATTGTTTAGTGACCATTCGGCCAACATGTTCTTTTTTGCTTTGAGTGTGCATTTTCATCTTGCTAGTTGATAGGCTTGCATTTTCATGCCATTATTTTTTTTATTTTGATTTAGTATGCTATGTATTTGTGTTATTGCCATGCAGTTTTTAGGTCTAGGTCTCATTTGCATTGCCATGCATTTCATGCATGTTTAGGCCTAGGTTGCATTTATTGCCATGCAAGTTCATGTTAGGTCTAGGTCATATTCTTTATGCCATTCAATTTCATATCCATTATGTCTTAGATCATATTGGTATTGCCATGCATTTTCATATCCATTAGGTCTTAGATCATGTTGATATTGCCATGCATTTCATGCATATTTAGGTCTAGGATGCATATATTGCCATGCAAGTTCATGCTAGGCATTAGGTCATTTTGAATTGCCATGCATTTTCTATGTCATTTAGGTCTTAGATCATACATTTCATACATTAAACTTGCTGTTTGTTTATGCATATCATATCATGCCACTTGATTTTTGACTTAGGCCAATCAATGGCTCAAAGTCAAGCTCACATGAGCATATTTGTGGAAAATTAAGTAGTTGTCAAGTTGATTTTTCTACCTTTGTGATTTTTTTTACTTAGGAAATTCTTGTCCAAATTTTTAGAAATTTTAGCTACTGTTTGTAGTGTCACAACCTAAAAAATAACGAGTCTCATCGCAAGACTTTTTTATTCGTTAAGCGTGACATAAAAAAAATCGAAGAAAAATCGACTTAATTCCTCTAGAAAAATAAAGGTTTTGAAAACGACCTTGAAAAAGACATGGAGTCGCCACCAATCTTTTTTAGCTAGGTGTGATCGGCCACCTATTAAAACCGGTTTTATAAAATATTTAAAAATTAATTAAACTATTTTTAAAAACAATTTCAAGTCTGCGTTTTAAACCAGAGAAATCAAAGAAACGGGTTCGGGACTCGTTACGTGCGGGGAAGGATTAGCACCCCCACAACGCCCGTATGAAATGGTACCTTATTAATCGTGTGTTATCTCAAGTCTCGGTAAAAAATCGGTTTTAAATTTAGTATTTCAATTTAATTCCCAATTTAAAGAAAAAAAATTCCATTTTTAATTGAAAATGATCCGGAATTTATAAATTCAAAATTTTCCTATATTCCCCAACAAACGTGGCAAAATATAGAAATTTTTATTATTTTGGAAAACTTTCCGAATCATTCTCGTTTTTTGAAAGAAAGATATTCCTTTATTAATGATAATTGATGATATTCCCTCCAGCAAACCCGGTAGAGAACGCATGAATTATTTTAACTTGGGAATATCTTTATTTTTTATTGAAAAATCATTATCCTTTTGAAAACATTTTAAAAGATATGAATATGAATATGCATTACATAAATAAAATGACATAGCAAAATCTAAATAATATAATGCGTCCTAAATGATATGATATAATTTAAATGCCTTAACATATTCTAAATGAAATGAAATGTCCTAAGTTATATGACATATTCTAAATGAAATGAATTGACCTAGGTAACATAATATATTCTATATGAAATGTAATATCCTAAATCATATGATATATTTTAAATGAAATACAATATCCTAAATGACATAATATATATCCTAAATGAAATGACCTAGGTAACATAATATATTCTACATAAAATGACCTAAGTAACATAATATATTCTATATGAAATGAAATAATTTGAATGACATGGAAAATATGAATGATATGGCATATAATTTAAATGGCATAGAATATAAAATAATGATATCATATAATATGCATGGAAATAAAAATAAAAATAATAATGCATGAACATACTATATGCTATATAATATGACAAAAATAACTAAATAAAAAGCGTAGGATATCATGAAATATTCAAAATCATATAATAAACAATATAACATAACTCAAAATCATAACAATATCATAGAAATTATAATTGCAAAAATCACATATTATATAAAATGCATGAACATGGAAAATGCAATGCATGAAAATGTATTTTTTCCTTTAATTAAGGAAATCCGTATATCTAAAAAGATCTCCAGCTACCTCAGGAAAATATGTCAAATTAAATATTCTAAAACCAAAATGCTTTGTGATTGTTTGAAAACAATTTTGAAAAGCTTAGATTAAAAAAAAAAAAAACTGGGCTAAACCTTTTTTAAATAGCTCTAATTTCCTAAGTTTAAAATCCCGGACTTGACTACCCTTAACCCGAGACTTAAAAAATCATTTTCAGAGTTTAAAAAGGCTTAGAAACTACCCTAAGTCAATAGCTAAACTTCCTAATCATCTCCCTCTAAGTAACTTAACCAAAACAGAAAAATAATTTTCCTCCAAATTCAATTCTGACTCCACTGTCCAGTTTTAAGCCACGATTTTTTACCCTATTTTTAAAATTCAAACAATTCTAAACAAAATACTGGAGACTCCGGACATGTAAAACTACACGAGAAAAAACCAGCTTAATTTTCTGATTAAATATGAATGCCTAGAAAAATCGGAAAAGTATGAGTACTGGGTGAAAAAACTGTTTTGCCAAAATACATTTTTGCCTTTGATAAAATCATTTAAAAATCAAAGTAAAAATATTTAAGACTCACAAAATTACTCACAAACAGTAGCTAGGACTTTTTGAAAGTTAGATAAAAATTGGCTAAGTAAAAAAAATCACAAAGGTAGAATAATCAATTTGACAAACCTTAATTTTCCACAAGTGTGCTCAAGAGAGCATGAGTTTGAACCATTAAATGGCCTAAGTCATTAGTCAAGTGGCATGAACATGAAATGCATGAAAAAATACAGCAAATATGATGCATGAAATGCATGAATTTAAACCTAAATGTCATGAAAAAATGCATGGCATCCATATAGTGACCTAGACCTAAATGAACTTGCATGGCATTTAATGCAAACTAGGTCTAAATGCATGGACATGCATGGCAAAATAAACCAAACCTAATGACTAAAACATGCATAGCAAAAACACAAACACAAGGCATGTTTAATCCAAAAACTCAACCAAATATCATGCAAATGCTAACCAATCAACTAACATAGCAAAAATGCAACACACAATGCAAAACACATGGAGTAGCCGAATGGCCTCAAGCTCCAACAAGCATGGCATTTTCACAAACACTTGGTATACTTAAACTGAATACTCAATCAAATGTCATGCAAATGCAAACCTACCAAATAACATGGCAAAAATGCACATACAATGTAAAACACATGGAGTAGCCGAATGGCCTCAAGCTCCAACAAGCATGGCATTTTCACAAACACTTGATATGCTAACATGCTCAACTAAAATATATCACTCAAATCATGCAAACACAAATTTGAGATACTAAAACCAAACAAGCATTTTCACAAACACTTGATATACTAACATGCTCAACTAAAATATAATATTCAAATCATGCAAACACAAGGTAGAGATACTCACAAGCATTTTCACAAACACTTGATATACTAAATATAAAACATCAACAAATTTAGACATTATGAAAACAGAAAATTAAAAATACAAGAACATGATATTTAAATCATAAATGGCAATAAACAAAGCAACCAAATTAAAACATGATTCAAATATATGAAGTAGAAGAACACTTAAAGCATCAAAATTAAAGAAAATACCATAAATAACATAATAAATTAAAGCAAAAACAGCAACCATAATAAGAAAAATGTAGGCCATTTGGCCATTAAAGAAAAATAAGAAAAAAATATGTAAAAAATATTTAAGAAAGAGATGAAGAAAGAACTTAAGAAGAACATAAAAAAAAACACTTATTTAAAAAGAAAACTCACCAAATAATAATCAAAATAGCAAAAACAAGAATGGAAAATCAAGAAAGTGCAAGAGTTGGTGCTAAATGCAACCTCAAGAAGCTATATTTCAAGCTTTATCTCTTCAAACTTTCCTTTCTTTTCTAAACTTTTTCTTTTTGCTTTCAACCAAGGAGAGAAAAAACTAAGAAAAACTAAGAAGAAATCTGAAAATGAAGTGAAGAAAAATGAAAATCCCCTCTCTCCCTTAAGCCAGCCGAATTCCCCCTCTCTCCTCCAAGGAATATTGTCAATTTTTTTCCCAACCAATTTCCATCCAATGGCTAGTAATTCAAGGTGAAAAATCATGAAATTATCACCCTTAGATTAGCCAGCTGTCCATAATTATAGCTATTCAAGAATAATGTTGACACTCTCCCTTGGCTTATTTGGCTTAATCACAATGTCTTGATCAAAAAGAATCTCTAACTAACTCTTAATTCTTGGCCATTTGATTGAAAAATCAAAAGCTTCCTACTTCATTTGGGCCTTGGCAGGCCAGCACTCTCTTTTTCAGCCCAAGTATGATTTTTTGAAAGGCCAAAAGAAGCACTTTTCGATTGCTTGGGTGAAATGACCGTTTTGCCCCCCGGATGCAAATAAATGGAAAACGGATTCCAAATTCAAATTTTATTTTTTTAATACTTTAAAAATAATAAAATATTGAATTCTGGAAGTTTTCAAAATTTTTCGAGTCTGTTTTCTATTTATTTGGATTTTTTCTTCCAAAAATGCCCTTTCATGCCCCTATATTTTACTATTTTTAAAACGAGCTCCAAATCAAAATTTTTCTTCACTAATCTCTTCCAAATAATTTAAAAGTGTGATCTGGAAGTTTTCATAATTTTTGGAACTCATTTGGTATTTTTTCGGGATTTATCTTCTTGAATTACTTCATAGAGGCTCAGGATTTGGCCATTTTTCAAACAAACTCCGAATCAATATTTTCCTTTTCCAATCTCTTCCAAATAATTTAAAAATGAGATTTACAAAATTTCAGAATTTTTGGAGTCCATTTGCTATTTTTCGGGATTTATCTTCTTGAATTATTGCATAGGAGGCCCGAGATTTGGCCATTTTGCAAACGAACTCTGAATCAATATTTTCTTTCTCAAATCTCTTCCAAATAATGTAAAAATTAGATTTACAAAATTTTACATATTTGGAGTTCATTTGCTATTTTTCCAGGATTTTTCTTCTTGAATTTCTGCATAAGAGACCCGAGATTTGGCCATTTTGCAAACGAACTCCGAATCAAGATTTTCTTTCACCAATCTCTTCCAAATGATCTAAGAATGAGATTTGCAAATTTTCAGAATTTTCGGAGTCCATTCGCTATTTTTCCCAAATTTTCCAATTTTGCCTTTTTACCTTTGAAACCCATTTTTGCTCAAAACAAGTCGGATTTTCAGATTTTCTTCAAGCTGAGCCTTGGGCTATCCCTTTTTAATCATTCCTCATCCATTGGGGCTTTAGTCTTACCAAGTCGGACCATTTCTGTAATTCTGCCCGATTTCACCGAAATCCACCAAAAACCTTAATTCTCGATTCTCCCGGATTGACTTTTCTTTCAATTTTTCTTTCAAGTGGCTTCTCCATTACCCGTAGTCAGTGCTTATCTTTCATTTGGAACCTTCAATTTTGACCAATTCGATTGTTTAAGCATTTTCCCCCAAATTTCTTGGATTAGGGTTTCTTTTCTACTGAATCTCCATAACCCAACTTCCGAACTCCATATCTTTCAATGTAGACCTTGGATTATCAAAATTCTTTCACCATTTTTTAATTGAACTTCAAATCTTGATTTTGAAAGTGGGTTGATTTTTCAGTAGTTGACTTTCTAGGTTGACTTTTTTGGGGTTGACTTTTTCCGAGGTTGACTTTTTTTGAGTTTGACTTTTTATACTCACCCTCTTAAACTAAGTCTCGGAGTACCACCTGCAGGATGAAAAGAGTCTTTTTACATTCTGAAACATCAATTTAGGAAGAAAACATACCTATTTTAGTGGTCTGGACAAAATTAGGTGTCTACAGCTGCCCCTCTTGTGCTATTGCTGATAATCAGGATTCAGGCAAAGATAGACAAATATTAATTTTGTACGGTCAGTGAAATCACATGTGAGGGAAAGGGAAAGGAGTTTCTTTTTCATTCTTCTACCATTTTTTTTTTTGAAAAAGCTGTAAATTGAAGATTTGTCCTTAAATTGAATTCCCTGACTAATCAAGGCTCGACCCGTCTTAAAGAAACGGATTCGATTTAAAAAAAAAAAACAAACTGTGCCCGAAGGTCTTAAGAATAGTGCTCGAAGGTCTTAAAAAAATTGGTGCCGTAAGGTCTTTAAAATGGTGCCCGGAGTTCTTTAAAACTGGTGCCCGAAGGTCTTTAAAAGTGGTGCTCGAAGGTCTTTAAAACTGGTGCCCGAAGGTCTTTACAATTGGTGTCTGAAGGTCTTTAAAACTGGTGCCCGAGGGTCTTTAAAATTGGTGCCCGAAGGTTAAAATGGTGCCCGGAGGTCTTTGAAACTGATACCCGAAGGTCTTTAAAATTGATGCCCGAAGGTCTTTAAAATTGGTGCCCGAAGGTCTTTAAAATTGGTGCCCGAACGTCTTTAAAACTGGTGCCCGAAGGTCTTTAAAACTGTGATTTGAAAATACCTTGACGATGGTCTCAGAGTCTGAATCTTTTGAGAAGCAAAACGAGTTCTCTTTAGGGAAGTCCAAGTTTCCCTGATTTCTGTATTGTTAACTAAATGCAATGATGAGAATGATATGCTTTGCAAATGCTTGTATGTTTCCTAAAAATAAATGCAATCAAATGATTGTGCCATGATTTCTAATCCATGGTTTCTTTGAGGTTCACAGATTATCTGACTTCATGACAGAGTCTTCAATTGTTCATTGATGCCCCACTTAAGGAATTCTTCACTCAAGGTATCTTGTCAAACAGTCTCAATTTTTGTCTTTCGCTGAAGTTCACAGATTTTCTGACTTCATGATGGAGTCTCCACCACGTTCACTATTTTCCTTTCTTGGTGAACTTTCCAAACCTTTCCCAAGATTTAAATCTATTCCTTAGTAATACTTTGAAATCCCTTAATTTAAAGATTTTTATTACTAATCATCATTCAATTTAATAACAACCATAATGCATCTCAAAAGTATATGAAAGAAAATATGAATCAAGCAAAAATTGTCATGAAAAGGATAACAAGAATTTATTACAAGAAATGTTTTAAAACAGTAAAGATAAATATCAAGGATATAAGAAACAAATGTAAGGTTATAGGCTATAGATGCCCCGGATGCGGAATATCTTGGACCCCTCCCTTTTCAAACCATCTGAAATTTCTCTTGAACGAGCATTTCACTTGGGTAACCTCTTAGCTTCTGTAGTTACATTAGACTGAGTTGTTCCCCTTTCTTCTGATTGTCAGATACTTTCTCCCCCTTTACACGGAGCATTGATTCAAACTTTGATCAGTACTTGAGCCGCCCTTTGCGGGTTTTCAACTCAAGTGTCCTCCATTCGGTATTAAGTAGCCCTTTGCGGGTTTTCGGCTTAAACCTCTCCTTTTACATTATTTTTTCATTTCCATTTTTTTATTCTACCATGCATCTGAGAACTCTAAATGCGTTCAAGGTAAAAATATCAATTCAAAAGATGGGATGAATTCTGAGAATAACCTTTCAAATTAAATATCCATGCTTATCAAAATGGGCTTTTAAAGCATGTAATGTAGGCCAAGGTTTAGGTTTAGAAAGAAAGGATAAATAGGCCCAAAATGTGTTTAAGGGTGATTGGATCAAGGATCATTTCCTGAGGAGAATTCGTTCTTGAAACATTTGTCCCTTTTTGGACTTTCTTTTCTTCTTTTTTTGCTTTGTTGGCTTTCATTTGCCACATTTTCCGATGGCTTTCTTTTTTCCATGATTTTTTATTATCTTTCCTCGCATTTGCCCTCCAGTATAGAGGGTGATCCTTGATCAAGGTTTAAAGAAAGAAATAATTCCTAAAGCTCAAAGGGGTGACTAAGGATATTTTCTTCTTAGTGAAAGGAATATTAAAGATGGCCATTCATCATATCAAGCATGACTATTCTCTTTGAAAAACAATTCTCAGGGGAAATAGTCATATAGAATTTCTATTTTTACACTTGGAATCATTCGAATTTCCATGTGCACAGCATCATACAATTTTTTTTAAGCATAATACTTCTTCAGTTCATCCGCATTCATGGGATGTCTAAAATCATCTCCGTCCATCCGAGTTAGAATCAATGCTCCTCTAGAAAAAGCTCTTTTTACCATATAGGGTCTTTCCCAATTCGGAGCTCATTTTCCTCTCATGTCCTTCACTATAGGGAGAATTTTCCTCAATACCAATTCCCCTTCTCGGAACTGCCTGGAACGAACTTTCTTGTTGTGGGCTCGAATCATCCTTTTCTGATACAACTGCCTATGACAAATTGCTTTCAATCTTTTCTCCTCGATGAGATTCAACTGTTCATAACGAGCTCTAACCCATTCTGCTTTCTCTAGGCCAACTTCCATCAAAACCCGAAGTGAATGGATCTCAACTTCAATAGGTAGCACTGCTTCTATCCCGTATACCAAAGAAAATGGTGTTGCCCTTGTAGATATGCGAACCGAAGTACGATATGCATGAAGAGCAAACGGCAAGATCTCATGCCAATCCTTGTACACATTGGTCATCTTCTCGACAATCTTCTTGATGTTCTTGTTAGCTGCTTCTACTACGCCATTCATCTTCGGACGATAAGGTGCCGAATTATGATGTGTGATCTTGAATTGAATACACACTTCTCTCATCATCTTATTGTTCAAATTGAGAGCATTATCCGAAATAATTCTTGCTGGCAACTCGTAACGGCATATGATTTCTTTCTTGACGAATCTGCATACCACCAACTTTGTTACATTCGCATAGGAAGCAGTTTGTACCCACTTTGTGAAATAATCTATGGCCTCCAAGATGAAACGATGTCCATTTGAAGCTTTCGGGGTAATAGGCCCTATCATATCCATTCCCCACATTGAAAAGGGCCATGGTACAGTCATGACATGTAATGGCGATGGCGACACATGAATCTTATCTGCATAAATCTGGCATTTATGGCACTTCCGGGAATAACTGATACAATCTTCTTCCATCGTCAACCAATAGTACCCCGCCCTCATAATCTGTTTAGCAAGCATGTGACCATTAGCATGAGTGCCACAAATCCCTTCATGGACTTCTTCTATAATTCTCCAAGCTTCAGCAGATCCGACACATCTCAATAGGACTTGATCTTTCCCTTTCTTGTAGAGAATCTCACTGTCTAGAACGAAACCCATTGCTAGCCTTCTCAGAGTCCTTTTGTTATTCTCTGTTGCTTGTTCTAGATATTGTTGACTCTTGATGTACTGCGAGATGCCATTATACCAAGGGAGGCCAACTGCTTCTTCTTCAATACTCAGGCAGTGGGCAGGAGACTCATATATGCTCATCTTGATCGGCACAACTTCAGCCCCTTCATTCACTTTAAACATTGATGACAAAGTAGCCAGAGCATCTGCCATTCAGTTTTCTTCTCGAGGAAAGTAATTGAAATTCACTTCTTCAAACTCCTCCAATAAACTCAGTATGAGTTCTCGGTATCGGATTAGATTTGTATCTCGAGTTTCTCATTCTCCTCGTAGTTGGTAAATCACTAAGGCTGAGTCTCCGAAAACTTCCAATACTTTGATTTTTCTGTCCACTGCAGCACGAAGGCCCATAGTACACGCTTCATACTCGGCAGTATTGTTTGTACAATCAAAATCCAATCTGGCAGTGAAAGGATAATAATCTTCTTCTAGGGATATAAGCACTGCACCGATTCCATGCCCCATGGCGTTAGATGCGCCATCAAAGTACATTTCCATACTTTATTCTTCAAGGGAATCTCATCTGCTTGCGACACATAAATCAAATCTTCATCCGGGAAGTCAAAGTTCAACGGCTCATAATCTTCCACTGCCCGACTTGCTAAGAATTCAGCCATTTCACTTCCCTTGATAGCTTTTTGACTTACATATACAATGTCGTACTCTGACAGTAAAACCTACCATCTTGCCGTCCTCCCTGAAAAAGAAGGTGCTTCCAACATGTATTTGACTGGATTAAGCTTAACAATCAACCACGTTATGTGATACAACATCTACTGTACCGATGAATATTTCAACTCATAATCTGTGAACTTCTTGCTGAGGTAGTAAACTGCCTGTTCTTTCTTTCCAGTTTCATCAAGCTACCCCAAAACACAAACCATAGATCTTTCAAATACTGATAAATACAGTATCATTGGTTTATTCGGAGTTAATATTGGTGGGTTGGATAGATAATGTTTAACCTTTTCAAATGCAATCTGACAATCTTCATCCCAATCTCCTGGATCACGTTTTCAAAGTAACTTAAATATTGGATCACATTTGTCGGTTAACTGTGAAATAAACCGAGCAATGTAATTTAATCTCTCCAGAAAGCCTCTTACTTCCTTTTGAGTGCGAGGTGGTGGCAAATTCTGAATGGCCTTCACTTTATCCGGGTCAATCTCAATTCCTCTTTTGCTGACGACAAAACCCAACAATTTCCCCGAGGTGACTCCAAAAGTGCATTTTGCCGGATTTTGCTTGAGTCTAAATTTCCTTAATCGTTCAAAGAGCTTCTTAAGATTCGCAATATGCTCCTCTTCTCCTTGTGACTTTGGGATCATATCATCAACGTAGACCTCAATTCCCTTATGCATCATATCATGAAACAAGGTCACAATGGCTCTTTGTTATGTTGCATCAGTATTCTTCAACCTAAATGGCATTACTTTGTAGCAGAAGGTTCCCCACATTGTAACGAATCTGGTTTTCTCCATGTCTTCCGGTGCCATCTTGATCTGATTGTATCCTGAGAATCCGTCCATGAAAGAAAATAAAGAACTTTTCATCGTATTATCCACCAGAGTATCAATATGGGGCAAAGGGAAATTATCTTTAGGGCTGGCCTTGTTCAAATCTCAGTAATCAACGCACATCCGCACCTTGCCATCCTTCTTTGGTACTGGAACAATTTTTGCCACCCATTCTGGATATTTTGCCACCTCTAAGAATCCATCATCAAATTGCTTCTTCACCTCATCTTTTATCTTTAACAACATGTCGGGCCTCATTCTTCTCAACTTTTGCTGAATTGGCTTACATTCTGGCCTTAAAGGGAGCTTATGAACCACAATATCTGGATCTAACCCTGGCATGTCTTGATAAGACCATGCAAATACATCCGCATATTCCTGGAGCAAAGCTATCAATTCACCTTTTATTGATGATGACAATGAAGTTCCAATTTTGACTTCCTTTATTTCTTCACCATTTCCCAGATTTATCGTTTCCAATAACTCCTTATGAGGAAGTACTTGTTTCTCCTCTTGTTCTATTTTCCTTAATAGATCCGGAGGTAGACCATAATCCCCAGTATCTTCGTTAGCCTCAAAATCACCCGTGCAAATGGGTCTTTCAAAATCAATTTCAGAAATACTGACAGGAAGGTCCTCATATTCCACATCCGTACACCTGTAAATAGGTGGAGAAGAAACAATATAGGAAAATATATAATGAAAACAAAATAAATAACAAAAATGAAAGAATATAGACACATCAAATATGGATAAAATGCATTGTGCTTGTTATTTATTGAATAAAAATGTTAAAAAAGCCCATTACAAAAAAAAAAAAAAACTCTTAATACCTCTGGGTAAAGATAATTAAGATTGCTTTTTTAAAAGTATTACTTTGGAATAGACTTAAAAACTATGGGAAACTCAGTCGCACTCCATTTGGTTAGTCTATATGCTGGTGGACAAGTTCGCACCATCCAATTAGCATTCTCTCTTTCAATTCTGTCTTTTTCAGTCGTGCAGATCTCCACATCATACATCAGCTCATCCATATTCACTTGGAATTTCTCGAAGGCTTGCTCTATCATTACAAGCACATCATCAGAATTCTTTTCTCCGAACAGAGAACCGGCTGAGCGGAAGCTGATGCACCCAAAAGAGTGTATCTTATTTAACCTTGCACTAAAAAGATAAATTGTAAGTATAGTAGTTAGCAAGGGTCGAGTCCTCAGGGATTGGGTTTTAGTTTATAAGTTATTAGTTTATAACTTACGTTCAAAGAAAACAATAAAAGAAAAGGGGTTTTTGAAGCCAGATTTAAACTAAGTAAATAATAAGAATAAGATGCAAGGCGGTATAACCAGCCAATAAAAATATATATACTAAATTAGGCGGTATAACCAGCCAATAAAAATATATATACTAAATTAGGCGGTATAACCAGCCAATAAAAATAAAACAAAGTTAATATACAAATTAGGCGGTATAACCAGCCAATAAAAATAAATATACTTTTAAAAATAAGCAAACTAGAAAAGTAAGAAAACAAGTAAGTAAGAAGAATTAAATATGAAAAATATGGTTAAGGTTTCATTCTCCACCACTAGACATCATTAAGAATCAATTTCAGATCTATCAATATCAACCAACTATCAAAGTTAACAACCGTCGATAACAACAAGCTCTGTTACCCCAATCTTTCCTTAGTTTGTCGTTAAATAGAACAAGCTCTCTATTTAATCTCTAACCATTAAACAACCTAGAATAAGCTCTCTAAATTCAATTTAATGGCAGCTTTATGATGAGAAAGATAGGTTGATCTAAGCAACAAACACATAAGCTCGGATTGTTCAACTTAGGTTATGTTCCACTTTGCAATTATTGAAAACTTGACCATAATCATTAATCACAAATTGCCACTTATGAATAGGAAATCAAGACAATTACACGGATCAAGACTCCTAAACTAGCAATAGATAATTATCAAGATCTATCTAGTTGTACACCTAAATAAATCAAGACAACATCATGAACAATTCTTGTAGAAGAACATAAGCAACTTTGATAGAAAATTAATGATAGATAGAATCTGAAAATCAATCACAAAACATGTCTAGGGCTTTGAAATCACCCTTAACCAAATAGAAGTTTAGCCTAGCATAGGCATTGTAAACATAAACATAAAATTAAAGAAAATCTAAGAAGAAAATAAAAGAAAGAAAGAAGAAGAGGAAGAATATTAATTATCCAACCTCTTGCTCTCTCTAAAGAAAAAGAAAACTAGAGAAAAGAAAGAAAACTAGAGAAAAGAAAGAAGAAGAAAACTTAGAGAATTTTATTAAAATGGCTAATATCCTACCTATGTACAATATCATCCTCTACAATCATCCAAGGCCCTCTATTTATACACATTTTGGAAGGCTAAATGACAAGAGACAAGCTTTACAAATTTCAAAGGTAGGTATAATAGGTGGGTGAATTTTTCTAACAATTTTCGTCATATTGTATGACAATTTTGATCAGCCAACTTGATGGTCGATTTCGTCAATGTTGGAGGCCTGATCTGATCACATGGTCTTCTAGAAAACGGTTCCCCTATCAGTTACGGATCCATAGCCGTTGGAATCAGCTCATTTGCTGATGTGGATAAGCAGATATGGGCAAAATACGAAAACATGTTAGCACAGACGTCATTGCACATCAGCCAACTTGATGGTCGATTTCGTCAATATTAGAGGCCTGATCTGATCATATGGTCTTCTAGACAAAGGTTCCCGTATCAGTTAAGGATCCATAGCCATTGGAATCAGCTCATTTGCTGATGTGGATAAGCAGATATGGGCAAAATACGAAAACAGGTCAGCACAGACGTCATTGCACATCAGCCAACTTGATGGTCGATTTCGCTAGGGAAAACGACTCCCTTTCAAGAAGTATAAAACATAAAAAAGATAGATATGCCTCTTAGCTTTGCACGGCTACAAATTTCAGCCTTATTGCTTCAGTGAAACTCCAGATATAGCTGATATGGAAAAATGTGTCGGAACTGGAACTGAACTGGATTTGCCCTTAATTCTAGTAATCTGAAATCACTCAAAGAAACTTGTGAAAAACACCAAATTACATAAAAATATAAAAGATCATAAACACAATTAGACTAAACAATAATAACTCGTATTTGACACAAAACAATAATAAAACATAACTAAAAATTATATAATTATACGAGTTATCACACCCCCACACTTAGATTGTTGCTAGTCCCTAGCAACGACTCAATAAAAATAAAATAAGAAAATCTAATCTAATCCACTTTCGTAGGAAATCACGGTGGCACTTAGCATGTGACACAAGCCTTTAAACCCCTAGGTGTCCCTAGTGGACGAGTTTAGTCTCGTGAGGGTTTACTAGAACGATACCCACAAACATTGAAAAATTAAAATATAAATAAACTTCATATAAATAAACTACATATACTAAAAATATTTACTCCTAATCCTTTCAATACAAATTAGAGACAATATTTGAACAAGTCTTATAAACTAATCAATAGCTTAAAAAATTTCACAAAAAATCATGCTTGAATGTAAATTGTTTGAGTTAAGCCAATATTAGCATAACATATCTCAATCAAAATAGTGCATGTTCAAATTTAATCTCAACTTCTCACATGGGATACTGTATTGATTTTCACTCTTTAAAGTAGTGGTAAAGTGTTTACACTCAATCAATCTCATGAAAACACTTCTACCATATGCTTGCTTGTCCACCTATTCTCCACTAAAAGATCATGCAACTTCATAAATCAAGAGGTCTTTAATCAAGGTTGTAATGGGGCCAAGGGGTTTGTAATGTGGTTGAAGAACAAAAGGATAAAGATATCACAAAGGTTCCAAAGAGTTCATAAAGTTTAGAGACATAAAAAGATTATACAAAGAAACTTCTCAAAACTCTTTACAAGTACATAGTCACCTAGGCCGGATATTCATGTTGGGCCTTTTCTTCATTCTAAACAACTTTGTAACATCTTTTTCTTTTTCCACAAATTCAAGAGATGATTCATTTTTTTTTTATATAGGAATGTATTTGCCAGTATTCCATTTCTTTTTCTCTTGACTTTTCTTTTCTTTTCCCCCCACACTTATTTCTTGTTTCTAACCAAAAAATATCCCTTGTCTTTGCAACTTGTCTCAAATCATGCTAATTCATCTTTGGAACAAAGGTAAAGATATAAGTATATTTAGGTTAGGGACAAGTTATGGTTACCAAAGAGATAGCTTATTCAATGTAGGCTCAAATTGGTTCACTAAGGGTGTGTTCTCTTGGAACATCAATAAGGGATGGTTGTTTGGCCCTGGCTAAAAATCCTAATGCCTCTATCATATTCATGTTGTCACATGCATCAATATAGTCTCAAACGGTTTAAAGCAAGTTCTAGAGAATCATGTAATCATAAGAGCACTCAAGAAAGAAATTAGATTGATTTGTATAATGCATCAATCATTTTAGGCTCAAAAACTCACAAGAATGATTATACAAGTCAGATTAAGTCTAAACATGCTTCTTTCTCAATCAACATATCATATTAACATTGGCTCATAAAAAGGTTGACATCAAGCTCAATTCTCATGAAAATCTTCTCACTAATAAATATGTTTTAGACTTATGCAATTCATATCTCATCATTGTATTAAAAAGGAACTAAAACACACTAAAATAATAATAATAATAATAAAGACTCATAAAAAAAATAGTAGACAAAAATAAAAGAAATCCTAAATCATTCCCCCCACACTTAATTCTTACATTGTCCTCAATGTAAGTCTATTAACCCAAATGAAAGAATCATGTGTAAGAGAAAAGAACTAATAACATAAGAATAGGAATAACTAAGACTCAAAACAAAACAAACTCATGCAACCTAAATAATCCTAAAATACTAAACAAAAATTAACAAGTAAACATAAAAAATAAAAATAAAAACAATAAAAATAAAAATAATAAAAGAAAAGAAAAAGGAAAAGAAAGAGAAAGCAAATCTGAATATGGAAGGTTGGCAATTTCTTCTTTAATTGGGTTGCTTTCCCAATTAACACTTGAGTTAATGTTTTGAACCTAACCAACACCCCTTCTTGGCTTTTTAGGCTTGTCAGGCTCATACATGAAATTTTCCAAATTAATGCGTTTGAGAGGAAGCTTTCTTTGCACAACATTGGATGCATTCTCCATTACAAGTATTATTCCATCATCCTTTGTGGTGCATATCTCATCGAGGAATGGAGCATATTTTGATACTTGTTGAATGGCATCCACAAACAAGTTGTTTAAGGTTTCTGGCATGTGTTGTTCATGTTCTTCCTCCATGAACTTTGCAAATCTACTAGGAAAAGGTGGAGAAGAAACATTAGTAAAAAGTGAAACCTTAAACGTTACCTCAGGTGCCGAAATACTCTTATTTGGATCTTTGGCTTCATTATCCTCAAGAATAGAATCCATCTCTAATTTTGTCTCATCCTCATCTTGTTCCTCATTCCTCAAGGTCACAATCGTAGCATTCTCCTTTGGGTTAATCATCGTTTGGGCAGGGAGTTCTTCAGATCTTTGTGCTACCCATCCCACCATACTACTAGTCAATTGGATCATTTGCTTTTCCAAACTCTGGATGCTTGCCCTTGTTTCCTGTTGAAATTGCAATGTATCAGTAACAAGAGAATAGACAAGATCTTCTAAAGAAGTACCTGAGTTTTGAGTCATATGTGGTGGTTGAAAAAGATCTGGTTCTTGGGACCATGATTGATTGAAGCTAGATGGATGAGTGTAATTGGCATAAGGATCTACTTCTTGGTAATTTTCCGAATAGCCATAAGTAGTATGATCCCACCATCCCTCATGGTAAGTATTTGAGTAATGATCATACTGTTGGTCTTGGAACACTTGATGGCCTTGACATCCTCCCATGGCCAATTGTTGAACTGGGGAGGTGAGATTGGCTTGTTGATTCTCCATGTTCATGTATGCCACCAACTCTTCAAGTGTTAGATTGCTCAATTCCATTGTTTTTTTTTTTTTTTTTCAAAATTTGAAAAGAAAAACATGTATGTACAAGAAAATAATACTAATTAGAACTGAAAATAAGAATAAACCAAGTAACAAATAAACTAAAGAAAACAATCCCCGGCAACGGCGCCAAAAACTTGATGCACCCAAAAGAGTGTATCTTATTTAACCTTGCACTAAAAAGATAAATTGTAAGTATAGTAGTTAGCAAGGGTCGAGTCCTCAGGGATTGGGTTTTAGTTTATAAGTTATTAGTTTATAACTTACGTTCAAAGAAAACAATAAAAGAAAAGGGGTTTTTGAAGCCAGATTTAAACTAAGTAAATAATAAGAATAAGATGCAAGGCGGTATAACCAGCCAATAAAAATATATATACTAAATTAGGCGGTATAACCAGCCAATAAAAATATATATACTAAATTAGGCGGTATAACCAGCCAATAAAAATAAAACAAAGTTAATATACAAATTAGGCGGTATAACCAGCCAATAAAAATAAATATACTTTTAAAAATAAGCAAACTAGAAAAGTAAGAAAACAAGTAAGTAAGAAGAATTAAATATGAAAAATATGGTTAAGGTTTCATTCTCCACCACTAGACATCATTAAGAATCAATTTCAGATCTATCAATATCAACCAACTATCAAAGTTAACAACCGTAGATAACAACAAGCTCTGTTACCCCAATCTTTCCTTAGTTTGTCGTTAAATAGAACAAGCTCTCTATTTAATCTCTAACCATTAAACAACCTAGAATAAGCTCTCTAAATTCAATTTAATGGCAGCTTTATGATGAGAAAGATAGGTTGATCTAAGCAACAAACACATAAGCTCGGATTGTTCAACTTAGGTTATGTTCCACTTTGCAATTATTGAAAACTTGACCATAATCATTAATCACAAATTGCCACTTATGAATAGGAAATCAAGACAATTACACGGATCAAGACTCCTAAACTAGCAATAGATAATTATCAAGATCTATCTAGTTGTACACCTAAATAAATCAAGACAACATCATGAACAATTCTTGTAGAAGAACATAAGCAACTTTGATAGAAAATTAATGATAGATAGAATCTGAAAATCAATCACAAAACATGTCTAGGGCTTTGAAATCACCCTTAACCAAATAGAAGTTTAGCCTAGCATAGGCATTGTAAACATAAACATAAAATTAAAGAAAATCTAAGAAGAAAATAAAAGAAAGAAAGAAGAAGAGGAAGAATATTAATTATCCAACCTCTTGCTCTCTCTAAAGAAAAAGAAAACTAGAGAAAAGAAAGAAAACTAGAGAAAAGAAAGAAGAAGAAAACTTAGAGAATTTTATTAAAATGGCTAATATCCTACCTATGTACAATATCATCCTCTACAATCATCCAAGGCCCTCTATTTATACACATTTTGGAAGGCTAAATGACAAGAGACAAGCTTTACAAATTTCAAAGGTAGGTATAATAGGTGGGTGAATTTTTCTAACAATTTTCGTCATATTGTATGACAATTTTGATCAGCCAACTTGATGGTCGATTTCGTCAATGTTGGAGGCCTGATCTGATCACATGGTCTTCTAGAAAACGGTTCCCCTATCAGTTACGGATCCATAGCCGTTGGAATCAGCTCATTTGCTGATGTGGATAAGCAGATATGGGCAAAATACGAAAACATGTTAGCACAGACGTCATTGCACATCAGCCAACTTGAAGGTCGATTTCGTCAATATTAGAGGCCTGATCTGATCATATGGTCTTCTAGACAAAGGTTCCCGTATCAGTTACGGATCCATA
Source organism: Fremontodendron californicum (assembly GCA_030761205.1). NCBI lineage: Eukaryota > Viridiplantae > Streptophyta > Magnoliopsida > Malvales > Malvaceae > Fremontodendron > Fremontodendron californicum. Next base: position 4,009,500 of record JAULJL010000045.1, read on the forward strand.
GCCATTGGAATCAGCTCATTTGCTGATGTGGATAAGCAGATATGGGCAAAATACGAAAACAGGTCAGCACAGACGTCATTGCACATCAGCCAACTTGATGGTCGATTTCGCTAGGGAAAACGACTCCCTTTCAAGAAGTATAAAACATAAAAAAGATAGATATGCCTCTTAGCTTTGCACGGCTACAAATTTCAGCCTTATTGCTTCAGTGAAACTCCAGATATAGCTGATATGGCAAAATGTGTCGGAACTGGAACTGAACTGGATTTGCCCTTAATTCTAGTAATCTGAAATCACTCAAAGAAACTTGTGAAAAACACCAAATTACATAAATATATAAAAGATCATAAACACAATTAGACTAAACAATAATAACTCGTATTTGACACAAAACAATAATAAAACATAACTAAAAATTATATAATTATACAAGTTATCAGAAGCTGTGAAGGATAGGTGGGAATGTCATAGGCTCCCATTCAATATCCATACCCATAAGACGGGCCATCCTCCTTTTTCGGTTCCTTTCAACTTTTTTCCTTTTCTCATAGGCCTTCGGAAGATACCCTAGGCTAAACCGGTCTTTCTTTCCTATTACCTGCATTGCTCGAGCCATTCCTTGAAGATATTTCCCCAAACCTTTTCCAACCCTACAGCCTTTTCCCACGGTGGTTCTTACTCCTAGCCTTGTGTTGTTGGACAATCTTGGTTTCGAATTTTCCATCCTTCAACGATGAAAACTGCATTTACGAATTCTAAAGACCGAAAAGAACACTCACGACATCTTCATTGGGCTCAACATAAGGAGATTCATTAGATGCGGAGGCTATTATGTCTTCTTCTCATGATACTATAATCAAACGGCCCTCCATCACAAATGTCATCTTTTGGTGAAGAGACAAGGGTATAGCCCCAGCTGAATGTATCTACGGCCTTCCCAACAAGCAATTATAAGATGGATTAATATCCATGACCTGGAAGTTCACCGTATAAATGCACGGGCCTATCTCCAGAGGAACTTCACTGGTTCCCATAACCTCTCTCCTTGTTCCATCAAAAGCCCTGACCACTGTGCAACTTGGTATCATATAAGAGATATCTACTGGCAATTTGGATAGGGTTGCTAAAGGCATCACATTTAGTGAAGAACCATTATCCAAAAGGGCCCTTGGTAGTATGTGCCCCTTACAAGTGGTAGTTATATGGAGAGCTTTCGTTGATCCAATACCATTGGGTGGTATCTCTTCATAGCTATAAAATATGTAGTCATCTGTTGCGATGTTTCCCACCAGCCTGTCCAATTTTTCTACTAATATATTATTAGCCACATATGCCTGATTTAATACTCTTAACAGGGCATTTCTGTGTGGCTTTGAATTCAAAAGCAAGGATAAGATTGAGATTCTAGTTGGTTGACGCTGCAGTTGTTCAACCACGCTATACTCACTATGCTTTATAAATTTTAAGAACTAACAGGCTTCCTTATCACATACTGGTTCTTTCATTCTGTTAACCGGGGCTGATCCCCTCTCTGTTTCTTTTGGCAAATCCATCTCAATAAGGATTGGCTCGACTACCTTCTTCCCTTTATCTGCTTTTCTGTCTTTCCCTGCTAACCCCTGTTCAGCAGCCTCCAAAGCATAACACCTTCCGCTTCGGGTTAAATGCCCCACACCTGTGATATCCTGCTGGTTTGAAGGCCCATGCATAACAATGCTGCAGTCTTATTTCCATGGTGCAGCCTTGTTTTCCTTGTATGAAAAGGAAACAGGTAAATCAATGATTAACTTGGGCATATTTTCTTCAATGATTGGCATAACGTTTTTCTCCGGTTCATCATAATAGATGATCAAGGGTCTTCCTATCCCATAGCCACTTGCATTTTCAATGACTTCTATTTCTTCCTCTATCTCCTCGTAGAATTGGGCTTCCCCATTATCCATCATCTTTTGGACTTTAAACCAAAAATCCCCGCAGTCCTGTATGTCATGGCCTCCACACTTATGGAACGGGCACCAATTATGCACCCCTTTTGTAACCATTTTCAGACTATCTGTATCTTTCACCAATCCTGCCTTAACCATTTCAACCCATACTGTCAGCATTGGAGTTCTGACTTCCCTAATATCCCTTTTTAATCTTCTGCCCTCTCTGGTCAATATTGCATTTACCTGATTCCCAGCATGATTGGGCAATGGGTTTCCAGCTACGTTAGGCCCATTTTTTGATCCAAACTTCATAACCCCAGCATTGATCAGGCTTTAGACTTTCTTTTTGAAGGCTAGGCAATCTTCAATCGAATGTCCTTGGATTCTCGCGTGGTATGCGCAGTTAGTGTTTGCATTGTACCATCTTGGATATGGAGATGTCAAAGGTTTGAGGTACACGGGTGCAACAAGTTGACCCTGCAATAGTTTTGGATATAGCTCATCGTAGGTGGTAGGAATCAGATCAAATTGGGTTTTTTGATCGTTCCTTGGTGAACGTTGGTCATTGCGGCAGGACCCTGAGTGTTTGGGACAGTATTTTTAGGAAGGGTTATTTGAGGGGATATGCCAGTTGGGAATGGCTGTTGTGGTATATTGGTGTAGGGGAATGGGTTTTGGGTAAGGTGGTTGACATTGGGGTAGTAAGGATTATTCCTCGGGTATGGTGTGTGAGGTGTCGGATGTGCATAAGGTGTAGTAGGAGTATAGGGCCTTGGTGGTGTGTATGGTGTAGGAGGTGTATAAGGGTATTGGCTGAAGCTTACTGCATGGGTTTCCTCCTCCTTCTTTGTAGGAAAAACTCTCTTTAGGGTAGCAGACTTACTCCCTTCCATCTTCCTATTCTTAATAGCTGACTCAATCATTTCCCCAGATATTACCATATCTGCAAAGTCTTTGGTAGCGCTTCCCACCAATTTGTCATAATAAGGTGCTTTCAAGGTGTTGATGAAAAGCACTGTGGTTTATTTGCTAGTTAAAGGGGGTTGCACTTGTGTGGCCAGATCCCTCCACCTCTGCGAATACTCTTTGAAGCTCTCATTGGACCTCTTTTCCATATTCTTTAATGATAGCCTATTGGGTACCATGTCGGTCACATGCTTATAATATTCCATAAAAGCTTTGGCCAAATCCGTCCATGAACGAATCTTGGTACGACTCAATTGATTATGCCATCAGGTGGCTGACCCTGTTAAGCTATCTTGGAAGCAATGAATAAGCAATTTCTCATTATCATCATGCCCTGTCATCCTTCTACAGTACATGGTCAGATGAGCTGATGGGTTGGTGGTCCCATTATACTTTTCAAAGTCTGGTACTTTGAACTTTGGGGGAATTACTAGATCATGTACCAAGCTCATCTTTTTGGCATCTAGGCTGCCAAATAACTCTGCTCCTTCCACTGCCCTTAGCCTTTCTTCCAGCAGCTGGTATTTCTTCTGAGATTCAGCGATTTCGACCCTCTTTTCTTTTCAGCCATTTCTTCAAAGTCTGGAACTTCAACCTCGATTGGATCAACTCCGATATTACCCCTTTTTGGACCGAAATTATGTGCTTCGGCCATTGGTTGGATGTAGATGTAGGATGCTGCCCAAGTTGGAAGTTTATTTCCCACAGGTTGGGATGTCTGACCATTCCTCTGTACCACTTCTGGTCGGTCTTCCTGATTCACTGCCCCCATTCCAGTAACTGAATTCTCTCCGGGCCACTTCTACTTCATCATAATGCTCATCATCTCCATGAGTTTGTCATCTGTTCTCGTGTCTCCTCTTGAGACTTAGTTAACTGTTCTTGTAGTTCTTTCTGAATTCTTTCCATTCTTTCAATTCTGGCAAGCTGATCGTTTTCCATCGCTTTTGCTCGGGATCGAGTATTGTAAGGGTGTTGGAAATCTAGTTCTTTCTGAGTGCGACCAATTGTACCTTTAGTTTTAAAAATCATGGATTAGAAATTATTGACACATTTCTTATTTTTATTTTAAAAAAATGAATAAATGAATGAATGAATGAATGAACCAGTGTTAATGAATGAACAACTAAGTAAATGACTAAGTGTATGAACTTAAATGACTAATTATAAAGAATAAATGAATGACCAAATAAATAAATGACTAATTATACGAACAATTTTATAAAAAATGAATGAATGATTATAAATGAATGAACAAATAAAATATATAAAAGAAAGAACTAGTGAATGATGAATGTATTTAAAGTATTGGCCCCAGGATAATTCCAACCAAACGGTCTTTCATTGATTTCCTGGAACTAAATACATCAAAGAAAAGATCCCTGCTTAAGACAACGTGATAACCTGTCTCTTCTAAAAATTATTACAAAATACTGGTCCTATAATCACTCTCTAGGATCCTGGCCCTTCTTCACTGTCCTCTTTTGATTGCCTTGCTCTTCCATCTGATCCCTACTTGTTCACGACCCTTTGATGTATCCGCAGAAGCATCACCGTGTAAGCTTTCCTTAGCTTGTTTTTCCAGTTGAGTTGCTCGGGCTTCCTCGTGTTTTGCTTTCTCTTTCCAGTAATTATTCTTCTTCTTGAGGTTTTTCACCTCATGTTCCCACTCCCTGGAGGTCTTGAGAGTCCCCTCAAATCTGAGCTCGAAGCGGTACCTCTTGTTCTCCACATGTAATTCTCGAAGATCGCCCTTAGCGGTGTCCCTTTCTCTCTTGATCTGTTCCTTTTCTTTTTCCTGAGTTGATTCCCTATTTTTCATGTCCTCAAGCTCTTCTTGCAGTCGGGCAATCTCCTTGCTCATCCGAGCCTTTTCTTTTTCAAATTCCGCCCTTACGATTTCTAACTTTGATGGCATTTCCCTCGGTGGCGGATTTATGAACTGGCATCTTCCCATATGATGTCAACAGTCTATCATTAACCCTTAATTCCCTCCAACTGGCATCTTCCCATATGATGTCAACAGTCTATCATTAACCCTTAATTCCCTCCATACCAGGTAATCAGGTGTGACAATGTCGGCATATCTGGCCACTTTTATCCGGTGAGTTTTCTTCCATGCTTCAATCACTGCCCGCACTTTTCCAGAATATCCATCTTCCCCATAAGTGAACTCTGATGATCCTAGATTATGAGTCACGGGTGTAAATTGCTGAGACTCAACCTGTCTTTGCACCAACAAAGGCCCATAACTCACAGACCCCCAAATTCTGAGTAGTGGAACTCCCGGGTTATCCCCACGTTTGTACATAATCGGCATAGGAACCATCCATGGAGCTCTCCAAGTCACCATCTCCCCTCTTAGATTCTGGAACATGTTGACCCATTTCTCTTCATTCTCGTCTTTAGGCCAATCATTTGGAAGGAATTCCCTAATCAGAACTAAAGTCTTCATGTACGGTTTGAAGGAAACATTTTCTATCTTCCAAAAGTGACTTTGAATCCAAATATAAAGGAGTTGTACACACCCCTTGATTCTCCCTTATCCTGCCCTTTTACAAAAATTCAAGGATCGGATAGTTTCAGCTATGATGCCCGAAGATGGGTTGATCTTCTGTTTTAACTTTTCAAAGAAATCAAACACGGCTATATCCACATGACCAATATCTTCAGGAATATGATTAACCCATAGATGGCTAGAGCGAAGATGTCCATGGCTTTTTCTTTGTCGAAACAACCCAATATCAACTGTCGGAGAGTTTCCCACAGAATGCACCCACTTTTCGACTTTATATCCACATGACTCTCAACCCATGTTGTATCCATTCCCGTAATCCTAGCCACTTTCCTCTTAAAACTCGAAGGTTTCATTTCCTTCAAATATACCCGATCAGGATTAGGACATCCAATACGTAATAGTGCTGAATATTCTTCGATCAGTGGTGTCATATCCTCCTTGTTAAAAGTGAAACATCTATAAGCAGGATTCCAAAACTGTACCATAGCCTGAATCAACACACTATTGACCTGAATCGGAATTAAGAGTGTTATATCTCTATATTTCTGAGTGAAGGCTTCTTTCTCTGATACATTCCACTGATTCCAAATGTCGGCTAACCCTCAAAGATTATTCTGTCTAGGATCCACTTTGACCCTTTCCGGCAATACTGACACATGATCTTTCTTGAGGCAATCACCATCCTCCCTTTGATCTTTTTTCGACCGTGCCCTGACTACTGCATGATCTTCTATCACTGAAATAACCTGACACTCCATGAAAGTCCTTTGGGTTGATAACTATCCCGAGGCTAATAAACTCCAAGTGTATGATGATGTCTATGATGCATGTCAAAGAAAAAAAAATAGAAAGAAATAGATTAGTAAAGAAATGAATTCACAAATATAACATAAATAACATGTTTTGTTTTTTAAAAAAATGTCCTGAAAATTTAAACAGAGCTTCGGTATTACGACGCCTTTGGGACAAAATAAAAAAAATATGAGCGATATGATATTCGTTCATCATCACCCAATTTGTATCTAACATATAGAAAGATAGTAAAAGGTTGGAAATGTTCCTCCACGTGTTCTTAAACTTCGGGTATCTAACAGAAATCCGGCATGGCTTCACATAGGTTCACTATATGAAGGTGAATTGGTTCTAAGGCCCCAAATTGTTCCTCACTGTCGTCGGTGAAGGCTAGTAAGGCACCCCAATAAAAGAGGGTTCAATTCGTTAGAGTATATTTTCCTATGCCCGTACAGAGGATTATCACGAAGACATTAGGTACTTTATACTCCGAAAGTGTTTCACTAGCCCATACGGAAGATGAATCACGAAGGCGTAGTTACTTTACTCCCACTTAAAAGGACGAAACCTGGGTAGAAGATTCATGTTATGCAAATGCAAATACAGTGTGTGTGGAGGAACAAAACAAACCTGTCACCACCTATTCTACAACCCATATTCTAAATACTCCACTAAATCAAACAATGTAAAGCATCAGTCAAGCAATCATATAAATATATGTGACAAAATAACTAGAGAACAAGTAATAATATGAATGCACATGAATATGGACATATTAAAACATTTTTTTTATTTTCAAAATTCTCTTTTATTTTAAAAACATGGGAATTAAAATTAAATACCAATTAAACCAACAAAACCGAGACTTTGATAACACACGACTAATTCTAGACTTGACTCTTTATAAGTCCCCAGTGGAGTCGCCAAGCTGTCGCAACCTAAAAAATAACGAGTCTCATCGCAAGACTTTATTATTCGTTAAGCGTGACATTAAAAAAATCGAGGAAAAGTCGACTTAATTCCTCTAGAAAAATGAAGGTTTTGAAAAGGACCTTGAAAAAAACATGGAGTTGCCACCAATCTTTTTTAGTTAGGTGTGATCGGCCACCTATTAAAACCGGTTTTATAAAATATTTTAAAAATTAATTAAAACATTTTTAAAACCAATTTCAAGTCTGCGTTTTAAACCAGAGAAATCAAAGAAACGGGTTCGGGACTCGGTTACGTGCGGGGAAAGATTAGCACCCCCACAACGCCCGTATAAAACGGTACCTTATTAATCGTCTGTTATCTCAACTCTCGGTAAAAAATCGGTTTTAAATTTAGTATTTCAAGTTAATTCCCAATTTAAAGAAAAATAATTCCATTTTTAATTGAAAATGATCCAGAATTTATAAATTCAAAATTTTCCTATATTCCCCAACAAACGTGGCAAAATATAGAAATTTTTATTCTTTTGGAAAACTTTCCGAATCATTCTCGTTTTTTGAAAGAAAGATATTACTTTATTAATGATAATTGATGATATTCCCTCTAGCAAACCCGGTAGAGAACTCATGAATTATTTTAACTCGGGAATATCTTTATTTTGTTATTGAAAAATCATTATCCTTTTGAAAACATTTTAAAAGATATGAATATGAATATGCATGACATAAATAAAATGACATAGCAAAATCTAAATAATATAAGTCATCCTAAATGATATGATATAATTTAAATGCCTTAGCATATTCTAAATGAAATGAAATGTCCTAAGTTATATGACATATTCTAAACGAAATGAAATGACCTAGGTAACATAATATATTCTATATGAAATGTAATATCCTAAATCATATGATATATTTTAAATGAAATAAAATATCCTAAATGACATAATATATATCCTAAATGAAATGACCTAGGTAACATAATAAATTCTACATAAAATGACCTAAGTAACATAATATATTCTATATGAAATGAAATAACCTAAGTAACATAATATATTCTATATGAAATGAAATAATTTGAATGACATGGCAAATATGAATGATATGACATATAATTTAAATGGCATAGAATATAAAATAATGATATCATATAATATGCATGGAAATAAAAATAAAAATAATAATGCATGAACATAGTATATGCTAAATAATATGACAAAAATAACTAAATAAAAAGCATAGGATATCATGAAATATTCCAAATCATATAATAAACAATATAACATAACTCAAAATCATAACAATATCATAGAAATTATCATAGCAAAAATCACATATTATATAAAATGCATGAACATGGAAAATGCAATGCATGAAAATATATTTTTTCCTTTAATTAAGGAAATCCGTATATCTAAAAAGATATCCGGCTACCTTAGGAAAATATGTCAAATTAAATATTCTAAAACCAAAATACTTTGTGATTGTTTGAAAACAATTTTGAAAAGCTTAGATTAAAAAAAAAAAAACTGGGCTAAACCTTTTTTTAGATAGCTCTAATTTCCTAAGTTTAAAATCCCGGACTTGACTACCCTTAACCCGAGACTTAAAAAATCATTTTTAGAGTTTAAAAAGGCTTAGAAACTACCCTAAGTCAGTAGCTAAACTTCCTAATAAGCTACCTCTAAGTAACTTAACCAAAACAGAAAAATGATTTTCCTCCAAATTCAATTATGACTCCATTGTCTAGTTTTAAGCCACGATGTTTTACCCTATTTTTAAAAATTCAAAAAATTCTAAAACAAATACTGGAGACTCAAGACATGTAAAACTAAACGGGAAAAAATAAACTTAATTTTTTGATTAATGATGAATGCCCAGAAAAATCAGGAAAGTACGAGTACTGGGTGAAAAAACTGTTTTGACAAAATACATTTTTGCCTTTGATAAAATCATTTAAAAATCAAAGTAAAATTATTTAAGACTCACAAAATGACTCACAAACAGTAGCTAAGACTTTTTGAAAGTTAGATAAAAATTGGCTAAGTAAAAAAAATCACAAAGGTAGAATAATCAATTTTACAAACCTTAATTTTCCACAAGTGTGCTCAAGAGAGCATGACTTTGAACCATTAATTGGCCTAAGTCATTAGTCAAGTGGCATGAACATGAAATGCATGAAAAAATACAGCAAATATGATGCATGAAATGCATGAATTTAAACCTAAATGTCATGGAAAAATGGATGGCATCCATATAGTGACCTAGACCTAAATGAACTTGCATGGCATTTAATGCAAACTAGGTCTAAATGCATGGACATGCATGGCAAAATAAACCAAACCTAATGACTAAAACATGCATGGCAATAACACAAACACAAGGCATGCTTAAACCAAAAACTCCACCAAATATCATGCAAATGCTAACCTATCAACTAACATAGCAAAAATGCAACACACAATGCAAAACACATGGAGTAGCCTAATGGCCTCAAGCTCCAACAAGCATGGCATTTTCACAAACACTTTGTATACTTAAACTAAATACTCAATCAAATGTCATGCAAATGCAAACCTACCAACTAACATGGCAAAAATGCACATACAATGTAAAACACATGGAGTAGCCGAATGGCCTCAAGCTCCAACAAGCATGGCATTTTCACAAACACTTGATATGCTAACATGCTAAACTAAAATATATCACTCAAATCATGCAAACACAAAGTAGATATACTAAAACCAAACAAGCATTTTCACAAACACTTGATATACTAACATGCTCAACTAAAATATAACATTCAAATCATGCAAACACAAGGTAGAGATACTCACAAGCATTTTCACAAACACTTGATATACTAAATATAAAACATCAACAAATTTAGACATTATGAAAACAGAAAATTAAAAATACAAGAACATGATATTTAAATCATAAATGGCAACAAACAAAGCAACCAAATTAAAACATGATTCAAATATATGAAGTAGAAGAGCACTTAAAGCATCAAAATTAAAGAAAATAACATAAATAACATAATAAATTAAAGCAAAAACAGCAACCATAATAAGAAAAATGTAGGCCATTCGGCCATTAAAGAAAAATAAGAAAAAAATTTGTAAAAAATATTTAAGAAAGAGATGAAGAAAGAACTTAAGAAGAACATAAAAAAAAAACACTTATTTAAAATGAAAACTCACCAAATAATAATCAAATTAGCAAAAACAAGAATGGAAAATCAAGAAAGTGCAAGAGTTGGTGCTAAATGCAACCTCAATAAGCAATATTTCAAGCTTTATCTCTTCAAACTTTTCCTTCTTTTCTAAACTTTTTCTTTTTGCTTTCAACCAAGGAGAGAAAAAACTAAGAAAAACTAAGAAGAAATCTTAAAATGAAGTGAAGAAAAATGAAAATACCCTCTCTCCCATAAGCCAGTCAAATTGCCCCTCTCTCCTCCAAGGAATGTTGTAATTTTTTTTCCCAACCAATTTCCATCCAATGGCTAGTAATTCAAGGTGAAAAATCATGAAATTATCACACCCTTAGATTAGTATATCAGCTGTCCATAATTACAACTATTCAAGAATAATGTTGACACCCTCCCTTGGCTTATGTGGCTTAATCACAATGACTTGATCAAAAAGAATCTCTAACTAACTCTTAATTCTTGGCCATTTGATTGAAAAATCAGAAGCTTCCTCCTTCCTTTGGGCCTTGGCAGGCCAGCACTCTCTTTTCCAACCCAAGTCTGATTTTTTGAAAGGCCAAAAGAAGCCCTTTTTGGTTGCTTGGGTGAAATGACCGTTTTGCCCTCCAGATGCAAATAAATGGCAAACGGACTCCAAATTCAAATTTTCTGTTTTTAATACTTTCAAAATAATAAAATATTAAATTTTGAAAGTTTTCAAAATTTTTTCGAGTCCGTTTGCTATTTATTTGGATTTTTTCTTCCAAAAATACCCTTTCATGCCCCCACATTTTATCATTTTTAAAACGAGCTCCAAATCAGTATTTTTCTTCACCAATATCTTCCAAATAATTTAAAAGTGTGATCTGGAAGTTTTCATGATTTTTGGAACTCATTTGGTATTTTTTCGGGATTTTTCTTCTTGAATTACTACATAGAGGCTTGGGATTTGGCCATTTTGCAAACGAACTCCAAATCAAGATTTTCTTTTGCCAATCTCTTCCAAATAATTTAAAAACGAAATTTGAAAATTTTCAGAATTTTTGGAGTCCATTTGCTATTTTTCCGAGATTTATCTTCTTTAATTATTGCATAGGAGGCCCGGGATTCGGCCATTTTACAAACGAACTCCGAATCAAGATTTTCTATTGCCAATCTCTTCCAAATAATTTAAAAATGATATTTGCAAATTTTTAGAAGATTTGGAGTTCATTTGCTATTTTTTCGAGATTTTTCTTCTTGAATTTCTGCATAAGAGACCCGGGATTTGGCCATTTTCCAAACGAACTCCGAATCAAGATTTTCTTTCCCCAATCTCTTAAAAATGATTTAAGAATGAGATTTGCAAATTTTCAGAATTTTCGGAGTCCATTCGCTATTTTTCCTAAATTTTTCAATTTTACCCTTTTGCCTCTGAAACTCGGTTTTGCTCAAAACAAGTCCAATTTTCAGATTTTCTTCAAGCTGAGCCTTGGGCTATCCATTTTTAATCATTCCTCATCCATTGGGGCTTTAGTCTTACAAAGTCGGACCATTTCTGTAAGTCTTCCCGATTTCATCGAAATCCACCAAAAACCCTAATTCTCGGTTTTCTCCCGGATTGACTTTTCTTTCAATTTTTCTTTCAAGTAGCTTCTCCATTACCCGTAGTCAGTGCTTATCTTTCATTTGGAACCTTCAATTTTGACCAATTCGATCGTTTAAGCACTTTTCCCCAAATTTTCCGGATTAGGGTTTCCTTTCTACTAAATCTCCATAACCCAACTTTCGAACTCCATATCTTTCAATGTAGACCTCGGATTATCAAAATTTTTTTGCTATTTTTCAATTGAACTTCAAATCTTGATTTTGAAAGTGGGTTGATTTTTTCAGTAGTTGACTTTCTGGGGTTGACTTTTTTGGGGTTGACTTTTTATGCTCACCCTCTTAAACTAAGTCTTGGAGTACCATCTGCAGGATGAAAAAAGTCTTTTTACATTCTGAAACATCAATTTAGGAAGAAAACATACCTGTTTTAGTGGTCCGGACAAAATTAGGTGTCTACATGTAGGTCCTTAGAAGAGTCTCCAATATTTTTTTTTTTGATTTTTGAATGACTTTATCAAAGGCATAAAAATGTGTTTTGGCAAAACAATTTTTCACCCAATGTTCTGACTTTCACGATTTTTCTGGGAGGTTATCCTTAGTCAAAAAATTAAGCCAATTTTTTCCCATTGAGTCTTACATGTTCTGAGTCTCCTGTAAATTTTTTAATATTTTTTCGAAAATTTAAAAATAGGTTAAAAAATCACGCTTTAAAACTGGACAGTAGATTCATATTTGAATTCAAAGGAAAATTAATTTTTTGTTTTGGCTAAGGCATTTAGAGGGGGTTGATTAGAAACCTTAGCTACTGTCCTTGGTGGGTTTCTAAGCCATTTTAAACTTTAAAAATAATTTTATAAGGCTCGGGTCAAGGGTTGTCAAGTCCGAATTTTCAAACTTAGGAAAATAAAGCCACTTTCAAAAGGGGAATTCGGCTATGACCTTTTATTATCTTTGATTTTCAAAATTGTTTTTAAACCAATCATAAAGTATTTTGATTTTAGAAATTTTAATTTGATGTCTTTTCCTAAGGTAGTCAGATATCTTTTTGGGTATACGGATTTCCTTATTTAAAGGAAAAAATACACTTTCATGCATTGCATTTTCCATGTTCATGCATATTGTATAATATATGATTTTTGCTATGAATATTCCTATGGTATTGTTATTATTTTGATTTATATTTTATGGTGTTATATTGTTTGTTATATGGTTTTGAATATTTCATGCTATCCCTATGCTTTTTATTTAGTCATTTATTTTTGTCACATCATTTAGCATCTACTATGTTCATGCATTATTATTTTTATTTTCATGCATATTCCATGATAACATTATTTTATGTTACATATCATTTCATGTCATTTTAATTATATCATTTCATTTAGAATATATTATGTTACTTAGGACATATCATTTCATTTAGAATATATTATGTCACTTAGGTTATATCATTTCATTTAGATTATTTCACGTCATTTAGATTTTACTATGTCACACATATTCATATTTTTTTTAAAATGTTTTAAAATAAGATAATGATTTTCAATAAAATAAAGGTATTCCCGAGTTAAAATAATTCATGAGTTCTCTGCCGGGTTTGCTGGGGAGGATATCATCAATTATCATTAATAACGAAATATCTTCTTTAAAAACGAGAATGATTCAAAATTTTTTCCAAATAAATAAAAATTTCTATATTTTGCCGCTTTTGTTGGGGAATATAGGAAAATTTTGAATTAATAAATTTCGGGTCATTTTCAATTAAAAATGGAATTATTTTTCTTAAAATTGGGAAGTAATTTGAAATACCGAATTTAAAACAGACTTTTTACTGAGACTTGAGATAACACACGATTAATAAGGTACCATTTTATACGGGCGTTATGGGGGTGCTAATCTTTCCCCACACGTAACCGAGTCCCGAACCCACTTCTTTGATTTCTCTGGTTTAAAACGCAGACTTGAAATTGGTTTTAAAAATGTTTTAATTAATTTTAAAATGTTTTACAAAATCGGTTTTAATAGGTGGTCGATCACACATATCGAAAAAAGATTGGTGGCGACTCCATGTCTTTTTCGAGGTCATTTTCAACCACTCATTTTATTTCAAGAGGAATTAAGTCGTTTTTTCCTCTATTTTTTCCCAATGTCACACTTAATGAATAAAGTCTCGCGATGAGACTTGTTATTTTTTAGGTTGCGACAGCTTGGCAACTCCATTGGGTATATTTGAGAGTCAGGCCTAGAATTAGTCTTGTTTATCAAAGTCTCGATTTTGTTGGTTTAGTTGGTATTTAATTTTAATTCCACATTTTTTAAAAATAAGGAGAATTTTGAAAATAATAAAATGTTTTTGAATATGTCCATATTCATGTGCATACTTATTATTATTGTTATCTGGTTATTTTGTTGTATATAGCTTATTCTTTGCCTAATTGATGATTTACATTGTTTGATCATGTTGGGGCATTTAGAATAAGGGGTGCAGAATAGGTGGTGAAAGGTTTGTTGTTCCTCCTCACACACCACACGTGCATTTGCATATCATGAGCCCTATACCCAGGTTTCGTCCTTTTAGGTGGGAGCAAAGTAACTAAGCCTTCGTGATTAACAATCCGCATGAGCTAGTGAAACACTTCCGGAGTACTAAATTACCAAAGCCTTCGTGATTAACAGTCCGTATGGGCTAGGTAAATAGACTCTAATGAATTGAACCCGCTTTTATCGGGGTGGCTTAATAGCCTTCACCGACGACAGTGAGGAACAATTCGGAGCTTCAAGAACTGATTCACCTTCATATAGTGAACCTAGACGAAGCCATGCCAGATTTCCGATTAGATATCCCGAAGCTAGGAACACATGGAGGAATATTCCCAATCCTGTTACTTTCTATTCTACATTTCGAATAAGTTTACCTTTGCAAATCGAGCAATGATGAACGCACGTCGCCCATAATAAGTTTTGAAAATAACAAAAGGTTTTTTGCATGCATATTATTATTGCTCTTTGGTTGGTTAATGCGTTACACTATTCTTGATCTTTGTTTTAATAAATTGTTGGGATATTTAGGATAAGGATTATAGAATAGGTGTTGAAAAATTTGTTTTGTTCCTCCACACATATTGTACTTGCATTTGCATAACATGAACTCTCTACCTGGGTTTCATCCTTTTAAGTGGGAGTAAAGTAACTATGCCTTCGTGATGATCCTCCGTATGGGCTGGTGAAACACTTTCGGAGTATAAAGTACCTAAAGCCTTCGTGATGATCCTCCGTATGGGCTTAGGAAAATATACTATAACGAATTGAACCCGCTTTTATCGGGGTGCCTTACTAGCCTTCACAGCGATAGTGAGGAACAATTCTGGACCTTTAGAACCGATTCACCTTCATATAGTGAACTTAGGCGAAGCCATGTCGGATTTCCGTTAGATACCGAAGATAGGAACACATGGAGGGACATTTCTAACATTTTGTTACCTATTTTACATTCTGAATAAGCATTGTAGATTGGGTAACCATGTACGTACATCGCCCGTAATAAGTATAAATACCCCGCCCTAAAGGCATTGTGATGCCTAAATAAGTAGATATTGTTGGGGCAAGTGTTCACTAACTTTTTGAAATTGAGAATATAAAATTTCTTTTTCAAGCATTTTGCATTTTACACATTTCATGCATATGTGAATAGAGTATGTACATTTACAGTTGTATTGTTGATCTCATTTTTTGCAATAAACGGATGGTAATAATAATCTCATTTGATGATTTCATAAACATTCATTGGTTGAATAAGAATTGTAGACCGTAATGTTCAATGAACATTTGGACATTGTACCATAGTAGGATCCACTACCCCCAAATTCTTTTGAAAAAATAACATGTTTTTTTTGGAGGAAACATGTTTCAAAAAAATCATAGATTAAATTTGGAGGCAAATCTTGCATAATAAGATTTTTGAATAATCAAGATTTAGGTCCCACCAATTTCGTGTAATCATTGGTTAATTTCTTTGTGTATACCTTTGTGTTAATTCATTTATTCTTTATGTCGCAACCTAAAAAATAACAAGTCTTATCGTAAAACTTTATTATTCGTTAAGCGTGACATTAAACAAAACCGAGGAAAAGCCGACTTAATTGCTCTTGAAAAATGAAGGTTTTGAAAATGACCTTGAAAAAGACATGGAGTCGCCACTAACCTTTTTTAGCTAGGTGTGATCGGCCACCTATTAAAACCGAATTTATAAAATATTTTAAAATTAATTAAAACATTTTTAAAACCAATTTCAAGACTGCGTTTTAAACCAAAGAAATCAAAGAAGCAGGTTCGGGACTCGGTTACGTGTGGGGAAGGATTAGCACCCCCACAATGCCCGTATATAACGGTGCCTTATTAATCGTGTGTTATCTCAAGTCTTGGTAAAAAAGTTGGTTTTAAATTTAGTATTTCAAGTTAATTCCCAATTTAAAGAAAAATAATTCCATTTTTAATTCAAAATGATTCGAAATTTATAAATTCAAAATTTTCCTATATCACCCAACAAACGTGGCAAAATATAGAAATTTTTATTAGTTTTGAAAAACTTCCCGAATCATTTTCCGTTATCAATAATAATTGATGATATCCTCCCCAGCAAACCCGGCAAAGAACTCATGAATTATTGTAACTCGGGAATATCTTTATTTTATTGAAAATCATTACCTTTTTGAAAACATTTTAAAAAATATGAACATGAATATGGATGATATTAATAAAATGATATAGCAAAATCTAAATAATATAATGCAATCTAAATGATATGATATAATTCATATGTCTTAGCATATTCTAAATGAAATGAAATATCCTAAGTTATATGATATATTCTAAATGAAATGAAATGAACTAGGAAGCATAATATATTCTATATGAAATAAAATGTCCTAAGTCACACGATATGAAATAAAATATCCTAAATGACATAGTATATATCCTAAATGAAATGAAATAACCTAGGTAACAATATATTCTACATGAAATGAAATGTCCTAGGTAACATAACATATTCTATATGAAATGAAATAATTTAAATGACATGGAAAATATGAATGATATAGCATATAATTTAAATGACATGGAATATAAAATAATGCTATCATATAATATGCATGAAAATAAAAATGAAAATAATAATGCATGAACATAGTATATACTAAATAATATGACAAAAATAACTAAATAAAAAGCATAGGATATCATGAAATATTCAAAACCATATAATAAACAATATGACATCAAAAACATAAATCAAAATAATAACAAATACCATAGGAATTATCATAACAAAAATCACATATTATATAAAATGCATGAATATGGAAAATGCAATGCATGAAAATGTATTTTTTTCCTTTAATTAAGGAAATCCGTATATCTAAAAAGATATTCGGCTACCTTAGGAAAATATGTCAAATTAAATATTCTAAAATCAAAATACTTTGTGATTGTTTGAAAACAATTTTGAAAAGCTTAGATTAAAAATAAAAACTTAGCTAAACCCTTTTTTAAATGGCTCTAATTTTCTAAGTTTAAAATCCCGGACTTGACCACCCTTAACTCAAGACTTAAAAAAATCATTTTTAGAGTTAAAAAAGGCATAGAAACTACCCCTAAGTCAGTAGCTAAACTTCCTAATCAGCCCCCTCTAAGTAACTTAACCAAAACAGAAAAATGATTTTCCTTCAAATTCAATTCTGACTCCACTGTCCAGTTTTAAGCCACGATTTTTTACCCTATTTTTAAAAATTCTAAAACATCTAAAACAAATATTGGAGACCCAGGACATGTAAAACTAGATGATAAAAAATCGGCTTAATTTTTTGATTAAAGATGAAAGCCCAAAAAAATCAGGAAAGTACGAGTACTGGGTGAAAAAACTGTTTTGCCAAAACACATTTTTTGCCTTTGATAAAATCATTTAAAAATCAAAGTAAAAATATTTAAGACTCACAAACAGTAGCTTGGACTTTTGAAAAGTTTGGAAAAAATTGGCTGAGTAAAAAAATCACAAAGGTAGAATAATCAATTTTACAAACCTTAATTTTCCACAAGTATGTTCAAGAGAGCATGACTTTGAACCATTAATTGGCCTAAGTCATTAGTCAAGTGGCATGGACATGAAATACATGAAAACATACAGCAAATATGATGCATGAAATGCATGAGTTTAAACCAAAATGTCATGAAAAATGCATGGCATCAATAAAATGACCTAGACCTAAATGAACTTGCATGGCATTTAATGCAACCTAAGTCTAAAATGCATGGACATGCATGGCAAAATAAACCTAACCTAACATCTAAAACATGCATGGCAATAACACAAACACAAGGCATGATTAACCAAATACTCAATCAAATTTCATGCAAATGCCAACCTATCAACTAACATAGCAAAAATGCAAAATACAAAGCAAAATACATGGAGTAGCCAAATGGCCTCAAGCTCCAAACAAGCAAGGCATTTTCACAAACACTTGATATAATTAAACTAAATACTCAATAAAATGTCATGCAAATGCCAACCTATCAACTAAAATAGCAAAAATGAACACACAAAGCAAAATCAATTGGATGGCAGAATGGCCTCAAGTTCCAAGTGAGCTTGGCATTTTCACAAACACTTGATATGCTAACATACTCAACTAAAATATGACACTCAAATCATGCAAATATAAAGTAGATGTATTAAAACTAACAAGCATTTTCACAAACACTTGATATACTAAATATAAAACATCAACAAATTTAAACATTATGAAAACAGAAAATTAAAAATGCAAGAACATGATAATAAACTCATAAATAGCAATAAACAAACAACCAAATTAAAACAAGCTTCAAGTATATGTAGTAGAAGAATATTGAAAGCATCAAGACTAAAGAAAATAACAAAAATAACATGACAAATTAAAGCAAAACAGCAACAATAATAAAAGAAAATCTGGGCCATTCGGCCATGGTAAGAAAATAAGAAAAAAAATTGTAAAAACTTGTTTAAGAAAAAGATGAAGAAAGAACTTAAAAAGAACATTAAAAAACACTTTATTTAGAAGGAAAATCAAAAGAAAACTCACCAAAATAATAATCAAAATAGCAAAAACAAGAATGGAAAATCAAGAAAGTGCAAGAGTTGGTGCTAAAAGCAACCTCAAGAAGCTATCTTACAAGTTTTTTCTCTTCAAACTTTATTTTCTTTTCTAAACTTTTCTTTTTGCTTTCAACCAATGAGAGAAAACTAAGCAAAAACCAAGAGAGAAATCTGAAAATCCAGTGCTCAAAATGAATTCTTTGCCCTTCCCTTAAGCTGGCCGAACTATCCCTCTCTCCTCACTAGGATGTTGTCATTTTTACTCCAACAAATTTCCATCCAAGGGCTAGTGATTCAAGGTGAAAAACATGAAATTATCATCCTTAGATTAGGCCATCAGCTTTCCATAATTATATCTGTTCAAGAATAATGTTGACACTCTCCCTCTTCATGCATTGGCCTATGTGACTTATTTGCAATGGCTTGATAAAAAAATCACTAACTAACTCTTAATTCTTGGCCTTTTGATTGAAAAATCAGAAGCTTCTTCCCTCCTTTGGGCCTTGGCTGGCCAGCAGTCCCTTTTCCAACCCAAGTCTGATTTTTTTGAAAGGCAAGAGAAGCCCTTTTCCGTTTCTTGGGTAAAATGATCGTTTTGCCCCCCGGATGCAAATAAAATGGAAAACGGACTCAAAATTCAAATTTTCTTTTTTACTTTTAAAATAATAAAATATTGAATTCTGGAAGTTTTCAAAATTTTTCGAGTCCATTTGCTATTTATTTGGATTTTTTCTTCCAAAAATGCCCTTTTATGCCCCCACATTTTACCATTTTCTAAACGAGCTCCAAATCAAGATTTTTCTTCACCAATCTCTTTGAAATAATTTAAAAGTGTGATCTGGAAGTTTTCATAATTTTTGGAACTCATTTGGTATTTTTTTGGGATTTATCTGCTTGAATTACTATATAGGGGCTCGTGATTTGGCCATTTTGGAAACGAACTCCGAATCAAAATTTATTTCGTCAATCTCTTCGAAATGATTTATAAATGATATTTGCAAATTTTCATAATTTTTGGAGTTCATTTGCTATTTTTCCGGGATTTATCTTCTTGAATTATTGCATAGGAGGCCCGGGATTTGGCCATTTTGTAAACGCACTCCGAATCAATAGTTTATTTCACCAATCTCTTCCAAATAATTTAAAAATGATATTTACAAATTTTTAGAAGATTTGGAGTTCATTTGCTATTTTTTGAGATTTATCTTCTTGAATTTCTTCATGGGAGACCCGGGATTTGGCCATTTTGCAAACGAACTCCGAATCAAGATTTTATTTTGTCAATATCTTCCAAATGATTTAAGAATGATATTTACAAATGTTCAGAATTTTCAGAGTCCATTTCCTATTTTTCTCAAATTTTCCAATTTTGCCCTTTTGCCTCCGAAACCCAGTTTTGCTCAAAACAAGTTCGATTTTCAGATTTTCTTCAAGATGAGCCTTGGGCTATCCCTTTCTAATCATTCCTTATCCATTGGGGGCTTTATTCTTACCAAGTCGGGCCATTTCTGTAATTCTTCCCGATTTCACTGAAATCCACCAAAAACCCTAATTCTCGGTTTTCTCCCGGATTGACTTTTCTTTCAGTTTTACTTTCAAGTGGCTTCTCCATTACTCGTAGCCAGTGCTTATATTTCATTTGGAATCTTCAATTATGACTAATTCGATCGTTTAAGCACTTTTTCCCAAATTTCCCGGATTAGGGTTTCTTTTCTACTGAATCTCCATAACCTAACTTTCGAACTCCATATCTTTCGATGTAGACCTCGGATTATCAAAATTCTTTCGCTATTTTTCAATTGAACTTCAAATCTTGATTTTGAAAGTGGGTTGACTTTTTTAGTAGTTGACTTTTTGGGGTTGACTTTTTTGAGGTTGACTTTTTCCTGGGTTGACTTTTTCGAGTTTGACTTTTTATGCTCGCCCTCTTAGACTAAGTCTCGGAGTACCACCTGCAGGATGAAAAAAGTCTTTTTACATTCTAAAACATCAATTTAGGAAGAAAACATACCTGTTTTGGTGGTCCAGACAAAATTATGTGTCTACAGCTGCCCCTCTTTGGCTATTGCTGAGAATCAGGAATCAGGCAAAGATAAACAAACACTAATTTTGAACGGTTATTAGTAAAATCACATGTGAAGGAAAGGGAAAGGGTTTTTTTTTTCTTTTTCATCATTTTTCATTTTTTCATCATTTTTTTTTAAAAGCTGTAAATTGAAGATTTTGTCCTTAAATTGAATTTCCTAACTAATCAAGGCTTGACCCGTCTTAAAGAAACGGGTTCAATTTTTGAAAAGAAAAAATTATGCCCGAAGGTCTTAAGAATAGTGCCCAAAGGTCTTTAAAACTGGTGCTCGAAGGTCTTTAAATTGGTGCCAGAGGTCTTTAAAAAAAGTGCCCAAATGTCTTTAAAACTGGTGCCCGAAGGTCTTTAAAAATGGTGCCCGAATGTCTTTAGAAAAGGTGCCCGAAGGTCTTTAAAAAAGGTGCCCGAAGGTCTTTAAAACTGGTGCTCGAATGTCTTTAAAACTGGTGCCTGAGGGTCTTTAAAACTGGTGCCCGAGGGTCTTTAAAATTGGTCCCCGAAGGTCTTTAAAATGGGTGCCCGAAGGTGTTTAAAACTGGTGCCCGAAGGTCTTTTAAAATTGGGTGCCCGAAGGTCTTTAAAATTGGTGCATTAAGGTCTTTAAAACTGGTGCCTGAAGGTCTTTAAAATGGTGCCCGGTGGTCTTACCCGTGACTAAAATACCTTGACGATGGTCTCAAGGCTCGACTCATTTGATAAAACAAAATGAATTCGATTTAAAACAAAAGGACATACCTCGACGGTGGTCTCAAGGCTTGACTCATTTGATAAAACAGAATGAATTCGATTTAAAACAAAAGGAAACACTAAGAATGATTCTGGGTTTGGTTTATTTGGAGAGAATAAATTTAACCTGAAAATGAAAGGAACATACCTTGACGGCGGTCTCGGGGCTCGACTTATTTGAGAATGCAAAATGAGTTTGATTTGGAAAGGAAACGTACCTCGATGGTGATCTCGGGACTCGACTCGTTTGAAAAATAGAACGAGTTCACTTTAGGGAAGTTCAAGTTTTCCTGATTTCTGCAATCGTTAACTAAATGCAATGATGAGAATGACATGCTTTGCAAACGCTTGTATATTTCCTAAGAATAAATGTAGTCAAATGATTGTGTCGTGATTTCTAATCCATGATTTCTTTGAGGTTCACAGATTATCCTACTTCATGATGGAGTTTTCAATTGTTCACTGATACCCCACTTAAGAAAACCTTCACTCAAGATAACTTGTCAAACAGTCTCAGTTTCTGGCTTTCGCTGAAGTTCACAGATTTTCTGACTTCGTGAAGGAGTCTCAAACCCGTTCACTGTTTTCTTTTACTTGGTGAACTTTCCAAACCTTTCCCAAGATTTAAATATATTCCTTAGTAATACTTTGAAATTCTTTTATTTAAAGATTTTTTTATTACTAATCATCATTCAATTTAATAACAATCATAATGCATCTCAAAATGAAAGAAAATATGAATCAAGCAAAAATTGTTAAGAAAAAGATAACAATAATTTATTGCAAGAAATGTTTTAAAATAGTAAACATAAATATCAAGGATATAAGAAACAAATGTAAGGTTATAGGTTGTAGATGCCCCAGATGCGAAATATCTTGGACCCTTCATTTTCAAACCGTCTGAAATTTCTCTTGAGCAATTTACTTGGCTAACCTCTTAGCTTTCGTAGTTACGTCAGACTGAGTTGTTCCCCTTTTCTCTGATTGTCAGATACTTTCTCCCCCTTTACATGGAGCATTGATTCGAACTTTGATTAGTACTTAAGCCGCATTTTGCGGGTTTTCAACTCAAGTGTCCTCCATTCGGTATTAAGTCGCCCTTTGCGGGTTTTCGGCTTAAACCTCTCCTTTTACATTCTTTTTTCATTTCCATTTTTTTGTATTCTACTATGCATCTGAGAATTCTAAATGCTTCCAAGGTAAAAATGTCAACTCAAAAGATGGGACGAATTCTGAGAATGACTTTTCAAATTAAATATCCATGCTTGATCAAAATGGGCTTTTAAAGCAAGTAATGTAGGCCAAGGTTTATGTTTAGAAAAAAAGGATAAGATAAGCCCAAAGTGTGTTTAAGGGTGATTGGATCAAAGATCATTTTCTGAGGAAAACTCATTCTTGAAACATTTGTCCCTTTTTGGACTTTCTTTTCTTCTTTTTTTGCTTTCTTGGCTTTTATTTGCCACATTATTTTTGATGGCTTTCTTTTTGCCATGATTTTTTTATTATTTTTTCTCGCATTTGCCCTCCAGTGTAGAGGGTGATCCTTGATCAAGGTTTAAAGAAAGAAATAATTCCTAAGGCTCAAAGAGGTGACTAAGGATAATTTCTTCTAAGTGAAAGGAATATGAAAGATGGCCATTCATCATATCAAGCATGAATATTTTCTTTGAAAAGCAATTCTCATGGGAGATAGATATATAGAATTTCTATTTTTACACTTGGAATCATTCGAATTTCCATGTGCACAGTATCACACATTTTTTTTTTCTTTTTTTTTTCAAGCATAATACTTCTTCAGTTCATCGGCATTCACGGGATTTCTGAAATCCTCCCTGTCCATTCTAGTTAAAATCAATGCTCGTCCAGAAAAAACTCTTTTTACTACATAGGGTCCTTCCCAATTTGGAGCCCATTTTCCTTTCGGGTCCTTCACTATAGGGAGAGTTTTCCTCAGTACCAACTCCCCCTCTCGGAACTGTCTAGGACGAACCTTCTTATTGTGAGCTCGAATCATCCTTTTATGATACAACTGCCCGTGACAAATTGCTTTCAATCTTTTCTCCTTGATGAGATTCAACTGTTCATAACGAGCTCTAACCCATTCTGCTTCCTTTAGGCCAACTTCCATCAAAACCCGAAGTGAAGGGATCTCAACTTCAATAGGTAGCACTGCTTCTATCCCGTATACCAAAGAAAATGGCGTTGCCCCTGCAGATGTGCGGACCAAAGTACGATATGCATGAAGAGCAAAAGGAAAGATCTCATGCCAATCTTTGTACACATTGTTCATTTTCTCAACAATCTTCTTGATGTTTTCGTTAGCTGCTTCTACTGCGCCATTCATCTTTGGACGGTAAGGTGCCGAATTATGGTGTGTGATCTTGAATTGAGTACACACTTCTCTCATCATCTTATTGTTCAAATTGAGAGCATTATCCGAAATAATTCTTGCTGGCAGCCCATAACGGCATATGATTTCTTTCTTAATGAATCTGCATACCACCGACTTGGTTACATTCGCATAGGAAGCAGCTTCTACCCACTTTGTGAAATAATCTATGGCCACCAAGATGAAACGATGT
Source organism: Fremontodendron californicum (assembly GCA_030761205.1). NCBI lineage: Eukaryota > Viridiplantae > Streptophyta > Magnoliopsida > Malvales > Malvaceae > Fremontodendron > Fremontodendron californicum. Next base: position 4,033,945 of record JAULJL010000045.1, read on the forward strand.
CCATTTGAAGCTTTCAGGGTAATAGGCCCGATCATATCCATTCCTCATATTGAAAAGGGCCATGGTGCAGTCATGACATGTAATGGCGATGGTGACACATGAATCTTATCTGCATATATTTTGCAATTATGGCACTTTCGAGAATAACTGATGCAATCTCCTTCCATCGTCAACCAATAGTAACCTGCCCTCATAATCTGTTTAGCAAGCATGTGACCATTAGCATGAGTGCCACATATCCCTTCATGGACCTCTTCTATAATTCTCCGAGCTTCAGCAGATCCGACACATCTTAATAAGACTTGGTCTTTTCCTTTCTTGTAGAGAATATCACCGTCTAGAACAAAACCCATTGCTAGCCTTCTCAGAGTCCTCTTGTCATTCTCAGTTACTTGTTCTGGATACTGTTGACTCTTGATGTATTGAAAAATGTTGTTATACCAAGGAAGGCCATCTGCTTCTTCTCCAATACTCAGACAGTGGGCAGGAGACTCATACACACTCATCTTTATTGGCACGATGTCAGCCCCTTCATTCACTTTAAACATGGATGAAAAAGTAGCCAGAGCATCTGCCATCCGATTTTTTTCTCGAGGAAAGTAGTTGAAATTCACTTCTTCAAACTCCTCCAATAAACTCAGTATGAGTTCTCGGTATAAGATTAGTTTTGTATCTCGGGTTTCCCATTCTCCTCGTAGCTGGTAAATCACTAAGGCTGAGTCTTCAAAAACTTCCAATACTTTGACTTTTCTGTCCACTACAGCACGAAGGCCCATAGTACACGCTTTATATTCGGCAGTATTGTTTGTACAATCAAAATCCAATCTGGCAGTGAAAGGATAATAATCTTATTCCGGGGATTTGAGCACTGCACCGATTCCATGCCCCATGGCATTAGATGCACCATCAAAGTACATTTTTCATACTTTCTTTTTCAGGAGAATCTCGTCTGCTTGCGACACATACATCAAATCTTCATTCGAGAAGTCAAAGTTCAACGGCTCATAATCTTCCACTACCCGACTTGCTAAGAATTCAGCTACTATACTGCCATTGATAGCTTTTTGACTTACATATACAATGTCGTATTCTGACAATAAAACCTGCCATCTTGCCATCCTTTCTGACAAAGAAGATGCTTCCAACATGAACTTGACTGGATCTAGCTTGGCAATCAACCACATTGTGTGGTACAACATGTACTGTCTGAGTCTTCGAGCGGTCCAAGCTAAGGCACAACACAACTTTTCTACCGACGAATATTTCAACTCATAATCTGTGAACTTCTTGCTGAGCTAGTAAACTGCCTATTCTTTCTTTCCAGTTTCATCAAGCTGCCCCAAAACATAACCCATGGATCTCTCAAATACTGCTAAATACAGTATCATTGGTTTATCCGAAACAGGTGGTATTAGTACTGGTGGGTTGGATAAATAATGTTTAACCTTTTCAAATGCAATCTGACAACCTTCATCCCATTCTCCTGGATCACGTTTTTGAAGTAACTTAAATATTGGATCACACTTGTCGATTAACTGAGAGATAAATCGAGCAATGTAATTTAATCTCCCCAGAAAGCGTCTTACTTCCTTTTGAGTACGAGGTGGTGGCAAATTCTGAATGGCTTTCACTTTATCCGGGTCAATCTCGATTCCTCTTTTGCTGACGACAAAACCCAATATTTTTCCCGAGGTGACTCTAAAAGTACATTTTGCCGGATTTAGCTTGAGTCTAAACTTCCTTATTCATTCAAAGAGCTTCTTAAGATTTGCAATATGCTTCTCTTTTCCTTGTGACTTTGCGATCATATCATCAACATAGACCTCAATTCCCTTATGCATCATATTATGAAACAAGGTCACCATGGCTCTTTGGTATGTTGCCCCAGCATTCTTCAACCCAAATGACATTACCTTGTAGTAGAAGGTTCCCCACATTGTAACAAATATGATTTTCTCCATATCTTCTGGTGCCATCTTGATCTGATTGTATCTTGAGAACCCGTCCATGAAAGAAAATAAATAACTTTTCGCCGTATTATCCACCAGAGTATTAATATGGGGCAAAGGGAAATTATCTTTAGGGCTGGCCTTGTTCAAATCTCGGTAATCAACGCACATCCGCACCTTGCCATCCTTCTTTGGTACTGGAACAATATTTGCCACCCATTCTGGATATTTTGCCACCTCTAAGAATCCAGCATCAAATTACTTTTTCACCTCCTCTTTTATCTTTAATAGCATGTCTGGCCTCATTATTCTCAACTTTTGCTGAATCGGCTTGCATTCTGGCCTTAAAGGGAGCTTATGAACCACAATATCCGGATCCAACCCTGGCATGTCTTGGTAAGACCATGCAAATACATCCACATATTCTTGGAGCAAGGCTATCAATTCACCCTTTATTGATTATGACAATGAAGTTCCGATTTTGACTTCCTTTATCTCTTCACCATCTCCCAGATTTATCATTTCCAATAATTCCTTATGAGGAAGTACTTATTTTTCCTCTTGTTCTATTTTCCTTAATAGATCCGAGGTAGACCATAATCCTCAGTATCTTCGTTAGCCTCAAAATCACCCGTGTAAATGGGTCTTTCAAAATCAATTTCAGAATTACTGACAGGAAGGTCCTCATATTCCGTATCCGCACACCTGTAAATAGGTGGAGAAAAAAATAATATAGGAAAATATATAATGAAAACAAAATAAATAACAAAAATGAAAGAATATGGACACATCAATATGGATAAAATGCATTGTACTTGTTATTTATTGAATGAAAATGTTTAAACAAAAAGCCCATTACAGAAAAAACTCTTAATATCTCTGGGTAAAGATAATTAAGATTGTTTTTTTAAGAGTATTACGTTGGAATAGACTTAAAAACTATGGGCAACTCAGTCGCACTCCAATTTGTTAGTCTATATCCTGGTGGACAAGGTCGCACCATCCAGTTTGTACTGCCATTTTCCATCCCTTCTTTCTCGGTCATGCAAATCACCATATCCTGAATCTGCTCCCCTTTATTCATATGGAATTTTTCAAAAGCTTGCTCGATCATCACAAGTACATCCTCTGAATTCTTTTCCCGAATAGAAAACCAGCAGAGTGAAAGTTATGAAGGATTGGTGGGAAAGTCATGGGTTCCCATTCAATATCCATACCCGTGAGACTGGCCATTCTTTTTTGCCTATACCTTTCAACCTCTTTCCTCTTCTCATGGGCCTTCGGAAGATATCCTAAGCCAAATCGATCTTTCTTTCCCACTGCTTCCGTTGCTCGGGCCATTCCTTTAAGATATTCCCCAAACTTTTTCCAGCCCTGCAGCCTTTTCCCACTGTGGTTCTTACTCTCAGCCTTGTGTTCCTGGACAACCTTGGTTTCGGAATTTTCCATCCTTCAGCAATAAAAATTGCATTTACGAATTCCAGAGATCGAAAAGAACATTCTACGGCATCTTCATTGGGTTCAAAATAAGGAGATTCAGTAGATGCGGAGGCTATTATGTCTTTTTCTCCTGATACTGTGATCAAACAGCCTTCCACCACAAATTTCAGTTTTTGGTGGAGAGACGAGGGTATAGCCCTAGTTGAATGTATCCATGGCCTTCCCAACAAGCAATCATAAGACGGATTAGTATCCATGACCTGGAAGTTCACCATATAAGTGCATGGGCCTATCTCCAGAGAAACCTCAATAGTTCCCATAACCTCTCTCCTTGTTCCATCGAAAGCCCTGACCACTGTGCAACTCGGTATCATATAAGATATATCCACTGGCAACTTGGATAGGGTTGCTAAGGGCATCACATTTAATGAAGAACCATTGTCCAAAATGACCCTTGGTAATATGTGCCCCTTACAAGTGGTAGTTATATGGAGAGCTTTCGTTGACCCAATACCATTGGGTGGTATCTTCTCATAGCTGAAAAATATATAGTCGTCCACTGCAATGTTTCCCACTAGCCTGTCCAATTGTTCTACTGATATGTTATTAGCCACGTATGCCTAATTCAATACTCTTAACAGGGCATTTCTGTGTGGCTCTGAATTCAAAAGTAAGGATAAGATTGAAATTCTAGCTGGTTGACGTTGCAGTTGTTCAACCACGCTATACTCATTGTGCTTTATGAATTTTAAGAACTCACAGGCTTCCTTCTCACATACCGATTTTTTTATTCTGTTAACCGAGGCTGATCCCCTCTCTGTTTCTTTTGGCAGATCCATCTCAATATGGATTGGCTCGACTACTTTCTTCCCTTTGTGTGCTCCTCTATCTTTCCCTGTTAACCCCTGTTCAGCAGCCTCAGGAGCATAACACCTTTCGCTTCGGGTTAAATGCCCCACGCTTGTGATGTCTTGCTGACTCAAAGACCCAAGCATAACCATGCTGCAGTCGTATTTCCATGGTGCAGCTTTGTTTTCCTTGTATAAAAAGGAAACAGGAAAATCAATGATTAACTTGGGTGTACTTTCCTTAATGACTGGCATAACTTTCTCCTCCGGTTCATCATAATAGATGATCAAGGGTCTTCCTATCCCGTAGCCAACTGCATTCTCAATAACTCCTATTTTCTCCTCTGTCTCTTCATAGAACTGGGCTTCCCCATTATCCATCATTTTTTGGACTTTAACCAGGAAATCTCCGCAGTCTTGTATGGCATGACCTCCATACTTATGGAATGGGCACCAATTTTGCACCCTTTTTGCAATCATTTTCAGACTGTCTGCATCTTCCACCATTCCTGTCTTGACCATCTTAACCCATACTGTCAACATCGGGGTCTTGACTTTCCTGATGTCCCTTTTTAATCTTCTGACTTCCCCGATCAATACTGCATTTACCCGATTCCCAGCATGATCGGACAATGGGTTTCCCGCTATATTCGGCCTAGTTTTTTACCTAAACTTCACAACTCCGGCATTAATCAGGCTTTGGACTTTCTTTTTAAAGGCCAGGCAATCTTCAGTCGAATATCCTTGAATTCGTACGTGGTATGCGCAGTTAGTATTTGCATTGTACCACCTTGGATATGGAGTTGGCAGAGGTTTGAGGTACATGGGTGCAACAAGTTGACCCTGCAATAGTTTAGGATATAGCTCACCATAGGTAGTAGGAATCGGATCAAATTGGGGTTTTTGATCGTTCCTTGGTGAACGTTGGTCATTGCGCGTGAGACCCTGAGTGTTTGGGACAGTATTTTGAGGAAGGGTTATTTGAGGGGATATACCAGTTGGGAATGGCTGTTGTGGTATATTGGTATGGGGAATGGATTTTGGGTAAGGTGGTTGACATTGGGGTAATAAGGATTATACCTCAGGAAAGGTGTGTAAGGTGTCAGAGGTGCATAAGATGTGGTAGGAGTATAAGGCCTTGGAGGTGTGTATGGTGAAGGTGTATAGGGGTATTGGTTGAAACTTACTACATGTGTATCCTCCTTCTTTGCCGAAAAAACTCTCTTTGGGGTAGCAGACTCACCCCCTTCCATCTTCCCGTTTTTAATAGCGGACTCTATCATTTCCCCAAAAATCACCATATCTGCAAAGTCCTTGGTGGCGCTTCCCACCAATTTGTCATAATAAGGTGCTTTCAAGGTGTTGATGAAAAGCACTGTGGTTTCTTTGCTAGTTATAGGGGGTTGCACTTCTGTGGCCAGATCCCTCCACCTTTACGAGTATTCTTTGAAGCTCTCATTGGACCTCTTTTCCATATTCTGTAGCTACAGCCTATCCAGTAGCATGTCAGACACATGCTTATAATATTTCATGAAAGCCCTGGCTAAATCCGTCCATGAACGAATCTTGGTACGACTCAGTTGATTGTACCATCGAGTTGCTGACCCTGTTAAGCTATCTTGGAGACAATGAATAAGCAGTTTCTAATTATCATCATGCCCCGTCATCCTTCTATAGTACATGGTCAGATAAGCTGATGGGTTGGTGGTCCCATTATACTTTTCAAAGTCTGGTACTTTGAACTTTGGGGGAATTACTAGATCGTGTACCAAGCTCATCTCTTTGGCATCCAGATTGCCAAATAACTCTGCCCCTTCAACTGCCCTTAACCTTTCCTCTAGCAGCTGATATTTCTTCTGGGATTCAACAGTTTCAACCCTCTTCAATTCAGTCATTTTTGCCCTTTCCTTTTCTGCAATTTCTTCAAAGTCTGGAACTTCGACCTCAATTTGATCAGCTCCGATATTACCCCTTTTAGGACCTAAATTTTGTGTTTCGGCTACTGGTTGGATGTAAATATAGGATGCTGCCCCAGTTGGAAGTTCATTTCCCATATGTTGGGATGTCTGACCATTCTTCTGTACCACCTCTGGTCGATCATCCTGGTTCACTGCCCCCATTCCGGTAACTGAATTTTCTCCTAGCCACTTCTGCCTCATCACGGTACTCATCATCTCCATGAGTTTGGTCATTTGTTCTTGTGTTTCCTCTTGAGACTTGGCTAACAGTTCCTGCAGTTCTTTTTGAATTTTCTCCATCCTCTCAATTCTAGCAAGCTGAACGTTTTCCATAGCTCTTACTCTAGATCGAGTACTGTAAGGGTGTTGAAAGTCTGATTCTTTCTGAGAGCGACCAATTGTACCTTTAGTTTTAAAAACCATGGATTAGAAATTATTGACACATTTCTTATTTTATTTTATAAAAAATGAATGAATGAATGAATGAGTGTTCATGAATGAACACATAAGTAAATGACTAAGTGTATGAACTTAAATGACTAATTATAAAAAATAAATGAATGGACAAATAAATAAATGACTAAGTGTATGAACAATTTATAAAGAATAAATGAATGAATGATTATGAATATGAATATAAATGAATGAACAAATAAAATATATAAAAGAAAGAACAAATGTATGATGCATGCATTTTAAAGTATTGGCCCCGGGATAATTCCAACCAAACGGTCTTTCATTGATTTCCTGAAACTAAATACATCAAAGAAAAGATCACTGCTCCTAAGACAATATGATAATCTGTCTCTCCTAAAAAAAACTATTACAAAACACTGGTCCTAGAGTAACTCCCTCGGATCTTGGACCTTTTTCACTGTCCTCTTTTGACTGCCTTGCTTTTCCATTTGATCCCTACTTATTCACGACCCTTTGACGTATCAGCAGAAGCCTCATCGTGTAAGCTTTCCCTAGCTTGTTTCTCCAGTTGATTTGCTCGGGCTTCCTCATGTTTTTCTTTTTCTGCCAAATAGTTTTTCTCCTTCTTGAGGTTTCTGACTTCTTGTTCCAGTTCCTCGGAAGTCTTGAGAGTTCCCTCGAATTTGAGCTCGAAACGGTACCTCTTGTTATCTAAGTGTAATTCCTGAAGATCGCTTTTAGCAGTGTCCCGCTCTCTCTTGATCTTTTCCTTTTCTCTTTCTCGGGCTGACTCCCTATTTTTCATATCCTCAAGCTCTTCTTGCAAACGGGCAATTTCCTTGCTCATTTGGGCCTTTTCTTTTTCGAATTTCGCCCTTGCGATTTTTAACTTCGATGGTGCTTCCTTGGGCGGCGAACTCGAATGCTGAAATTCTTCCCCATCTGATATCAACAACCTATCATTAACCCTCAATTCCCTCCATGTTAGGTAATTCGATGTGATGATGTCGGTATATCTAGCTACCTCCTCCCGATGAGTTTCTTTCCATGCTACTACAATCTCACGTACCTTTCCCGAATATCCATCTTCTCCATAAGCAAATTCCAAATTACTAAGGTCATGGGTCATAAGAGTAAACTGACGGGATCTTGATTGCCTCAGTACTAGCAATGGTGCATAGCTCACTCCTTCCCGTATTCCCAATAATGGAACAGAAGTTTTATCTCCGCACTTGTACAATGTCGGCATAGGAGCTATCCATGGAGCTCTCCAAATTATCATCTCAGCCTTGATATTCCGAAATATGTTGATCCATTGTTCCTTAGTCCTATTTTCAAGCCAATCCCTCTTAAGAAATTCACCAATTGGTGCAAAAGATTTCCAGTATCAGCTAAGAGAGAAATTCTCCAGTTTACAAAAATGGCTCTGAACCCATATGTAAAGGAGCTGTATACAACCTAGAAAATGCCCTTTTCCTTCCCGTCTACAGAAATTCAGGGATCATATTGTTTCTGCTATAATTGCCGTGGCTGGGTTTATCCTTTGCTCAAGCCTCTCAAAACATCAAATATCGCCACATCCACATGCCCTAATGTCTTTAAGAAGATAACTAAACCATAGATAGCCAAAGCAAAAATATTCCTAACTGTCTCCTTACTTGAATGGCTATGGATTAAGGTCCGTAAAATGTCCCATGATATACAGTAGCTTACCCCTTTTCGGACAACATGGCTTTCAACCCAATTTCTTTCCACTCCCAGAGTTTTAGACACTTTTTTCTTGAAACCCGGCATCTTTGTATCCTTCGAATAAATACGGTCAGGAATAACATTCTTAATATGCAGCAAGGTCGAATATTACTCCATGGTTGGAGTCATATCCTCTCAGTTGAAGGTAAAACACCGATAAGCTGGATTCTAGAACTGCACCATAGCCCGGATTACCTCACCACTGACCTTAACCTGAGCAAACAGTGCTATGTCCCCATAAGTCTGAGTGAAGGCTATTGCAACCTAAAAAATAACATTCTCAATATGTAGCAAGGTCGAATATTACTCCATGGTTGGAGTCATATCCTCTCGGTTGAAGGTACAACACCGATAAGCTGGATTCCAGAATTGCACCATAGCCCGGATTACCTCACCACTGACCTTAACCTGAGCAAACAGTGCTATATCCCCATAAGTCTGAGTGAAGGCTATTGCAACCTAAAAAATAACAAGTCTCATAGCAAGACTTTATTATTCGTTGAGTGTGGGTGAAACCATAAAATTGAAAGAGATCTGGATGAAACCAAGGAAATTGAAAGCATGGGTGAAACCATAAAATTGAAAGAGATCTGGATGAAACCAAGGAAATTGAAGGCATGGGTGAAACCATAAAATTGAAAGAGATCTGGAGAAAACCAAGGAAATTGAAGGCATGGGTGAAACCATAAAATTGAAAGAGATCTGGATGAAACCAAGGAAATTGAAGGCATGGGTGAAACCATAACATTGAAAGAGATCTGGATGAAACCAAGAAAATTGAAATGCATGGGTGAAACCATAACATTGAAAGAGATCTGGATGAAACCAAGGAAATTGAAATGCATGGGTGAAACCATAAAATTGAGAAAGATCTGGATGAAACCAAGGAAATTGAAGGCATGCAAATGCTTCATGGTGTAAATGGAAATATCTTGGATTGATGCAAATGCTTCTAAATGTAGATGCAAATGTCCCTACGAATCATATTCATGTGAGTGGTTCATGAATGGTGTAATTGCAGCTACAATGAAGATGCAATGATCCTAGAAATGATACACTTGCTTGAGATGATACGAATGCAAATGCTCATGGAATAGTGCAAATATGAATACTCATGAATTATGCAAATGCTTGCTGACACGGTGCAGATGCGGAGTTTAATAAATAGATGAATGCTCATGAGTGATGCAAATGCCCCTAATCAATTTTCTAGATTTTGACTCTGCCTTTCCGATTCACTTTTCCTCTTTAAATCAGAGTATATCTTCAATTCAGTTTTCAATCTTTGGCTATTCTCTTTGCCCCAACGGTTTTCAAACTATTACTTACAGTAGTCTGCTTACTGAGTTTTATTTCTTCTTCTCATATTTGGAAATCAAAGTTAACCCTAATAGTTCTACACCTTTGAGTTAGAAAAACCCTTATCTCATGTTAACATCAAAAATGGGTATATCAAAAATATTTTTTATTTTTCTTTTTTGAAAAACAATTTTGCTTTTTTAATGAAAACTTTTGAGTCAAGAAATTTTAACCCCCAGTATGTAATGTACAAATCTTTTGCAGACTGATGATCATGGTTAGAAATTTTCCTAAGTGTCAATTTGGGTTTTTCAAATTGAATTGACAAGGCTTGGTACAACATGATTTTGGTTTTTTTCAAGAGAGCTTCACAACAAAAATGTATGTCCTTTCTAGGCTCACAAATGGAACAGATTTTATAAATCATGAATTCAATGAGAACCAAACAAATTCAACTTTCTTTTAGTTTCCGTATCAAGGTATTTTGACAAGAGTCAAGATTGACTGGGATGTTTAAACTGGAAAGTTTAATCTTGGAAGGAAAAAGTTTCAGTTTGTGAAATCAATCATCTAAATGAGAGTTGACAATTTGGGGGGTTTAGGAATTCCTAGATGTTCCTCGACGACCACTTCTTTAAGAAGATCTTTTCTTTTGTGGTATCAGCACTATCATAGATGGCATCGAAAATTCCCATTTCACTCTAGACCGCCCGTTTTTGGGTTTTCGCCCTAGAGTCCCCTTCTTTCCTATTTTTCTTTTTTTATTGTTTTACCATGCACTTGAGAATTCTAAATTTTTCCTTAGTGAAATGAGAATTTGATGAGATGGGATAAAATCTGAGGAAAAACCTTTCAAGTTAAATATTCATGCTTGATCAAAATGGACTTTTAAAGCACATAATGTAGGCCATGGCTCAGGGTTCAGAAAGAAAGGATAAATAGGCCCAAAAAATGTGTTTGAGGGTAATCAGATCAAGGATCCTTTCTTTGAGAAGGATTCTCTTTGAGACATTTATCCCTTTTGGACTTTTCATTCCTTTTGACTTTGCTCTTTTTCTTCTTTGCTTTTGACTTTCATTTGCCATCATTTTTTCACACACTTTTTGTGTGTTTTTCTTTTGTTTTTCTTGGCTTTTATTTCGCCATCTTTTCCTTTTCTTTTTCTTTGACAGAGTGAGCCCGTATTTATTTGGGGCTCCATTTGCTTTGTATCTGTCTTTGAGCTAGGACTCATTGATCTGTGATCTTTGAGAAGATGTTTCCTCGCATTTGCCCCCCAGTGTAGAGGGTAATCCTTGATTAGGGTTTAAAGAAAAAAGAATTCTTTCGGCTCAAAAGGGGTGACTATGGATAATTTTTTTTGTGCGAAAGGGATATGAAAGATGGCCATTTCTCATGTCAAGCACAAATATTCATATTAAAAAGCAATCCCCAGGGGAAATAGATATTCAGAATTTCATTTTGCACTTTGGAATCATCCGAATTCTCATATGCATGATATCACAAATTTTTCCATTTTTCATTTTTCATCGCATGCCCCAATGATTCATGCGTTAGTCCATCCTTATTCACCATGTATCCATAATTTCCAAATATGATGCCCCAATTTGATTAACCATGAGAATTTGTATCAACAAGGAACATAACAAGTCTAGGTCTGAGCTGAAAAGACTGAATTTCAAATCTGAGTTCTTTGAAGAGACAAGGAAAATATGACCCAAAAACGGGTTTTCTCTGGGATAAGGGATAATCTAGTTTAATCATTGTGCCCCAGGGTGTCAATCATGAAGTGATGTTCGGGCAATTAGTGTTTTGTGGTTTATTGAAAATGACATGAATGGTTTTGGCACAACCTTGACACAGACCAAATTACCATGATCTAAATTCTTGAAAGAAAGTCTCATTTGTTTGAATTTCAAGGAGTTCAATTTTTTTTGAAAAGTTCGTTCCTTTGTTCATAACCTAGACTAGGATCTACATCTTTGCTTATTCTATGATGACAATGGTTTTATGAAGTTCAATTATTCATATTCCTTGAAGCATTAGGTCTTTCAAGTGTTCTTGGTTTAAGAGATTTAGGCTCAGGAAAACCTAAAGGAGAGAGGAAAAGGTATTGGGTCATTTGTAACAATGATCATCAATCTTCCCGAGACTATCCATTACTAAAACTTCCTTAATGCTCATTTTTTTCCAATTATTGTTAAAACACAACAAACACAAAGCATTTAAAAATCAAAATTCATTTAATTCTTATGAATGTCGACATGAGACAAGTGTTTTCATCATAAGGTCTGAAACTAAATGCATAAAAACTTCCCCTTGACATGTTCTCCCTAATTCAAACTAGCTATTGCTCGATACTCTTTTTGACCATTCCATTTCTTCCCCTATTATGACATCCATAATGGTCTCATCATTCCCATTTAGCAGATTCTCCACGCTGTCTATCCTTTGTTTCTTCCCCACACCTAACTGTCCTTTATTGATAAGCGCTTGAACCTTCTGCTTCAGACATAAGCAATTTTTTATGGAATGTCCCCGAATCCTAGAATGATAATCACAATATGCATTCTCGTCATACCAGCTTGGATATGGGGGTTGGATAGGCTCTACTGGAACTTTAGTGAGGAGCTGCTCTTCGACCAGCTGGGGCAATAGTTCAAAGTAAGACATGGGGAGTGACTCAAACTGATCTCTTTTTTGGATATTATTTGATTTCCTTTGACTGACAAAAGGTTGAAAATTTACTAGATTCTAAGAGGCCATTGGGTATAAGTATGAACCCAAGGGTACATAATTCATAGAAGGACAGGGTGGAGGGTATGAAGTAGCCAGAATATACGGGGCACAGTCTCCCATGGCTTGGACATCTTTCTCTTTCTTTTTGGGCTACCTGTTTCTCTCTATATTAAATATTTTACCTCCTTCGAGTTTTTCGGCCTTGATTGCATTTTCAATCATTTCCCCGGAGATTACCATATCCGAAAAAATCTTCGTGGTGTTGCCAACAAGTCTATCGTAGTAGGGGGCCTGTAGTGTATTCATAAAAAGGACAGTGGTTTCCTTTTGAGTTAAAGGCGGTTGTACTTTGGTAGCCATGTTCCTCCACCTCTGAGCATACTCTTTGAAGCTCTCAGTAACCTTTTTCTCCATATTTTGCAAGGTGAGATGGTCAGGTGTCATGTCGGTCACATGCTTGTACTGGTTTAGAAAAGCCCTAGCCAAATCATTCCAAGAGCAAATCTGATCCTTGCTCAACTGACTATACCACCTAATTGCGGACCCGCTGAGGCTATCCTGAAAGTAGTGGATCAGAAGCTTACCATTATCTATATAACTTGTCATCTTTCGGCAGAACATAGTGATATGGGCTGACGGATCAGTCGTCCTATCATATTTCACAAAGTCAGGGACCTTGAATTTAGGAGGGATGACTAAATCGAAGACCAAGCATCGTTATTTCGCCTCCACACTCCCGAATACGTCTGTATTTTCTACTACCCGGAGCCTTTTATCTAGCAACTGATATTTCCCTTCGGAATCTGCCAACTCTACCTCATTAACCATTTTCAACTTTGCCTGTTCAGCTGGATCATATGAATTTAAGACATTGGCGGGGTTAACTGTGTTCTGGGAATCCATCATTACGACCTCATTCTGACCCTTTCGTGTCTCTAACCCTTCTCTGGCGGCCAAGTTTTCAGTGTGTCCCTTGATTACGGTGGATATTAGCTCCATCAATTTAATCATCAGATCTTTAGATTCTGCTTGAGACTTTGCCAGCTGTTCTTGCAATTCTTCCTGTAAGTTTTCCATTCGTTCCATTCGGGCAACTTGTTCATTCTCCATAGCACTAGCCTATATTAACAGGGTACTCAGTACTTCTTATACCTCTGATTTGAAATAGAAATTCTTTCAAAGACTCTTAAAGCCAAGCCAATCTCTGTTTTATTCCCCCAAATTGCGTGTCATGATGAAGGAGCCATGAATGCAATTTGATGCACGTGAAGCCTAAACAATATGATGCATGGACATGTACAGTGGAAACTTGCTGACCATATATGTAATAAATGGAATCACGATGCCAACATGTTGCAAGCATAGAATAAACAAATCGACGCATGGATATATGCAATGAATGATCATGTACATTTCAGCGTATTTCCCAATGAATGATCATATACACTATGAATACAACATGATGTTAATTATGATACATGTAAACAATGAATGATTGATACAGAGTATATACAAAGAAAATCATGCTGACCATGTGTGTCATGAATGCATCCTGATGTTAATATAGAGAAATCATGCTGACTATGTTCGTCATGAATGCAACCCAAAGTCAACATGATGCATGTAAAGAATAAACAAATTAATGCATGGATATATACAGAAAAATCATGCTGATTATGAATGCATGAATGCAACCTGATGCTAACATGATACATGTATGAATGTATGGTATGACAAATAATTGATCAGATTCAAAATGCAAAGGGGAAGATATCACGGAGGAAATAAGAATCGGAGGAACTTAATCATCAACATCTCATAAATTTGAAGCATAGTCAATTCATTCCCATATCAACGTTCACAATGGTATAAACCATGTTTACAAAATCTAAGCAGTAGTTAAAACTGTCTTTTACAAGCACTTTATTCTTCCTAGCATCCTAAGGCTATAAGAGCCGGCTACTTAAAAAGTGAAATCCTATTACATCATATAAGACCAAAGTCTTTCCACATCAATGCTGTAAATCTCCCAATCCTAATGACGCTTTCCCAGCCCTCTATCAATCAATGTCGTTGGATCCAACCACTTGGCATTTATAAGAGATTTCACTTTTTTTTTGAATGCTATACAATCTTCAATGCTATGGCCAACAATTCCACAGTGATAATCACATCTTGTATTTGGATTATACCACTTTGGATATGGTGGTAACAAGGGTTTCAAAAGGACACATGCAACCATGTGCTTTTGGATTAGTATAGGGAGAAGCCCTCGATATCTGATTGGAAAGGGATCAAAAGGCCTTTGGGTCTTATCCTGGGGTCGTTTCTTAGTCACACATGGCTTAGGAGTTGGGGCACTTGGTAGTGGTACTAAGGTTTGAACCGGAGTGTTTACATAGGGATGTGATGGAACAGCATGGTAAGGGTATGGATTTGGACACGGGGCCTTTGGAGGTTGTACATAGCTTGAGGTTCCTATCCCAGATGCTAGATAAGGTGATTGATGAGGGAAATAGTATGAATTGGGAATTGGTGGTGATGGAGTGGGATTCAGGAATCCCGTAGTGGTCATCCCAATGGACGATTGGACCATAGTAGGGTGGGGATATTGGCTTGGACCTAGAACAGTTTGCAGGTATGGTACAGGATCCGAGGTTTCTATTCTTGGTATTAGGCTCTCGGGCTTAATCATTTTCATGATTTTGTCCACAATTTCATATGGGTTGCACCCTTTGTAACACTGGCAAGTGCAAGATCTAGCAAGGATTGTATGTTCTGGACCTGACGGTTTTGGTTGATCCGAAGGCGATGCAGAGCCCTGAGAAAGTTCCTCTTTACTCTTACCCATATCCTCAAACATTTTCAGCAATTTGACAAGTTGTTCTTTAACTTCCCGGATTTCATGTTCACATTCCTCTTGATTGCGTTCCAAAGCACCCAATCGTTCCTCCGATTCATTCCTCATATCTCGAACCCCTTTCATGCAAATGAAAATGTCATGAGATTAAGAATACAATTGTGAATGTACATGCTCTATTCCTATGTGCATGAATATATTGATGATTAATGCATGAACATATACAGAGAAATTATGATGACTATGTATGCTATGGATGCAATCTAATGCCAACATGATGCATTTAAAAAAATGAATAAATTGATGCACAGGTATATACAAATAATGACCATGTATGTATTCTACAATGAATGACCATGCATGCTATGATGTCAAAATGATACATGCTAAGTATAAATGAATTAATACAAAGGTAGGTACAAAGAATGACCATGTATATCACAAATGTATTCTACAATAAATAACCATGCATGTTAGGACTGTGACATGATGTCAAAATGATACAAATAAATTAACCAATGATTAAACGAAATTGGTGGGACCTAAATCTTGATTATTCAAAAATCTCATTATGCAAGATTTGCCTCCAAATTTATGATTTTTTGAAACATGTTTTTCTATGAAAAACCAATCATATTATTTTCAAAAGAATTTCGGGGTAGTGGATCCTACTATGGTACAATATGCAAATGTTCATGTAACACTACCGGTTTATAGAAACCATCAAATAAAATTATTACCACCATCCATTTATTGCAAAAAACGATATTAATAATACAATAAAAAATGTACATGCTCTATTCACACATGCATGAAATGTGCAAAATGTAAAAATGCTTGAAAAAGGATTTATATTTTTTTCAAACAGTTACTGAATATTTTGCCCCGACAAATATCTACTTATATAGGTATCACAGTGCCTTTAGGACGGATTATCACATTTATTACGGGCGATGTACGTACATCGTTGCCCGATCTACAAAACTTCTTCAAAGTGTAAAATAGGTAACAAAAGGTTTAGAAATGTCCCTCCATGTGTTCCTATTTTCGGTATATCAAACGGAAATCCGGCATGGCTTCACCTAGGTTCATTATATGAGAGTGAATTGGTTCTAAAGGCCCCTAATTGTTCCTCACTATCGCCGGTGAAGGCTAGTAAGGCACCCCAATAAAAGCGGGTTCAATTCGTTAGAGTCTATTTCTCTAGCCCATGTGGATTGTTAATCACGAAGGCTTAGGTAATTTAGTACTCCGGAAGTGTTTCACTAGCCCATGTGGATTGTTAATCACGAAGGCTTAGTTACTTTGCTCCCACTTGAAAGGACGAAACCCGGGTGTAGGGCTCATGATATGCAAATGGACGTGTGGTGTGTGTGGAAGAACAACATTTGTTTCACCACCTATTCTACAAATCTTATTCTAAATGCCCTAGCAATTTATAAAAAAAAAAAAAAAAAAAAAAAAAAAAAAATTTCAGGAATAGTGTAACGCATTAACCAACAAGCAATTATAATATACAACCTTAAATAACTAGAGAACAATAATAAAATGCATGCATATGAGTATGAACATATTTAAAAACATTTTATTATTTTCAAAATTCTCCTTAAAAAATGTGGGAATTAAAATTAAATACTAATTAAACCAACAAAACCGAGACTTTGATAACACACGACTAATTCTAGGCCTGACTCTCTAATAGTCCCCAGTGGAGTCGCCAAGCTGTCGCAACCTAAAAAATAACAAGTCTCATCGCAAGAATTTATTATTCGTTAAGCGTGACATTAAAAAAAAACGAGAAAAAGTCGACTTAATTCCTCTAGAAAAATGAAGGTTGTGAAAATGACCTTGGAAAAAGACATGGAGTCGCCACCAATCGTTTTTAGCTAGGTGTGATCGGCCACCTATTAAAACCGGTTTTATAAAATATTTTAAAAATTAATTAAAACATTTTAAAAACCAATTTCAAGTCTGCATTTTAAACCAGAGAAATCAAAGAAACGGGTTCGGGACTCGGTTACGTGCGGGGAAGGATTAGCACCCCCACAACGCCCATATAAACTGGTACCTTATTAATCATGTGTTATCTCAAGTCTCAGTAAAAAAATCGATTTTAAATTTAATATTTCAAGTTAATTCCCAATTTAAAGAAAAATAATTTCATTTTTAATTGAAAATGATCCGGAATTTATAAATTCAAAATTTTCCTATATTCCCCAACAAACGTGGCAAAATATAGAAATTTTTATTAATTTGGAAAACTTTTCGAATCATTCTCATTTTAAAGAAGATATTCCGTTATTAATGATAATTGATGATATCCTCTCCAGCAAACCCGGCAGAGAACTTATGAATTATTTTAACTCGAAAATATCTTTATTTTATTGAAAATCATTACCTTTTTTGAAAACATTTAAAAGAAATGAAGATGTATATGCATGACATAAATAAAATGACATTGCAAAATCTAAATAATATAATGCAACCTAAATGATATGATATAATTTAAATGCCTTAGCATATTCTAAATGAAATGAAATGACCTAGGTAACATAATATATTCTATATGAGATGTAATATCCTAAATCATATGATATATTTTAAATGAAATAAAATATCCTAAATGACATAATATATCCTAAATGAAATGAAATGACCTAGGTAACATAATATATTCAACATGAAATGAAATGACCTAAGTAACATAATATATTCTATATGAAATGAAATAATTTGAATGACATGGTAAATATGAATGATATGGCATATAATTTAAATGACATGGAATATAAAATAATGCTATCATATAATATGCACGGAAATAAAAATGAAAATAGTAATGCATGAACATAGTATATGCTAAATAATATAACAAAAAATAATTAAATAAAAAGCATAGGATATCATGAAATATTCCAAATCATATAATAAACAATATAACATAACTCAAAATCATAACAATATCATAGAAATTATCATAGCAAAAATCACATATTATATAAAATGCATGAATATGGAAAATGCAAAGCATGAAAATGTATTTTTTTCCTTTAATTAAGGAAATCCGTATATCTAAAAAGATATCCGGCTACCTTAGGAAAATATGCCAAATTAAATATTCTAAAACTAAAATACTTTGTGATTGTTTGAAAATAATTTGGAAAAGCTTAGATTAAAAATAAAAAAAAAAACTGGGCTAAACCTTTTTCAAAAGGCTCTAATTTCCTATGTTTAAAATCCCGGACTTGACCACCCTTAACCCGAGACTAAAAAAAATCATTTTTAGAGTTTAAGAAGGCTTAGAAACTACCCTAAGTTAGTAGCTAAACTTCCTAATCAGATCCCTCTAAGTAACTTAACCAAAACAGAAAAATGATTTTTCTTTAAATTCAATTCTGACTCCACTGTCTAGTTTTAAGCCACGATTTTTTATCCTATTTTTAAAAATGCAAAAAACTCTAAAAACAATACTGGAGACTCAGGACATGTAAAAATACACGGGAAAAAATCAGCTTAATTTTTGGATTAAAGATGAATGCCCAGAAAAATCGAGAAAGTATGAGTACTGGGTGAAAAAAATTGTTTTGCCAAAATACATTTTTGCTTTTGATAAAATCATTTAAAAATCAAAGTAATATTAAAGACTCACAAAATGACTCACAAACAGTATCTAGGACATTTTAAAAGTTAGATAAAAATTGGCTAAGTAAAAGAAACACAAAGGTAGAATAATCAATTTGACCAACCTTAATTTTCCACAAGTGTGCTCAAGAGAGCGTGACTTTGAACCATTAATTGGCCTAAGTCATTAGTCAAGTGGCATGGACATGAAATGCATGAAAAAATACAGTAAATATGATGCATGAAATGCTTGGTTTTAAACCCAAATGTCATGAAAAATGCATGGCATTAATATAGTGACCTAAATCTAAATGAACTTGCATGGCATTTAATGCAACCTAGGTGTAAAATGCATGGACATGCATGGCAAAATAAACCAAACCTAACAACTAAAACATGCATGGCAATAACACAAACACAAGGCATGCTTAAACCAAAAACTCAACCAAATATCATGCAAATGCCAACCTATCAACTAACATAGCAAAAATGCAACACACAATGCAAAATAACATGGTAGCCGAATGGCCTAAGGTTCTAAACAAGCATGGTATTTTCACAAACACTTGGTATACTTAAAATAAATACTCAATAAAATGTCATGCAAATGCAAACCTATCAACTAACATGGCAAAAATGCACACACAATGCAAGATACATGAAGTGGCCGAATGGCCTAAGGTTTCCAATAAGCATGGCATTTTCACAAACACTTGATATACTAACCTGCTCAACTAAAATATAATACTCAAATCATGCAAACACAATGTAGAGATATTAAAACTAACAAGCATTTTCACAAACACTTGATATTCTAACATGCTCAACCAAAATATAACACTCAAATCATGCAAACACAAAGTAGAAATTTTAAAACTAACAAGCATTTTCACAAACACTTGATATACTAAATATAAAACATCAACAAATTTAAACATTATGAAAACAGAAAATTAAAAATGCAAGAACATGATATTTAACTCATAAATTTCAACAAACAAAGCAACCAAATTAAAACATGATTCAAGTATATGAAGTAGAAGAACACTTAAAGCATCAAGATTAAAGAAAATAACATAAATAACATGACAAATTAAAGCAAAAACAGCAATAATATAAAAATAATATAGGCCATTCGGCTATTAATGAAAAAAAAGGAAAACAATTTGTAAAAATTATTTAAGAAAGAGATGAAGAAAGAACTTAAGAAGAACATAAAAAAACACTTATTTGAAAAGAAAACTCACCAAATAATAATCAAAATAGCAAAAACAAGAATGGAAAATCAAGAAAGTGCAAGAGTTGGTGCTAAAAGCAACCTCAAGAAGCTATATTTCAAGCTTTATCTCTTCAAACTTTCCTTTCTTTTCTAAACTTTTTCTTTTTGCTTTCAACCAAGGAGAGAAAAAACTAAGCAAAACCAAGAAGAAATCTGAAAATCAAGTAGTGAAAATGATAATTCCGCTCCCCCTTTTAGGCTGGCCGAATGGACTCTCTCTCCTCCACGGATGTTGCCATTTTGGTTCCAACCAATTTCCATCCAAGGGCTAGTGATTCAAGGTGAAAAATCATGAAATTATCACCCTTAGATTAGTGTATCAGCTGTCCATAATTACAGCTGTTCAAGAATAATGTTGACACTCTCCCTCTTCATGCTTTGGCCTATGTGGCTTAATCACAATGGCTTGATCAAAAAAAATCTCTAACTAACTCTTAATTCTTGGCCTTTTGATTGAAAAATCAGAAACTTCCTTCTTCCTTTGGGCCTTGTCAGGCCAGCACTCTCTTTTCCAGCCCAAGCCTGATTTTTCGAAAGGCCAAAAGAAGCCATTTTCGGTTGCTTGGATAAAATGACCATTTTGCCCCCCGGATGCAAATAAATGGCAAACGGACTCCAAATTCAAATTTCTTTTTTTAATACTTTCAAAATAATAAAATATTGAATTCTGGAAGTTTTAAAAAAAATTTGAGTCCGTTTGCTATTTATTTGGATTTTTTCTTCCAAAAATGCCCTTTCATGCCCCCATATTTTACCATTTTTTAAACGAGTTCCAAATCAATATTTTTCTTCACCAATATCTTCCAAATAATTTAAAAGTATGATCTGGAAGTTTCATAATTTTTGGAACTCATTTGGTATTTTTTCGGGATTTATCTTCTTGAATTACTGCTTAGGGGCTCGGGATTTGGCCGTTTTGCAAACGAACTCCGAATCAAGATTTTCTTTCGCCAATCTCTTCCAAATAATTTAAAATTAAGATTTTCAAATTTTCAGAATTTTTGGAGTCCATTTGCTATTTTTAGGGATTTATCTTCTTGAATTATTGCATAAGAGGCCCGATATTTGGCCATTTTGCAAACGAACTCCGAATCAAGATTTTATTTTGTCAATCTCTTCCAAATGATTTAAGAATGAGATTTACAAATTTTCAGAATTTTCAGAGTCCATTTCCTATTTTTCTCAAAATTTCCAATTTTGCCCTTTTGCCTCTGAAACCCAGTTTTGCTCAAAACAAGTTCGATTTTCAGATTTTCTTCAAGCTGAGCCTTGGGCTATCCCTTTTTAATCATTCCTCATCCATTGGGGGCTTTAGTCTTACCAAGTCGGGCCATTTCTGTAATTCTTCCCGATTTCACCGAAATCCACCAAAAACCCTAATTCTCGGTTTTCTCCCGGATTGACTTTTCTTTCAGTTTTACTTTCAAGTGGCTTCTCCATTACCCGTAGTCAGTGCTTATCTTTCATTTGGAACCTTCAATTTTGACCAATTCGATCGTTTAAGCACTTTTCCCCAAATTTCTCGGATTAGGGTTTTCTTTCTACTGAATCTCCATAACCCAACTTTCGAACTCCATATCTTTCAATGTAGACCTCGGATTATCAAAATTCTTTCGCCATTTTTCAATTGAACTTCAAATCTTAATTTTGAAATTGGTTGACTTTTTTAGCAGTTGACTTTTTGGGGTTGACTTTTTTTCAAGTTTGACTTTTATGTTCGCCCTCTTAAACTAAGTCTCGGAGTACCACCTGCAGGATGAAAAAAATTCTTTTTACATTCTGAAACATCAATTTAGGAAGAAAACATACATGTTTTAGTGGTCCGGACAAAATTAGGTGTCTACAAAGGCTTCTTTTTTCGATATGTTCCACTGATTCCATATATCTATCAATTCCCGGAGATCATTTTGCTTGATAGTAAGATCAACCTCGGCTGGCAATGCTGACACATATCCCATCTTCAAACAATCCCCATTATCCTGCTGACCTTTCTTGGACTGTTTCCTAACCTCTAAATGCTTCTCGACCACTGGGACACTCTGACCTTCCATGAAAGCCCTTTTGGTTGAATATTATCCCGAGACCAATAACTTTCCATGTGCAAAAAAGGATGACAAGAATACAAAACAAAAAACAACAACAAAAAGAAAATGAATTAGTAACGGGAATAAATACAAATAATACAAAAAACATATAATTCAAAACAATAATTATCCCTGAGGATGCCAACAAAATTTCGGCATTATAACACTCCTGATATGGAATACCAACATTTATTACGAGCATTGTGATGTACGTTCATCATTGTCCGAAAAAATAAACTTATTCGGAAAGTAGAATAGAAGGTAAAAGGATTGGAAATATTCCTCCATGTGTTCTTAACTTCGGGATATCTAATTGGAAATCCGGCATGGCTTCGCCTAGGTTTACTATATGAAGGTGAATTAGTTCTAAAAGCCCCGAGTTGTTCCTCACTGTCGCCGGTGAAGGCTAGTAAGGCACCCCGATAAAAGCGGGTTCAATTCGTTAGAGTCTATTTCCCTAGCCCATGCGGATTGTTAATCACGAAGGCTTAGGTAATTTAGTACTCCGGAAGTGTTTCACTAGCCCATGCGGATTGTTAATCACGAAGGCTTAGTTACTTTGCTCCCACCTAAAAGGACGGAACCCGGGTATAGGATTCATGATATGTAAATGCACGTGTAGTGTGTGAGGAGAAATAACAAACCTTTCACCACATATTCTACATCCCTTATTCTAAATGCCCTAACAAGATTAAACAACATAAATCATCAATTAATCAATTAATCAATAAATGAATATATGCACCAAAATAACCAGAGAACAAATATAATATGTATGCACATGAATATGGACATATTAAAACATTTTATTATTTTCAAAATTATCCTTAAAAAATATGGGAATTTTAATTAAATACCAATTAAACCAACAAAACCCAGACTTTGATAACACACGACTAATTCTAGGCCTCACTCTCTAATAGTCCCCAGTGGAGTCGCCAAGCTGTCGCAACCTAAAAAATAACAAGTCTCATCTCAAAACTTTATTATTCGTTAAGCGTGACATTAAACAAAACAGAGGAAAAGCCGACTTAATTCCTCTTGAAAAATAAAGGTTTTGAAAATGACCTTGAAAAAGACATGGAGTCGTCACCAATCTTTTTTAGCTAGGTGTGATCGGCCACCTATTAAAACTGATTTTATAAAATATTTTAAAATTAATTAAAACATTTTTAAAACCAATTTCAAGTCTGCGTTTTAAACCAGAGAAATCAAATAAGCGGGTTCGGGACTCGGTTATGTGTAGGGAAGGATTAGCACCCCCACAACGCCCGTACAAAACGGTACCTTATTAATCGTGTGTTATCTCAAGTCTTGGTAAAAAGTTTGGTTTTAAATTTAGTATTTCAAGTTAATTCCTAATTTAAAGAAAAATAATTCCATTTTTAATTAAAAATGATTTGGAATTTATAAATTCAAAATTTTCTTATATCCCCCAACAAACATGGCAAAATATAGAAATGTTATTAGTTTTGAAAAACTTTCCGAATCATTCTCATTTTAAAGAAGATATTCCATTATTAATGATAATTGATGATATCCTCCCTAGCAAACTCGACAGAGAACTCATGAATTATTTTAACTCGGGAATATCTTTATTTTATTGAAAATCATTACCTTTTTGAAAACATTTTAAAAAATATGAACATGAATATGCATGACATTAATAAAATGACATAGCAAAATCTAAATAATATAATGCAATCTAAATGATATGATATAATTCATATGTCTTAGCATATTCTAAATGAAATGAAATATCCTAAGTTATATGATATATTCTAAATGAAATGAAATGACCTAGGAAACATAATATATTCTATATGAAATGAAATGTCCTAAGTCATACGATATGAAATAAAATATCCTAAATGACATAGTATATATCCTAAATTAAATGAAATAACCTAGGTAACAATATATTCTACATGAAATGAAATGTCCTAGGTAACATAACATATTCTATATGAAATGAAATAATTTAAATAACATGGAAAATATGAATGATATAGCATATAGTTTAAATGACTTGGAATATAAAATAATGCTATCATATAATATGCATGAAAATAAAAATGAAAATAATAATGCATGAACATAGTATATACTAAATAATATGACAAAAATAACTAAATAAAAAGCATAGGATATGATGAAATATTGAAAACCATATAATAAACACTATGACATCAAAAATATAAATCAAAATAATAACAAATACCATAGGAATTATCATAATAAAAATCACATATTATATAAAATGCATGAATATGGAAAATGCAATGCATGAATATGTATTTTTTCCTTTAATTAAGGAAATCCGTATATCTAAAAAGATATCTGGCTACCTTAGGAAAATATGTCAAATTAAATATTCTAAAACCAAAATACTTTGTGATTGTTTAAAAAAAAAATTTGAAAAGCTTAGATTAAAAATAAAAACTTAGCTAAACCCTTTTTTAAATGTCTCTAATTTCCTAAGTTTAAAATTCCAGACTTGACCACCCTTAACCCAAGACTTAAAAAATCTTTTTTAGCGTTTAAAAAGGCTTAGAAACTACCCTAAGTCAGTAGCTAAACTTCCTAATCAGCCCCCTCTAAGTAACTTAACCAAAACAGAAAAATGATTTTCCTTCAAATTCAATTCTGACTCCACTCTCCAGTTTTAAGCCACAATTTTTACCCTATTTTTAAAAATTCTAAAACATCTAAAAAAATACTGGAGACTCAGGACATGTAAAACTAGATGATAAAAAATCGGCTTAATTTTCTGATTAAAGATGAATGCCCAGAAAAATCGAGAAAGTACGAGTACTGGGTGAAAAAACTGTTTTGCCAAAACACATTTTTTGCCTTTGATAAAATCATTTAAAAATCAAAGTAAAAATATTTAAGACTAAAAAAATGACTCACAAACAGTAGCTAGGACTTTTTAAAAGTTTGGTAAAAATTGGCTAAGCAAAAAAATCACAAAGGTAGAATAATCAATTTGACAAACCTTAATTTTCCACAATTATGCTCAAGAGAGCATGACTTTGAACCATTAATTGGCCTAAGTCATTAGTCAAGTGGCATGGATATGAAATGCATGAAAATATACAGCAAATATGATGCATGAAATGCATGAGTTTAAACCTAAATGTCATGAAAAATGCATGGCATCAATAAAATGACCTAGACCTAAATGAACTTGCATGGCATTTAGTGCAACCTAAGTCTAAAATGCATGGACATGCATGGCAAAATAAACCTAACCTAACATCTAAAATATGCATGGCAATAACACAAACACAAGGCATGCTTAAACCAAATACTCAATCAAATGTCATGCAAATGTCAACCTATCAACTAACATAGCAAAAATGCAAAATACAAAGCAAAATACATGGAGTAGCCGAATGGCCTCAAGCTCCAAACAAGCAAGGCATTTTCACAAACACTTGATATACTTAAACTAAATACTCAATCAAATGTCATGCAAATGCAAACCTATCAACTAACATAGCAAAAATGCACACATAAAGCAAAATCAATGGGATGGCCGAATGGCCTCAAGTTCCAAGTGAGCTTGGCATTTTCACAAACACTTGATATACTAACATACTCAACTAAAATATGACACTCAAATCATGCAAATATAAAGTAGATGTATTAAAACTAACAAGCATTTTCAAAAACACTTGATATACTGAATATAAAACATCAACAAATTTAAACATTATGAAAATAGAAAATTAAAAATGCAAGAACATGATAATAAACTCATAAATGGCAACAAACAAACAACCAAATTAAAACAAGCTTCAAGTATATGTAGTAGAAGAATATTTAAAGCATCAAGACTAAAGAAAATAAAAAAAATAACATGACAAATCAAAGAAAAACAGCAACAATAATAAAAGAAAATCTGGGCCATTCGGCCATGGTAAGAAAATAAGAAAAAAATTTGTAAAAACTTGTTTAAGAAAAAGATGAAGAAAGAACTTAAAAAGAACATTAAAAAACACTTTATTTAAAAGGAAAATCAAAAGAAAACTCACCAAAATAATAATCAAAATAGCAAAAACAAGAATGAAAAATCAAGAAAGTGCAAGAGTTGGTGCTAAAAGCAACCTCAAGAAGCTACCTTATAAGCTTTTTCTCTTCAAACTTTTTTTTTTCTTTTCTTTTTTGCTTTCGACCAAGGAGAGAAAACTAAGCAAAAACCAAGAGAGAAAGCTAAAAATCCAGTGCTCAAAATGAATTCTCTGCCCTTCCCTTAAGCTGGTCGAACCACGCCTCTCTCCTCACTAGGATGCTGTCATTTTTACTCCAACCAATTTCCATCCAAGGGCTAGATATTCAAGGTGAAAAATCATGAAATTATCACCCTTAGATTAGGCCATCAGCTGTCCATAATTACAGCTGTTCAAGAATAATGTTGACACTCTCCCTCTTCATGCATTGGCCCATGTGGCTTATTTGCAATGGCTTGATCAAAAACATCACCAACTAACTCTTAATTCTTGGCCTTTTGATTGAAAACTCAGAAGCTTCTTCCCTCCTTTGAGCCTTGGCTGGCTAGCACTCCTTTTTCTAGCCCAAGTCTGATTTGTTTGAAAGGCAAGAGAAGCACTTTTCGATTTCTTAGGTAAAATAACTGTTTTGCCCCCTGGATGCAAATAAATGGCAAATGGACTCCAAATTCAAATTTTATTGTTTTAATACTTTCAAAATAATAAAATATTGAATACTGGAAGTTTTCAAAAAATTTCGAGTTCGTTTGATATTTATTTGGATTTTTTCTTCCAAAAATGCCCTTTTATGCCCCCACATTTTACCATTTTTTAAAAGAGCTCTAAATCAAGAATTTTCTTCACCAATCTCTTCCAAATAATTTAAAAGTGTGATCTGGAAGTTTTCATAATTTTTGGAACTTATTTGGTATTTTTTCGGGATTTATCTACTTGCATTACTACATAGGGGCTCTGGATTTTGCCATTTTGTAAACGAACTCTGAATCAAGATTTTATTTCTCCAATCTCTTCCAAATAATTGAAAATTGAGATTTACAAATTTTCAGAATTTTCGGAGTCCATTTACTATTTTTTCGAGATTTATCTTCTAGAATTATTGCATTAGAAGCCCGGGATTTGGCCATTTTGCAAACGAAATCCGAATCAAGATTTTCTTTCGCCAATCTCTTCCAAATAATTTAAAAATTATATTTACAAATTCTTAGAATATTTGGAGTTCATTTGCTATTATTTCGGGATTTATCTTCTTGAATTTCTTCATAAGAGACCCGGGATTTGGCCATTTTGCAAACGAACTCCGAATCAAGATTTTCTTTCGCCAATATATTTAAAATGATTTAAGAATGAGAATTTCAATTTTTTTAGAATTTTTGGAATCCATTTGCTATTTTTCCCAAATTTTCCAATTTTGCCCTTTTGCCTCCGAAACCCGGTTTTGCTCAAAACAAGTCTATTTTTCAGATTTTCTTCAAACTGAGCCTTGGGCTATCCCTTTATAATCAATCCTCATCCATTGGGGGCTTTAGTCTTACCAAGTCGGGCCATTTCTGTAATTCGTCCTGATTTTACCGAAATCTACCAAAAACCCTAATTCTCGATTTTCTCTCGGATTGACGTTTCTTTCAGTTTTTCTTTCAAGTGGCTTCTCCATTATCCGTAGTCAGTGCTTATCTTTCATTTGGAATATACAATTTTGACCAATTCGATCGTTTAAGCACTCTTCCCCAAATTTCCCGGATTAAGGTTTCCTTTCTATTGAATCTCCATAACCTAACTTCCGAACTCCATATCTTTCGATGTAGACCTCGGATTATCAAAATTCTTTCGCCATTTTTCAATTGAACTTCAAATCTTGATTTTGAAAGTGGGTTGACTTTTTTAGTAGTTGATTTTTCGAGGTTGACTTTTTCGGGGTTGACTTTTTTGAGTTTGACTTTTTATGCTCGCCCTCTTAAACTAAGTCTCGGAGTTCCACCTGCAGGATGAAAAAGTCTTTTTACATTCTGAAACATCAATTTAGGAAGAAAACATACCTGTTTTGGTGGTCCGGACAAAATTAGGTGTCTACACTTTACATGTATCATTTTGACATCATGTTACAGTCCTCACATGTATGGTTATTAAATGTAGAATACATTTGTGATATACATGGTCATTCTTTGTATCTACTTTTGTGTTAATTCATTTATTCTTTACATGTATCATTTTGACATCATGTTACATTCCTAACATGCATGGTTATTCATTGTAGAATACATTTGTGATGTACATGGTCATTCTTTGTATCTACCTTTATGTTAATTCATTTATTCTTTGCATGTATCATTTTGACATCATGTTACAGTCATAGCATGCATGGTCATTCATTATAGAATACGTTTATGACATGCATGGTCATTATTTGTATATACCTGTGCATCAATTTATTCATTATTTAAATGTATCATGTTGGCATTAGGTTGC
Organism: Fremontodendron californicum; assembly: GCA_030761205.1. NCBI lineage: Eukaryota > Viridiplantae > Streptophyta > Magnoliopsida > Malvales > Malvaceae > Fremontodendron > Fremontodendron californicum. The sequence goes on from JAULJL010000045.1 coordinate 4,062,667, forward strand.
ATTCATGCATTCATAGTTAGCATGATTTTTCTGTATATACCCATGTATCTATTATTCATTCTTTACATGCATCATGTTGGCATTAGGTTACATTCATGCATTCATAGTCAGCATGATTTTTCTGTATATATCCATGCATTAATTTGCTTACTCTTTACATGCATCATTGATAACTCGTATAATTATATAGTTCTTAGTTATGTTTTATTATTGTTTTGTGTCAAATACGAGTTATTATTGCTTAGTCTAATTGTGTTTATGATATTTTATATTTTTATGTAATTTGGTGTTTTTCACGAGTTTCTTTGAGTGATTTCAGATTACTAGGTTAAATCAAGAATTAAGGGCAAATCCAATTCAGTTCTAGTTCCGACACCTTTTGCCATATCAGCTATATCTGGAGTTTCAATGAAGCAATAAGGCTGAAATTTTAACCGTCCAAAGTTAAGAGGCATATCTATCTTTTTCATGTTTTACACTTCTTGAAACGGAGTCGTTTTCCCTACCGAAATCAACCATCAAGTTGGCTGATGTGCAATGACGTCTGTTCTGCACCGTTTTGGTATTTTGACCATATCTTCCGATCCACATGAGAAAATGATCTGATTCCAACGGCTATGGATCAGTAACTGATAGGGGTATATTTTTCTAGAAGACCATATGATCAGATCGAGCCTCCAACATTGACAAAATCGACCATCAAACTGGCTGACCAGAATTGTCATACAATATGACGAAAATTGTTAGAAAAATGCACCCACCTATTATACCTACCTTTGAAATTTATAAAGCTTGTCTCTTGTCATTTAGCTCTCCAAAATGTGTATAAATAGAGGGCCTTGGATGAGTATTGGGATACAATTATACATTGGTAGGATATTAGCCATTGTAATAAAATTTTCTAAGTTTTCTTCTTCTTTCCTTTCTCTAGTTTCCTTTTTCTTTATTTACTTATGCTTCTTACATTTCTTTTCATTTTATTCATATCTAGTATGTGTTGCTAATCATATTGTTGAGGTGATGAGGTGAAGCTTTTGGTAAATGCTAAGGTTAGTCTCTTAAACATGAGCTAAAATGAATCATCATTTATAAACACTAGTATAGATAATATTTTCTTTTGGTTTAAAATCATACTTGCAAAGTAGGGATCTTGATTCATTATTGACAATGAAAATGGCACAGTAAATGCTTGGTTTCATAACCTTGATTTGTTGTAGACATATACCTTGGCATAAGGAATGCTTGGACTCTTTTTATGTGTTTTGAGGACACCAAATGAACATAATATCATATGCTATGGACGTTGGACAATTTGGACTGAATTGCTAAACCTTCCGATTGGAACCTCCCTTATGTGTGGATTTCAATTGTGTAATAAAACAAGATTAATCTTAGCATAACACCAAGAGTGGATTCTCTAACCTCAACATCTTTTCTTATTGTTTTTTATATTTTGTTTAATTTCTTTTATGTTATTTTATTTATTTTGTTCTCTAATATCTTGTTTATTTTGTTTTGTTGTTGATTCCCTAATATCTTGTTTACTTTCTTTTTCTTATATATTTATAAACTTATACTTACTAATACGCTTCCCTGTGGTTCGACCTCGGACACCCGAGAATTTATTACTTGAACATAACCTGCACTTGGGTTTATAACTCTTAATTGAGTCTCCATCAAGTTTTTGGCGCCGTTGCCGGGGAGGCAATACTAAGTATATAAGTTTATAAGTATATTTATTTGTATTGGCTGGTTATACCGCCTAATTTTCTATATATTTATATTTATATTGTATATTAACTTTGTTTTATTTGTATTGGCTGGTTATACCGCCTAATCTGTATATTAACTTTGTTTTATGCTTGTTTGGCGACGTGATTTTAGATCTCGTCGTTTAGTTAGATTTTATTGTGAAACTTTTTCAGGTAATCTTTCTAATACAACTCCTACCATGGCTGACAATGAAAGTGTTCATGCTGAAGATGAGAACAGACAAGTACGCACCATGCGTGACTACTTGCAACCAACTCGAAGCTCATCACCCTCTTGTTTTATTTTTCCTCTCAATGCAAACAACTTTCGTTTTAAACCAGGTATGATAGCTTTGCTTCCAAATTTCCATGGGTTAGAATCGGAAAGTGCTTACTCGTTTCTAAAAGACTTCGAAGATGTATGTGTCACCTTTAATGACCAACAATGTACAAATGAAATTGTCAAGCTAAAATTATTTCCTTTTTCTTTAAAAGATAAAGCAAAAATTTGGCTTCATAATTTAAAACCAAGGTCAATTGGCACATGGCAAGAATTACAAACTGAGTTTCTAAAGAAATTTTTCCCAGCACATAAAACTACTGCTTTGAAAAGACAGATTCAAAATTTCAATCAAAATCAAAATGAAGCATTTTTTCAGTGCTGGGAGCGTTTTAAAGATTTGTTAAGTTCTTGTCCACATCATGGTTTTGAAAAATGGCGTCTTATTAGTTTTTTTTATGAAAGTTTAACTCCCGAAACTAAACAATTTGTTGAAACAATGTGTAACGGTGAGTTTCTAGAAAAAGAACTTGAAGAAGCCTTTGACTACCTAGACCATTTGGCAGATAACTCTCAAGCCTGGCACACAGATAATTCCTCTGAAAGTTCCAATAGATCTAATCTTGTTTCTAACAAAGGAAAATATCATTTTAGTCAAGAAGATGAGATAAAAGCTAAAGTAGCTAATTTGGCTAGAAAGATTGAAGCCATGGAACTTAGAGAAGTAAAAGAAGTCAAAACGGTTAAAAATGAAGAAAGTTGTGGATTTTGTGAAATCATGGGACACCCCACTTCTGAATGTCCAAACATTCCCATTCTTAAAGAAGCGTTGCATGATCAAGTAAATTCCATAAACACATTTAAAAAGCCTTTTCCTTCTCCTTACTCTGAAACGTATAACCCTGAATGGAGAAATCATCCCGACTTCAGTTGGCGAAATAATAATCATGTTCAGGTACCACAATCTCAAAAGCCGGGCAACACTTTTTCCTATCAACCTTCACGTGTACAAACCTTGGAAGAGACATTGCAAGCATTCATGCAAACACAAGTAAATATGAATAACCAAACTTCACAGGACATCAATGAGATCAAAAACACCTTGTCCACATTGACAGCTTCATTACACACTCAAGAAAAAGGTAAGTTTCCTGCTCAACCTCAGCCTAACCCTTCTACTCAATGTCTTGTTTCTTGCTCCAATGAAACTCAACAGGAAAATGCCAGTTCTATCACAACTCTTCGAAGTGGAAAGGCAATTGACAAAAATATTCCATCAAAAGACCAAGATCCTCCTTCCCCTCCGAAAAGTAATGGTAAGGATGATGGTAAGTCTGAACTTCTTGAAAATTTGGACAAAGAAAAAGGTATGCATCCTGCTCCTTTTCCTCAAAGGTTGCAAACAATAAAGAATTTGAATCAAAATGCAGAAATTTATGAACTTTTCAAACAAGTTAAGATTAACATTCCTTTATTGGATGCAATCAAACAAGTTCCATCTTATGCTAAATTTTTGAAGGACATGTGCACATTTAAAAGGAAACATAATGTACAAAAGAAAGCATTTCTGACGGAAAGTGTGAGCTCAATCATTCAGCACCTTACTCCACCAAAATTCAAAGATCCTGGATGTCCAACAATCTCATGCATCATTGGAAACACTAGAATAGAACGTGCATTGCTTGATCTTGGTGCTAGTGTTAATCTTTTGCCTTTTTCTGTTTATCAACAGTTAGGTTTAGGTGAACTCAAGGAAACACCTGTTACACTTCAACTAGCTGATCGTTCTGTAAAAATTCCTCGAGGGATAGTTGAAGATGTTTTGTTTTAAATTGAAAATTTTTACTTCCCTGTTGATTTTATTGTTTTGGACATACATCTTGTTTCAAATCCAAATGTTCAAATTCCTGTTATATTAGGCCGTCCATTTCTTGCAACTTCTAATGCTCTGATAAATTGCAGGAATGGTATTTTGAACATTTCTTTTGGAAATATGACTTTAGAATTAAATGTGTTCAACATTTGCAAGCAACCTGGTGATGATTCAGAAGTACATGAAGTGGATTTCATTGAAGAACTTGTTCATGAACATCTCACCACTACCACATTCCATGATCCTTTAGAAGCTTATTTAATTGAATGTGAGTTTGATAATGCTTCAGAAATTTCACACACTGATTCTTTGTTAAATTCTTTTCAGGATAAGCATCGTTGGAAACAAAAGTTGGAGGAACTCCCATCACTCACAAATGTCGCTGTACCATCAACTATTGAACCGCCCAAGCTGGATTTAAAACCATTGCCATCCGAGCTAAAATATTCCTTTTTGGGAAAAATTCCTTCTCAATGGAGCCCCCAAGATAAAAGGAAGTTTCTGAATGAGGTAAAGAAGTTCTACTGGGATGACCCTTACTTGTTCAAATATTGTCCTGATCAAATTTTTCGAAGATGCATTCCCGACAATGAGGTAAGTAGTGTAATTAAGTTTTGTCATTCCGAGGCATGTGGTGGTCATTTTTCATCAAAGAAAACTGCTGCAAAAATTTTACAGTGTGGATTTTACTGGCCAACTTTATTCAAAGATGCATATGAGAATTCTAAAATTCATAAAGAAAGAACTAAAGCCTTTCATGACAAGTTAATTTCAAGAAAAATATTTGATGTTGGGCAAAAAGTTCTACTTTATAATTCTAGACTTCATATATTTCCTGGTAAGTTGAGATCAAGATGGACTGACCCATTTGTGGTTAAGCATGTGTATCATTATGGAGCAGTTGACATTGAGAATCCTCAAAATGGTAACGTATTCAAGGTAAATGGACAAAGACTCAAACTCTTTTTGGAAAATCATGTTACTCAAGAAGAGGTTGTTTTTCTTTCTGATCCTTGTTTTGAAAATAACTAGATGTAAATATAATTTTTACTAATCTTCAAAAAAAAAATACATTTTTTTTAACCCCGGTTAAATGGCGGATAACGGTACTCCGTGATTATTTAAGTCGGTTCCATCAGCTACCCACAAAACTGATATTGTATATAAATTTCTCTTTCAATTTCTCTTTCATTTTATTTTATTTTATTTTTTTTCAGGATGGATGATATTCTCACAAGATTGCAGAAACGATTTCCTCCTTTTCCTCGGAATATTTTACTGAAGCTTTACCAAGTTCGATTTGAAAGATTAAGAATGCTTATGCACAAAGGGATTCCTGAAGACATACGTTGGATAATTGAAGCCAAGGTACGTGAAGATGAATATCTTCCTGTTTTACATTTACCAGGTACAGGTAGAAGCACTTTTGCAAAGAAGCGACGAGCAAAGCGCATGAGTTCAAATTGCCACAAATGTGCACGATGGACGTGTAACGGTAAATGTCGTTCTATTGGGATTCCGTCTTCTAATCGAGATGATAAAATTGAATTCATTAAGGATGGACTGAGTAAGGAGAATTTGGGTAATATCCAACTTTCTCTTGAGACGCATCCTAGTGGAGACGTACAAAGAGAAATTCTTGATTTATGGCTGCAATTCCAAAGGGAATGGCAACATCTTGGGAATCTGATGTTAAAAGACCCTGTTTGCCAGCTTGTAAGAAAACTGGATGGGAAGCATATCCTCGACTCATAGAAGGCGTTTAAGCCGTTTCTGGACGTAAAACCAGAGGAAGATGTGAGCCACAATCACAACTACAATAAATGACTTCTCAGCTTTTGGTTTGATTTGCAATAACTTCATTTCGGTTTAATTTACGTGTTGTTCGATTTGTGTAATTATTCTCGTTTTTTTTTGCATTGGTCTTTTACGGTTGATTTTTCTTCTCTTTTTGATTTTCTTCCTGAAATCACGCAAAAAATCTTTTGTTAGGTTAACATTTTCTTCTGACAGGTCAAATACACTTTCGGCGACATTATTACTCTTGTCTGATTCACTACTCAGTCCTCTATATATTACACCATGTACTCATTCTCTTTCAGGCACTCGAAAAAAAAATGGAAAGTACTTCGTCCCAGCGCACTAAAAAAATTTGTGTCTTTGGAGGTGCTTATCCAGGGAAAAATAACATATTCGCTGATGAAGCCATAAGAGTTGGAGTAATACTTGCCCAACAAAAGATCCAGTTGATTTATGGAGGCGGTAGTTCGGGTTTAATGGGAGCAGTCGCTACAGCAGCACACGCCGGAGGAAGTCCAGTTCTAGGAATCGTGCCAAAACTATTCACAGGTTTTTGTGGACCTACCTTGGGTACGGAAATACAAGTCTGGAGTATCCATGAACGGATAACAATGATGTACCATTCTGCCGATGCATTCATTGCTTTACCAGGAGGTATGGGTACATTGGAAGAAATAGCTTGCGTGGCTTCTTGGTAATCTTTGGTCACAAATAAGAAACCCATTGGTTTGCTTAACATTAATGGTTATTTTAGTAATTTGCTTTCATATTTAGATAATGCTGTGGATAATGGATTCATGTTTTCAAAGGCAAGGAGAACCATAATTTCTGCTACAACCATTGAAGATTTACTCAAAAAACTCCAAGCTTATGAGTATTTATCTGCTACGGTTGTTTCGCAAACGCAAGGAGTGGATTGCACTCTGTCTTTGTAACATTATCTAACATTTTGTTTGTTGTGTCTCAGTTATAATAAGTGGTTAGCAACCTCTGCAGGTAATATCTCCTAAATTCTACCTTTAGTAGGGGGTAAGGGACATATTTTGCTAATTTAAAAAAAAAAAAAAATTGATGTGTTTTAAGCCATTTAGAAGTATTCATTCTGAACAAGGTCTGAGTAAGGGAGACTTGAGACATACCTTGTCAGTTTGATTTTAATCTTTTTATGTTTACTTGTTAATTTTTGTTAAGTATTTTAGGATTATTTAGGTTGCATGAGTTTGTTTTGTTTTGAGTCTTAGTTATTCCTATTCTTATGTTATTAGTTCTTTTCTCTTACACATGATTCTTTCATTTGGGTTAATAGACTTACATTGAGGACAATGTAAGAATTAAGTGTGGGGGGAACGATTTAGGATTTCTTTTATTTTTGTCTACTATTTTTTTTCTGAGTCTTTATTATTATTATTATTTTTTTAATGTGTTCTAGTTCCTTTTTAATACAATGATGAGATATGAATTGCATAAGTCTAAAACAGATTTATTAGTGAGAAGATTTTCATGAGAATTGAGCTTGATGTCAACCTTTTTATGAGCCAATGTTAATATGATATGTTGATTGAGAAAGAAGCATGTTTAGACTTAATCTGACTTGTATAATCATCCTTGTGAGTTTTTGAGCCTATAATGATTGATGCATTATACAAATCAATCTAATTTCTTTCTTGAGTGCTCTTATGATTACATGATTCTCTAGAACTTGCTTTAAACCGTTTGAGACTATATTGATACATGTGACAACATGAATATGATAGAGGCATTAGGATTATAACCAGAGCCAAACAGCCATCCATTATTAATGTTCTAAGAGAACATCCCCACTAGTGAGCCAATTTGAGCCTACATTAAATATGCTATTTTATTGGTAACCAGAACTTACACCTAGCCTAAATATACTTATATCCTTACCCTTGTTCTAAAGATGGATTATATATTTTGAGACATATTGCAAAAACAAGGGATACTTTTTGAAAATTTGGGTTAGAACGAAAGATAAGTGTGGGGGAGGAGAGAGGCAAAAGTCAAGAGAAAAAGAAAGGGATCATTGTCAAAAACATTCCCATATTAAAAAAAAAAAAATCTTCTCTTGAACTTCTAGTTAAAGTAAAGAAAAAGATGTTACAAAGTTGGTTAGAATGAAGCAAAGGCTCAACATGAATATTTAGCCTATGTTGTTATGTGCTTTATAAGAGTTTTGAGAAGTTTTGTTTGTATGATCTTTTTATGTCTCTAAACTCTATGAACTCTTTGGAACCTTTGTGATATCTTTATCCTTTTGTTCTTTAACTACATTATAACCCTTTGGCCCCATTACAACCTTGAAAAAAGACCTCTTGATTTATGAAGTTGTATGATCTAAATAGTGGAGAATAGGTGGACAAGCAAGCATATGGTAGAACTGTTTTCATGAGATTGATTGAGTGTAAACACTTTACCACTACTTTAAAGATTGAAAATCATGAGAGTATAGTGAGAAGTTGAGATTAAGTTGAATATGCACTATTTTGATTGAAATATGTTATGTTAATATTGGCTTAACTCATTTATTTACATTCAAGCATGAATTTTTGTGAAATTCTTTGAGCTATTGATTAGTTTATAAGACTTGTTCAAAGATTGTCTCTAATTTATATTGAAAGGATTAGGAGTAAATATTTTTAGTGTATGTAGTTTACTTATATTTTAGTTTTTCAATGTTTGTGGGTATCGTTCTAGCAAACCCTCACGAGACTAAACTCGTCCACTAGGGACACCTAGGGGTTTAAAGGCTTGTGTCACATGCTAAGTGCCACCGTGATTTCCAACGAAAATGGATTAGATTAGATTTTCTTATTTTATTTTTATTGAGTCGTTGCTAGGGACTACCAACAATCTAAGTGTGGGGGTGTGATAACTCGTATAATTATATAGTTCTTAGTTATGTTTTATTATTGTTTTGTGTCAAATACGAGTTATTATTGCTTAGTCTAATTGTGTTTATGATATTTTATATTTTTATGTAATTTGGTGTTTTTCACGAGTTTCTTTGAGTGATTTCAGATTACTAGGTTAAATCAAGAATTAAGGGCAAATCCAATTCAGTTCTAGTTCCGACACCTTTTGCCATATCAGCTATATCTGGAGTTTCACTAAAGAAATAAGGCTGAAATTTTAACCGTCCAAAGTTAAGAGGCATATCTATCTTTTTCATGTTTTACACTTCTTGAAACGGAGTCGTTTGCCCTATCGAAATCAACCATCAAGTTGGCTGATGTGCAATGACGTCTGTTCTGCACCGTTTTGGTATTTTGACCATATCTTCCGATCCACATGAGCAAATGATCTGATTCCAACGGCTATGGATCAGTAACGGATAGGGGTATATTTTTCTAGAAGACCATTTGATCAGATCGAGCCTCCAACATTGACAAAATCGACCATCAAACTGGCTGACCAGAATTGTCATACAATATGACGAAAATTGTTAGAAAAATGCACCCACCTATTATACCTACCTTTGAAATTTATAAAGCTTGTCTCTTGTCATTTAGCTCTCCAAAATGTGTATAAATAGAGGGCCTTGGATGAGTATTAGGATACAATTATACATTGGTAGGATATTAGCCATTGTAATAAAATTTTCTAAGTTTTCTTCTTCTTTCCTTTCTCTAGTTTTCTTTTTCTTTATTTACTTATGCTTCTTACATTTCTTTTCATTTTATTCATATCTAGTATGTGTTGCTAATCATATTGTTGAGGTGATGAGGTGAAGCTTTTGGTAAATGCTAAGGTTAGTCTCTTAAACATGAGCTAAAATGAATCATCATTTATAAACACTAGTATAGATAATATTTTCTTTTGGTTTAAAATCATACTTGCAAAGTAGGGATCTTGATTCATTATTGACAATGAAAATGGCACAGTAAATGCTTGGTTTCATAACCTTGATTTGTTGTAGACATATACCTTGGCATAAGGAATGCTTGGACTCTTTTTATGAGTTTTGAGGACACCAAATGAACATAATATCATATGCTATGGACGTTGGACAATTTGGACTGAATTGCTAAACCTTCCGATTGGAACCTCCCTTATGTGTGGATTTCAATTGTGTAATAAAACAAGATTAATCTTAGCATAACACCAAGAGTGGATTCTCTAACCTCAACATCTTTTCTTATTGTTTTTTATATTTTGTTTAATTTCTTTTATGTTATTTTATTTATTTTGTTCTCTAATATCTTGTTTATTTTGTTTTGTTGTTGATTCCCTAATATCTTGTTTACTTTCTTTTTCTTATATATTTATAAACTTATACTTACTAATACGCTTCCCTGTGGTTCGACCTCGGACACCCGAGAATTTATTACTTGAACATAACCTGCACTTGGGTTTATAACTCTTAATTGAGTCTCCATCAATCATGTTGGCATCAGGTTGCATTCATGCATTCATAGTCAGCATGATTTTTCTTTATATATCCATGCGTTAATTTGCTTATTCTTTACATGCACCATGTTAGCATCAGGTCGCATTCATGACAAACATAGTCAGCATGATTTCTCTGTATATGTTCGTGCATTAATTTGATTACTCTTTACTTGCATTGATTTGTTTATATAAATCATGTTGACATCGGGTTGCATTCATGGCATACATAGTCATCATGATATGCTCATGCATTAATCTGTCATATTAACATCAGGACGCATTCATGACACACATGGTAAGCATGATTTTCTTTGTATATATTATGTGTCAATCATTCATTGTTTACATGCATCATATTTGACATTCTGTTGCATTCATAGTGTATATGATCATTCATTGGGAAATACACTGAAATATACATGGTCATTCATTGCATATATCCATGCGTTGATTCGTTTATTTTTTGCTTGTAGCATGTCGGCATTGTGATTGCATTTATTACATATATGGTCAGCATGTTTCCACTGTACATGTCCATACATCATATTGTTTAGGCTTCACGTGCATCAAATTGCATTCATGGCTCCTTCATCATGACACGCACTTGGGGGGATAAAACAGAAATTGGCTCGGTTTTAAGTCTTTGAAAGAATTTCCATTTCAAATTAGAGGTATAAGCTGTACTGAACACCTTTATGATACAGGCGAGAGCTGTGGAGAATGAACAAGTTGCCCGAATGGAAATAATGGAAAGGGCAAAGGAAGAATTGCGAGAAAAGTTGGAAAAATTTGAAGCAAAATCTAGACATCAGATGACTAAATTGATGGAGCTGATATCCGCAATCAAGGGAAAGGGATACACTAAAAACTTGACCACCAAAGAAAAGTTGGGGATACAAAGGGATCAGAATGAGGTCGTAATGATGGATGCCCAGAACACAGTTAATCCCGTCTTCATCCTAAACTCAGATGATCCAGCTGAGCAGACAAAGTTGAAAATGGTTGCAGTAAATGAGGTTGAGTTGGCAGATTCCCAAGGGAAATATCAGTTGTTAGATGAAAGGCTCCGGGCAGTAGAAAATACAGATGTATTCGGGAGTGTGGATGCGAAATAACGACGCTTGGTCCTCGATTTAGTCATTTCCTCCTAAATTCATGGTCCTTGACTTTGTGAAATATGACGAGACGATCGATCCGTCAGCCACATCACTATATTCTATCGAAAGATGACGGGTCATATAGATAATGATAAGCTTTTGATCCACTTCTTTCTGGATAGTCTCAGCAGGTCTACAATTAGGTGGTATAGTCACTTGAGCAAAAATAAGATTCGCTCTTGGAAAGACCTAGCTATGGCTTTTCTAAACCAGTATAAGCATATGACCAACATGGCGCTTGACCGTCTCACCTTGGAAAATATGGAGAAAAGAGCTATTGAGAGCTTCAAAGAGTATGCTCAGAGGTGGAGGAACATGTCTACCTAAGTACAACAGCCCTTAACTAAGAAGGAAATCACTGTCCTTTTTGTGAATACACTATGGGCCCCGTACTATGATAGACTCGTTGGCAGTGCCACGAAGAATTTTTCGGACATGGTAATTTCAGGGGAGATGATTGAGAATGCTATCAAGGATGGGAAAATTGAAGAAGAAAAAAAATCCAATACCGTGAGAAATGGGGCATCTGAAAAGAAAAAGGAAGATACCCAAGTCGTGGAAGGCTTTGCCCCACCTCCCCAATTCTTCTCGTATCAGCCATTTTACTCTACCCTGAACAATGTTCTTCAAGATTCTTATCCTTACCAACCAATGCCTGCAACCACACCAAGATTTACATCTGTCTATCAATCTAACACCCTTGGGAATAATCGAAGAGGGCATAAAAAGTGAAAAATAAATCAGGTTGGCATGATTCCTGTGACATACAGTGAGCTACTACCTCAACTCATCCAGAATCACCTTGTGATACCCATGCAATTAGAGCCTCTAAAGCCCCCTTATCCGAGGTGGTATGATGCTAATGAGTGTTGTGGTTATCATTCTGGCAATCAAGGTCACTCAACAGAGAACTGCCCCGCTTTGAAGTACAAGGTCAGGGATCTCATCAAGGCTGGTTCGATAAGTTTTGAAGATGGGAAAGCCAAGTCTCATAAGAAACATGGTGCATAATCATATTAGGATTTTTGATGCATGTAGTTTTATACACTGTGATGAAGAAAGCACTTGTCTCATGTTGACATCTACATGAAATAAATAAATTTTGAATTTAAATGTTTTGTTTTAATTATATTTTAGCACTCATTTGAATTTGCCAGGAAAAAAAAATGAAACTTCATGAAAATTATTGTTTAGGCTTTCGTATGCCTAAACCTTTTGAATCAAGATTACTTGAAAGATCTAATGCTTCAAGGAATATGAATGATTAAATTTCATAAACCATTGTCATTACAGAATAAGAAAAGATGTAGATTTTAGTCTAGGTAATGAACAAAGGAACGAACTTTTTGAAAAAATTTTGAACTCCTTGAAATTCAAACAAATGAGACATTCTTTCAAGAATTTAGATCATAGTAATTTGGTGTGTGTCAAGGTTATGCCAAAATCTTTCATGTCATTTCCAACAAACCACAAAAAACTAATTGCCCAAACATCACTTCAGGATTGACACCCTGGGGCACAATGATTAAACTAGATTATCCCATGTCCCAGAGAAAACTCATTTTTGGGTCATATTTTCCTTGTCTCTTCAAAGAACTTAGAATTGAAATTTAGCCTTTTCAGTGTAAACCTAGACTTGCGATGTTCCTCGTAAGGATACAAATTCTCATTGTAGACACTTAATTTTGTTTGAACCACTAAATCAGGTATGTTTTCTTCCTAAATTGATGATTTAGAATGCAAAAAGGCTTTTCTCATCCTGCAGGTGGTACTCCGAGACTTAGTCTAAGAAGGCAGACAGAAAAAATCAAACTCAAAAAAAGTCAGCCCCGAAAAAGTCTACCTCGAAAAAGTCAACTACTGAAAAAGTTGACCCACTTTCAAAATCAAGATTTGAATTTCAATTGAAAGATGGTGAAAGAATTTTGATAATCTGAGGTCTACATTGAAAGATATGGAGGTCGGAAGTTGGGTTACGGAATTTCAGTAGAAACGAAACCCTAGTTCGGAAAATTTGGGGAACAGTGCTTGAACGATCAAATTGTTCAAAATTGAAGGTTCCAAATGAAAGATAAGCACTGACTACGGGTAAGGAAAAGCTACTTGAAAGAAAAACTAAAAGAAAAGTCAATTCAGAAGAAAACCGAGAATTAGGGTTTTTGGTGGATTTCGGTGAAATTTGGAAGAATTACAAAAATGGCCCGATTCGATAAGAATAAATCCCCTAATTGATGAGGAGTGATTAAAAAAGGATATCTCAAGGCTTAGTTTGAAGAAAATCTGAAAATTAGACTTGTTTTCAGCAAAACCGGGCTACGGAGGCAAAAGGGCAAAATTGGAAAATTTGGGAAAAATAGCAAATGAACTCCAAATATTTTGAAAATTTACAGATCTAATTCTTAAATCATTTTGAAAAGATCGACGAAAGAAAATCTTGATTCGGAGTTCGTTTGCAAGATGGCCAAATCCCGGGTCCACTATGTAGAAATTCAAAAGGATAAATCCCGAAAAAATAGTAAATGAGCTCCAAAAAATTTGAAAATTTGCAGATCATATTCTTAAATTATTTGGAACGTATTGGCAAAAGAAAATCCGGATTCAGAGTTCGTTTGCAAAATGGCCAAATCCCGGGTCCCCTATGTAGAAATTCAAGCAGATAAATCCCGAAAAAAATAGCAAATGAGCTCCAAAAATATTGAAAAAATTCCAGATCACACTTTCAAATTATTTGGAAGAGATTGGTGAACAAAAATATGGATTCAGAGCTCATTTACAAAATGACAAAAGTTCAGGTGTATTTAGGGGCAATTTTGGAAATAAATACGAAATAAATAGCAAATGGACTCGAAAAATTTTGAAAAATTTTAGAATTCAATTTTTTATTATTTTGGAAGTATTGAAAAAATAAAATTTTAATTTGGAGTCCGTTTGCTATTTATTTAGGTTCGAGGGTCAAAAAGGTCATTTTACCGAAGAAACCAAAAAGGGCAAATTTGTAATTAAGAAAAATATGAAAGAATAAGGAATTGATGGGATTTTGCCTCCTTTGATCAGCCAGCATAGAGGAGAAGAAGGAAGCTTGATCAATTTAATTCCTTAGTCACTATCAATCTCACATGCTACCACTAGTACCTTGCAAATGGTCCCCCCTTCATCCAATGGCTTAGGTGCCTTGTAGAAAAGTTGAATACATCATTCAATGGCCAAGATTAAATGCCAAGATGACATTTTTATTTGTCATGAAAGAACCTTCATCTAATGGCCAAGAATGGAAGAGCACAACTCATCCAAAGGTGGACATCCATTCGACCAAGCAAGGAAGTGCATGGGATTGTTCCTTTTCATCCAATGACCTAGGCCATGTACAAGGGCTGAGTACACATGTTAAGGGCTGGGATTAAATGCCAAGATGACATTTTTATGTTGTCATGAAAGAATCCTCATCCAATGGCAAAGAATAGAAGAGCCAACTCATCCAAAGGTAGGCACTCAAAGGGCCAAGCAAGGGAGTGCATGGGATTGGTCCTCATTTTCATCTAAGGGTTGAGGTTATTACAAGGGCTGAGTATACATCTTAAAGGCTACTATCAATTGGCAAGATGACACTTTTATGTTGTCATGAAAATATCTTAATCTAAGGGCCAAATTGGAGGAGAAAAAGTGCAAAAATCATCCAATGGTGGGCATGCCATTAGGCCAAGTCATTAGGGGAGGGGATGATCAGGTTTTTCACAAGGTTGAAGGCTGGAAGTCAGTAGCTAATTGAGAAAAAAAAAGTGTTTTTGAAAGAAAGGAAGAGCTTTTGTTAAGGTAGCCATTCTACCATTGCTACTACATTTTTTCTTCTTCTTCCTCATACTTTATTTCTTGTGTTTCATGTGATTTCCTACCATTTTTTTTTTTTTACATCTTTCTTGTTGTTCTTGCTTTTCAAAAAAATAAATAAAACAATGGTTAGGCTTCATGATCTTGATGAAAATCAAGTGATAATGGTTAGGGTGGGCTTTGTCTAATATACCAACCATGGAGCTCATCTCCATTTTTTTTTTCTTACCTTAGTTATTTTTTATGATTTTGAGATTGAAAAGGTTTAATGACCTTGATGAAAATCAAGAGATAATGGTTAGGGGGGCTTTGTCCAATGTACCAACCATAGAGCTCATCTCTTTGTTTTTTATTTGCTTATTTTAACTTTCTTATTTCTATTATTGTTTATCTTTATGTATATTTATATTCTTGCTAACCATCTTGTTCTTTTGACTTATGTCATATTTTTGCATCTTGGGGCTATTGTCATGTAGTTTAGGCCATTTCCGTTTCTCATATCATCTTCCATAGCATTTAGTTAGGTCATTTTACATGACATTTCTCACAAAACTTTGTTTCCTAGGCCATTCGGCCATGTGCATTTTCTTTAAGCATTAGGCCATTTTCATATGCCATGTTATTTTTCATGACATTTAGACATTAGGCCATTTTTATATGCCATGCCATTTCACATGTCATTTAGCCTTAGGCCATTTTTATTATTAGATGTCATTTAAGTTTAAGTCATTTTATTATTTTATGTCATTTTACATTTCATATGCCATGTCATTTCCCATGTCATTTAGGCACTAGGCCATTTTCATTATTTTTAATGTTATTTGCCATGTCATTCAGACACTAGGTCATGCATATTAAGTTAGGATAGCATTTATTGTCATGCAAACTCATGCTAGGCATTTAGGTTATTTATGCCATGCATTTTCCATATCACTAGACTTTAAACCATGCATTTCATGCATTCACTTTGCTGTATTTTCATGCATTTCATGTCATGCCACATGATTTATGACTTAGGCCAATCAATGGCTCAAATTCATGCTCACTTGAGCATACTTGTGGAAAATTAAAGGGTTGTCAAATTGATTATTCTACCTTTGTGATTTTTTTACTTAGCCAATTTTTGTCCAAGGTTTTTAAATGTTTTAGCTACTGTTTGTAGGTCTTTAGGATGATCTCCAACAATTTTACTTTGATTTTTAAACGATTTTATCAAAGGCAAAAAAATGTGTTTTGGCAAAATAGTTTTTCACCCAATACTCGTAATTACCCAATTTTTCTAGGCAGTCATCTTTAATCAAAAAATTAATCCAAGTTTTCTCGTGTAGTTTTACATGTTCTGAGTCTCCAGTCTTTTTTTGAATTTTTTTGAATTTTTTAAAATAGGCTAAAAAATCGTGTGTCAAAATCGGACCGTAGAGGCAGATTTGAATTCAAAAGAAAAACAATGGTTGAATTTGGCTAAGGCATTTAGAGGGGGTTGGTTAGAAGCTTTAGATATTTTCTTAGGATATTTTCTAAGCTTTTTTAAACTTTAAAAATGATTTTATAAATCTCGGGTTAAAGGTTAAAAGGGTTTGGTAGGGGTTTTAATCTTCATTCAAGTTTTTCTTCAAAATTGTTTTCCAACAATCACAAAGTTTTGTTTTTAGAAAATCTAATTTGACATATTTTCCTATGGTAGCAGGATATCTTTTTAGATATACGAATTTCTTTTTTAGAGGAAAAAATACACTTTCATGCATTGCATTTTCCATGTTCATGCATTTTATTAAATATACTATTTTTGCTATGATATTTTTCTATGGTATTATTATTATTTTGATTCACTTTTTATGATGGTTATTGTTTGTTATATGATTTTTTGAATATTTCATGTTGTCTTATACTTTTTATTTAGCCATTTATTTTTGTCACATTATCTAGCATATACTATGTTCATCCATTTTTATTTTATTTTCTTGCATATTTCATGATAGTATTATTTTATGTTTCATGTCATTTCATGTCACTTAGATTATATTCCATGTCATTTAGATTATATTATTTAGAACATGCCATGTCATTCAAAATATGTCATATCAATTACATTTTCCATGTCATTTAAATCATTTTATTTCATTTAGAATATATCATGTTACTTAGGATATTTCATTTCATTTAGAATATGCTATGCCATCTAAATTATATCATCTCATTTAGGTTGCATTATAATATCTAGACTTTATTATATCATCTTTACTATGTCACACATATTCATGTTCATATTTTTTAAATGTTTTAAAAAATATAATGATTTTCAATAAAAATAAAGATATTCTCGAGTTAAAATAATTCATGAGTTCTCTACCGGGTTTACTGGGGGGATATCATGAATTATCATTAATAAAGGAATATCTTTCTTTCAAAAAAGAGAATGATTCGAAAAGTTTTTCAAATAAATAAAAATTTCTATATTTTGCCGATTTTGTTGGGGAATATAAGAAAATTTTGAATTAATAAACTCCGGATCATTTTCAATTAAAAATGGAATTATTTTTCTTTAAATTGGGAATTAACTTGAAATACTAAATTAAAAACCAACTTTTTACCAAGACTTGAGATAACACATGATTAATAAGGTACCGTTTTATACGGGCGTTGTGGGGGTGCTAATCCTTCCTCGCACATAACCGAGTCCCGAACCCGATTCTTCGATTTTCTCTAGTTTATAACGCATACTTGAAATTGGTTTTAAAAATATTTTAATTAATTTTAAAATATTTTATAAAACTGATTTTAATAGGTGGCCGATCACACCTAGCCAAAAAAGATTGGTGGCGACTCCATGTCTTTTTTGGAGGTTGTTTTCAAACCCTCAATTTATTTCAAGAGGAATTAAGTCGACTTTTCCTCGATTTTTTAATGTCACACCTAACGAATTATAAAGTCTCGCGATGAGACATCGTTATTTTTTAGGTTGCGACACTCATGGTTAATCAAATTGGAGCATCATATGTGGAAATGATGGATACATGGTGAATAAGGAGGGACTAATGCATGAATCATTGGGGGCATGCAGGAAAAGAGAAAAAAAAGGAAAAAAAAGAAGAAAATTTGTGATATCATGCATATGAGAATCCAGATGATTCCAAAGTGCAAAATGAAATTCTGATTATCTATTCCCTTAGGGATTGCTTTTTAAAGAGAATATTCGGGCTTGATATGATAAATGGCCATCTTTCATATCCCTTTCGCAAAAAAGAAATTATCTATAGTCACCTTTTGAGCCAAAAGATATTCTCAAATATCCCGAAAAAATGAGTCCTAGCTCAAAGACAGATACAAAGCAAATTAAGCCCCGAATAAATACAGGCTCACTCTCTCGAATTAAAGAAAAGGAAAAGATGGAAAAAATGAAAGCCAAGAACAAAACAAAAGAAAAAGAAAAAAAGTGTGCAAAAGAATGGCAAATGAAAGCCAAAAGCAAGGAAGAAAAAGAGCAAAAGTCCAAAAAAAGGAATGAAAAGTCCAAAAGGGACAAATGTTTGAAAGGGAATCCTCCGATCCTTTATCTGATTACCCTCAAACACATATCTTGGGCCTATTTATCCTTTCTTTCTGAACCCTGAACCATGGCCTACATTACGAGCTTTAAAGGTTCATTTTGATCAAGCATGAATATTTAATTTGAAGAGTTTTTCCTCAAATTTTATCCCATCTTATCGAATTATCATTTCACTAAGGAAGAATTTAGAATTCTCAAGTGCATGGTGGAACAAAAAAAACAGAAAGAAAAAATAGGAAAGAATGGGATTCTAGGGCGAAAACCCAAAAAACGGGCGGTCTAGAGTAAAATGGAAAATTTTGATGCCATCTATGTCAGTATCGATGCCACAACAAAAGAAGTGATCATCGAGGAACATCTAGGAATTCCTAAATCTCCCAAATTGTTAGCTCTCATTTGGAGGATTGATTTCAAAAACTGAGACTTTTTCCTTCCAAGATTAAACTTTCCAGTTTAAACATCTCGGCCAATCTTGACGCTTGTCAAAATGCCTTGATATGGAAACTAAAAGAATGTTGAATTTTTTTGGTTCTCAATGAATTCATGATTTATAAAACTTGTTCCATTTGTAAGCCTAGAAGGGACATACATTTTTTGTTGTGAAGTTTTCTTCGATCTATCAAAATTTGGTTATACCAAGCTTTGCCAATCCCAGTTGAAAAAAACCTAGATTGACACTTAGAGAAATTTCTAACAATGATCATCAGTCTTCAAAAGATTTGTACTTCACACACTGTGGGGTTAATATTTTTTGTTCAGAAGTTTTCAAAATGAGAAAACAAATAAAGATATTTTTTGAAATACCCATTTTTGAGACAAGGGTTTTTCTAACCCAGAGGTATAGAACTACTAGGCTAGGTCTTGACTTCTAGATATGAGAAGAAGAAATAGGACCTGTTTCAGACCTCTATTGATGAAAATTTGAAAACTGTTGGGGAAAAGAGAATAGCCAAAATGAATTGAAGATATACTCTGATTTGAAAAGAAAAAAAATGAATTTGAAAGGCTAAGCTAAAGTCTAGAAAAACAATCGGGGGCATTCGCATCACTCATAAGCACTCATCTCTTTATTGAGCTTTTGCATCTGCACAGTGTCGCAAGCATTTGCATCATTCATGGGTATTTGCATTGGCACTATTCCATAATAATCTGCATTTTACCTTTACATTTACATCCTCCATGGATATTTGCATATTACGTCATCTCAAGCAATTGCATCATTTCTAGAATCATTGCATTTTCATTATTGTGTGGTAATTGCAGTTACACTATTCATAGACCAGTTACATGATCACAATTAGTAGGGGCATCTCAATCAAGAAGCATATGCATCAATCTAAGCCATTCACATTTACACCATGAAGCATCTGCATCATATTCAATATCTGCATCTGCATTACGAAGCATGTGCATCAATCCAAGCCATTTGCATTTGCACCATGAAGCATGAGCATCTTAATAAAGACATTTGCATTTGCATCTTCTCTCAAAGTTTTTGGGTATAATTTTCAACATGATTTTTAAAATGAGCAAGTCTTCGGTGGTTATAGCTTAAGCTTCTGGAGGAGATACCCAGAATTTTACAAATTTTTAAAAGTGAGTAAGTCTTCGATGGTGATAGCTAAAGCTTCTAGAGGAGTTACCTAGAATTTTACAATGAGCAAACCTTTGGTGGTGATAGCCAAAGCTTATGGAGGGGATATCCAGAATTTTACAAATTTTAAAAAGTGAACAAGTCTTCAGTGATGATAGTTGAAGCCTCTGTGGAGATATCCACTATTTTATAATTTTTGAACAATGAGAAATTTTCTTTTGGAGGAGTTACCTAGAGTTTTACAGTTAAGAAAAAATGAGAAAGTCTTTGGTGATGATAGTCGAAGCCTCTGGTGGAGATAGCTAGGGTTTTATAGTTTTTTTTTTTTTAAATGAGCAAGTCTTTGGTGGTGATAACCAAAGTTTCTGAAGGAGATGCCTAGAACTTTATTCAATATTTGCATCTACATCAAGCAACATTTGCATCAGTCTAAGTCATTTGAGTCTGAATCAAGAAACATTTGCATCAAATCAAGTCATTTACATTTGCATCAAAGACATTTGCATTTTATTTAACATCTACGTCTACACCAAGAAGCATTTGCATCCCGTCTCAAAGCTTTTAGGTACAATCTTAAACATGTTTTCAAGAACCGATATCCAGAGTTTTAAATCTTTTTTGAAAAATGAAAAAGTCTTTGGTAGTGATAGCCGAAGCCTCTGTGGAGATATCCAGGGTTTTATAGTTTTAAAATGAGAAAGTCTTTGGTAGTGATAGCCGAAGCCTCTGTGGAGATATCCAGGGTTTTATAGTTTTAAAATGAGAAAGTCTTTGGTAGTGATAGCCGAAGCCTCTGCGGAGATATCCAGGGTTTTATAGTTTTAAAATGAGAAAGTCTTTGGTAGTGATAAGCCGAAGCATCTGCGGAGATATCCAAGGTTTTATAGTTTTAAAAAAGAGAAAGTCTTTGATAGTGATAACCGAAGCCTCTGTGGAGATATCCAGAGTTTTAAAATATTTTTTAAATAAGAGAAAGTCTTTAGTGGTGATAGCCAAAGCCTCTATTGAGATATCCAGAGTTTTAAAAAAATTCATAGTTTTAAAATGAGAAAGTCTTTGGTGGTGATAGCCGAAGCCTCTACGGAGATATCCAGAGTTTTAAAAAAAAAAATCATAGTTTTAAGGAGAGAAAGTCTTTGGTAGTGATAGCCGAAGCTTCTGGAGGAAATACCTAGAATTTTATAGTGAGAAAGTCTTTGGTGGTGATAACCAAAGCCTCTGGTCGAGATATTCAGAGTTTTATAGTTTTAAAAAATGAGCAAGTCTTTGGTGGTGATAGCCGAATCTCCTGGAGGAGATACCAGAATTTTAAACATAGCTGAGAACAAGACAGTTTAAGACCCCGAGACCATCGTCGAGGTCATTTCTTCTCTTGCAAATCGAACCCGTTTCCTTAAGACGGGTCGAGCCTTGATTAGTTAGGGAACTCAATTTAAAGACAAAATCTTCTATTTACAACTTTTTCATAAAATAAAAGAGAGAGAGAAAGAGGGAGAGAGAGAGAGAGAGAGAAGAAGAGAAAAAAATGAAAACTCCCTTTTCCTTTCCTTCACATGCGATTTCACTAATCGGACAAAATTAGTGTTTGTTTATCTTTGTCTGATTTCTGATTCTCAGCAATAGCCAAAGAGGGGCAGCTTAGACACCTAATTTTGTCCGGACCACTAAATCAGGTATGTTTTCTTCCTAAAGTGATGTTTCAAAAATGTAAAAAAGCTTTTCTCATCCTGCAAGTTGTACTCCGAGACTTAGTTTAAGAAAGTAGGCATAAAAAGTCAATATTGAAAAGTCAACCTCAAAAAAATCAACCCCAAAAAGTCAAATACTGGAAAAGCAAACCCACATCCAAAATCAAGATTTAAAGTTCTATTAAACAATGGTGAAAGAATTTTGATAATCCGAGGTCTACAACAAAAGATATGGAGTCCGAAAGATGGGTTACGGAGATTCAGTAGAAAGAAAATCCTAGTTCGGAAAATTTGTGGAAAAATGCTTAAACGATCAAATTGGTCGAAATTGGAGGTTCCAAATGAAATATAATCAACGACTATGGGTAAGGGATAGGCCATTTGGAGGCAAAACTGAAGGAAAAGTCAATTTGGAAGAAAACCAAGAATTACGGTTTTTGGTGAAATTGGGAAAAATTACAAAAATTGCCCGATTCGGTAAAACTAAAGCCCCTAATTGATGAGGAGTGATTAAACAAGGATAGCCCAATGCTCAGTTTGAAGTAATTCTGAGAAAAGAACCGATTGGAGAAAAAATGGAAAAACGAGAAAATTCCCGATACTGAAAAAAAAAAGGAAAAATCAAATTGGAAGGGAATTTGATTGTAAAAATTGGGTGTTTTAGGACACACTCTATTTCAATATATGATAAAAGCACAAAAAAAAAAATCTAAAAATCGAACTTATTTTGAGTAAAATTGGGCTTCGGAGGTAAAAGGGCAAACTTGGAAAATTAAAAAAAAAATAGCAAATGAGATCCAAATCACCAAAACTTCCAGATCTCAATCTTAAATCATTTGGAAGAGATTGGCAAAGAAAATCCGGATTCGGAGCTCGTTTACAAAATGGCAAATCTCAAGCCCACTATGCTGAAATTCAAGAAGATAAATCCCAAAAAAAATAGCAAATGAACTCCAAAAATTATGAAAACTTCCAGATCTCACTTTTAAATTATTTGGAAGAGATTGGTGAAGAAAAATCTGGATTCGGAGCTCGTTTAAAAAATGGTAAAAGTTCGGGTGCACTAAGGGGCAATTTTGGTAGAAAAATCTGAAAAAATAGCAAATGGGCTCGGAAAATTATGAAAACTTCCAAAATTCAATTTTTTATTATTTAGGAAGTTTTGAAAAAATAAAATTTGGATTTGGAGTTTGTTTTCTACTAATTAGGTTCGGGGGCCAAAACGTCATTTTATCGAAGAAACCGAAGAGGGCTTTTCTTGCAATGGAGATTGGGCTGGATTTTAAAAGGTCAATCAGCCAAGCCCATGTTGGAGGGTGATTTTTCTGAGCCATTGCATCCAAAGGCCAATAGTGGATAGGAAGGTAGTTATTTTTTTAATCAAGCCTTTGATATTGTAACACATGGACCAATGCATGGAGAGGGATGATGTAATATTTATGACATCATCTTCATGAAATCATATTAGTTAGGGGCTGGTTTAATCTAAGGGTGGGAATTTTACATAGAAAGCATCTTGGATCAAAGGCCATTGGATCAAAATTCGTTACAAAAATGACAACTTTTCTACACTCTTTTTACTACCATTCGGTCAAGGCATTTTAGGAAGGGGAATTCATATTTTTTTAGAAGCTTTGGGAGCTGAACACGGGCAGTAGCTAGGGAGAAAAAGAAAATAAAAAGGAAAGAGGAAAAAGAGAGAAAAAAGAAAGGTTTTGCTTACTACTTCTTGATTTCGAAAGCTAGAGCAAGGTAGCTATGTTCTTTCATGGTTTTCTCATACTTTGTTGACATGATTTTGCTATTTTGATTGTTATTTTCTTTTCTTTTATGAAATAAACTTGTTTTTTAAAATAAGTGATAAGGAGTTTCTACTTTGTATTTTGAAAGAAAGCAAGAAAGCAAGTTTTCCTACGTTTTTCTACATGGCCGAATGGTTTTTTTTTTGTTGTAATGATTTTGTGTTTGATTTTGTTCATGTGATTTGTTGTGGTAGATTAGCTTGATTTTGGTGGGTTAGCTTAATTGTGGTAGTTTATCTATACACCATGCCGTGTGTTTGTGTAAATACCATGCTAGATATATGTTATTATTCGGCCATGATAAGTATAGGTTACCATGCTTGCATTTTTTTATGTTTACTTGCTTAATATGCTTCCATTTATGTTCATATATTTAGACCATGTCATGTATTTGTTATATTGACATTGCTATGTTCATGAGTTATGTTAGTCACCATGTTTGCATTATTATCATGTTTGATAGTTTATTATGCTTCCATGTGTTTGTGTTATTGTCTAGCTAGGATTTCATTATGATTGTTCAGTGACCATTCGGCCAACATGTTCTTTTTTGCTTTGAGTGTGCATTTTCATCTTGCTAGTTGATAGGCTTGCATTTCCATGCCATGATTTTGTGTATTTTGATTTAGTATGCTATGTGTTTGTGTTATTGCCATGCATTTTTTAGGTCTAGGTCTCATTTGCATCGCCATGCATTTCATGCATGTTTAGGCCTAGGTTGCATTTATTGCCACGCAAGTTCATGTTAGGTCTAGGTCGTATTCTTTACGCCATGCTTTTTCATATCCATTAGGACTTAGATCATATTGATATTG
Organism: Fremontodendron californicum; assembly: GCA_030761205.1. Classification (NCBI taxonomy): domain Eukaryota; kingdom Viridiplantae; phylum Streptophyta; class Magnoliopsida; order Malvales; family Malvaceae; genus Fremontodendron; species Fremontodendron californicum. Next base: position 4,087,209 of record JAULJL010000045.1, read on the forward strand.
CCATGCATTTTCATATCCATTAGGTCTTAGATCATGTTGATATTGCAATGCATTTCATGCATGTTTAGGTCTAGGATGCATTTATTGCCATGCAAGTTCATGCTAGGCATTAGGTCATTTTGAATTGCCATGCATTTCTATGTCATTTAGGCCTTAGATCATACATTTCATACATTAAACTTGCTGTTTGTTCATGCATATCATATCATGCCACTTGATTTTTGAATTAGGTCAATCAATGGCTCAAAGTCAAGCTCACACGAGCATATTTGTGGAAAATTAAGGAGTTGTCAAGTTGATTTTTCTACCTTTGTGATTTTTTTTAGTTAGGCAATTCTTGTCCAAATTTTTTTAAATTTTAGCTACTGTTTTTACGTCCTTATAAGAGTCTCCAATATTTTTTTTTTGAGTTTTGAATGATCTTATCAAAGGCATAAAAATGTGTTTTGGCAAAATAGTTTTTTACCTAGTGTTCTGACTTTCACGATTTTTCTGGGAGGTTATCCTTGGTAAAGAAATTAATCCCATTTTTTTCCATAGAGTTTTACATGTTCTGAGTCTCCTGTATTTTTTTTTTTATATTTTTTTGAAAATTTAAAAATAGGTTAAAAAATCACGCTTTAAAACTGGACAGTAGAGTTAGATTTGAATTCAAAGGAAAAATATTTTTTTTTTGTTTTGGCTAAGGCATTTTGAGGGGGTTGATTAGAAACCTTAGCTACTGTCCTAGGTGGGTTTCTAAGACATTTTAAACTTTAAAAATAATTTTACAAAGCTGGGGTCAAGGGTGGCTAAGTCCTGGTTTTCAAACTTAGGAAAATAGAGCCATTTTCAAAAGGGGAATTCGGCTATGGCCTTTTATTATCCAAGATTTTCAAAATTGTTTTTAAACCAATCACAAAGTATTTTAGAAATTTTAATTTGATGTCTTTTCCTGAGGTAGTCGGATATCTTTTTGGGTATACGGATTTCCTTATTTAAAGGAAAAAATACACTTTCATGCATTGCATTTTCCATGTTCATGCATATTGTATAATATATGATTTTTGCTATGAATATTCCTATGGTATGGTTATTATTTTGATTTATATTTTATGATGTTATATTGTTTGTTATATGGTTTTGAATATTTCATGCTATCCTATGCTTTTTATTTAGTCATTTATTTTTGTCACATCATTTAGCATCTACTATGTTCATGCATTATTATTTTTATTTTCATGCATATTCCATGATAACATTATTTTATGTTACATATCATTTTATGTCATTTTAATTATATCATTCACTTAGAATATATTATGTTATTTAGGACATATCCTTTCATTTAGAATATATTATGTTACTTAGGACATATCATTTCATTTAGAATATATTATGTCACTTAGGTTATACCATTTCATTTAGATTATTTCATATCATTTAGATTTTACTATGTCACACATATTCATATTTTTAAAAAAATATTTTAAAATAAGATAATGATTTTCAATAAAATAAAGATATTCTTAAGTTAAAATAATTCATGAGTTCTCTGTCGGGTTTGCTGGGGAGGATATCATCAATTATCATTAATAACGGAATATCTTCTTTAAAAACGAGAATGATTCGAAACATTTTCCAAATAAATAAAAATTTCTATATTTTTCCACGTTTGTCGGAGAATATAGGAAAATTTTGAATTAATAAATTCCGGGTCTTTTTAATTAAAAGTAGAATTATTTTTCTTAAAATTGGGAATTAATTTGAAATACCGAATTTAAAACTGACTTTTTACCGAGACTTGAGATAACACACGATTAATAAGGTACCATTTTATACGGGCGTTGTGGGGGTGTTAATCCTTCCCCACACGTAATCGAGTCCCGAACCCACTTCTTTGATTTCTCTGGTTTAAAATGCAGACTTGAAATTGGTTTTTAAAATGTTTTAATTAATTTTAAAATGTTTTACAAAATCGGTTTTAATAGGTAGCCGATCACACCTAGCCAAAAAAGATTGGTGGCGACTCCATGTCTTTTTCGAGGTCATTTTCAAACCCTCATTTTATTTCAAGAGGAATTAATTCGTTTTTTCCTCTGTTTTTCCCAATGTTACACTTAATGAATAAAGTCTCGAGATGAGACTTGTTATTTTTTAGGTTTCGACACCCATATGTTTTAAATAAGGAGAATTTTAAAAATAATAAAATATTTTAAATATATTCATATTCGTTCACATGCATTTTATTATTGCTCTCTAGTTATTTAATGTTGTATACTATAATTACTTGTTGGTTAATGCGTTGCACTATTCTTGAATGTTCTTTTAATAAATTGTTGGGACATTTAGAATAAGGGGTGTAGAATAGGTGGTGAAAGGTTTGTTGTTCCTCCTCACACAATACACGTGCATTTGCATATCATGAGCCCTATACCCGGGTTTCGTCCTTTTAGGTGGAAGCAAAGTAACTAAGCCTTCGTGATTAACAATCTGCATGGGCTAGTGAAACACTTCCGGAGTACTAAAATACCTACGCCTTCGTGATTAACAATCAGCATGGGCTAGGGAAATATACTCTAACGAATTGAACCTGCTTTTATTGGGGTGCCTTACTAGCCTTCACAAGTGACAGTGAAGAGCAATTCGGGGCCTTTAGAACCGATTTACCCCCATATAGTGAACCTAGGCGAAACCATACCGAATTTCCGTTAGATGCACCGAAGCTAGGAATGCTTCCAATCCTTTTCTATTTATTTCTACATTCTAAATAAGCATTATAGGTCGGGCAATCGATGAACTTACATCGCCAGTTATAAGATTAATACCCCGCCCGAAGGCATTGTGATGCCTAAGTGAGTTGATATTGTTGGGGCAAGTGTTCACTAACTTTTTGAAATTGAAAATAATTTTTTTTTTCAAACATTTTTGCATTTTGCACATTTCATGCATAGGTGAATAGAGCATTGCAATTTTGATTTCACTAATAATAATCTCATTTGTTAATTGCATAAACATTCATTGATTGAATAAGAATTGTAGACCAGTAATGTTGAATAAACATTTGGACATTGTGCCATAATAGGATCCTTTACCCCTAAATTCTTTTGAAAGATAATATTTTTGTTTTCGCTGGGAAAACATGTTTCAAAAAACCATGGATTAAATTTTGGGGCAAATCAAGATTGGCCACCATTTCAGTTTATTTTGTACATGTGCCCATGCATTGATTTGTTTATTCTTTAAATACATCATGTTGACATCAGGTTGCATTCATGACAAACATAGTCAGCTTGATTTATCTGTATATGTTCATGCATTAATTTGTTTATTCTTTGCATGCATCATCAGGATTTCTCTGTATATGATCATGCATTGATTTGCTTATTCTTTACATGCACCATGTTGACATCAAATTGTATTCATCACATACACAGTCAGCATGATTCCTTTATATATATATATATATTCATGCATTAATTTATTAACTCTTTCATTCATTTCATTGATTACTCATTCATTCATTTGTGATTTACTTATTCACCCACAATACTTGTACATTTATGAAAAATATTTCTTCTTCAGAAAAAGAGAATAGGAAAAAAAAAACAAAAATGATGAGAAGATAATAAAAAAAATCCCTTTGTTGTGGAGTATTGTTGTGAAAATAATAAAAATAAATCTCCTTTTAGTTTTGGATTTTTGAGAAAATATGAAAAAGGAAAAATGTCAAAAAAAAAAAAATCAATGAAGAAAATAATAAAAAGTCAATAAAATAATAAAGAGTGATATTAGATCTTATTTTCCTTGATTCTTTCATTTAAAGTTTTTGCATAAACATGCATATTATTTAAGCAGTTGTAAATATGAAAATTCATCTCCTCCAGCATCTTTGCATCTTGTACATTTCATGCATTAATCATCATTATATTCATGCATATAAGAATAGAGCATGTACAATCATAATTGTATTATTGATCTCATGATAATAATGTCATTTTCATTTGCATGAAAGGGGTTCGAGATATGAGGAGTGAATCGGAGGAACGATTGGGTGCTTTAGAACGCAATCAAGAGGAATTTGGACATGAAATCCGGGAGGTGAAAGAACAGCTCGCCAAATTGATGAAATGGTTGAGGATATGGGTAAGAGTAAGAGGAAACTTTCTCAGGGCTCTTCATCACCTTCGGATCAACCAAAACCATCAGGTCCAAAACATACAATCCTTGCTGGGTCCTGCACTTGTCAATGCCATAAAGGTTTGAACCCTGATGAAATTGTGGACAATGTCGTGAAAATGATTAAAACAGAGAGCATGATACCGAAGACAGAAACCTCATATCCCAAACAGTCCCTGCAATTTGTCCTAGGTCCAAACCAGTGTTCTCACTCTACTATGATCCAACTGTCCACTGGGATGACCACTACGGGATCCCTGGGTCCCACTCCATCACCACCAATTGGCAGTTCGTACTTCTTCCCTCGTCAAGCACCTTATCTAGCATCCGAGATAAGAACCTCGAACTATGTACAACCTCCAAGGGTCCCGTGTCCAAATCCATACCCTTATCATGCTGTTCAGCCGCCTCTCCATGCAAACACTCCGGTTCGAGTCTTTGTGCTACCATCAAATGCCTCGACCCCTAGGCCATGTGTGACCAAGAAACAATCCAAGAACAAGACCCAAAGGCATTATGACTTCATTCGAATCAGCTACCAAGAACTTCTCTCTATATTGGTACAAGATCACCTGGTTGCTTGTGTGCCGTTTAAACCTCTGTTACCACCATATCCCAAGTGGTATAACCCAAATGCAAGATGTGATTATCACTGTGGAATTGTTGGGCATAACATTGAAGACTATGAAGCCTTCAAAAGGAAAGTGCAGTCTCTTATAGATGTCAAGTGGATCGATCCAATGACACTGATTGATGGAGGACTGGGGAAGGCTAATTAGGGTCGGGAATTTAATGATGTAATAGGATTTCATCTTTTCAGTAGCCGGCTCTTATAGCCTTAGGATGTTAGGAAAAATAAAATGCTTGTAAAGACAATTCTAACCACTGCTCAGATTTTGTGAACATGGTTTATACCTTGTGAACATTTGGCATAGGAATAAATTGGTTATGCTTCAAATTAATGAGATGTTGATGATTGAGTTCCTCCGATTCTTATTTCCTCCGTGGTATCTTTCCCTTTGCATTTTGCATCCGATCAATTATTTGTCATACCATACATTTCATTCATACATGCATCCTGGTGGCATCAGGTTGCATTCATGACATACATAGTCAGCATGATTTCTCTGTATATGTTCATGCATTAATTTGCTTATTCTTTACATGCATCATGTTCGCATCTGGTTGCATTTATGACATACATAGTCAGCATGATTTCTCTGTATATGTTCATGCATTAATTTTCTTATTCTTTACATGCATGTGTTGGCATCAGGTTGCACTCGTGGCATACATAATCAGCATGATTTCTCTGTATGTTTTCCATGTTTTGATTTGTTTATTCTTTACCTACATCATGCTAGCATCAGGTTGCATTCATGACAAACATAATCAGCATGATTTATCTGTATATGTTCATGAATTAATTTATCTATTCTTTACATGCATCATATTGATATCGTGTTGCATTCATAGTATATAGGAAAATGCATCTGGAATATACATGGTCATTCATTGCTTATATCCACGCATTGATTTGTTTATTCTTTGCTTGCATTATGCCAGCTTCGTGATTGCATTTATAACATACATGGTCAGCATGTTTCCACTATATATGTCCATACATCACTTTGTTTATTCTTCACGTACATCAAATGACATTCATGGTTCCTTCATCATGACACGCATTTGGGGGGTAAAACAGAAATTGGCTTGGTTTTAAGAGTTGTTGAAGGAATTTATTTTTCAAATCAGAGGTATAAGAAGTACTGGGCACCTTTATAATACAGGCCAGAGCTATGGAGAATGAACAAGTTGTCCGAATTGAAAGGATGGAAAAGGCATAGGAAGAAATGCGAGAACAGTTGGCAAAATCTCAAGCAAAATCTAGAGATCAGATGACTAAACTGATGGAGATGATGTCCGCCTCAATCAAAGGAAAGGGATACACTGAAAACCTGGCCACCAGAGAAGGGTCGGAGGCACAAAAGGGTCAGAATGAGGTCATAATGTTAGATGTCCAGTCTTTTCGATACACAGTTAATCTTGTCAGTTGAACAGGAAAAGTTGAAAATAGTTGCGGTGAATGAGGTTGAGTTGGCAGATTCCCAAGGGAAATATCAGCTGTTAGAGGAAAGGCTCTAGGCAGTAGAAAGTACAAATGTATTTGGGAGTGCAGATGCGAAAGAACGTTGCTTGGTCCCCGATTTAGTCATTCCTCCTAAATTCAATGTCCCCGACTTTGAGAAATATGATGGGACAACCGATCTATCAGCTCACATCACTATATTCTACCGAAAGATGATGGGTCATATAGATAATGATAAGCTTTTGATCCATTGTTTTCAAGATAGCCTCAGCAGATCCGCAATTAGGTGGTATAGTTAGTTGAGAAAAGATCATATTCGCTCTTGGAATGATCTGGCTAGGGCTTTTCTAAGCCAGTACAAGCATATGACCAATATGACGCCTGACCGTCTCACCTTGCAAAATATGGAGAAAGAGCTACTGAGTGCTTCAAAGAATATGCTCAGCGGTGGATGGACATGGCTGCCCAAGTTTGACCATCTTTGACACGGAAGGAAATCACCGTCTTTTTTGTAAATACACAACAGGCCCTGTACTACGATAGACTCGTCGGCAATGCCATGAAGAATTTTGCGGATATGGTAATCTCAGGGGAGATGATTGAGAATGCTATCAAGGATGGGAAACTTGAAGGAGAAAGAACATCCAATGCCGAGAGAAATGGGGCACCTAGAAAGAAAGAGGAAGATGTCCAAGCTATGGGAGATTTCGTCCCATATCCCCAATCCCCCTCATACCAATCATGTTACCCTACCTAGGTATCTCCAGGCCTTTATCTTTACCTACCAACCCAAGTACCTAATCCTATACCAGTCCTTGCAACAAGGCCTACTTCCAAAAAACGACTGAGGGACAACCACAAAAGAAATCCCAATCCTTGACCTACTGCCATTACTAATAAAGAATCAGTACCTTACCCCTATGCCTTTAAAAACAGCTCTGAATCCATCAGCAAGGAGTTATGACCCTGACTGCAAGTGTGAGTATCACCTAGGGGTAGTTGGGCATTCAACTGAAAAATGCAAACAACTGAAGGAAAGGATTGAAGGTCTTATCCACGATGGCATTTTGACATCGAAGCTTATCGATCAGTGGAAGTTCGCTTTGCCGTAAATTAGTTTTTTTTTGGGTTTTAGAAGGAGAATTACTACCTTTGAAGGATGTCAACAGGAGCATTTTGATGCATGTAGTTTCATACCTCATGATGGAAACACTTGTCTCATGTCGACATTCATATGAATTAAATGAATTTTGAATTTTAAATGCTTTGTGTTTGTTGTGTTTTAACAATAATTTGAATTTGCGAAAACAAGCATTAAGGAAGTTCTAATAATGGATAGTCTCGAGAATATTGATGATCATTGGTAGAAATGACGCAATACCCTCTCCCCTCTCTTTTAGGCTTTCCTATGCTTAAGTCCCTTGAACTAAGACTACTTGAAGGACCTAATGCTTCAAGGACCATGAATGATTGAACTTTATAAACCATTGTCATTACAAAATAAGCAAAGATGTAAATCCTAATCTAGGCTATAAACAATGGAACAAAATTTTTGAAAATTTTTCGAGCTCCTTGGAAACTCTAACAAATGAGACATTCTTTCAAGAATTTAGATCATGGTAATTTGATGTGCGTCAAGGTTGTGCCAAAGCCATTCATATCCTTTCCAATAACCACAAAATGCCAATTGCCCAAACATCACTTCATGATTGACACCCCGGGGCACAATGACTAAACCAGATTATCCCATGACTTAGAGAAAATTGTTTTGGGTAATATTTTCCTTAGTACTTCAAACAAACCCAAGATTGAAACTCAGCATTTTCAATGTAAACCTAGACTTCTGATGTTCCTCATAATGATATAAATTCCCAAAGTTGATCAAATTGGGGCATCATATGTAGAAATGATGGATACATGGTGAATAAGGATGGAACTAATGCATGAATCATTGGGGGCATGCGACAAAAAAAAAATTGTGATATCATGCATATGAGAATTCGGATGATTTCGAAGTGTAAAATGAAATTCTGATTATCTATTCACCCTTGAGATTGCTTTTCAATGAGAATATTTGTGCTTGATATGAGAAATAGCCATCTTTCATATCCTTTTCACAAAAAGAAATTATCCATAGTCACCCCTTTTGAGCAGAAAGAATTCTTTCTTTTTTGAACCCTGATCAAGGATCACCCTCTACATTGGGGGCCAAATGCGAGGAAAAATCTTTTCAAAGATCACGAAGAAATGAGTTCTAACTCGAAGACATATACAATGCAAATTAAGCGCCCAAATAAATACGGGCTTACTTTGTCGAAATGAAGATGCAAAAAGAAAAGAAAAAAGAGAAAAAGATGGCGAAACGAAAGTAAAAAAAAAAAAAAGTGTATGAAAAAAGATGGTGAAATGGAAGCCAAAAACAAAGAAGAAAAGGAGCAAAAGTCAAAAAAGGAAAGAAAAGTCCAAAAGGGACAAATGCTTCAAAAGGGAATCCTCCTCAAGAAATGATCCTTGATCTGATTACCTTCAAACACATATTTCGGGCCTATTTATCCTTTCTTTCTGAACCCCGAACCATGGCCTAGATTACGTGCTTTAAGAGTCCATTTTGATCAAGCATTAATATTTAACTTGAAGGGTTTTTCATCAGATTTTATCCCATCTCATCGAATTATCATTTCACTTTGAAAGTATTTAGAAATATCAAGTGCATGGTAGAACAACAAAAAAATAATAATAATGAAAAGATGGAAAGAATGGGACTCTAGGGAGAAAACCAAAAAAATGGGCGGTCTAGAGTAAAATGAGAATTTTTGGTGCCATCTATGTCAGTACCGATGCCACAAAAAAAGAAGTGATCATCGAGGAACATCTAGGATTTCTTGAACCTCCCAAATTGTCAGCTCTCATTCGGAGGATTGACTTCAAAAACTAAAAAAATTTTCCCCCAAAATCAATTTTCTAGTTTGAACATCCCAGTCAATCTTGACGCTGGTCAAAACACCATGATTTGGAAACTAAAAGAATGTTGAATTTGTTTGATTCTCAAGGAATTCGTATTTTATAAAACCTGTTTCATTTGTGAGCCTAGAAGGGGCATACATTTTTGTTGTGAAGTTTTCTTTGATCAACCAAAATCCTGTTGTATCAAGCCTTTCAATCCAAGTTGAAAAACCCAAATTGACATTCAGAAAAATTCCTGACAGTGATCATCAGTCTTCAAGAGATTAGTACATCACACACTGTGGGGTTAATATTTTTGGCTCAGAAGTTTTCATTAACTGAGCAAATTTTTTCAAAATTATAAAACAAATAAAAATATTTGTTTTGAATTAACCATTTTGATGTTGACATGAGACAAGGGTTTTTCTAACCAAAGGTATGGGACTACTGAGGTAGATCTTGACTCCTGGAAATATGAAGAAGGAATGAACATCTGGCTCAGACTTCTGTTGATAAGAGTCTGAAAACAATTGGAGTAAAGAGATTGTCAAAGACTGAAAAGTAAATGATCACTTAAGGGGCACGAAGTGCTCAAGATACACTCTGATTTGAAAAGGAAAGTGTCGCAACCTAAAAAATAACAAGTCTCATAGCAAGACTTTATTAATCGTTAAGCGTGACATTAAAAAAAAACCCGAGGAAAATTCGACTTAATTCCTCTAGAAAAACGAAGGTTTTGAAAATAACCTTGAAAAAGACATGGAGTCGCCACGAATCTTTTTTTGCTAGGTGTGATCGGCCAAATATTAAAACCGGTTTTATAAAACATTTTAAAATTAATTAAAATATTCTTTTAAAATCAATTTCAAGTCTGCGTTTTAAACCAGAGAAATCAAATAAGCGGGTTCGGGACTCGGTTACATGTGGGGAAGGATTAGCACCCCCACAACGCTTATATAAAACGGTACCTCATTAATCGTGTGTTATCTCAAGTCTCGGTAAAGAGTCGATTTTTAATTTAGTATTTCAAGTTAATTCCCAATTTAAAGAAAAATAATTCCATTTTTAATTGAAAATAATCTGAAATTTATTAATTTAAAATTTTCCTGTATTCCCCAACAAACGTGGCAAGATATAGAAATTTTATTAGTTTGGTAAACTTTCTGAATCATTCTTATTTTAAAGAAAATATTTCGTTATTAATGATAATTGATGATATCCACCCCAGCAAACTCGGCAGAGAACTCATGAATTATTTTAACTCGGGAATATCTTTATTTTATTGAAAATCATTACCTTTTTCAAAATATTTAAAAAAAATATATATATGAATATGTGTGACATAAATAAAATGACATAGCAAAGTCTAGATAATATAATGCAACCTAAATGGTATGATATCATTTAAATGTCTTAGCATATTCTAAATGAAATGAAATATCCTAAGTCATATGATATATTCTAAATTAAATGAAATGACCTAGGTAACATGATATATTCTATATGAAATGAAATAACCTAGGTAGCATAATATATTCTATATGAAATGAAATGACCTAGGTAACATAATATATTCTATATGAAATGAAATGAAATGACCTAGGTAACATAATATATTCTATATGAAATGAAATGAAATGATTTAAATGACATGGAAAATATAAATGATATGGCATATAATCTAAATGTTATGAAATGGCATGAAATTAAAATAATGCTAACATATAATATGCATGAAAATAAAAATACTAATGCATGAACATAGTATATGCTAAATAATATGACAAAAATAACTAAATAAAAAGCATCGGATATCATGAAATATTCAAAACCATATAACAATTAATATAATCTCAAAAATTTAAATCAAAGACAAATATACCATCATTAAAATTAACATAGCAAAAATCACATATTATATAGTATGCAGGAATATGGAAAATACAATGCATGAGAATGTATTTTTTTCCTTCAATTAAGAAAATCCGTATATCTAAAAGGATATCCGGCTACCTTAGGAAAATATATCAAATTAAATATTCTAAAACCGAAATACTTTGTGATTATTTGAAAACAATTTTGAAAAGCTTAGATTAAAAATAAAAACTTATCTAAATCCTTTTTAAATGGCTCTAATTTCCTAAGTTTAAAATCCCGGACTTGACCACCCGTAACAAGAGATTTAAAAAATCATTTTAAGAGTTTAAAAAGGCTTAGAAACTACCCTAAGTCAGTAGCTAAACTTCCTAATCAGCCCCCTCTAAGTAACTTAACCAAAACAGAAAAATGATTTTCCTTCGAATTCAATTCCGCCTCTACTGTTCAGTTTTAAAGCACGATTTTTTACCCTATTTTTAAAAATTCGAAAAACTCTAAAAAAAATATTGGAGACTCAAGACATGTAAAAATACATGGGAAAAAATCGGATTAATTTTCTGAGTATTGGGTGAAAAAAATTGTTTTACCAAAACACATTTTTTTGCCTTTGATAAAATCATTTAAAAATCAAAGTAAAAAATGTTAGAGACTCTCCTAAAGACTCACAAATAGTTTCTAACACTTTTGAAAAGTTAGACAAAATTTGGCTAAGTAAAAAAAAAAAGCACAAAGGTAGAATAATCAATTTGACAACTCTTTAATTTTCCACAAGTATGCTCAAAATGAGCATGACTTTAAACCATTGACTGGTCTAAGTCATAAATCATGTGGCAATGACATGAAATGCATGAAAATACAGAAAATATGATGCATGAAATGCATGATTTAAGACCTAAATGACATGAAAAATGCATGGCATAGAGAATATGACCTAGACCTAAATGAACTTGCATGGCATTTAATGCAACCTTGGTCTAAAATGCATGAATATGCATGGCAAAGCAAACCAATCCTAAACCTAAAGAATGCATGACAATAATACAAATATTTAGCATGCTTAAACAAAATTCACAACCAAATATCATGAAAATTCAAACCTACCAACTAGCATAACAAAAAATGCACACACAAAGCATACAATATGAGGGTGGCCGAATAGTCCTATAAAAATGAGCATGGCATTTTCACAAACACTTAATATACTAACATGCATAGCTAAAGAATAATACTCAAATCATGCAAATATAAAGTAAAGGCATGAAAACCAATAGGCATTTTCAAAAACACATGGATTAACAAAATGTAAAACATAAACAAACTTAGATATTTTGAAAACAGAAAATCAAAAATGCAAGACAAGTAAAATAAACATGATAACAAGATAATAGACTCAAAAATGAAAACAAGCAAGCAACCAAATTAAAACAAGCTTCATGTTTATGTATTTGAAGAAGATTTAAAGTATCAAAACTTGTTAAATATCACTAGTAACATGAAATAAAGAAGCAAAACAGCAATTATACCAAACAATAGGCCATTCGGCCAACCCAAAAACAAAAGAAAAGAAATTTCTTCAAAGCTTTTTCCAAGAAAGTATAAAGAAGAACTTGAAGAAGAATATTAAAAACACTTATTTTAAAAGGAAAAATCAAAAGAAACTCACCAAAATAGTAATCAAAACAGCAAATCAAGAATACAAAATCAAGGAAAGTGCAAGAGTATGGTGCTTAAAGCAACCTCTATAAGCTATATTGCAAGCTTTTTCTCTTCGAACTTTCTTTTCTAAACTTTTCTTTTTGCCTTTGAACAATGGAGAGAAATTAGCCAAACAAGAGTGAATAGAGAGTGAAATGAAAGAGAGAGAGCTCCCCTCCCTTAGTGTGGCCGAATGGCCTTATTGATAGCTGGGGTGTTGTCATTTTTTTTCCCAACCAATTTTGATCCAAAGGCTACTAATCCAAGATGTTTAAAATGTGAAATTATCACCCTTAGATTAGGTAATCAGATATCCACAATTACATCTATTCAAGAATATTAAGCCATTATGTTGACATTCTCCCTCTTTATGCATTGGTCCATGTGGCTTAATTACAAAGGCTTGATAAAAAAAAATAACTACCTTCCTCTTCATTGTTGGCCTTTTGATTAAAAATCAGAAAATATTTGCCCATCCTTGGGCCTTGGCCGGCTGACCCTCTAAATTCCAGCCCAATCTCCATTTTTTAAAAGGAAAGAAAAGCCATTTTCGGTTTCTTGGGTAAAATGACCTTTTTGCCCCCCGAACTTAAATAAATAGCAACCGGAATCCAAATTCAAATTTTCTTTTTTCAATACTTTCAAAATAATAAAAAATTGAATTCTTGAGGTTTTCAAAAATTTTCGAGCCCATTTGCTATTTATTTAGATTTTTTTCTCCCAAAATTGCCCTTTTGTGCTCTCAAACTTTACAATTTTTATAATGAGCTCCAAATCTAGATTTTTCTTCACCAATATCTTCCAAATAATTTAAAAGTATAATTTGGAAGTTTTCATAATTTTTGGAACTCATTTGGTATTTTTTTGGGATTTATCTACTTGAATTACTACATTGTGGGCCCGAGATTTGGCCATTTTGCAAACGAACTCCGATTCTGGATTTTCTTTTTCCAATCTCTTCCAAATAATTTAAGAATGAGATCTGCATATTTTCAAAACTTTTGGAGTTCATTTGCTATTTTTTCGGGATTTATCTTCTTGAATTTCTACATAGGGGACCGGGGATTTGGCCATTTTGCAAACGAACTCCGAATCCGAATTTTCTTTCGCCAATCTCTTCAAATTGATTTAAGAATGAGATCTGCAATTTTTCAGAATTTTTGGAGTCCATTTGCTATTTTATCCCAAATTTTCCAATTTTGCCCTTTTGCCTTCGAAACTCGATTTTGCTCAAAACAAGTCCGATTTTCAGATTTTCTTCAAAATGAGCCTTGGGCTATCCATGTTTAGTCATCCATTAGGGGCTTTAGTCTTACAAAATTTGGTTATTTCTGTAATTCTTCCAAATTTCACCAAAATCCACCAAAAATCCTAATTCTCGGTTTTCTTCTAGATTGACTTTTCTTTAAGTTTTTCTTCCAAGTAGCTTCTCCATACCCATAGTCAGTGCTTATCTTTCATTTGGAACCTTCAATTTTGACCAATTTGATCGTTTAGCACTTTTCCCCAAATTTCTCGAACTAGGGTTTCCTTTCTACTGAATCTCCGTAACCCAACTTCCGAACTCCATATCTTTTGATGTAGACCTCGGATTATCAAAATTCTTTCGCCATTTTTCAATTGAAATTTAAATCTTGATTTTGAAAATGGGTTGACTTTTTTAGTAGTTGACTTTTTGGGTTGACTTTTTTAAGTTTGACTTTTTATGCTTGCCTTCTTAGACTAAGTCTCGGAGTACCACTTGCAGGATGAAAAAAGTCTTTTTACATTCTGAAACATCAATTTAGGAAGAAAACATTCCTGTTTTTGTGGTCCGGACAAAATTAGGTGTCTACAACTACCCCTTTTTGGCTATTGCTGAGAATCAGGAATCAGGCAAAGATAAACAAATACTAATTTTGTTCGGTAGTGAAATCACATGTGATGGGAAGGGAAAGAGGTTTCATTTTTCATTTTTTTCATTTTTTTTTTTTTTGAAAAAAAGCTGTAAATAGAAGATATTGTCCATAAATTGAATTCCCTGACTAATCAAGGCTCGACCAGTCTTAAGGAAACGGGTTCGATTTGCAAGAGAAAAAAAGACCTCAACGATGGTCTCGGGGTCTTATCCTATCTTGTGCTAACCTTACTGGCATGGGTGAAACCGAAAATTGAAAAAGATCTGGATGAAACCAGAAATTAGAAAAACATTGGTGAAACCAGAAATTGAAAAGCATGGGTGAAACCAGAAATGGAAAAAGATCTGGATGAAACCAGAAATTGGAAAACTTGGGTGAAACCAGCATTGAAAAAGATCTGGATGAAACCAGAAATTGAAAAGCATGGGTGAAACCAGAAATTGAAAAAGATCTAGATGAAACCAGATATTAAAAAGGCATAGATGAAACCAGAAATTTGAAAGTGATCTGGATAGAACCAAAAATTGAAAAGCATGGGTGAAACCAGAAATTTGAAAAATATCTGGATGAAACCAGAAATTGAAAAGCAGTGAAACCATAAATTGAAAAAGATCTAAATGAATCCACAGATTAAAAAAAAGGCATGGATGAAACCAGAAATTTGAAAGTGATCTGGATGGAACCAGAAATTGAAAAAGATCTAGATGAAACCAGAAATTGAAAAAAATCTGGATGAAACCAGAGATTAAAAAAAGACATGGATGAAACCAAAAATTTGAAAGTGATCTAGATAGAACCAGAAATTGAAAAAGATCTGGATGAAACTAGAAATTGAAAAAGATCTGGATGAAACCAGAGATTAAAAAAGGCATGGATAAAACCAGAAATTTGAAAAAGATCTAAATGAAACCAGAGAATAAAAAGGCATGGGTGAAACCAGAAAATTGAAAAATATCTGGGTGAAACCAGAAATTAAAATGACCTGGAAATTAACCTGAAGGATTTGAGAGAGGATGCAATGCTTGATGTTGTAAATGCAAATGTCTTGGATTGATGCAAGTGCTTCTAAATGCAAATGCAAATGTCTCTATGAATCATGTCATGTAAGTGGTTCATGAATGGTGTAATTGTAGCTACAATGAAGATGCAATGATCCTAGAAATGATGCACTTGCTTGAGGTGATGCGAATGCAAATATCTATGAAGGATGTTCTTGTAAAGGTAGAATGCAGATGCTCATGGAATAGCGCAAATGCAAATATCCATGAATGATGCAAATGCTTGCTGACACGTTGCAGATGCAAAGCTTAATAGAGAGATGAGTGTTCATGAATGATGCAAATGCTCCCAATCATTTTTCTAGGCTTTGGCTTAGCCTTTCCCATTCATTTTCCTCTTCAAATCAGAGTATATTTTCAACTCCTTTTTCAATCTTTGGCTATTCTTTTTGCCCCAATAGTTTTCAAACTCTTATCAACAGAAATCTGCTTGTTGAGTTTTATTTCTTATTCTCATATTTGGAAGTCAATACCTATCCTAGCAATTCTATACCTTTGGGTTAGAAAAACCCTTGTCTCATGTCAATATCAAAAATGGGTATTTTCAAAAATATTTTTATTTTCCCTTTCTGAAAAACAATTTTGCTTATTTAATGAAAACTTCTGAGTCAAAAAATTTTAACCCCACAGTGTGTAATGTTCAAATCTTTTGAAGACTGATGATCACTGTTAGAAATTTTCCTAAGTGTCAATTTGGGTTTTTCAACTTGAATTGACAAGGCTTGGTACAACATGATTTTGGTTTTTCCAGGAAAACTTCACAACAAAAAATGTATGTCCTTTCTAAGCTCACAAATGGAACAGGTTTTATAAATCATAAATTCATTGAGAACCAAACAAATTCAACATTCTTGTAGTTTCCATAACAAGGTATTTTGACAAGCGTCAAGATTGGCTGGGATGTTTAAACTAGAAAGTTGATTTTGGAGAAAAAAAAATTCAGTTTTTGAAATTAATCATCCAAGTGAGAGTTGACGATTTGGGAGGTTCAGGAATTCTTAGATGTTCCTCGATGACCACTTCTTTAAGATGAACTTCTTTTTTGTGGTATCGACACTATCATAGATGGCATCGAAAATTCCCATTTTACTCTAGACCGCCCGTTTTTGGGTTTTCACCCTAGAGTCCCATTCTCTCCAATTTTTTCTTTTTTTATTGTTTTACCATGCATTTGAGAATTCTAAATTCTTCATTAGTGAAATGATAATTCGATGAGATGGGATAAAATTTGAGGAAAAACCCTTCAAATTAAATATTCATGCTTGATCACAAAGGGCTTTTATAGCACGTAATGTAAGCCATGGCTTGGGGTTCAGAAAGAAAGGATAAATAGACCCAAAACTTGTGTTTAAGGGTAATCAGATCAAGGATCAATTCTGGAGGAGGATTCTCTTTTCGAAACATTTCCCTTTTTGGACTTTTCTTTCCTTTTTGACTTTTTCTCTTTTTCTTTCTTGCTTTTTTTGCTTCTATTTCGCCATCGCTTTTTCACACACTTTTTTTGAGTGTTTTTCTTTTGTTTTGTTCTTGACTTCCATTTCGCCATCTTTTCCTTTTATAGAGTAAGCCCATATTCATTCGGGGCTCCATTTGCTTTATATCTTTCTTTGAGCTAAGACTCATTTCTCAGTGATCCTTCCTTGCATTTGCCCCCCAGTGTAGAGGGTAATCCTTGATCAAGGTTTAAAGAAGAAAGAATTCTTTCGGCTCAAAAAGGGTGACTATGGATAATGTCTTTTTGTGACAGGGACATGAAAGATGGCCATTTCTCATGTCAAGCACAAATATTCACATTGAAAAGCAATCCCCAGGGGAAATAGATATTCAGAATTTCATTTTGCACTTTGGAATCATTCGAATTCTCATATGCATGATATCATAATTTTTATTATTATTTTTTTGCATTTTTTTTTCATATGCCCCAATGATTCATGCGTTAGTCCATCCTTTTTCACCATATAACCATCATTTCCCCATATGATGCCCCAGTTTGATTAACCATGAGAATTCGTATCAACGAGGAATTCTGGGTCTATTTTAGAAAGGCTGAGTTTAAAATATAAGTTCTTTGAAAGGACAAGGAAAATACGACCCAAAAAAGGGTTTTCTCTAGGACATGGGATAATCTAATTTAATCATTGTGCCCCAGGGTGTCAATCATGAAGTGATGTTTGGGCAATTAGTGTTTTGTGGTTATTGGTAAAGGTCATGAATGGTTTTAGCACAATCTTGACAGACATCAAATTACCAAAATCTAGATTCTTGAAAGAATGTCTCATTTGTTTGAATTTCAAGGAATTCGAAAAAAATTTCAAAAAGTTCGTTCCTTTGTTCATGGCCTAGACTAGAATTTATATCTTTGCTTGTTATGTGATGACAATGTTTATGAAGTTTAATTATTAATATTCCTTGAAGCATTAGGTCTTTCAAGTGTTCTCGATTTAAGGGGTTTAGGCATAGAGAAGCCCAAAAGAGAGGGGGAAAGAGTATTGGGTCATTTCTAACAATGATCATCAATATTCTCGAGACTGTCCATTACTAAAACTTCCTTAATGTTTTTTTTTTTTGTAAATTCAAATTATTGTTAGAACACAACAAACACAAAACATTTAAAATTCAAAATTCATTTAATTCATATGAATGTCACCATAAGACAAGTGTTTTCATCATGAGGTACGAAACTACATGCATAAAAAACTCCCCCTTGACATGTTCTCCTTAATTCAAACTGGCTATTCCCCGGTACTCTTTTCGACCTTTCCATCTACTTCTCCCATTATGACATCAACAATGGTCTCATCATTCCCATTCAGTAGATTCTCCAAACTGTCTGACCTTTGTTTCTTCCCCACATCTAACTGCCTTTTTTTTATGAGTGATTGAACCTTCCGTTTCAAACATAGGCAATTTTCGGTGGAATGTCCCTGAATCCCAGAATGATAATCACAATATGCATTCTCGTCATACCAGCTCGGATATGGGGGTTGGATAGGCTCCACTGGAACTTTAGTGAGGAGTTGCTCTTCGACCAGCTGGGCAATAGTTCAGAGTAAGACATGGGGAGTGGCTCAAACTGATCTCTTTTCCAGATATTCTTCGATTTCCTTTGACTGACAAAAGGTTGAAAATTTATTGGATTCTGAGAGGCCATTAGGTATAAGTATGAACCATGGGGTACATAGTTCATAGAAGGACAGGGTGGTTGGTATGAAGTAGCCGAAATATACGGGGCAAAGTCTCCCATGGCTTGGACATCTTCCTCTTTCTATTTCGGCGTCCTGTTCCTCTCTGTATTAAATGTTTTCCCTCTTTCGAGTTTCCCAGCCTTGATAGCATTTTCAATCATTTCCCCTGAGATTACCATATCCGAAAAATTCTTTGTGGTGTTGCCAACAAGTCTATCGTAGTATGGGGCCTGTAGTGTATTCACAGAAAGGACAGTGGTTTCTTTTTGAGTTAAGGGCGGTTGTACTTGGGTGGCCATGTTTCTCCACCTCTGAGCATACTTTTTGAAGCTCTCAGTAACCTTTTTCTCCATATTTTGCAAGGCAAGACGGTAAGGTATCATGTCGGTTACATGCTTGTACTGGTTTAGAAAAGCCCTGGCCAAATCATTTCGAGAGCAAATCTGATCCTTGCTCAACTGACTATACCACCTAATTGCGGACCCGCTGAGGCTATCCTGAATGCAGTGAATCAAAAGCTTATCATTATCTATGTGACTTGCCATCTTTCGGCAAAACATGGTGATGTGGGTTGATGGATCAATTGTCTCGTCATATTTCACAAAGTTAGGGACCTTGAATTTAGGAGGAATGACTAAATTGAGGACCAAGCATCGTTTTTTCACATCCACACTCCCGAATTCATCTGTATTTTCTACTGCCCGAAGCCTTTCATCTAGCAACTGATATTTTCTTTTGGAATCTGCCAACTCAGCCTCGTTCGACTTAACCATCTTGTGCCTCTAACCCTTCTCTGTCGGCCAAGTTTTCAGTGTATCCCTTTCCCTTGATTACAGCGTACATCAGCTCCATCAATTTAGTCATCTGATCCTTAGATTCTGCTTGAGACTTTGCCAACTGCTCTTGCAATTCTTCATGTGCCCTTTCCATTCTTTCCATTCGGGCAATTTGTTCATTCTCCATAGCTCTAGCCTGTATTAAAAGGGTACTCAGTACTTCTTATACCTCTGATTTGAAATGGAAATTCTTTCAAAGACTCTTAAAGCCAAGCCAACTTCTGTTTATTTCCCCAAATGTATGTCATGATGAAGGAGCCATGAATGCAATTTGATGCACGTGAAGCCTAAACAATATGATGTATGGACATATACAATGAAAAACATGTTGACTATATATGTAATAAATGCAATCACGATGCTAACATGCTGCAAGAAAAGAATAAACAGATCAACGCATGGATATATGTAATGAATAATCATGTACATTTCAGCGTATTTCCCAATGAATGATTGTATACTATGAATGCATCACGATGTCAATTATGATGCATGTAACAATGAATGATTGACACAGGGTATATACAAAGAAAATTATGCTAACCATGTGTGTTATGAATGCGACCTAATGCTAACATGATGTATGTAATAAGCAAATTAGTGCATGAACATATAGAAAAATCATGCTGACTATATTTGTCATGAATACCACCTGATGCTATCAAGATGCATGTATGAATGTATGGTATGACAAATAATTGATCGGATGCAAAATGCAAAGGGGAAGATATCATGAAGGAAATAAGAATCGGAGAAACTTAATCATCAACATCTCATAAATTTGAAGCATAACCAATTCATTCTCATATCAACGTTCACAATGATATAAACCATGTTTACAAAATTTCAACAGTGGTTAAAACTGTCATTATGAGCACTTTATTCTTCCTAGCATCTTAAGGCTACAAGAGCCGGCTACTGAAAAAGTGAAATCCTACTACATCATATCAGACCGAAGTCTTTCTACATCATTTCCATAAATCTCCCAATCCTAATTATGCCTTCCCGACCCTCTATCAATCAGTGTTGTTGGATCGATCCACTTGATCTCTATAAGAGATTGCACTTTCTTTTTGAAGGCTATACAGTCTTCAATGCTATGGCCAGCAATTCCATAGTGATAATCACATCTTGCATTTGGATTATACCACCTGGGATACGATGGTAACAAGGGTTTTAGTGGGACACAGGCAACCATGTGATTTTTGATTAGTATAGGGAGAAGCTCCTGGTAGCTGATTGGAATGGGATCATACTGCTCTTGAGTCTTGTTTTTGGGTTGTTTCTTAGTCGCACATGGCCTAGGAGTTGGGGAATTGGTGGCGGTACTAAGGTCTGAACCGGAGTGTTTACATAGGGAGATGGCGGAATAACAAGGCAAGGGTATGGATTTGGACTTGGGACCTTTGGAGGTTGTACATAGTTCGAGGTTCCTATCCCGGATGCTTGATAAGGTAATTGATGAGGGACATTGTATGAACTGGCAGTTGGTGGCGATGGAGTGGGATTCAAAGGTCCCGTAGTGATCCTCCCAATGGACAATTAAGCTATAGTAGGGTGAGGATACTGGTTTGGACCTAGGACCAATTGCAAGGACTGTTTGGGATCTGAGGTTTCTATCCTTGGTATCAGGCTCTCAGGTTTAATCATTTTCACAATCTTGTCCATAATTTCATCAGAATTGCAACCTTTGTGGTATTGACAAGTGCAAGATCCAGCAAGGGTTGTATGTTCTGGACCTAATGGTTTTGGTTAATCCGAAGGTGATGTAGAGCCCTGAGAAAGTTCCCCCTTACTCTTACCCATATCCTCAAACAATTTCATCATTTTGGCAAGCTGTTCTTTCACCTCCCAGATTTCATGCCCAAATTCCTCTTGATTGGGTTCCAAAGCACCCAATCGTTCCTCCGATTCTTTCCTCATATCTCGAACCCCTTTCATGCAAATGAAAATGTCATGAGATTAAGAATACAATAATGAATATACATGCTCTATTCCTATACGCATGAATATACTGATGATTAATGCATGAACATATACAGAGAAATTATGATGACTATGTATGCCATGGATACAATCTAATGCCAACATGATGCATTTAAAAAATGAATAAATTGATGCACAGGTATATACAAATAATGACCATGCATATCATAAGCGTATTCTACAATGAATGACCATGCATGCTATGACTGTTGATGTCAAAATGATACATGCAAAGAATAAATGAATTAACACAAAGGTAGGTACAAAGAATAACCATATATATCGCAAATGTATTCTGTAATGAGTAACCATGCATGTTAGGACTGTAACATGATGCCAAAATGATACATGCAAAGAATAAATGAATTAACACAAAGGTATGTGCAAAGAAATTAACCAATGATTACACGAAATTGGTTGGACCTAAATCTTGATTATTCAAAAATTTATGCAAGACTTGCCTCCAAATTTAATCTATGATTTTTTCAAAAATGTTTCCTTTATGAAAAACCAAACACAATATTTTCAAAAACAAATCGGGGTAGTGGATCCTACTATGGTACAATATGCAAATGTTCATGTAACACTACTTGTTTATAGAAACCATCAAATAAAATTATTACCACCATCCGTTTATTGTAAAAAAAATGAGATCAACAATATAACCATAAATGTACATGCTCTATTCACACAAGCATGAAATGTGCAAAATGCAAAAATGTTTGAAAAAGAATGATTATATTTTCAATTTCAAAAAGTTAGTGAACACTTGCCCCAACAGTATCTTCTTATTAGGTATCACGATTCCTTCGAGACGAAGTATCACATTTGTTAAGGGCGATGTACGTACATCGTTGCCCGATCTATAATACTTATTCAGAGTGTTAAAATAAGTAACAAAAGGTTAGAAATGTCCCTCCATGTGTTCCTATCTTCGGTATCTAATCGAAAATTCAGCGTGGCTTCGCCTAGGTTTACTATATGAAGGTGAATTAGTTCTAAAAGCCCTGAATTGTTCCTCACTGTCGCCGATGAAGGCTAGTAAGGCACCCCGATAAAAGCGGGTTCAATTCGTTAAAGTCTATTTCCCTAGCCTATGCGGATTGTTAATCACGAAGGCTTAGGTAATTTAGTACTCTGAAAGTGTTTCACTAGCCCATGCAGATTGTTAATCACGAAGGCTTAGTTACTTTGCTCCCACCTAAAATGACGAAACCCGGGTATAGGGCTCATGATATGGAAATGCACGTGTGGTGTATGTAGAGGAACAACAAACCTTTCACCATCTATTCTACAAACCTTACTCTAAATGCTCTAGCAATTTATTAAAATAATATTCAAGAATAGTGTAACGCATTACCAACAAGTAATTATAATATACAACCTTAAATAACTAGAGAACAATAATAAAATGCATGCACATGAGTATGGACATATTTAAAAACATTTTATTATTTTCAAAATTCTCCTTATTAAAAAATGTGGGAATTAAAATTAAATACCATTTAAACCAACAGAACCGAGACTTTGATAACACACGACTAATTCTAGGCCTGACTCTCTAATGTCCCCAGCGGAGTCGCCAAGCTGTCGCAACCTAAAAAATAACAAGTCTCATCGCAAGACTTTATTATTCGTTAAGCGTGACATTAAAAAAAACTAAGCAAAAGTCGACTTAATTCCTCTAGAAAAACAAAGGTTTTGAAAATAACCATGAAAAAGACATGGAGTCGCCACCAATCTTTTTTGGCTAGGTGTGATTAGACCTCCTCATGGGCCGGGCAGCCCACCCGGCCCGTATTGGGCCGGGCCTGGGCAGGATTTTTTATGTTCCAGGCCGGCCCGGCCCGGAACAGTGAATTTTATTATAATAATATTATTTTATTTAATTTTAATTATAAAAAAAATAAAAAAATTTATTTTTTTATTCCAATGAACAGTGTTTCGGGCCTGAACGGGCGGGCTTGGGCTACCCAGGGCCGGGCCTGGGCAGAGGAAAAAAAAATCGGGTCGCAGCCCGGCCCATGACCACCTCTAGGTGTGATCGGCCACCTATTAAAATGAGTTTTATAAAACACTTTAAAATTAATTAAAAAAAATTTAAAACCAATTTCAAGTCTGCGTTTTAAACCAGAGAAATTAAAGAAGCGAGTTTGGGACTCGGTTACGAGTGGGGAACGATTAGCACCCCCACAACGCCCGTATAAAACGGTAACTTATTAATCGTGTGTCATCTCAAGTCTCGATAAAAAGTCGATTTTTAATTTAGTATTTCAAGTTAATTCCCAATTTAAAGAAAAATAATTTCATTTTTAATTGAAAGTAATTTGGAATTTATTAATTCAAACTTTTCCTATATTCCCCAACATACGTGGCAAAATATAGAAATTTTATTAGTTTGGAAAACTTTCTAAATCATTCTTATTTTAAAGAAAATATTTTGTTATTAATGATAATTGATGATATCCTCCCCAGCAAACCCGGCAGAGAACTCGAATTATTTTAACTTGGGAATATCTTTATTTTATTGAAAATCATTACCTTTTTCAAAATATTTTAAAATATATATATATGTGTGTGACATAAATAAAATGACATAGCAAAGTCTAGATAATATAATGCAACCTAAATGGTATGATATTATTTAAATGTCTTAGCATATTCTAAATGAAATGAAATATCCTAAGTCATATGATATAATCTAAATTAAATGAAATGACCTAGGTAACATGATATATTCTATATGAAATGAAATGACCTAGGTAACATAATATATTTTATATGAAATGAAATGACCTAGGTAACATAATATATTCTATATGAAATGAAATGATTTAAATGACATGGCAAATATAAATGATATGGCATATAATCTAAATGTTATGAAATGGCATGAAATTAAAATAATGCTAACATACAATATGCATGAAAATAAAAATAATAATGAATGAACATAGTATATGCTAAATAATATGACAAAAATAACTAAATAAAAAGCATCGAATATCATGAAATATTCAAAACCATATAACAATTAATATAATCTCAAAAATTTAAATCAAAGACAAATAACACCATCATGAAAATTAACATAGCAAAAATCACATATTATATAGTATGTAGGAATATGGAAAATACAATGCATGAGAATGTATTTTTTTTCTTCAATTAAGAAAATCCGTATATCTAAAAGGATATCCGGCTACCTTAGGAAAATATATCAAATTAAATATTCTAAAACCAAAATACTTTGTTATTGTTTGAAAACAATTTTGAAAAGCTTAGATTAAAAATAAAAACTTAACTAAATCTTTTTTAAATGGCTCTAATTTTCTAAGTTTAAAATCCCGGACTTGACCACCCTTAACTCGAGATTTAAAAAATCATTTTTAGATTTTAAAAAGGCTTAGAAACTACCCTAAGTCAGTAGCTAAACTTCCTAATCAGCTCCCTCTAAGTAACTTAACCAAAACAGAAAAATGATTATCCTTCAAATTCAATTCTGCCTCTACTGTCCAGTTTTAAAGCACGCTTTTTTACCCTATTTTAGAAATTCAAAAAAATCTAACAAAAATACTGGAGACTCAAGACATGTAAAACTACACGGGAAACAATCAGTTTAATTTTCTGATTAAAGATGACTGCCCAAAAAAATCGAGAAACTACGAGTACTTGGTGAAAAAAACTATTTTGCCAAAACACATTTTTTTGCCTTTGATAAAATAATTTAAAAATCAAAGTAAAAATGTTAGAGATCTCCTAAAGACTCACAAACAGTGGCTAACACTTTTGAAAAGTTAGACAAAAATTAGCTAAGTAAAAAAAAACCACAAAGGTAGAATAATCAATTTGACAACTCTTTAATTTTTCACAAGTATGCTCAAAATAAGCATGACTTTAAAACATTGATTGGTCTAAGTCATAAATCATGAGGCAATGACATGAAATTCATGAAAATACAGAAAATATGACGCATGAAATGCATGATTTAAGACCTAAATGACATGAAAAATGCATGGCATAGAGAATATGACCTCGACCTAAATGAACTTGCATGGCATTTAATGCAACCTAGGTCTAAAATGCATGAATATGCATGGCAAAGCAAACCAATCCTAAACCTAAAGAATGCATGACAATAATACAAACATATAGCATGCTTAAACAGAATACACAACCAAATATCATGAAAATTCAAACCTATCAACTAGCATAACAAAAAATGCACACACAAAGCATACAATATGAGGGTGGCCGAATGGTCCCATAAAAATGAGCATGGCATTTTCACAAACACTTAATATAGTAACATGCATAGCTAAAGAATAATACTCAAATCATGCAAATATAAAGTAAAGGCATGAAAACCAATAGGCATTTTCGCAAACACATGGATTAACAAAATGTAAAACATAAACAAACTTAGACATTTTGAAAATAGAAAATCAAAAATGCAAGACAAGTAAACATGATAACAAGATAATAGACTCAAAAATGAAACAAGCAAGCAACCGAATTAAAACAAGCTTCATGTTTATGTATTTGAAGAAGATTTAAAGCATCAAAACTTGTTAAATATCACTAGTAACATGAAATAAAGAAGAAAAACAACAACTATACCAAACAATAGGCCATTCGGCAAACCCAAAAACAAAAGAAAAGAAATTTCTTCAAAGCCTTTTCCAAGAAAGTACAAAGAAGAACTTGAAAAAGAATATTAAAAACACTTACTTTAAAAAGGAAAATTCAAAAGAAACTCGCCAAAATAGTAATCAAAATAGCAAATCAAGAATACAAAATCAAGGAAAGTGCAAGAGTATGGTGCTTAAAGCAACCTCTAGAAGCTATATTGCAACCTTTTTCTCTTATAACTTTCTTTTCTTTTCTAAACTTTTTTTTTGCCTTTCAAAAATGGAGAGAAATCAGCCAAACAAGAGTGAATAGGAGTAAAATGAAAAAGACAGAGCTCCCCTCCCTTAGTGTGGCCGAATGGCCTTATTGATAGCTAAGGTGTTGTCATTTTTTTCCAACCAATTTTGATCCAAAGGCTATTAATCCAAGATGTTTAAAATGTGAAATTATCACCCTTAGATTAGGTAATCAGCTATCCACAATTACAGCTATTCAAGAATCTTAAGCCATTATGTTGACATTCTCCCTCTTCATGCATTGGTCCATGTGGCTTAATTACAAAGGCTTGATCAAAAAATAACTACCTTCCTCTTCATTATTGGCTTTTTGATTAAAAATCAGAAAATATTTGCCCATCCTTGGGCCTTGGCCGGCTAACCCTCTAAATTCCAGTCCAATCTCCTTTTTTTTTAAAGGCAACAAAAGCCCTTTTCGATTTCTTGGGTAAAATGACCTTTTTGCCCCCCGAACGTAAATAAATAAAAAAAGGACACCAAATTCAAATTTTCTTTTTTCAATACTTTCAAAATAATAAAAAATTAAATTTTGGAGGTTTTCAAAATTTTTCGGGCCCAATTGCTATTTATTTAGATTTTTCTTCCAAAATTGTCGTTTTGTGCTCCCAAACTTTACCTTTTTTTAAACGAGCTCCAAATCCATATTTTTCTTCACCAATCTCTTCCAAATAATTTAAAAGTATGATCTGGAAGTTTTCATAATTTTTGGAACTCATTTGGTATTTTTTCGGGATTTATCTGCTTGAATTACTACATAGTGGGCCCGAAATTTTGGCCATTTTGCAAACGAACTCCGAATCTTGATTTTATTTCACAAATATCTTCCAAATAATTTCAGAATGAGATCTACAAATTTTCATAATTTTTGGAGTTCATTTCCTATTTTTCCGGGATTTATCTTCTTAAATTTCTACATAGGGGACTCGGGATTTGGCCATTTTGCAAACAAACTCCAAATCCGGATTTTATTTTTCCAATCTCTTTGAAATGATTTAAGAAGGAGATCTGCAATTTTTCAAAAAAATTTGAGTTTATTTGCTATTTTTCCCAAAATTTCCAATTTTGCCCTTTTGCCTCTAAAACCCGGTTTTGCTCAAAACAAGTCCGATTTTTAGATTTTCTTCAAACTGAGCCTTGGGCTATCCATGTTTAATCATCCATTAGGGGCTTTGTTCTTACCAAATCGGGTCATTTCTGTAATTCTTCCAAATTTTATCGAAATCCACCAAAAACCTTAATTCTCGATTTTCTTCTGGATTGACTCTTATTTGAGTTTTTTTTCCAAGTAGCTTATCCATTACCTGTAGTCAGTTCTCATCTTTCATTTGGAACCTTCAATTTCGACCAATTTGATCGTTTAAGCACTTTTCCCCAAATTTTTTGAACTAGGGTTTCTTTTCTTCTGAATCTCCATAACCCAACTTTCGAACTCCATATCTTTTGATGTAGACCTCGGATTATCAAAATTTTTTCGCCATTTTTCAATTGAACTTTAAATCTTAATTTTGAAAGTTGGTTGACTTTTTTAGTAGTTGACTTTTCGGGGTTGACTTTTTAGGGTTGATTTTTTCAAGTTTGACCTTTTATGCTCGTCTTCTTAAACTAAGTCTCGGAGTACCACCTTCAGGATGAAAAAAGTCTTTTGACATTCTGAAACATCAATTTAAGAAGAAAACATACCTGTTTTAGTGATCAGGACAAAATTAGGTGTCTACAAAAAGGCCAAGCCAAAGTCTAGAAAAAAAAAACGATCGAGGGCACTTGCATAATTCATTAGCACTTGCCTCTTTATTGAGCTTTACATCTACACCGTGTCAGCAAGCATCAGCATTCTACCTTTACATTTACATCCTTCATAGATATTTGCATTTGCGTCATCTTAAGCAATTGCATCATTTTTAGGATCATTGCATCTTCATTATTGTAGCTGTAATTACACCATTTATGGACCACTTACATGAACACGATTCGTAGGTGCATCTGCATCTTTTCATGAAGCATTTGTATCATTATTTATCTTTGCATTTGCATCATTTAGAAGCATCTTGCACACTACTAATCTTCGCATTTGCATCATTCAGAAACATTTGCACAATGCCAACCAATCTTTGCATCTGCATCTGCATCATTCTATGAAGTAGTTGCGTCAATGTTAATCTTTGCATTTGCATCATGTAGAAGCATTTTGCCCACTACAAGTCTTTGCATTTGCATCATTTAGAAGCATTTGCACAATGCCAACCTTTGCATCTGCATCATTCTATGAAGTAGTTGCGTCAATGTTGATCTCTATATTTGCATCATTCAGAAGCACTTGCATCTTATTCAATATTTGCATCTGCATCAAGAAGCATTTGCATTAGTCTAAGACATTTGCATTTGGCACCATGAGGCATTTGCATCTCATTCAATATCTTCATCTGCATCAAGAAGCATTTGCATCAATCCAAGACATTTGCAATATAAAGCATGTGCATCTTGTTTAATCTCTGCACCTGCATCATAAAGCATTTGCATCAATTAAGGACATTCGCAGCTGCATCAAGAAGCATTTGCATCCTCTCAAAACCTTCAAGTTAATTTTCAACACAATTCTTCAAAATCATGGATAAGACCTCCGGGCACCATTTTTAAAGAGCTCCGGTCATAATTCTTCAAAATCATGGATAAGACCTCCGGGCACCATTTTTAAGACCTCCGGGCACAATTTTCCAGATCATGGATAAGACCTTCGGGCACCATTTTTAAGATCTCCAAGCATAATTTTCCAAATCAAGGATAAGACCTCCGGGCACCATTTTTAAAGATCTTCGGGCACAATTACTCAAAATCATGGATAAGACCTCCGAGCGCCATATTCAGAAAATACCCCTGGTTTCACCCAAGTCTTCTTCGACTTTTGGTTTCGCCCAAGTCATCGCTTTGAAAAATTATCTACAGTTTCTCCTATATAACTTTTCGACCTTTGCGTCCGCCCAGGTCATCTCATGTCAACTTTCGGGTTTCGTCCGGATCATTTTTCGACTACTGGTTTCGTCCAGGTTGTTTCAATTTCTGGTTTTGCCAGTAAGGTTAGCACAAGACAAGATAAGGCCCCGAGACCACCGTCAAGGTATTTTCTTCTCTTCCAAATCGAACGCGTTTTCTTAAGCGGGTCGAGACTTGATTAGTCAGGGAACTCAATTTAAGGACAAAATCTTCTATTTTACAGCTTTTTTTCAAATAAAAAAAATAAAATATATAATAATAATAATAAAATGAATGAATGAATGAAAATGAAGAATAAAGCAAACTCTCTTTCCTTTTCTTCACATGTGATTTCACTAACCGAACAAAATTAGTGTTTATTTATCTTTGCATGATTCTTGATTCTCAGCAATAGCCAAAGAGGGGTAGCTGTAGACACTTAATTTTGTCCGGGCTCCTAAATCAGGTAATTCTTCCTTCTGCTTTTTTAGAATACAGAAAATCTCTTCTCATCCTGCAGTTGGTATTCCAAGACTTTGTTTAGAAGGCCAGCATGAAAAGTCAATCCGAAAAAGGTCAACCCCAAAAAGTCAACCACTAAAAAAGTCAACCCTCAATCAAAATCAAAATTCAAAGTTTAATTGAACAGTGGTGAAAGAATTTTGATAATCCGAGGTCTACAACGAGAGATATAGAGTTCAGAAGATAGGTTATGGAAATTCAGTGAAAAGGAAGCCCTAATTCGATAAATTTGGAGAAAATTGCTAAAACGATCAAATTGGTCAAAATTGGAGGTTCCAAATGGAATATAATCAATGACTATGGGTATTGGAAAGGCCAATTGGAAGCAGAACCAAAGAAAGAGTCAATTTGGAAGGAAAATCGAAAGTTAGGGTTTTTTGTGAATTTTGCAAAATTGGGAAAAACTGCAGAGATTACCCGATTCGGTAAAATTGAAGCCCCTAATTGATGAAGAGTGAGTAAACAAAGATAGCCCAAGGCTCAGTTTGATGTAATTCCAAGAAAATAGTCGCTTGAAGGAAAAACGAAAAAACGAGGAAATTCTTGATATTGAAAAGAAGAAAAAATCAAATCGGAGGGGAATTTGATCAAAAAATTGGGCATTTTCAGACCAACTCCAATTCGATATATAACAAAGGCAATGGAAAAAGAAAATCTGGAAATCGGACCTACTTTGAGTAAAACTAAGGTTTCGGGGGTTAAAGGGCAGTCTTGGAAAGTCCGGGAAAAATAGGAAACGAGCTCGAAAAATTATGAAAACCTCCAGATCTGAGTTTTATGTCATTTGGAAGAGATTGGTGAAGAAAAATCCAGAATCGAAGTTCAAATGAAAAATGACAAAGTTTGGGTGTACTAGTCTGCAATTTTAAAGAAAAATTCGAGAAAAATAGAAAACGAGCTCGAAAAATTATGAAAACTTCCAAAACTGAGTTTTATACTTATTTGGAATGATTGGAAAAAGAAAATCAGGATTTGGGATCCGTTTGCAATTTAATTAAGTTTAGGGGCTAAAGTGTAATTTTATCGAAGAAACGAAAAGGGCCATTTTTGCAATTTAAAAAAATAAAGAAGATACTGGAAACTTCAAGGCCATTTGGCCAACCTATAAAGAAGGGAAGGAATGGCTGATTCTCTCATCCAAGGGCCAAAATTGGATAGCAAGGTGACATTTTTATTTGATTGAGCCCTTGTGATTATGTCAAGTGGCCAAGGTGATGAAGAGAAAAGATGAGCACATTATGGTTAGGATTTTTGGAAAATTGGTTATGGTTAGGGGCTGATCACTTCATCCATGCTTGCAAATTCACATTTTTATCATCTTTGATTAGTAGCCTTTGGATCTTGTTAGATAGGAAAAAAGATGACAACACTATTACAACATCAAGGCCATTCGGTCAACCTATAAATAGAGAGGGTTTTCATTTTTTTTGGGATGTTTTTTGGCTGATGATTTCATGTATGAGAAATATCTAAAGTGGTAGAAAAGTAAATAAAATTTTTGAAGATAAGCAAGCTTGAAAGATAGCTTTGAAAGGTAGCCTTTTGGCACCAATCTCTTGCATTCTTCTTTCTATTTCTATGCTGATTTGCTTATTTTCCATGTGATTTCTTGTTCCTTTCTAATGAAATAAAGGTTTTTAAAGCTTTGTTTTAAGGTTCCTATCTTTTGTTTTCATAAAAAATATCAAAAACATTTTTTTACTATATTTTTCTAAGTTGGCCGAATGCTTCTTGAGTATGATTATCTTGTGTTTGATTTTATTCCTATGTTGGTTGTGGTAGGTTAGTTTGTTTTGATGATTTAGCTTTCTACAATAAGCAAAATATGGAGCTCATTTCTATTTTCTTTACTTACTTACTCTTATTTTTCTGTTTCTTATCATTTATTTTTATGTCTACTTGCTTTATTTACTAACTCTAATTTTTTGTTTTTATTATATCAAGTTATTCATGCTTTGCATTATTGCCATACCATATGTTTGTGTCTTTGCTTAGCCATATCTTTGCATTTTCATATGATTATTTGGCTATCATGCTTTCATTCATGTTTTGCATATTTGCCATGCCATAAGTTTGTGTTATTGCCATGCCATATTCCTACATTTTCAGCATGTCCATTCGGTTGCCATACTTCATTCTTGCCTTGTGTATTTGCATTTTCATGATGATTATTTGGCTACCATGCTTTCATTCATGCTTTGCATCATTATGCCATGTGATTGTGTATTTGCTTTGCCATATTCTTGCATTGTTATTATGTTCATTAGGTCGTTATATGTTCATGTTGCTTCCATGCATATTTTCATGTCATATTATTGCATTAGGTCATCTTATATTGCCATGCATATCTTCTATGTTATATTAGGTCTTAGATCATATTATATTGCCATGCATATTTCTATGACGTATTAGGCATTAGGTCATCATTTATTGCCATGCATATTTCTATCTCATATTAGGTATTAGGTTATCATTTATTTCCATGCACATTTCATGTTATATTAGGCATTAGGTCATCTTTTATGCCATGCACATTTCCCATGTCATTCTAGGCATTAGATCATCATTTATGCCATGCATATTTTTGATGTCATTTAGGCATTAGGTCATGCATTTCATGCATTTAACTTGCTGTTTTTTCATGCATTTCATTTCATCCCACTTGATTTTTGACTTAAGCCAATCAATGGCTCAAAGCCAAGCTCTCATGAGCATGCTTGTGGAAAATTAAGATTTGTACAAGTTGGATTTTCTAACTTTAGGATTTTTTTTCACTAAGCAGCCCTTGTCCAAATTTTTAGAATTTTTTACCACTAGTTGTAGGACCTTAGAAGAGTCTCTAATATTTTTATTCTGATTTTTGGATGTTTTTATCAAAGGTTTAAAAATGGTTTTTGGTAAAACAGTTTTTTACCCACTGTTCTATCTTTCATGAATTTTTGGGTAGGTCATCCTTATTCTAAAAATTAAGCTTATTTTTTCCCATAGAGATCGACATGTTATAAGTCTCCCATAATTTTTGAAATTTTTTAGAAGGGTAAAAAAAATCACGTTTTAAAACTGGTCAAAGGAGTCAAGTTTGTTTTTGAGAATCAATAATTTTTTGTTTTGTTTAAGGTATTAAGAGGGGCTGATTTGGGATATTAGCTATTGTCTTATGTTAATTTTTAAGTCGTTTTAATCATAAAATTTGATTTTATAAAAATCGGGTCAAGGGTCGTCAACCCGGGTTTTGAAAATTTGGAAAATAGAGCCTTTTTAAAAGAAAGTTTCGGCCATAGTGCCATTTTCATCCAAGAATTTTTAAATTGTTTTCAATCCAATCACAAAGTATTTTTGATTTACAAAATCTTATTTAAGTCTTTTCCTAAGGTAGTCGGATATCTTTTTAGGTATACGGATGTCCTTATTTAAAGGAAAAAATGCACTTTCATGCATTGCATTTTCCATGTTCATGTATATTCTATGATATATAATTTTTACTATGAATATTCTATAATGATGTCATTGCTTTGATTTAGATTTCATGATGTTATATTGATTGTTATATGGTTATGGATATTTTATGTTATTCTATGTTTCTTGCCTAGTGTGTAATTATTTTTCCATATCATCTAGGATTTATTATGTTCATACATTGCCTTTTATATTACCATGCATATTTTAATATAATGTTATTTTATGTTTCTTATCATTTCATGTTATTAATTCTATTTCCATGTCATTTAGATTTATGCCATGTCATCTAGATTTTACTATGTCATTTCAATTATGCCATGTCATTTAGATCTTGCCATGTCATTTAGATGTTGCCATGTTATTTAGATTATGCTATGTCATCTAGATTTTTCCATGTCATCTTTTGCCATATCATTAGTAATAATTTACATATTCATCTTTTTATAATGTTTTTAATAAAGATAATGATTTTCAATAAAAAATAAAGATATTCCCGAGTTAAAATAATTCATGAGTTCTTTGTCAGGTTTGCTGGGGAGGATATCATCAATTATCATTAATAAAGGAATATCCTTCTTTCAAAAATGAGAATGATTCGGAAATTTTCTAAATAAATAAAAATGTCTATGTTTTGTCGGGTTTGCCAGGGAATATAGGAAAATTTTAAGTTAATACATTTCGGATCATTTTCGACTAAAAATGGAATTATTTTTTCTTTAATATGGGAATTATTTTAAAATGCTAGTTTCAAAACCGACTTTTAACTGAGACTCGAGATAACACACGATTAATAAGGTACCGTTTTATACGGGAGTTGTAAGGGTGCTAATCCTTCTTTGCACATAACCGATTCCCGAACCCGCTTCTTTGATTTCTCTGGATTAAAAGCGCAGACTTCGAAATTGGTTTTAAAATTTTTTTAATTAATTTTAAAATGTTTTACAAAACCGGTTTTAATAGGTGGCCGATTACACCTAGCCAAAAAAGATTGGTGGCGACTTCATTTCTTTTACGAGGTTGTTTTCAAACCCTCATTTTATTTCAAGAGGAATTAAGTCATCTTTTCTTCTGTTTCCCCAATGTCACACTTAACGAGTAATGTCTCGCGATTAGACTTGTTATTTTTTAGGTTGCGACACACATCCGTACTTTGCCATCCTTTTTAGGAACTTGGACAATATTTGCTACCT
Organism: Fremontodendron californicum; assembly: GCA_030761205.1. NCBI lineage: Eukaryota > Viridiplantae > Streptophyta > Magnoliopsida > Malvales > Malvaceae > Fremontodendron > Fremontodendron californicum. The sequence continues at coordinate 4,122,001 of JAULJL010000045.1, forward strand.
ATTCCGAGTACTTTGCCACCTCTAAGAAACAAGCATCGAACTGCTTCTTCTTTGATTTTTAGCAACATTTCAGGCCCATCCTTCTCAATTTTTGCTGAATCGGCTTGCAATCTACCTTGAGAGGAAGTTTATGAACAACAATATCGGGATCCAACCTTGGCATGTCTTGATACGACTATGTAAACACATCGGTATGTTCTCGGAGCAAGTCTGTCAACTCATGCCTTGTTGATGGTGAAATAGAAGTCCCAATCTTGACCTCTTTCATTTCTTCCTCGCCCCCCAAACTTATAGTTTCCAACGGCTCTTTGTTGGGCAATACTTGTTTCTTTTCTTGCTCTATTATTCTCAAATGATTTGGAGGCAAATCACAATCCTCAACATCTTCATCAACCTCAAAATCACCCGCGCAAATAGGTCTTTCAAAATTAATTTCAGAATTACTGTCGAGATGGTCCTCATATTTCGTATCTGGGCACCTGGAAATAAGAAGGATAGAAACAATATAGCAAGGCGTATATGCAAGACATAGTAATAAAAGAATGAAAGTATAAAATATGGACAAATTGATTTACTGAAAATGCATTGTGATTGTTATTTATTAGATGATAAAAGATAAACATAAGCCCATACAAAGGATTCTAAAAGCCCTTCGGCAGAGGCATTCAAGATTTTTTTTTCCGTTTTGTGCATTACTTTGAAGTGGATTTAAAGATTACAGACAGCTCAGTAACACTCTAATTTGTTAGCACAAAGCCCGATGGACACGGGCGCACCATCCAATCAACACTTGTATTTCCCACTTTTTCTTCTTCCACCATGTCAATCACTATTTCCTCCAACGGTTTTTTCCCATTCACAGAAAATTTCTCAAAAGTTCTATCTAGCATCTTCATCACATCGTCAACATTTTTCTAAATCCAGCCGAACGAAAAGTGCAAAGGATTGGGGGGAAAGTGAACGGTTCTCACTCCATTTCCATGCCAGAAAATTGGGCCAACCTCCTTTTTCTATTCTGTTCCATCTATCTTCTATTTTCATACGTACTGGAGAGGTACCCAAGACCGAAACGGTCTTTCTTTCCAACCACCTGCATCGCTCTAGCCATACCCTGAAGATATTTACCCAATCCTTTCCCAACGCGGCAGCCTTTTCCCTATTGTTGTCTTCACCCTCAGCTTGGAACACTTGGAGAGCTTAGGTTGAGGGATCGTATACCCTTTAGTGACAAAAGTAGCATTGACAAATTCTAGGGATCTGAAAGAACATTCTACGCCGCCTTCACCCACTTTTATATAGGGAGTATCAGTAGATGCAGAGGCTATGATATCTTTCTCCCCTGATACACTAACCAATCGGCCATCCAGCACAAATTTTAGCTTTTGATGGAGAAATGATGGCACAACACCCGCCAAATGAATCCAAGGTCTACCCAACAAGCAGTTATAAGAAGGGGTGATGTCCATGACCTGGAACTTAACCTCATATGTGTAAGGGCCAATTTGCACAGGAATTTCCATATGCCCCATAACGTCCTTTCATGTTCCATCGAAGGCTCTCACTATTGTGTGGCTTGGCAAAATATGGGACATATCAACTAGTAACTTGGATAATGTTGACAAAGGCATCACGTTCAAAGATGATCCATTATCTAAGAGTACTCTCAGCAATATGTGTCCCTTGCAAGTAGTAGTTATGTGCAAAGCCTTAGTAGATCCGATCCCGCCGGATGGTATCTCATCGTCGTTGAAAGAGATAAAGTTATCAGCCTCAATATTGTTCACCAAACGATCCAACTTTTCTACTGATATATAATTTTTCGCATGAGTCTGGTTCAATATCCTGAGTAGAGCGTTCCTATGAGGTTCAAAATTCAGCAATAGAGAGAGTATCGAAATTCTGGCTGGTTGACGATGCAACTGCTCGACCGCACTATATTCGCTGTGCTTAATGAACTTTAGAAATTCACAAGTGCCTTTTCCATTCACTGGCTCGTTCACTTTGTCTGCTGGAAGCACATTTATCTCCACCCCTCCGGACTGTATTTGTTTTTCAGAAGATGAACCCATTACTCTTTTTCCTTTCTCTGTTCCTGCCATTTTCTTCCCCTGATCGGGCTTGCTCATCTCTAGAGCATAACATCTTCCACTTCGGGTCAAGTGGCCTACCTCGGTTATCATTGGCAGCTTCAGTCTGTTGTCCTGATACTCCTGGTGTTATCATGCTACAATCGTACTTCCATGGAATTGTATTGTCCTCTTTGTATGGAAATGAGGACGAAAATTCTATGATTAGTTTCGGAGTAGGTTTTTCCACGATTGGTACAATTTCCTTCTTTGGTTCATCAAAATCAATGATTAAGGGCCTATTCACTCCATAACCACCAAGGCTATCGATCATGCTCACCTCAACTTCTTCATTTTCCTCAAAAAATTGGGCTTCACCCATATCCATCAGCCTTTGTACCTTGGACAAAAACTCCTCGCAGTTCTAGATGATATATCCTTCATTTCCATGATACAAGAAAAAATTCCCAACCATCTTTCCTTTTTCTGACTTTGGTTCAATCAATCATACTTTCACCATTTCTCTCCAAACTCTGTCCATAGGTGTTTTTACCTCCCCAATATCCTTCTTTACCTTTCGGAGATCCCCGACTATTATCGCATTCACCTTTTCCTCTGTATGATTTGGCAAAATATTTCCTGCCACATTGGGCCCATTTTTTGACCCGAATTTTACAACCCCTTTGTCTATGAGGTTCTGGTCCTTATGCTTAAGTGCAGTGTAGTTTTCAATGGAGTGCCCTTGAATACCTACATGGTACGCACAGTGAGCATTGACATTGTACCATTTGGGATAGGGTGGCTTTAAAGTTACAAGGTACACAGGTGCGACGAGCTGCCCAAGTAGGAGTTTAGGATACAGCTCACCATAAGTTGTGGGGATTGGGTCAAATTGCCATCTTTGGTTATTTTGGGGTGGCCTCGAACCATTTCTTAGGGTAGCATTTGGAATATTGGGAGTAATGTTTGAGAGGGTAGTGATTTGTGGTGAAATGCTGATTGGATATGGTTGTTGGGGCATGGCTGTGTATGGGAAAAGATTTTGTGTGAGGTGGTTAATGGTTCGGTAATACGGGTGGTACGTAGTGTAAGGCATGTATGGGGCGGGATTCCCGAAAAGACGATTCCCGAGACTAACAGCATATGTCTCGCCTTCTTTTTTCTTGACAGGGTTTTTTTCTTGGGAATGGTTGATTCACTGCCTTCCATCTTCCCATTCTTAATGGCTGTTTCAATCAGTTCCCCAGAGATGACCATATCAACAAAATTCTTGGTGGCATTACCCACCAACTTGTCATGAAATGGGGCTTTTAGAGTATTGACGAATAAAATCGTGGTCTCCTTATTGGTAAGAGGGGACTGGACCTGAGTAGCTAGATCTTTCCACCTTTGGGCATATTGCTTGAAACTTTCTATTGACTTTTTCTCCATATTCTCTAGAGACAACCGGTCTGGAACCATATCTGATACATGCTTGTAGTGTTCCATAAAATCCTTAGCCAAGCCCATCCATGACTTGATCTTGTTCCGTCTGAGTTGGCTATACCAACGAGTTGCTGATCTGGTCAAACTGTCTTGGAAGCAATGGATCGAAAGCTTTTCATTTTAATCATATTCAGCCATTCGTCGGCAGTACATTGTCAGATGTGTCGAGGGATTACTAGATCCATTGTACTTCTCAAAATCCGGCACCTTGACTTAGGTGGGATTATAAAACCTAGGACTAGGCTTAATTCCTTGGCATCCAGACTACCAAACAGATCAGCTTCTTCTACTATTCGTAGTCTATCTTCCAATAAACAAAATTTACTCTGTGTGTCTGTCAATTCGGCCCTTTTCTTCTTGGCCATTTTCAGTTTTTCTTGTTCAGCCAACTCATCCAAGTCAGGGACGTCAATGGGGTCGGCCGAGATGTTTCCAGTATTTGTGCAATCGGCACCTGATTTTGTACTCCCACGCGGTGTTGGATATATACGAATGGCATAGCAACTTCCGGGGGTGGATTCTCAATACTCTGTGATTATTAACCATTTAACAGTATGATCTCTGGTTGGACCCCTTGATTCCCTGCCTCTCTTCTTACTGTTGAATTCTCAACATGCCCATTTTCCCGAAGTATAGCAGACATCATTTCCATCATTTTTGTCTCTGTTCTCTTGACTTTTCTTGGGATTTTGCTAACTGCTCCTGCGACCTAGCCAACTATTCTTGCAACTCTCTTTGAGCCCTTTCTAATCCTTCAATACGAGCCATCTGTCCCCCTTCTATAGCCCTGGTTCTTGATCTGGTGTTGTATAGGTGCTGGGACTCTGGGTTTTTCTAAGGACGCCCAATCTTAACACCTTTTAGAAATCATGGATTAAAATCTTCATGATGGATTTATTAAAGTATTTATTGAATGTATGGAAGTATGAATTGATTGAAATGTACATGTTTATCAACAAACAAATAGATGAATGCAATGAATGAGTTGATAAATGAATAACTAAGCAAATAAATATGAATAAACGTATGAATGCATTTGACAGTATTGACCCCGGGATAATTTCAACCAAACGATCTTCAATTGATTACTGAAATTAAATACACCAAAGATAAAACAACGAGATCTGTCCACATTGCATAACAACTTTGCCTAAGACAATCTAGCATCTACTGAATAATTTGCCAATCTATTTTTTTTTTTTTTTCTATCAAAGTGTCATTACAATTATGATGGTCTTAAAGTGACCTCCTTGGGTCTCGGACTTTCCTTCACAGTCCCTCTTTTTCGGATTGCTTTGCTTCTTCATCTTTCAACCTGGCCCGTAGTCTTTCATTTTCCAACTAAGATCTCAATAGTTCAACAGAAATAGCGGTGTATGAGCTTTCATTAACTTGCTTCTCTTGCTCAAGTCTGGCGGCTCTAGCTTCCTCCTGTTTCTCTCTCTGTTTCTAGTAGTTGCTCCTTTTTTTTAGGTTATCGATTGCTTTCTGCCATACCTTGGAAGACTTAGCGGCCCCTCCATATTTTAGTTCAAAGCGGAACCTTTTATTTTCCAAGTGTAATTCCTCGAGATTACCCTTGACAGTATCTCTTTCTCTCTTGACCTTTTCCACTTCCCTTTCCCGAATCGATTCCCTAGTCTTCGAATTCATCGATCTCTTCTTGGAGTCAGGCAACCTCTTTGCTCATTTGGGCCTTTTCTTTTTCAAATTCTGGCTTTGCGATTTATAACTCAGATGGAACTTCTTCCGGTTATAGATTTGTCAGTGAGACATCCCTCCCATCAGGTGCCAATAGTCTATCATTAACTCTCCTATCTCTCCATACCATGTAGTCGGGTGTGACGATGTCAGCATATCCAGCCACCTCTACTCGATAAGTTTTCTTCCATGCCATTACAATCTCGCGCACTTTTCCTGAGTACCTGTCATCTCCATAGGCAAATTCTAACTCATTAAGATCATGGGTCGTAGGAGTGAACTAACAAGATTCTGATTGCCTTAGCACTAGCAGTGGCGCATAACTCACACCTCCCTATACTCCTAATAATGGGATACATGCCTTGTCCCCACACTTGTACAGCATCGACATAGGAGCTATCCATGGAGCCCTCGAAATTACCATCTCGATCTTGAGGTTTCGGAGTATGTTGATCCATTGTTCTTCGGTCCTATCTTCAGGCCAATCCCTCTTGAGAAATTCACCGATCGATGCAAAGGACTTCCAATACCGGCGGAGAGGAAATTTTTCTTGCTTTTGAAAGGGACTCTGAATCCATATGTAGAGAAGCTATGCACAACCCATGAAACGCCCTTTTCCTCCTCGTCTACAGAAATTCAGGGACCGAATTATTTCTGCTATGATTGTCAGGGCCGAGTTTATCCTCTACCCTAACCTCTCGAAAAGATCTACTATTGCCACATCCACGCATCCCAATGTCTTCGGGAGGATATCCAACCCATAAATAGCCAAGGCAAAGATGTTTCTAGCCGTCTCCTTGCTAGAATGACTATGGATTAAAACCCGTAGAGTATCCCATGAGATGCAATTGTTTTCTCTTTTTTGGACTACGTCATTTTCGACCCAATTTCTTTCCACCCCCAAAATCGTGGACACCTTTTTCTTGAAACCCAACGTCTTTGTATCTTTCAAGTAAATACGATCTGGAATGACATTCTCAATATGCAACAGAGTCGAATATTCCTCAATGGTCGGAGTCATATCCTCTTGGTTTAAGGTGAAGCATTGGTAGGCAGGATTCCAAAACTGCACCACAGCCTAGATTAACTCACCACTAACCTTGACTGGTATTAACAATGCTATGTCCCCATAAATCTGAGTTAAGGCTTCTCTTTCTTCTATGTTCCAATGATTCCATATATCCATCAACCCACGGAGATCATTTTGCCGGATAGTGAGATCAACTTCAGCTGGCAAGACTGATACATACCCCACTTTCAAACAATCTCCATTATCCTGTTGACCCTCATCGGAGTGTTTCCTCACCACTAAATGTTTCTCGACCACTGAGGCACACTAACCCTCCATGAAAGCCCTTGTTGGTTGAATATTACCTCGAGAACAATAACCTTCCATGTGCATGACTGATGACAAGAATGCATTGAAAAAGAAAGTAAACGAATTAGTAAGGGAAAAGATTCAAACAATAGCAAAGTAATATATGATCCAAATCAATAAATGTCCCTGATGGTATCAATAAAATTTTGGCATTATGATACCCCCTGGGATGGAAAAACAAACTTATTGCGGGCGAAATGATGTGCGTTCATCATCGCCTTATTTGCAAGGCTTATTCAAAATGTAGAATAGGGGATAAAAGGGTTAGAAACGTCCCTCCATGTGTTCCTATCTTCGGTACCTCTAACGAAAATCCAGCATGGCTTCTCCTAGGTTCACTATATGGGGTTTAATGAGGTTCTAACGGCTGAAAATTGTTCCTCACTGTCACTGGTGAAGGCTAGCAAGGCACCCCGATAAAAGCGGGTTCAATTTGTTATAGTATATTTTTCCCTAGCCCATGCAGATTGTTAATCACGAAGGCATAGGTACTTAATACTCTGGAAGTGTTTCACTAGCCCATGCAGATTGTTAATCATGAAGGCTTAGTTACTTTGCTTCCACCTAAAAGGGACGGAACCCGGGTATAGGTCTCATGTTATACAAATGCACGTGTAGTGTGTGAGGAGGAACGAACAAACTTTTCACCACCTATTCTACACCCTTTATTCTAACTACCTCGATAAGATTAAACAACGTAAAACATCAGTTAAGCAAAGAACAATAATATAGAAAAAAATAACCAGAGAACAATACTAATATGCATATAAATGAGTATGAACATATTCAAAAATATTTTATTATTTTCAGAATTCTTCTTATTATTTGAAAAAATGTGAGAATTATAATTAAATAATAATTAAAAACGGATAAAACTGAGACTTTCGATAACACGCGACTAATTCTAGGTCTGACTCTCTAAGTATCCCCAGTGGAGTCGTCAAGCTATAGCAACCTAAAAAATTACAAGTCCCATCACGAGATATTACTCATTAAGTGTGACATTGGGGAAATAGAGGAAAAGACGACTTAATTCCTCTTGAAATAAAATGAAGGTTTGAAAACAACCTCGAAAAAGAAATGGAGTCGCCACAAATCTTTTTTTGGCTAAGTGTGATTGGCCACCTATTAAAACCGGTTTTGTAAAATATTTTAAAATTAATTAAAACATTTTTTAAAAACCAATTTCGAAGTCTGCGCTTTTAAGCCAGAGAAAACAAGAAGTGGATTCAGGAGTCGATTACGTGCGGGGAAGGATTAGCACCCCTGATGGTGACTCAATTAAGAGTTGTAAACCCAAGTGCAGGTTATGTTCAAGTAATAAATTCTCGGGTGTCCGAGGTCGAACCACAGGGAAGCGTACTAGTAAGTATAAGTTTATAAATATATAAGAAAAAGAAAGTAAACAATATATTAGGAGATCAACAACAAAATAAGATAAACAAGATATTAGAGAACAAAATAAACAAAATATAAAAGAAATTAAACAAGATATAAAAAACAATAAGAAAAGATGTTGAGGTTAGAGAATCCACTCTTGGTGTTATGCTAAGATTAATCTTGTTTTATTACACAATTGAAATCCACACATAAGGGAGGTTCCAATCGGAAGGTTTAGCAATTCAGTCCAAATTGTCCAACGTCCATAGCATATGATATTATGTTCATTTGGTGTCCTCAAAACTCATAAAAAGAGTCCAAGCATTCCTTATGCCAAGTTATATGTCTACAACAAATCAAGGTTATGAAACCAAGCATTTACTGTGCCATTTTCATTGTCAATAATGAATCAAGATCTCTACTTTGCAAGTATGATTTTAAACCAAAAGAAAATATTATCTATACTAGTGCTTATAAATGATGATTCATTTTAGCTCATGTTTAAGAGACTAACCTTAGCATTTACCAAGAGCTTCACCTCATCACCTCAACAATATGATTAGAAACACATACTAGATATGAATAAAATGAAAAGAAATGTAAGAAGAAAAAGAAGACTAGAGAAAGGAAAGAAAAAGAAAACTTAGAGAATTTTATTACAATGGCTATCCTACCAATGTATCAATGTATCCCAATACTCATCCAAGGCCCTCTATTTATACACATTTTGGAGGGCTAAATGACAAGAGACAAGCTTTACAAATTTCAAAGGTAGGTATAATAGGTGGGTGCATTTTTCTAACAATTTTCGTCATATTGTATGACAATTCTGATCAGCCAGCTTGATGGTTGATTTTGTCAATGTTGGAGGCTCGATCTGATAAAATGGTCTTCTAGAAAAATATACCCCTATCAGTTACGGATCCATAGCCGTTGGAATCAGATCATTTGCGCACGTGGATCGGAAGATATGGTCAAAATACCAAAACGGTGCAGAACAGACGTCATTGCACATCAGCCAACTTGATGGTCGATTTCGCTAGGGAAAACGACTCCGTTTCAAGAAGTGTAAAACATGAAAAAGATAGATATGCCTCTTAGCTTTGCAGGGATACAAAGTTCAGCCTTATTGCTTCAGTGAAACTCGAGATATAGCTGATATGGCAAAAGGTGTCGGAACTGGAACTGATCTGGATTTGCCCTTAATTCTAGTAATCTGAAATCACTCAAAGAAACTTGTGAAAAACACCAAATTACATAAAAATATAAAAGATCATAAACACAATTAGACTAAACAATAATAACTCGTATTTGACACAAAACAATAATAAAACATAACTAAAAACTATATAATTATACGAGTTATCACACCCCCATACTTAGATTGTTGCTAGTCCCTAGCAACGACTCAATAAAAATAAAATAAGAAAATCTAATCTAATCCATTTTCGTAGGAAATCACGGTGGCACTTAGCATGTGACACAAGCCTTTAAACCCCTAGGTGTCCCTAGTGGACGAGTTTAGTCTCGTGAGGGTTTACTAGGACGATACCCACAAACATTGAAGACATAAGAAAAACTAAAAATAATAATTATAACTAATCCTTCCAATATAAATTAGAGATAATCATTGGACAAGTCTTAAAAACTAATCAATAGCTTAAAGAAATTCACAAAAAATCTTGCTTGAATGTAAATAGTTTGAGTTAAGCCAATAATAACATAACATATTTCAATCAAAATAGTGTATATTCAAACTTAATCTCAACTTCTCACATGGGATACTCTCTTGATTTTCACTCTTTAAAGTAGTGGTAAAGTGTTTACACTCAATCAATCTCATGAAAACACTTCTACCATATGCTTGCTTGTCCACCTATTCTCCACTATTTAGATCATACAACTTCATAAATCAAGAGGTCTTTATTCAAGGTTGTAATGGGGCCAAAGGGTTATAATGTGGTTAAAGAACAAAAGGATAAAGATATCACAAAGGTTCCAAAGAGTTCATAGATTTTAGAGACATAATAAGATCATACAAATAAAACTTCTCAAAACTCTTATAAAGCACATAATAACATAGGCTAAATATTCATGTTGAGCCTTTGCATCATTCTAACCAACTTTGTAACATCTTTTTCTAGAAGTTCAAGAGAAGATTTTTTTTTTTTTTTTTTTTTTTTTTTTTAATATGGGAATGTATTTGACAATGATCCCTTTCTTTTTCTCTTGACTTTTTCTTTTCTTTTCTTCCCCCACACTTATCTTTTGTTTCTAACCCAAATTTTCAAATAAAAATATCCCTTGTTTTTTTGCAATATGTCTCAAAATATAAAATTCATCTTTAGAACAAGGGTAAGGATATAAGCATATTTAGGCTAGGTGTAAGTTGTGGTTACCAATAAAACATCATATTTAATGTAGGCTCAAATTGGCTCACTAGTGGGGATGTTCTCGTAGAACATTAATAATGGATGGCTGTTTGGCTCTGGTTATAATCCTAATGCCTCTATCATATTCATGTTGTCACATGTATCAATATAGTCTCAAACGGTTTAAAGCAAGTTCTAGAGAATCATGTAATCATAAGAGCACTCAAGAAAGAAATTAGATTGATTTGTATAATGCATCAATCATTATAGGCTCAAAAACTCACAAGGATGATTATACAAGTCAGATTAAGTCTAAACATGCTTCTTTCTCAATCAACATATCATATTAACATTGGCTCATAAAAAGGTTGACATCAAGCTCAATTCTCATGAAAATCTTCTCACTAATAAATCTGTTTTAGCCTTATGCAATTCATATCTCATCATTGTATTAAAAAGGAACTAAAACACACTAAAAAAAAATAATAATAAAGACTCATAAAAAAAAAATAGTAGACAAAAATAAAAGAAATCCTAAATCATTCCCCCCACACTTAATTCTTACATTGTCCTCAATGTAAGTCTATTAACCGAAATGAAAGAATCATGTGTAAGAGAAAAGAACTAATAACATAAGAATAGGAATAACTAAGACTCAAAACAAAACAAACTCATGCAACCTAAATAATCCTAAAATACTAAACAAAAATTAACAAGTAAACATAAAAAGATTAAAATCAAACTGACAAGGTATGTCTCAAGTCTCCCTTACTCAGACCTTGTTCAGAATGAATACTTCTAAATTGCTTAAAACACAACAAACTTTTTTTTTTTTTGAAGATTAGTAAAAATTATATTTAGATCTAGTTATTTTCAAAACAAGGATCAGAAAGAAAAACAACCTCTTCTTGAGTAACATGATTTTCCAAAAAGAGTTTGAGTCTTTGTCCATTTACCTTGAATACGTTACCATTTTTAGGATTCTCAATGTCAACTGCTCCATAATGATACACATGCTTAACCACAAATGGGCCAGTCCATCTTGATCTCAACTTACCAGGAAATATGTGAAGTCTAGAATTATAAAGTAGAACTTTTTGCCCAACATCAAATGTTTTTCTTGAAATTAACTTGTCATGAAAGGCTTTAGTTCTTTCTTTATGAATTTTAGAATTCTCATATGCATCATTTCTGAGTTCCTCAAACTTTTGTTTCCAACAATGCTTAACCTGAAAACAATTTAACAAAGAATCAGTGTGTGAAATTTCTGAAGCATTATCAAACTCACATTCAATTAAATAAGCTTCTAAAGGATCATGGAATGTGGTAGTGGTGAGATCTTCATGAACAAGTTCTTCAATGAAATCCACTTCATGTACTTCTGAATCATCACCAGGTTGCTTGCAAGTGTTGAACACATTTAATTCTAAAGTCATATTTCCAAAAGAAATGTTTAACATACCATTCCTGCAATTTATCAGAGCATTAGAAGTTGCAAGAAATGGACGGCCTAATATAACAGGAATTTGAACATTTGGATTTGAAACAGGATGTGTGTCCAAAACAATAAAATCAACAGGGAAGTAAAAATTATCAATTTGAACCAAAACATCTTCAACTATCCCTCGAGGAATTTTTACAGAACGATCAGCTAGTTGAAGTGTAACAGGTGTTTCCTTGAGTTCACCTAAACCTAACTGTTGATAAACAGAAAAAGGCAAAAGATTAACACTAGCACCAAGATCAAGCAATGCACGTTCTATTCTAGTGTTTCCAATGATGCATGAGATTGTTGGACATCCAGGATCTTTGAATTTTGGTGGAGTAAGGTGCTGAATGATTGAGCTCACACTTTCCGTCAGAAATGCTTTCTTTTGTACATTATGTTTCCTTTTAACTGTGCACATGTCCTTCAAAAATTTAGCATAAGATGGAACTTGTTTGATTGCATCCAATAAAGGAATGTTAATATTAACTTGTTTGAAAAGTTCATAAATTTCTGCATTTTGATTCAAATTCTTTATTGTTTGCAACCTTTGAGGAAAAGGAGCAGGATGCATACCTTTTTCTTTGTCCAAATTTTCAAGAAGTTCAGACTTACCATCATCCTTACCATTACTTTTCGGAGGGGAAAGAGGATCTTGGTCTTTTGATGGAATCTTTTTGTCAATTGCCTTTCCACTTCGAAGAGTTGTGATAGAACTGGCATTTTCCTGTTGAGTTTCATTGGAGCAAGAAACAAGACATTGAGTAGAAGGGTTAGGCTGAGGTTGAGCAGGAAACTTACCTTTTTCTTGAGTGCGTAATGAAGCTGTCAATGTGGACAAGGTGTTTTTGATCTCATTGATGTCCTGTGAAGTCCGGCTATTCACATTTGCTTGTGTTTGCATGAATGCTTGCAATGTCTCTTCCAAGGTTTGTACACGTGAAGGTTGATAGGAAAAAGTGTTGCCCGGCTTTTGAGATTGTGGTACCTGAACATGATTATTATTCCGCCAACTGAAGTTGGGATGATTTCTCCATTCAGGGTTATACGTTTCAGAGTAAGGAGAAGGAAAAGGTTTTTTAAATGTGTTTATGGAATTTACTTGATCATGCAACGCTTCTTTAAGAATGGGAATGTTTGTACATTCAGAAGTGGGGTGTCCCATGATTTCACAAATTCCACAACTTTCTTCATTTTTAACCGTTTTGACTTCTTTTACTTCTCTAAGTTCCATGGCTTCAATCTTTCTAGCCAAATTAGCTACTTTAGCTTTTATCTCATCTTCTTGACTAAAATGATATTTTCCTCTGTTAGAAACAACATTAGATCTATTGGAACTTTCAGAGGAATTATCTGTGTGCCAGGCTTGAGAGTTATCTGCCAAATGGTCTAAGTAGTCAAAGGCTTCTTCAGGTTCTTTTTCTAGAAACTCACCGTTACACATTGTTTCAACAAATTGTTTAGTTTCGGGAGTTAAACTTTCATAAAAGAAACTAATAAGACGCCATTTTTCAAAACCATGATGTGGACAAGAACTTAACAAATCTTTAAAACGATCCCAGCACTGAAAAAATGCTTCATTTTGATTTTGATTGAAATTTTGAATCTGTCTTTTCAAAGCAGTAGTTTTATGTGCTGGGAAAAATTTCTTTAGAAACTCAGTTTGTAATTCTTGCCATGTGCCAATTGACCTTGGTTTTAAATTATGAAGCCAAATTTTTGCTTTATCTTTTAAAGAAAAAGGAAATAATTTTAGCTTGACAATTTCATTTGTACATTGTTGGTCATTAAAGGTGACACATACATCTTCGAAGTCTTTTAGAAACGAGTAAGCACTTTCCGATTCCAACCCATAGAAATTTGGAAGCAAAGCTATCATACCTGGTTTAAAACGAAAGTTGTTTGCATTGAGAGGAAAAATAAAACAAGAGGGTGATGAGCTTCGAGTTGGTTGCAAGTAGTCACGCATGGTGCGTACTTGTCTGTTCTCATCTTCAGCATGAACACTTTCATTGTCAGCCATGGTAGGAGTTGTATTAGAAAGATTACCTGAAAAAGTTTCACAATAAAATCTAACTAAACGACGAGATCTAAAATCACGTCGCCAAACAAGCATAAAACAAAGTTAATATACAAAATTAGGCGGTATAACCAGCCAATAAAAATAAATATAAACAAATTAGGCGGTATAACCAGCCAAAAAAAAATAAATATACTTATAAACTTATATACTTAGTATTGCTTCCCCGGCAACGGCGCCAAAAACTTGATGGTGACTCAATTAAGAGTTGTAAACCCAAGTGCAGGTTATGTTCAAGTAATAAATTCTCGGGTGTCCGAGGTCGAACCACAGGGAAGCGTACTAGTAAGTATAAGTTTATAAATATATAAGAAAAAGAAAGTAAACAATATATTAGGAGATCAACAACAAAATAAGATAAACAAGATATTAGAGAACAAAATAAACAAAATATAAAAGAAATTACACAAGATATAAAAAACAATAAGAAAAGATGTTGAGGTTAGAGAATCCACTCTTGGTGTTATGCTAAGATTAATCTTGTTTTATTACACAATTGAAATCCACACATAAGGGAGGTTCCAATCGGAAGGTTTAGCAATTCAGTCCAAATTGTCCAACGTCCATAGCATATGATATTATGTTCATTTGGTGTCCTCAAAACTCATAAAAAGAGTCCAAGCATTCCTTATGCCAAGTTATATGTCTACAACAAATCAAGGTTATGAAACCAAGCATTTACTGTGCCATTTTCATTGTCAATAATGAATCAAGATCTCTACTTTGCAAGTATGATTTTAAACCAAAAGAAAATATTATCTATACTAGTGCTTATAAATGATGATTCATTTTAGCTCATGTTTAAGAGACTAACCTTAGCATTTACCAAGAGCTTCACCTCATCACCTCAACAATATGATTAGAAACACATACTAGATATGAATAAAATGAAAAGAAATGTAAGAAGAAAAAGAAGACTAGAGAAAGGAAAGAAAAAGAAAACTTAGAGAATTTTATTACAATGGCTATCCTACCAATGTATCAATGTATCCCAATACTCATCCAAGGCCCTCTATTTATACACATTTTGGAGGGCTAAATGACAAGAGACAAGCTTTACAAATTTCAAAGGTAGGTATAATAGGTGGGTGCATTTTTCTAACAATTTTCGTCATATTGTATGACAATTCTGATCAGCCAGCTTGATGGTTGATTTTGTCAATGTTGGAGGCTCGATCTGATAAAATGGTCTTCTAGAAAAATATACCCCTATCAGTTACGGATCCATAGCCGTTGGAATCAGATCATTTGCGCACGTGGATCGGAAGATATGGTCAAAATACCAAAACGGTGCAGAACAGACGTCATTGCACATCAGCCAACTTGATGGTCGATTTCGCTAGGGAAAACGACTCCGTTTCAAGAAGTGTAAAACATGAAAAAGATAGATATGCCTCTTAGCTTTGCAGGGATACAAAGTTCAGCCTTATTGCTTCAGTGAAACTCGAGATATAGCTGATATGGCAAAAGGTGTCGGAACTGGAACTGATCTGGATTTGCCCTTAATTCTAGTAATCTGAAATCACTCAAAGAAACTTGTGAAAAACACCAAATTACATAAAAATATAAAAGATCATAAACACAATTAGACTAAACAATAATAACTCGTATTTGACACAAAACAATAATAAAACATAACTAAAAACTATATAATTATACGAGTTATCAACCCCCACAGCGCCCGTATAATACGGTACCTTATTAATCGTGTGTTATCTCGAGTCTCGATAAAAGTCGATTTTGATTTGGCATTTTAAAATAATTCCCAATTTAAAGAAAAATAAGCCCATTTTTAATTTGAAAATGATCCGGAATTCATTGGCACACAATTTTTCTATATTCCCCGGCAGACCCGGTAAAACATAGAAATTTTTATTTATTTTGGAAAATCTCCGAATCACTCTCTTTTTGAAAGAAAGATATTCCATTGTTAATGAATTGATGATATCCTCCCCGGCAAACCCAGCAGAGAACTCATGAATTATTTTAACTCGGTAATAACTTTGTTTTTAAAAAAGCAAGATTATCTTTATTGCATTAGAAATCATTTTTTAAAAAAAAATGGTTATGAATATGCAAACCATTACTAATGACATGGCAAAAGAGTGAATGACATGGCATATGGATTAGTGACATGGCATGCTTGACATGGCAAAATCTAGATAACATGGCATAATCTAAATAACATGGCAAAAGAATTAATAACATGGCATGCTTGACATGGCAACATCTAGATGACATGGCATAATCTAAATGACATGGCGTGCTTGACATGGTATAATCTAAATGACATGGCATAATCTAAATGACATGGCAATGGAAATTATGACAAGGCAAAAAGCACAAAATGACATTAGCATAGAATATCCATGTTTATATCATATAACCAAGATAACAACATGAAATTAAATCAAAGCTATGACATCACTATGAAATATTCATACATATGGAATTTACATGACTAAGATAGCAAAAATTAGATATCATGGAACATGCATGAACATGGAAAATGCAATGCATGGAAATGTATTTCTCCCATGAAGCAAGGACATCAGTATACCTAAAAGGGTATCCGAATACCTCTGGAAGAGACCTAAATTGAATTTTCTAATTTGGATTCGGGTATAAAAAATGCAATTTTCGGATGAAAAAGGCCTCATGGCCGAACCCCCTCTTTCAAAAGCTCTAGTTTTCCCTAGTTTTGAAACCCGGGTTGACCACCCTTGACCCGACTTTTATAAAATCAATTTTTATGATTGAAATGACATGGAAATCACCTTAAGACAGTAACTAATGTCCCAAATCAGCCTCCTCTTAATATTCCAATAAAAACAGAAAATTATTATTTCTTGAAAACAAATCTGACTCCCACTACCAGTTTTGAAACCCGATTTTTTTTACTCTTTTAGAAAATTTCAAAAAAAAATCTAAAAAAATTAGGAAAGACCTATAACATGTTGATCTACATGGGAAAAAATTAGCTTAATTTTTGGAGCATGGATACTATGACCGAATTAACCAAAATATAAAGTTACTATTTCTAAAAAATAACTCTGACTCTTACAGGCAGTCTTGAAAACCTATTTGTTTTGCCCTTTTAAAAAATTTCAGAAAAATCTGTAAAAATTAGGGTAGACCTAGGACATCTTGACCTCCATGGGAAAAAAACAGCTTAATTTTTGGAGCATGGATACTATAACCGAATTTTACCAAAATCAAGATAGTGAGTTAAAAACTGCTTTGTCAAAATCCATTTTTCAACCATGATGAAAAATTCTAAAAATCATGAGAAAAATTTCATGGCATCCCTTAAATGACTACTGCATGTGGTAAAAAAATCAATTTATTTTGACCAAGGATGAGTAGTAAAAAAAATCCCAAAGTCAGAATACCCAATCTAAACTATTAATTTTCCACAAGCATGCTCAAGAGAGCTTGGCTTTGAGCCATTGATTGGCTTAAGTCCAAAAATCAAGTGGGGAATGTATGAAATGCATGAACAAATAGCAAGTTAAATGAATGAAATGGGTGGCATGGCATATGCATGACCTATATTCTAAGTGACATAGCAAAATAACCTAGAATGCTAAATGACATGGAAAAATGACATGGCACATGAAAATAATCTAATGTCTAAATGACATGGCATAAGAAAGATGACCCAATATCTAAATGACATGGAAAATGTTATAGCATAATGAAAATAACCTAAAGTCTAAATGTCATGAAAAATGACATGTCATATGAAAAACTACATAATATTCATGGAAAATGTCATGGCACATGAAAATGACCTTATGTCTAAATGTCATGGAAAATGACATGTCATATGAAGAATGACCTAATATCTAAATGACATGGAAAATATCATGGCACATGAAAATGACCTAATGTTTAAATGTCATGGAAAATGATATGTCATATTAAAAATGACATAATATTTATATGACATGGAAAATGTCATGGCACATGAAAATAACCTAATGTTTAAATGTCATGGAAAATGACATGTCATATGAAAAATGACCTAATATCTAAATGACATGGAAAATGTCATGGCACATGAAAATGACCTAATATTTAAATGTCATGGAAAATGACATGTCATATGAAAAATGACATAATATCTAGATGACATGGAAGATGTCATGGCAAGGAAAAGCATGCTATGATCTATAATGCTAGGCATGGCCGAATGGTTTAAGGCATGATGAATGCATGGTGGCCGAATGGCTTAGGGAGCATGATGGAAACATGGCAGTCTGATAACTCCACAAAATAGAGTTATTTAATCCTATTTTGTTCTTTTAAAATAGCTAAATCCTTATAGTTTAAACTATTAATTTATTATTTTTAGTTATTTTTATTTATTTCTTATTTAGTTTTATTTATTTATTTTATGTTTTATTTTAGTTATTAATTAATGTCTTTTGTAATTTTGTAGAGTCCTAAAGCTAGAAGGAAAAGCTCAACTCATATATGGAAAGTTCAAGCTGGAGGCAGTTACTTGGCCACTAAGTTTCCCTTCTTCAGGCTTTCAAGGCTCTATAAATAGGAACCCTTAGGCTTTATTTTAGCTTCTTAGTCAATTTTTGTTTTTAGTTTTAAAAAATAGGAGAGCAGCCACCACCATCTTGCAAGAAGCCAAGAACAGTTTTGGAGACTAGAAGACTAAAGAACTGACAACCTTTAATTTTTTCTTCTTCCTTAATCTTCTTTTATTTTCTTGTAATTTGATGTTGGTGAAACTCCTTTGGTTATTGTTTTCGATGTCAAGCATGAACTAAATTCCTTTTCTAGGATTGCAATGGAACTCAACACATAGTTGGGATTATTTTATTCTCTAATTTGAATTAATGATATTTGAGTTGTTTATGCATTCTTGTACTTAATGCTTTTAATTGCTTGATCATCAATTAAACTGATTTGTTAACCTAAATACAACTAGACATAGGGAGTTTAGTGTTAGACATGGATTGCATAACACATGTTTCATATTCATTTATTAGGATGAATTGATCTGCATGTAGGGTAGACATACACTTACGTGTCATGTGTAATCACTTTTAGAGTCTAAGCTTAATGATTTTCTCTTAAATTCAATTATCATAGACATATAGTTAATTGGTTAAGGGAGATATTTTTATAAGACCATCGATAGATGCTTATAAATAGATTAGAACTCTAGATTAACAACTTAAGATCATTAATAAAATTAAGAGGTAAAAGACATCCAAGCGAAATGTTGAAGGAAGTTATAATCCTAGGCTTTTCTCCATTGATTTTAATCCAATTTTTATTTGCTTTTCTTTATTTTAGTATTTTCTTTAATTTAGTTTCAATTCACAAATTTTCAATTAATTATTTGGATAAGATTAAGCTGTTTTAATTTTAGTATTTAACAAATTTAATATTCAATTCCTCGTGGATACGACACTCTACTTCCACTTTATCACTTGTTTGCGATAGCGTGCACTTGCGTATTGAAATCTGACAACACAGCCAAGAATGCTAAATGACATAGCCACAAGATGCAAATGCATGGATTACTTGGCATGAACAAAATAGCATAGCAATGATACACATGAAAATAAAAAATAAAAAAATAGCAAGCTAAAGCAAGAAAATAAAGAAAATAGAGATGAGCTCCATGGTTGGTACAATGGACATAGCCCCCTAACCATAATCTCTTGATTTTCATCAAGGTCATGAAGCCTTTCCACCTCTTTATTTTTGTTTATTTTTGAAGACTAAACCAGCAAAATAAACTATCCTACCACAACCACGCAAACCAAAAATCAAACACAAGGTGAGCACAATACTCCTTATCATTTGGCTACAACAAAGAAGTAGCAAAATGTTTTTTTCATTTTTTTGATGAAAAGAAGAGATGAAAACCTTCAAAGAAAACTTTCAAAACCTTTATTTACATAAGAAAAGGATTGGAAATCACATGAAAAAGAAAAAGAAACATGGAAAGGAAAGAAAAATGCAAGAGAGGGGTGCCAATGGCTACCTTCAAAGCTTTCTTTCAAGCTTGCTTTCTCTTCAAAAAAATTCTTTCTTTTCTCCAAGTTAGCTACTGCGGCCAAATGGTGCCTTCTAGAATAAATGTGCTCATCTTTTTTCCTATCTAAGACATGTGGCATCCATCACAAGGTATACTAGCCAAAAAAAATAAAAATGTCATCTTGCAACCTCATCTTGGCCCTTTGATCATAATCTCCTCTCCAAATTCATGAGCTGGCTGGCCAAGGGGGGCAAGGATGTGCTCATTTCTCTTCAAAGCATCTAGGCCACTTAGCATGATCACAAAGGAACTAACCAAAGATTAAAAATGTCTTCTTGCAACTTAATTTTTGCCATTGAATAAAATTGATCAAATCTCAGCCTTCATTCTATCATGAGCTGACCGAATGGTCTAGAATATTCCAGCAACTTCCTCATTTTTAATTTGCAAAATGGCCCTTTTCGGTTTCTTTGGTAAAATTGTATTTTAGCTCCCAAACTTAATTTAATTGCAAACGGATCCCAATTCCGGATTTTCTTTTTCCAATCCCTCCAAATAAGTGTAAAATTCAGTTCTGAATATTTTCATAATTTTTGGAGCTCGTTTTCCATTTTTCCCGAATTTTTCATTAAAATTGCAGATTAAGCCTCCCCGAACTTTTTCTTTTTTCAAATCAACTCCAATTTGAGATTTTTATTTTCCAATACCTCCAAATCAATATAAAACTCAATTCTGGAAGTTTTCACAATTTTTCGAGCTCGTTTTCTATTTTTCCCGGATTTTTCTTTAAAAGTTTCGGTTTAGTGCCTCCCAAATTTAGCCTTTGTCATTTGAGCTCTAATTCCAGATTTTTCTTCACCAATACCTTTCAAATATTATAAAATTGAGATTTGGAAGTTTTCATAATTTTCCAAGCTTGTTTCCTATTTTTCCGAAATTTTCTCTTGGAATTTCGGATTAGTGCACCTGAACTTTGTCATTTTTTATTTGAGCTCCGATTCCGGATTTTTCTTCACTGATCCCTTCCATACAATATAAAATTCAGATCTGAAGGTTTTCGTAATTTTCCGAGCTCGGATTCTATTTTTCTTGGATTTTCCAAGATTGCCCTTTAACCCCCGAAACCTCGGTTTTACTCAAAACGGGTCCGATTTCTGGATTTTCTTTTTCTATTACCTTTGTCATATATTGAATTGGAGTTGGTCCGAAAACGCCCAATTTTTACAATCGAATTCTCTTTCGGTTTTGTTTTCTCCTTTTCAATATCGGGAATTTTTCTTGTTTTTCCATTTTTCCTCCAACCGGCTCTTCCTTGGGACCCACTTCAAACTGAGCCTTGGGCATTTTTTGTTTATTCATTCTTTATCAACTAGGGTTTCAATTTTATTGAATCGGGTTATCTCTGCAGTTTTTTCCAAATTTGCCGAATTAGGTATTCCCTTATACTGAATTTCCGTAACCCATCTTTCGAACTTTATATCTTTCATGGTAGACACCTCGGATTATCAAAATTCTTTCATCATTGTTCAATTAAACCTTGAATCTTGATTTTGACTGAGAGTTGACTTTTTCAGTGGTTGATATTTTGGGATTGACTTTTTCAGAGTTGACTTTTTTGGGTTGACTTTTCGTGTTGAACTCTGAATCACAAGTCTTGGAGAACCATCTGTGGGATGAGGGGAGTTTCTTTGCTTTCTGAGAAGTACAAGGAGGAACTTACCTAGTTTAGGGGGCTCAGACAAAATTAGGTGTCTACAATAAGGTTGTATTTTTTTTCTTTTTCAAGAAAATTTGGGCAGACATGGTCACACCAATTATTATTATAAGTATAAAAGTCATGCCTAAATTAATAGAAAAAAAAAATGCCATCGGCTATGGAGAAGAAGCTTAAGCCTTAGCCAATGTTTTAATCTTCTTGCTTGCTTGCTTGCTTTGTTTGTTGTTGTTGCACCTTGGCAGCATACAAGGAGAAAATGCTAATTTGATAATTAATTATCAGGTGGAGTAATCAATACTTTTAAACAAATTTTTTTATATAAATATATAATAATAGTACATTAGAATTAATAACCTTTAAAATCTATAATCTATAACTATATATTAAAACTACCTCCCGAGGGGCACTGCAGCAGCTGCTGCTCCAGACAGCAATAGCTGCCTTTTTTTTTTTCCAATTTTTAAAGAAAATTATAAAACAGACTAATCAATTAAAAATATTTATAATTTATAGTTATTATAATAAATAATTACTAATACGAAAATATAATTTTTTTCTTAACTTCAATCTGTTCTTTTCGGATTTGGATATTACGGATTCGAATAATTTGCGGATTCGCAAGGATTCAGATATGAACCTTTGAATATCCGTTATGCAAATCCGCTTGAGTTTTGGTTCGGATAGTGTCAAAAATTCAAATTTGTTATTCACCTCATTTACATATTTAAAGCGACAAATCTTTTTTATTCAGTGTTTTAGAAAAATTACAAAATGGATTGATCAATTAAAAATATTTATAATTTATAGTTATTATAATAAATAATTGTTAATAAGGAAAAAAAAATAGTTTTGTGATTCGATCCATTTTTTTTGGATTCCAATAATTTGCATATTCAGATATTAAATTTACTATTCGCTACGGATTCGGATATGAACCTTTGGATATCCGTGATTCGAATTCGTTTTAATTTTGGGTCAGATAGTGTCAGACATCCGAATTCATTATCCGTTCCATTTACATGTTTAGTTCTTATTTAATTTTATATTTTTATTTTTTATAAATGATTTAATAAATTCGGATATTTAATAGATTCAGATATCCTGCGGATATTACTCTTTAAATCGGATACGAATTCAAATAGTAAGTGTATAATAAACAGATTCATATTTTGAATAAATTAAGCGGATTCGGCTATTTAAAAAATTGCAGATATATAATCCACTGTCAATGACCAAAAAAAATTAGAACAATTACAAAATTAACTAATGAACCAAAAATATTGGAAGAATTACAAAATGAACCAATTAGCTAAAAACATTTATTATATACTATTATTACAAAAATAATAATTAATAAGGAAATAGAAGAAAAAAATGTGAAAATAAGATTTGAAAATTATTTTTTTTATCTTTTGAGAAGAAGAAAAATACTAGCAGAAGTAATTGGTTGGCTTGGACTCCCACAAAAAAAAAAAAAAGTGAAATCTGATTGGTAAAAAAAATCTACTTAAGTTTTATTTTTTGATGAATTTGTCACTTGATTTAAAAAAAAAAGTTAAATTTTATAATTTTATGTTTGTTATTTAAAATTGATTTAGTAATAATTTTTTTTAATTTATTTGTGAGGAAAAATATTTAATTTTTATATTAAAATATGTAGTTATTTAAATATATAAATCTATATTTCAATAAATAATTACTATTTAATATAATTGAAATTATATAAAAAAATCTAAATCCCTAGCGAAACGGAAAAAGCATTCTTTAATATTAGGAAAAGATAGCAATATGGTTGCTCATATTATTTCTAAAATATGCATTTCTGAATATGTGCTATAAATATCATCTCTCTTTTGTACTAATGGATGAATAAAAGTTATATGTTCATCCAACTTTAACTTATAATTTCAATAGTATAAAAAACATATAGGTAAAAAATATAAATTATATCTTTAATTTTAACTTTCTTTCATTTTTAATAGTATAGTAAATATAACCCTACGTGAAGCGGGGGTTTCAATCTAGTAGAAAATCAAAAGTGTAATTTTTTAATTTTTAAAATTTATAATGTCACGTGGATAATGTCATATGACATGTTAGATGGCATGGCAATACCATATGGTATTTGACAGATGACATGGCACAACAACGTCATCCAATCGTTAGTCTTTAACGGCTGGATGATCAAAAAAATAAATTTTTATAATGTGAATGACTAAATTTGTATTTTTCATAATTGGATTATCAAAAAAAAAAAAAAAAAAAAAAACTCAAATAATTAGGTGATTATTTGCGTAATTTACCTAAATGATAGCTCGTATATTATCAATAAAGTTTGGTAAACTCGTGATATGGATGAATTTTAAAAAATAAAAGAAGAGGTTATTGAAGTAATTTTTATGATAGAAGTAGGCAGTTTTTGTAACCTTTTAATAATAAAAATTTAAAATATATATATATAAATACTCCTATTTTTATTTTAATTTTTGTTATTATTTCATATTTGGTTTTTTGGTAATTTCATTGATTGAGTTGGTGTTACTCTCAATCAAAAACTTTAATATATAACTAGAATTTTACACACTCACTATGTGAGGAAAAAATATTTTGAAAAAAAAAAATTAATCATGTTTAAAATAAATAAATGTAAAAAAAAAAAATGAATGATTTTTTAAGTGGATAGTTTTTAAAAAAATTGGGTAGGTTTTCAAGAAGTAAATAGATAATTTTTTGAAAAAAAATATATTATAAACATAATTACTCCTATTTTTTTTTTGTATTTCCATAAATAAATTGGTATCACATTATCACTTAACTCGTGACACCAAATTTAATCATAAACTTTATAAATAATATAAATTAGCTAAAATAGCAAAAAATAGGTTTCATTGATAGTTTGATACTATTTGAAAATAGGATGAAATTAATTAATTAATTAATTAACTGATTTGGACTGCCAAAGCATGTCATGTGAGCATGAGTGAGTGAGTGTATAAATAATTGAGTTTAATTCCCATTTAATTACTTGAATTTTACTTTTTAATAGGACAATTATTGTTTTAATTGAATATTCAATTATGTGGATGAGAAGCTCTCTTACCATTTTATTTCTATTTCTCATTTATATATATATATATTATATGTATATATATATATATATATGTATAAGTGAATAAGTTGTTTTTTGATGATCTAATAGGCCGCCCACTCAATAATAAAGTTATCTTATTGATGTAATTTATCAGCATGCAATCACATCAAGTCAAAGAAATAAATAAAAATGCCTCATTCAAAGAAAATGTAAGGTCTAATTGAAAGGCTACCCATACCAATAAATAAATATTGTAAAAGTTCAATAAATAAAAAATTTGTATTCAAGTCAACCTACTTATGCCTTGGCATTAGAGGTGCTCATGGGTCGTGTCGCGGTTCAAAAATTTTTTGATTTTTTTGCCCTGAGTCAGATCGGATCGGCCCGTCGGCCTATATTTATTATTCACTATATTAAAAAATATATTTTTTTATTTTTTATATATTTTTAAAATTAAATTTAAAAAATATTATTTTTTATTAGATAAACAGTGATCCGGGCAGGATCGGATTATTAAAATCCCTACCCAGACCAGGCCCAATACGGGCATGGCAGGGTGGATTGTCGGACCCGTGAGCAGGTCTACTTGGCATGCCCAACCATAAATATATTTTTTTATGCAATACCATAAATTCAATTAAAATTTGACATATTGTACAGTAGAACAAACTATATTTTTACTTGTTATGTTATCTTGAACTCAATAACCATCATCCTCATGATAAAGACTTAAAATTTACTTCCAGTTGACTTAATTCATTAATAAAAAATGGCTCAAGTAAAGTAGCCATACACTAAGTCTAAGAAGAAGATTTTGAGTTCAATTTCTCATCCTTAACTTAAAAATTGAAAAAATATTCATAAAGAGGGAAAAATATATATATATATATATATATAACTAAATGAACTCTACCTTGAGAAATTTTTGATGAAAAATTTTCAAATTTATTACATGTAATAATATAAATCACAACTAGGGATCTGATGGTGTAACAATACTTAATTTTTCGTAAAATTTTTTATATAATAAAGCCTAGAAAATGTTGTTAAAAATGAAATAAAATTTTATCCAGAAAGATGTCATAAACCCCATTCTCAAATTTAAATCTTCTCCTTTTTGTTATGATATAAAATATAAATGAAAATATAAAACCAAGAAAATAAATTGAAGCCCTGAAGCTTTGGTTTTGCGGTAAGGAGGAAACCTTAAAATTTTGAAGTTTTAAATTCAAATCTCATCAAAAATTGGTTTGGTTCAACTTTATATTGAATTTATTAAGTTATATACAGGTTAGTTCATTCATTCCTTAATTTTTTCATTTTATTAATTAATTTTTTATATATAATATTTGAATATAATTGTAATTTCATTTATACTTAATAATTTTATAAAAAATATAATAAAGTGGCAAAAAAAAATAGAGAAAAATATATTGAAATCACAACATAGTTTTTGAGGAGTCCTGAGCCAAAAATATATGTTAGGAGGGAAAAAAAAAAGAAAGGAACATAGGAAGGAAGCAAATGTGGTTTTCTGGATTCAATCAACGACGGCCTTCGCTTGATTTTCAGAATGGTCCCGTTCGGAAAAGTAGGTGGTAACATGCGAGATATATTCAATGTATTTTATCAAGAGTAATGTTAATTACTATCTAATGATATTAATTAAGGTGATATTTATAAAAAAAATTATTAATTATTATTTTGAATTCAATAAAAACAATACATCAAATTAAAAAATTTACTAAAATAATAATTAATTAATCTTTTTTTGATACATAGAGATCGATTAACTGAATCATTTTATCAAAATTTGGGTCTCAATCATTTGACTTTTATTTTGAAGTAGTTAGCCTCCCATTGTCATAATTAGAAAGAGTACTTATTTTGAAGAAAAAAATTAAAAAAAAAAAAATTGGAATCAACTTACTTAATAAGAAATTGGCTAAAATAATTAAAAAATCTATGAACTTCATATTTTACTCAAATTAGCCCTTGATCTTTAATTTGTACTCAAATAAGCCTTTAATCTTTAATTTGTATTCAAATAAACCGTTAACCTTTAATTCATACCTAAATAAATCTTTAACATAAATCAATTTTTCATTTGAAATAAGGACTTATTTGAATACAAATCAAAGGATAAGGACTTATTTAGGTATAATAAAAGTATAGGGACTTATTTAAGAAAAATAAAATATTTTAAGGCTTTTTTAATATTTTAACCTAAAAACTTATTTCCCACATAATTCATAAATTTAAAGAAGTTTCTAAAATTTCTACGTATTGAAGAAGAGATGTGCTATTGAAGCCAAAATTTAATGGTATGCGCAAATTGAAATTAGAGAGCTTTAACTTTGTGTGAGTCCGACATTTTTTCCAAAAATTTTGAAAATTTTAAAATTAAGGATTATATAAGGTTTAAAATTTAAAATTTAAAATTTAAGGTTTTGGTTAGACATTTTTCCTATAAACACAAAAATATATGTATCAAGCAAGACAACATTGAAGCGACTCACCATCCGAAAAATTAATGCATCTATTCTATTAGAAATTTAGGATTATGAATCATTTTATTGATGAGTTGAATTTGAAATGAAAGGAATTGAAATTTATATATTTTTAACTTAATGCTTTTACTTAATTTTTTTTTTACATTGTAAATTATAATCTAATCTAGACATGCACATGAATCGAATCAGGCCTAAGCTTTATATTAACATTATGTATGTTCAGGCTCAGTCCGACCTATTAAAAGTACTACTCAAACTCTTTTAAATTTGTCTAAATTTATAAAAAATAATCGATTTTTCTTAAGAAATGATTGTTCCTTCTCAAAAGATGATCGATTCCTCTCAAAAGTAACAGTAAAATTGATCGGGCCAATCGGGTTTGGGTAAAAAATATCATGTCTAATGCTCAGTCTATTTTTTAAAATAGATCTCATTTTTTTGGTCCAAACCCGTTTTTCGAGCACAATAATTTTATTAAAACCCTTTAAAATATAAGACGAATAATCCGATATTTGGATAGGCTTAATCTAAACTATAGTTTCATAATTCAATCATAACATTAAACTCCACTTAGAATGAGTTTAAAAATTATTCAAATATTATGTTATAATTTTAGAAAACAAAATTGAAATGTATTTTGACTCAATTGATAGGAAGTTTATGTAGTTTTCAATTAAAATAGTTTTTATTTTATTTTTAAAAAAGAAATAGAATTTTCTCCGAATCACATGAAGATAAGTGTAATTTGCTGACTTTTCATTAAATCATTTCCACCATGGTTGTCCTTTTCAAAATTTTCTCACCACTTTCCATTCCGGCTTTTCTCACTTGTCAAATAGCATGCTTAGTAAGACTCACTCACTAAAATCCCAAAAGGAATATCCAATATTCTCGTTTTGACTAATTCCACCAAAATTTGATAAGTTGTCGGTGGTGGAATTTATAAGCAGCCGACCCTATCGTCATGGAGCTTATCATGTTCCCCAAATCCTTCGTTTGAATCTTCCATAATAGTCAAAAACGGACTTAATTGCATTAGAAGTAGAAGGCGCGATTTTATTTTTTATTTTAGTTTGGATCAGGTCAGATTCGAATCGACTCGAAAGTTCATTTTATAGTTTATTAAAATATTATTTCTATATTAATATTTATATAATTTATAATTAAATTTAAATAATGAATAGTAATTCGGACCAGATCGGGTCAAGCCAAATTACTCAAATTCTTATCAGGCCCGGCCTAATTCAGACCTCTTGGACAGGTCTAATTCCAAGCTACTGGCACATGTTATTCTCTTAAGGATTTTGCTAATGAGTGCCCTTAGGACACTTTTTAAGGTTAGTTAATATATTATTTATAATAATAACATTGTATTAAATATAGTAGTTGATAATTTATTTCTCATTTTCAATGCATTGAATGAAAATATTACTATATATGATAATCTTAAAGAGTGTCTTTAGGACACTCATTCGCAAAATCCTTCTCTTAATGACAACAAATATGGAATGAAATTTTTTTAGTTTCATCTTCAAGTTTTATCATGTGTGTGTAGATTAAATTTAAATTTTATATTGATTTATTATTTATCGATTATTTTTCATACAGTATTTTGGTAGAATTTCTAAATTTTATAAAAGAGATAAAAAAATTTCATGTTCATTTTATTGTATTAAATTCTTTATTTTTTATATATCTCTTAAAGGTGTTTATCATTTATGTCCGTCCTTTAATTTCGTTGATGAAAATTTTAAGCTCTAACAATGGTTTATTAATTAGATAATTTTTCATAATTTATTTGCTTTGAGAATATTTGATTGTAATTAAAAAATGAAATTACAATTGTCCATGGGTCGGGCTTGATCATAACCAAATAGCAAAAAATTTACTTGTTCAAGGTTCGATCTGACTTGGCCTATCAGAGTTCAAAAAATTCGTTTCATTGTTTAAAAATATTTAAAAAATTATTTTTATATTAATATTTATAATTTTATAATTAAATTTAAATAAAAATAATTTTTTATTAATTAAATAATAATTCAAATCGAACCGATCCAAATTACAAAATTTATTTCAAACCCGATCTAGTTCAAATTGAATCTATTAAACTAAGGATAACTTGATATTTAAACATGTCTAAATGAAATCAAGCTGAATTAAATTTAAGAGGGATGAGCATCTCCATAAGATTTGCAGTCACTTATAAATTTGACTTCCACTTCTTTTATTTAGAGGTCAATTTAAACAGCTAAGAGGAAATCACATCACCAAATACTACAATATCTGAATTACTATTACTCAAAATAAAACAAAATGTTGCTCTCTTTACTTTCATTATCAAAACATACCATTTTCTTTTATGACCAAAAACTTCTTCAAGTTTCAAAACACTTGACATAAGTATTAATTTCTTTATTTCAAGTCGTCTAGTATTTTGGTTCAATAGTAGATATATGTATTTTCTAATTTTTTTTTTCTTTGCCAAAACATTTTTTAATTAGTTCAAAGAATTGAGTTCGGATTTTTCATTCTTGAAACTTAAAAAAGGAAAAAAAAAAAATTTAGCAAAATGCTAAAATTATATATATATATATATATATATATATATATATATTTATACTTTAAACAGATTTTTTCTAATTCGGCCCACCGGACCAGAATTACTATTTATCAATAAAACATATTTTTATTTAAATTTAATTATAAATATTAATATAAAATAATTTTTTAATATTATTTTAAACAATGATATGAGTTTTCAAATTGATTCGAATTCGATCCAATCCGAACCTATATAAAAAAAATAAAAAAATTGAATCGCGATCCGACCTCTAAAGTCAACTTTTCACCTTCAAATTAGACGTGTGAGTAGTTCTTTAAAACATTAAAATGGTGATGTGTGCCAGTGGCCACTAATTGTTATAATTAATTAAAGAGTGGGAGCAACAGGCCAGCAATGTCGTATTACTCTTTCTGCCACCAATTAAAGTTTCATTTAAATGGGAGGTGAGATTGATTCTGATGAGATTAAAAACAGCGATGGAAGTAAGATTAGTTACTGTAGCGATGAGATTAAAATCAGTGGGATATATGTTTAGATGCAAAAGCAGCGGCGGCAGTGAGGTGAATTACAGTGAGAAAAAAAAAAGACCATTAAGAACTTTAAATTAAAATGTGTATATATATATATATATATATATATATATATAATAAATAATTACAAAATATTAAAATTATATTTATGTTAAATAATAAAATATATATTTATAGTCAATAATAATAATTAAAATTATTGAAATTATATTTATGTCAAAAAATAAATTAAAAAATAATTAATTAAAAAAATGAATAAATTTTTAAAAAATAATAAAAATATTATTTATGCAATTACTTATTTTTAATTAATTATATAATAATAAAATATATGTTTATTAATTATATTAAATTAGAGGTTATAAAATAAGGGGTAAACTTGAAAAAATTCCCATCAGTGGGATTTAATCCACCGGAGCTTGAAACTCCAATGATAAAAAATGGCATCATTGCGGTGAAACACTGTTCACTGCACTGATGCCATGTAATCCAATTGGTATTTTTGGTACGGTTGGGGAAAAAAAATGCTCCAACCGCAATGAATAGTGTCTCTGTTTGATTCCAAACGGGGCCTAAATCACGCTTGAGGAATGACCACTAATTATTTTATTATTATGTTCAGTATAAAATAAAAAGAAAAGAAAAAGATTTGGAGTAAAATTATAAATAAGTTATTAATTTAAATTGAATGAATATTTTTATTTTATTTTTGAAAATTTTGAATTTGAAAAAAAAAAAAGTGCAGATTCATTTTTTATTTTTTTATCAAAAAATGAAAATAAAGTAATTTTTCTTGTCATTTTTCTCTCCTATCAAACAAGGTGTTAATCCACAAATTTATTGAGGTGGAAGACATTGAAAATTAAATTATGAGAATGAGGGTACTCAAGATTCAAATTTTTTTTTAAAAAAATTCTCATCTAAATATTTTTTTTTTCTTGTGAAGAAAAGTGTAAGGAATTAAAGGTTGGACAATTTTTTTTTCTCTGCCATAATTTGTCCAACGTCTCAAATCTTGATAAATTCACTATTTAAAGATTCTAAACTCATGAAGATTTTAGAGATGTGAATTTTTTTGACATAAAGTATTACTTGTCCCTTGTTTATATTATTTTAAGAGCATCCTTATAATAGTATAATATATTTCCTATATATTAAAATTAATTAACAGCAATTCATTCATTTTAACATATCTCTAGTATAATAATATTTCTTATATTAAAAAAAATAGATAAAAACTACTTTTAAAAAAATGTGTTGCTCTTTGCAACATATATATAGTTTTCTTAAGCAGATTATCAAATTAAGTCAACAAATATTGATTTATAAAACTATCATGTCTTTTTAGAATTTAAAAGTATTTAACATAATTAGCTAATTTAATTTTGTAATTGGTTTATTATTTATTTTATTTTGGATAAGTATTTTTTAAATTATTATTATTTTATTACACTTTATATAATTTAAGATATAATTTTCTTTTAGTAACATATTATATCCAAATTCAAGATAGGTTCACTTGGTAATATCCTTACTATTAAGAGTTGAATGTTAGGTACGATTCTTTACATAAGCTTAAAATTTTTACATTTTAAAAATATGTAAACGGATAGTTGAATGCCAGAATTTGTCCTTAAAAGTTTCTTATTTTGTAGTGAATATAAATTATAATGTATTTACATGTTGAAATTCGAGTTCATCAAATCAATTATTTTAAATATTAATATGATTAATTTATAATATATCATATTTTTTATAAGAAATTATTTTAAAATTTTATTTTATATAAAAAATTTATTTTATATTCTTTTGGTGCTAACAAATATTGATTTTAATAAATAAATATAATTAAAAAAATATCATATAATAATAAAAGGTTATTTTTAAAAATATTAATAAAATATTTAATTTATTTTTAAAAGTAAATATTTAAATTACGTAAAAATGATTACATCTAATATAAAATAAAAATGATGTAAAACACACCAGAACTCAAACCTAACCCGAACCTGAATGGACCCAAACCCGAAAAGACTCGAACCCGAATGGACCCGAACCTGAATGAGCCCGAACCCGAATAGGCCCGAACCCGAATGAGCCCAAACCCAAATGAACCCGAACCCCAATGAGCCTAACCCTAACCCGCCCAATTGCCACCTCTACTTAAACCACATGCATCCATGCATGAGGAGTTGTCATCGGGTTTGGCTTTCATCCGTTACTTTTCAATCCATTACTTTTTAATACATGATTAATCATCATTCATAAGTACAATTTTCATGATTAATAAATAAATCCTATATATGTGAATAATAATAATTTATACTTTACCTATAAAAAAAATCCCCTATTGGGGTCTTTGTGTGACACCTATCCAAGTGTATATGATTGACACCTATTTTTTTTTTTTTTTTTAAATAATGGAGTGGATGTTAATCCGTTGTCATCGTAGCCTTATGTGAAAACATATCATGGCTATACGTCATATGCACACAGTGGCGGATCTTGACATTTGAATTTGGGGGTGTCAATTAATATTTTACTAGATCTTAATTTTTTCATAAAATGTATCTTATTATATTAATATAAATATATGCAAGCAGTACACTAAAAAAAATAAGCTTTCAAAATTATAAATTTTATCAATTCATAAACAAATGTATAAAAAAATATAATATATCAAACAAATAATTTTATGCATAATACATCAAATAAATGATCTTACTTAAAATTGTGAACAACTTTCTTTTAAAAACTATATATATATATATATATATATATATTCAATTGCTAAACAATGTATTTTTCATCAAAATAAGAAAAATAAAATATTTCATTAGAATAATAAAGTTGAAAGTTTAAGTTTAAAAGTTATGATATTTTTATAATCTTTTATAAATTGATTTCAATTTGACTTTTGTGTTAATAAAAAGTTGTATGGTAATAGGAGAAAAAGATTTAAGATAAAATTAAAAGTGAAAAATTATATGAAAAGAGAAATTGTAATCAGCTAAAAAAGGAAAAAATATGTTTGGTACTTAGTTGGAGACATAGAGTTATATTGAAGAAGCTAAAAGTCAATTTAGCTTTTGTTAAATTTACATAATTTTGATTTAATCTTTGTGACAAACCTTTTGATTTTAAGGATTTGTGAATTATAATTAGTTAATACAATAAATAGATAAATAATAATTTGATTTTAACCATTCTAAATTGTAATGCATAAAATTAAATAAAAAAAATCACATAAATAAAAAAAAATTAAAAATTTTAATTTGAAAAAATTATTTAAATCTAATTAATATATATATATATACTAAAGAGAATTTAAAATTTTGGGGGGCCAAGGCCACCCTGGCTCCTATAGAGATCTGCCCCTGCACACATGGTTGACCTTTTCATAAATACTAGTAAATAATTGTTTGTTTATTTATTTATTTAATTATCCAAACACTTAATAAACAACATGCATAACATGATGTGACTTGTAACTAAATAGTAAATGCTTTGGTACCGTTTTTGTTTTGAGTTTTATGTTTTTTTTTAATTGATAATAAAATTTGTTTGATAAGTTGTTTTTGTTCTCAAAAATAAAAAACTGTAAACAAAGTGTCGAAAACTTTTAGAAATTGTTAGAAGTAAAAAAAAAAAAAAAAAAAAAAAAAAAGATGTTTCCAAATTTTTACAAATGTTTTTAGCATTGTTAGGCTTGGCAATATTAAAAAAATTAGATTGAAAATTAAATCGATGTGACCTCCGGATCATCGAAATTGAATTATTTATTTTAAAAGTAAATTAAATATTAAATATATGATTTTAATATTAAATAAGTATTGAATATAATCATTAATTTAAAAAAATGTATTTGACTTAATGGTATAGTTTTTACTATATGATTAAAAGGTTAAAGGCTCAAATCTCATCATTTATTAATATTTTTAATAAAAAATAATAAAATTAACAAAAAATCGGGTTTTTATCGGTTTAATCCGATTTTTTATCGATTTTTAACTGGTTGAACCGATTTTTTACCGGTTCGCTATGTATCCGGTTTTTTATATGTACCGGACCAGATAAACCATCGATTCTTGATTCAATTGATCTGATCCAATTTTTTCATCACTGATGCTTAGGCACTATTCATCCATTCGACTACGGTTCGAATTTTAATACTTGAAATTAAGAAAAAAGATTGATAAAAAGTTGTTAACATAGAATTCGAACCTTAAAATCTAAAACTTTAGCTTCTTTTTTTTTTATAGATTCTCATAAAAAAATTACTTCCATAAAAATATTCATTCAAACATGTTCTTAAATTCAATAAATTGAAAACAAAACAAAAAAAATATATTTCAAAAACATAAAACACAAAATTGGCAACAATACCAAACGACCCCTAAATATTTCTATTTTTATTTTTTTTTAAGATGAAAGGGATGCATGGTTTTGATTGACCAAAATAGCTAATGTGAGTTGATTTGGGGGAAAAAAAGATTGAACTAAGGTAGGTTTCTTTAGCCCTGTGGTTCAAGTACCATTGAAGTGGGAGAAAATATTGACATAGGAATTAGGATGGGATATGAGAAATAGAACAAGAAAAAAAAAAAAAAAAAAAAAAGGAGAAAATGAAAGGGAAGAATCAAGAAAGGATGAATAAAAATACGGGGAGAAAACTAGAAAAGCTAAAAATAGGAGAAGAGAAATATCTCATCTCAATACTCAAATATCAATTGATAGTGTTTCAATAATTCAAAGTTACCTTTGACTAAAAATAACATTTATCGTTTGGTAGATAAGAAAGAAAAGGGAGAAGAAAGAAAGAAAATTTAATTTAATAGTTGAGAAATATAATAATATGTGATATTTTGTAATTCAACTATTAAATTAATCTTTTTTGTTTTCTTCTGTCTTGCCAAACAGAAAAGCTACTCCCTATCTTAAATATAATTAATTACTAAAATTATAATCAAAGTATGATTATTAATATTAATATCCTAAATATGTTGGATATCATATCTTATAATTATGTGTATGCATACTGTCGCAACTTAAAAAATAACAAGTTTCATCGCGAGATATTACTCGTTAAGTGTGACATTGAAAAAACAGAGAAAAAGACGACTTAATTCCTCTGGAAATAAAATGAGGGTTTGAAAACAACCTCAAAAAAGAACTGGAGTTGCCACCAATCTTTTTTGGCTAGGTGTGATCGGCCACCTATTAAAACCGGTTTTGTAAAACATTTTAAAATTAATTAAAACATTTTAAATACCAATTTCAAAGTTTGCGTTTTTAAATCAGAGAAATCAAAGAAGCGGGTTCAAGAATCGATTACGTGTAGGGAAATATTAGCACTCCCATAGCGCCCGTATAAAACGGTATCTTATTAATCATGTGTTGTCTAGAGTCTCGGTGAAAATCGGTTTTGAAATTGGCATTTTAAAATAATTCACATTTTAAAGAAAAATAATCTCATTTCTAGTTAAAAATGATCCGAAATTTATTAACTCAAAATTTTTCTATATTCCCCGACAGACCCGGTGAAACATAGAAATTTTTATTTACTTAGAAAATCTCCGAATCACTCTTGTTTTTAAAAGAAAGATATTCCGTTGTTAAATTTAATTGATGATATCCTACCCGGCAACCCGACAGAGAACCCATGAATTATTTTAACTCGGGAATAATCTTGATTTTAAAAAATGTTATTTGTTTTTCATGTATTTCGAAAATCATAGAAAATGATCATGAATATGCAAAATGGCACTAAGATAAAGATTAAATGAGCATGCATATTTACCATGGTATGACAAACATTTTATTATGACATGGTAAAAGAAATTATGACATAGCATAAAGAAATGAATGTCATGTGAACTAAATCGAAATGACAAACCTAAGCTTGGCGGACTAAATGACATGGCAAACAAAATGACATGGCATAAGAATAAATGTCATGTGAGTGAAATCGACATGGCAAACAAAGTGGCATGGCATACGAATGACATGGCATGAGAAGATGGCATGACACGAAAATGACATAGCATGAGGATGAATGTCGTGGCATGTAAATGATGTGGCTAACTAATGACATGGCATATAAATGACATAGCATAAGAATGAATATCATGTGAATGAAATCGTCGCAAACAAAATGACATGGCATGTGAATGAATGATATGGCATATGAATGAAATGACATAATGAATGACATGGCATAATGAATGACATGACATGTGAATGAATGACATGGCATAAATGAATGACATGGCATGCGAATGACATAGCCTAATCTAAATGGCATGACATGTGAATGGATGACATTGCATATGAATGATCATGGCACAAATGAATGACATGAAATGCGAATGACATGGCCTAATCTAGATGACATGACATGTGAATGGATGACATTGCATATGAATGACATGGCACATGAATGGATGACATGGCATAATCTAGATGATATGGCATGTGAATGACATGGCATAATGAATGACATGGCATGTAAATGAATGACATGGCAGAAATGAATGACATGGCATGCAAATGACATGGCATAATCTAAATGGCATGACATGTGAATGGATGACATTGCATATGAATGATCATGGCACAAATGAATGACATGGCCTAATCTAGATGGCATGATATGTGAATGGATGACATTGCATATGAATGGTTATGGCACAAATGAATGACATGGCATGTGAATGAATGACATGGCATATGTCATAGCATTTAAATGAATGACATGGCATATTGAATGACGTGGCATGTGAATGACATGGATAATGAATGACATGGCATGTGAATGACATGGCAGTATGAATGACATGGCATTATGAATGACATGGCATAATGAATGACATGGCATAATAAATGACATGGCATATGAATGACATGGCATATGAATAAATTGGCATACTGAATGACATGGCATAATAAATGACATGGCATGTGAATGACATGGCATATGAATGACATGGAAAATGAATGAAATGGCAAATGAATGACATGGCATAATGAATGACATGGCAAAATGAATGACATGACAAAATGAATGACATGGCATATGAATGACATGGCATAATGAATGACATGGCATGTGAATAACATGGCATACTGAATGACATGGCCTAATCTAGATAGCATGACATGTGAATGGATGACATTGCATATGAATGACATGACAGATTGATGACATGGCCTAATGAATGACATGGCATATGAATGACGTGGCCTAATGAATGACATGGCATAATGAATGGCATGGCATGATAATGACAAGGAATATGAATGACATGGCATATGGATGACATGGCATAATGAATAACATGGCATGACATGTTACATGGATGACATGGCATAGGTGACATGGCATAATGAATGACATGGCATGTGAATGACATGGCATAATGAATGACATGGCCTAATGAATGACAAGACATGTGAATGACGAGGCGTAATGAAGGACATGACATATGAATAACTTGGCAAAATCAACAAAATGGCATCATCATAAAATATTCAGAATCACGTCATGGTTACATGCACACATCATTATTTGTAATGAATTATTCATATGAGTAATCATATAAATATCATATGTCAAATAATATTACCGTGCTTCCCGGCAAACCTGGCAAAGCTTGGAAAGTAATTCTTTCATATGATATTTACATAATTTCGAGTAAAATGAAAATCATACGTTTCGATTCTATAAACACGTGCGTTGAATAATTCCCTAACCTCCTCGGCAGACCTGGCAAAAATCGTGAACTAATTCTCGCCAAATATTTAATAAACCGAAAAATACGTTTTTATGAAAAATTAAGTAAAAAATTTTTTAAAATGCAATGCATGGAAATGTATTTCTTCCTTAGAGTAAGGACATCCGTATACCTAAAAAGGTATCCGACTACCTTAGGAAGAGACCTAAATCGGATATTCAAAATCAAAAGACTTTGGGCTCGAATTTTACCCCCTCTAAAAGTTGTATTTTTTCTAGTTTTGAAACCTGGGTTGACACCCTTGACCCGACTTTTATAAAATCAAAATTTATGATTAAAATGACTTGGAAATTAACCTAAGACAATAGCTAATGCTCCAAATCAGCCCCATCTTAATATCCTAACCAAAACAGAAAATTAGTATTTTCTTAAAAATAAAACTGACTCTCACTAGCAGTTTTGGAAATCGAATTTTTCCCTTCTAAAAAATTTCAAAAAATTATGAAAAAATTATGGGAGACTTAGAACATGTCAACCTATATGGTAAAAAATCAGCTTAATTTGGAGCATGGATACTATGACTGATTTTTAGCCAAAATCAAGACAGTGAGTTAAAAACTGCTTTATCAAAATCTATTAGGCAGTTTTGAAAACCTATTTCTTGGACCTCCTAAAAAATTTCAAAAAATTATGAAAAAATTATGGAAGACTTATAACATGTCGACCTCTATAGGAAAAAATTACCTTAATTTTTGGAGCATGGATACTATGACCGATTTTTACCCAAAATCAAGACAGTGAGTTAAAAACTGTTTTGTCAAAATCTATTTTTAAACCTTTGATAGAAAAATCCAAAAATAAAAAAAAAATACTAGAGGCTCCTTAAAGGGTCTAAAATCAGTGGTAAAAATTTCTAAAAATTCGGACAAGGGTTGGCTAATGAGAAAAAGTCATAAAGTTAGAAAATCCAACTTGTACAAATTTTAATTTTCCACAAGCATGCTTATGAGAGCTTGGCTTTGAGCCATTGATTGGCTTAAGTCAAAAATCAAGTGGGAGTGAGATGAATGCATGAACACGAAGCAACAAATAGGGGGATCTATCCTACCACAACTAACAAGCAAACCACAACAAGCAAGAACATGTAAGAATAAATTTGACAAACTTGGCTATTTGATAGAACATGAAGAAATCTTTTGGAACTTGTTTTGAAAAACAATCTTATTTCATGAAATAAAATAATATGAAAATGAAAATCATAAAGGAATAACAAAACCATATGAACCAAGCATGGAAAATAACATGAAAGAGAATAGCTACCTTTCTTTAGCTTTCCAAATCAAAGGGTAGTAAGAAAATCCCTTCATTTTTTCCTTTTCTTTTCTTTTTCCCCTCTATCTTTTCTCTTGAATAGCTCTTTCCCTTTGTAAAAATCTGATTCCCCCCTCTCAAAACCTCATGGCCGGCTGCCTTATCCTTGGTGTGGTGATTGTGTGCTTTTTATTTTATCACCCTTCATGCCTCTCCAACATCCTTTGCCCTTGGATGATATGTGCTCATCTTTTCTCCAACAATCTAGGCCATTAGATCAAGATATTTTCATGACAATAAAAATCTATCTTGCAATTTGATCTTGGCCATTGAAGGATGTACTCATCTTTCTACAAAGCACCTAGGCCATTGGATGGACAAGATATTTTCATGACATTAAAAATGGCATCTTGCAATTTGATAGTGACCATTGGATGAATTTAATCAAATCTCACCCTTCATTTATGAGTTGACCAGCCAAGGGCCTAGAATATCCCAACAATTCATTCACCTTTCATATTTTTTTAATTGCAAATTGGCCCTTTTCGATTTCTTCAATAAAATTACCCTTTTAGCCCTCGAACTTAATTTAATTGCAAACGTACCCCAAATCTGGTTTTTCTTTCTCCAATCCATCCAAATAAATATAATATTGAGATCTGGAGATTTTCAAAAAATTTCGAGCACGTTTCCTATTTTTTTTTAAGAATTTTCTCTTGGATTTTCCGGTTAGTGGCACCCAAAATTCACCTTTTTCATTTGAACTCCGATTCAGGATTTTTCTTCACCAATCTCTTTCAAAAAAATATAAAATTGGGATCTGGAAGTTTTCATAAATTTTCGAGCTCGTTTGCTATTTTTCTCGAAATTATCCTTTGGAATTTCGGCTTAGTGCACCCGAACTATGTCATTTTTCAAATGAGCTTCGATTCTGGATTTTTCTTTGCTGATCTCTTTCAAAAATTATAAAACTCAGAACTGCAAGTTTTCAAAAAATTTCGAGCTCATTTGCTATTTTTCCCGGAATTATCTTCTGAAATTTCAGCTTAGTGCACCAGAACTTTGCCATTTTTCAAATGAGCTCCGATTTTGGATTTTTCTTCGCCGATCTCTTCCAAAAATTATAAAACTCAAAACTGCAAGTTTTCATAATTTTTTGAGCTCATTTGCTATTTTCCCGGAATTATCTTTAGGAATTTCGGGTTGGTACACCCGAACTTTGCCATTTATCAAATGAGCTCGGATTTCGATTTTTTCTTCATCAATCTCTTCCAAAAATTATGAAACTCAGATCTGGAAGTTTTCATAATTTTCTGAGCTCGTTTGCTATTTTTCCCGGAATTATCTTTGAGAATTTCCAAGAATACCCTTGAACCTCCAAAGCCTCGTTTTTAGTCGAAACGAGTCTGATTTTCAAATTTTTTTCTAATGCCTTTGTCATATATTGAATTTGAGTTGGTTGAAAATGCCCAATTTTTACGATCAAATTTCCCTCCGATTTTGTTTTTCCCTTTTCAAACTCGAAAATTTTCTCGTTTTTCCGTTTTGCTCTAATCGACTCTTCCTTTGGATTCACTTCAAACTAAGCCTTGGGCTATCCCTGTTTACTCATTCTTTATCACCTGGGGGCTTCAATTTCACCAAATTGGGCCATCTTAGCAGTTTTCCCCAAATTTGCAAAAATCACCATTTTTAACCAAAACCTTAATTTTCGATTTTTCTTCCAAATTGACTTTTCCTTTGGTTCTACTTCCAATTGGCCCTTCCAATACCCATAGTCATTAATTATATTCCATTTGGAACCTCTAATTTCGACCAATTTGATTGTTTAAGCACTTTTCCCCAAATTTGCCAAATTAAGGCTTTCCCTACATTGAAATTTTCGCAATCCCTCTTCCGAACTCCATATCTTTTGTTGTAGACCTCGGATTATCAAAATTATTTCATCGTTGTTCAATTCAACTTCCAAACTTGATTTTGACTAAGGTTTGACTTTTTAGTGATTGACTTTTTAGGGTTGACTTTTTGGAGTTGACTTTTTCGGATTGACTTTTCATGCTGAACTCCGAATCACAAGTCTCCGAGGACCATCTGCAAGATGAGAAGAGATTTTCTGCACTCTAAAAGTACAAGGAAGAATTTACTTCGTTTAGGTGGCTCGGGCAAAATTAGGTGTCTACAACTGCCCCTCTTTGACTATTGCTGAGAATCAGGTATCAGGCAAAGATAAATAGACAATAATTTTGTCCGGTTAGTGGAAATCACATGTAAAGAAAAGGAAAGAGAGTTTGCTTTATTCTTCATTTCCATTTATTTTATCATTTTTTTTTGTTTTTTAAAAAAAGGCTGTAAATAGAAGATTTTATCCTTAAATTGAGTTCCTTGACTAATCAAGGCTCTACCTGTCTCAAGGAAACGAGTTCGATTTGCAGGAGAAGAAAATACCTCGACGGTGGTCTCGGGACCTTATCCTATCTTGGTGAAGTTTTACTAGCGAAACCAGAAATTAAAAGACCTCAGCGAACCCATAGATCGAAAAGTTATCTAGGCGAAACCATAAATAATTTTCAAATAAGATGACTTTGGCGGAACCAGAAGTCGAAAAGTTATCTAGGCGAAACCATAGATAATTTTCAAATAAGATGACTTGGGCGAAACCAAAAATCGAAAAGTTATCTAGGCGAAACCATAGATAATTTTCCAATGAGATGACTTGGGCGAAACCAGAAGTCGAAAAGTTATCTGGTGAAACCATAGATAATTTTCAAATGAGATGACTTGGGCGAAACGAAAAGTCAAAAAGTTATCTAGACGAAACCATAAATAATTTTCAAATGAGATGACTTGAGCGAAACCAGAAGTCGAAAAGTCATCTAGGAGAAACTGTAGATAATTTTCAAAGAGATGACTTGGGCGGAACCAATAGTCGAAAAGTTATCTAGGCAAAACCATAGATAATTTTCAAATGAGATGACTTTGGCGGAACCAGAAGTCAAAAAGTTATCTAGGAGAAATCGTAGATAATTTTCAAAGAGATGACTTGGGCGAAACTAATAGTTGAAAAAATATCTGGAAGAAGCCAGAAATTGAAATGACTGGGGTGAAACCGAATGTCGAGAAAAGTTATCTAGGCGAAACCATAGATAATTTTCAAATGAGATGACTTGGGCGGAACCAGAAGTCGAAGAAAGATCTGGAAGAAGCCAAAAATTGAAATGACTTGGGTGAAACAGAATGCCGAGAAAAGTTATCTAGGCGAAACCATAGATAATTTTCAAATGAGATGACTTGGGCAGAACCAAAAGTCAAAGAAAGATCTGGAGGAAGCCAGAAATTGAAATGACTTGGGTGAAACCGAAAGTCGAGAAAGATCTGGATGAAGCCAGAAATTGGAATATCTTGGGTGAAACTGAAGGTCGAGAAAGATCTGGATGAAGCCAAAAATTGGAATGTCTTGGGTGAAACCAAAGGTTGAGAAAGATCTGGATGAAGCCAGAAATTGGAATGTTTTGGATGAAAATAAAGGTCGAGAAAAACCTGGGTGAAGAAGAAATCTGGTGAAGCCAGGGGTATTTTCTATGAGATGACCTGGGCGAAGCCAAAGATCGAGAAAGAATCTAGTGAAGCCAGAAATTGGAATATCTTGGGTGAAATCGAAGGTCGAAAAAGATTTGGGTAAAGATGAGATTGATAT
The DNA here is from genome assembly GCA_030761205.1 of Fremontodendron californicum. Taxonomy (NCBI): domain Eukaryota; kingdom Viridiplantae; phylum Streptophyta; class Magnoliopsida; order Malvales; family Malvaceae; genus Fremontodendron; species Fremontodendron californicum. The sequence goes on from JAULJL010000045.1 coordinate 4,165,111, forward strand.
GACTTGGGTGAAACCAAAAGTCAAAAAAGATCTGGTGAAGCCAGGGGTATTTTCTGAATATGGTGTCTGGATGACTTATCCACGTTTCTTTTTGAACATGTGTTGAAAGTTTACCTGAAGGTTTTGAGAGAAAATGCAAATGTTTCATAATGCAAATGTCTTTCGATTGATGCAAATGCTTCTTGATGCAGATGCAGAGATTAAAATAGATGCATATGCTTCATGGTACAATTGCAAATGTCTTGGATTGATGTAAACGCTTCTTGATGCAGATGCAGAGATTGAATAAGATGCAAATGCTTCATGGTGCAAATCCAAAAATTTGCAATATGCCGCATGCTTCTAACTGATGCGAATGCCTATATCAATAATGATGCAAATGCTTCATGAAAGATGCAGATGCCTCTTCGAATCGTGTTCATGTAAGTGGTTCATGAATGGTGTAATTGCATTTATCTTACAACAATGAAGATTCAATGATCCTAGAAATGATGCAATTGCTTGAGATGACGTAAATGCAGAATATCCATGAAGGATGTAACTGGAATGGTAAAATGTAGATGCTCATGGAATAGTGCAAATGCAAATACCCATGAATGACACAAATGTTTGCTGACATGGTGCAAGTGCAAAGCTCAATAAAAAGGTAAGTGCTCATGAATGATGCCAATGTCCCCGATTATTTTTCTAGACTTTGGCTTGGCCTTTCCAATTCATTTTTCCTCTTCAAATCAGAGTGTATCTTGAATACTCGTGCCCCATAAGAGGTCATTCGCCTTTCGGTCTTCGGGTATCTTCTTGCCCAAACTGTTTTCAAACTCTTATCAATGAAAATCTGTTTGCCAAGTTCTATGTCGGGAAGTTAAGGTCAAACCTAGTAGTTCCATACTTTTAGGTTAGAAAAACTCTTGTCTCATGTCAAGATCAAAAATGATTATTTAAAAAATATATATATTTTATTTGTTTTCCCATTTTGAAAAAAATTTGCTCACTTAATGAAAACTTCTGAGCCAAAAATATTAACCCTATAGCGTGTGATGTACGAATCTTTTGAAGACTGATAATCACTGTTAGAAATTTCCCTAAGTGTTAATCTGGGTCTTTTAAACTTGAATTGAAAGGCTTGATACAACAGGATTTTGGTTGATCGAAGAAACGGGTTTTATAAAACATGAATTCCTTGAGAAGCAAACCAATTCAACATTCTTTTAGTTTCCATACCATGGCATTTTGACAAGCGTCAAGATTGGCCAGGATGTTTAAACTGTAAAGTTAATTTTGGAGAAAAAGGTTTCAATTTTTGAAGTCAATCTTCCAAATGAGAGCTGACAGTTTAGGAGGTTCAGGAATTCCTAGATGTTCCTTAATTTGCTTCAAAATAACCTTCTCTTTTGTGGCATAGACACTAACATAGATGGCATCGGAGACTCCCATTTTACTCTAGACCGCCCATTTTTGGGTTTTTGCCCTAGAGTCCCATTCTTTCCATTTTTTCTTCTTTTTTTTTATTGTTTTACCATGCACTTGCGAATTCTAAATTCTTCCATAGTGAAATGATAATTCGATGGGATGGGATGGGATAAAATCTGAGGAAAAATCCTTCAAGTTAAAAATTCATGCTTGATCGAAATATACTTTTAAAGCACGTAACGTAGGCCATGGTTCGGGGTTCATAAATAAAGCATAAATAGGTCCAAAATATGTGTTTGAGGGTAATTAGATCAAGGATCATTTCTTGAGGAGGATTCCCTTTGAAGTATTTGTCCTTTTTGGACTTTTCTTTCCTTCTTTTGACTTTTGCTCATTTTCTTCCTTGTTCCTGGCTTTCATTTGCCATACTTTTTCACACATTTTTTTTTTGTGTTTTTTTCTTCTCTCTCTTTTTTTTTATGGCTTCTTTTCTATATTTTCATTTTGACAAAGTGAGCCCGTATTTATTTGGGAGCTCAATTTGCTTTTTATCTGTCTTCGAGTTAGAACTCATTTCTCCATGATCTTTGAGAAGACCTTTCCTCGCATTTGCCCATAGTGTAGAGGGTGATCCTTGATCAGGGTTCAAAGGAGAAAGAATTCTTTTGGCTCAAAAAGGGTAACTATGGATAATTTCTTTTTATGAAAGGGACATGAAATATGGCAATTTCTCATATCAAGCACAAATATTCTCATTGAAGAGCAATCCCCGAGGGGAATAGATAATCATAATTTCATTTTGCACTTTGGAATCATCCAAATTTTCATATGCATGATATCACAATTTTTTTTGTCAAATGCCCCAATGATTCATGCGTTAATCTCATCCTTATTCACCATGTATCCATCATTTCCACATATGATGCCCCAATTTGATTAATCATGAGAATTTGTATCATTACGAGGAACATCGCAAGTCTAGGTTTCTATTGTAAAGGCTGAGTTTCCATCTTAGGTTTGTTTGAAGTGACAAGGAAAATATGACCCAAAAACAGGTTTTCCTAGGACATTGGATAATCTGGTTTGCTCATTGTGCCCCCAGGTGTCAATCATGAAGTGATGTTTAGGCAATTGGTGTTTTATTAGAAAAGTTGTGTATGGTTTTAGTATATCCTTGACACATACCAAATTACCATGATCTGGATTCTTGAAAGAATGTCTCATTTGTTTGGGTTTCCAAGAAGCTCGAAAAAATTTCAAAATTTTTGTTCCTTTGCTCATAGCCTAAACTCGGATCTACATATTTGCTTATTTTGTAGTGGCAATGGTTAATGAAGTTCAATCATTCATATTCCTTGAAGCATTAGGTCTTTCAAGTAGTCTTGGTTCAAGGGATTTAGGCATAGGAAAGGCCAAAAGAGAGGGGGAAGTTATTGGGTCATTTCTAATAATGATTATCAATATTCTCGAGAATATCCATTATTAGAACTTCCTTAATGCTTCTTTTTGCCTATTCAAATTATTGTTAAAACACAACAAACATAAAGCATTTAAAATTCAAAATTCATTTAATTCATATGAATGCCGACATGAGACAAGTGTTTCCATCAAGAGGTATGAAACCATATGCATCAAAAACTCCCCCTTGACATGTTTTCCCTAATTCAAACTGGCTATTCCTCGGTATGCTTTTCGACCTTTTCATCTTCTTCCCCCATTATGACATCCACAATGGTCTCATCATTCCCATTCAATGGATTCTTTACGCTATCTCACCTTTGTTTCTTCCCTACATCTAACTGCCCTTTATTGATGAGTGCATGAACCTTCTGTTTCAGACATAGGCAATTTTCTGTGGAATGTCTTCGAATCCCAGAATGATAATCACAATATGCATTCTCGTCATACCAGCTCGGGTATGGGGGTTGTATAGGCTCCACTGAAACTTTAGTGAGGAGTTGCTCTTCGACCAGTTGAGGCAATAGTTCAAAGTAAGATAAAAGGAGTAGCTCAAACCGATCTCTTTTTCGGATGTTCTTCGGCTTCCTCTGGCTGACAAGAGGTAGAAGATTTGCTGGATTCCGAGAGGCCATCGGGTATAAGTATGAACCCTGTGATATGTTGTTCATAGAAGGACAAGATAGTTGGTATGAGGGGGCCTGAAGATACGGGACAAAACCTCCTATGCATGCAACCTAATGTTAACATGATGAATGTAAAGAATAAACAAATCAATTTATGAACATATACAGAGAAATCATGCTGACTATGTTTGTTATGAATGTAACTTAATGATGCGCATGTAAAGAATAAGTAAGTCAATGCATGAACATATACAGAGAAATCATGTTGACTATGTTTGTCATGAATGCAATCTGATGCCAACATGATGCATGTGAAGAATAAACAAATCAATTTATGAACATATACAAAGAAATCATGCTGACTGTGTTTGTCATGACTGTAACCTGATGCTAACATGATGCATGTAAAGAATAAACAAATCAATGCATGAACATATACAGAGAAATCATGCTGGCTATGTTTGTCATGAATGCGACATGATGCTAACATGATGCATGTAAAGAATAACTGAATTAACACAAGGATATATACAAAGAATGACCATGTATGTTACAAATGTATTCTACCATGAATGACCTATGCATGTTAAAACTGTAACATGATGTCAACATGATACATGTAAAGAATAAATGAATTAATCACAAGGGTATATGTAAAAAGATTAATCAATGATTAAACGAAATTGGTGGGACCAATCCTGATTATTCAAAAATCTCATTATGCAAGGTTTGCAACCAAATTTAATCTGTGACGACATATTATTTTTCAGAAGAATTTCGGGGTAGTGGATCCTATTATGGTACAATGTCCAAATATTTACTCAACATTACCGGTCTACAATTCTTATTCAACCACTGAATGTTTATGAAATCATCAAATGAGAGTATTATCACCATCCGTTTATTGAAAAGAATGAGATAAAAAAACCATGGATATACATGCTTTATTCACATATGCATGAAATGTGCAAAATACAAAAAAGTTTGAAAAAGAATTTTTATATTTTCAATTTCAAGAAAAAGTCAATGGACATTTACCCTATCAATGTCAACTTATTTAAGCATCTCGATGCCTTTGGGGCGACATACCAAATTTATTAAGGGCGATGTACGTTCATCGTTGCCCGATCTACAATGCTTATTCAGAATGCAAAAATAAATGGAAAAAGATCAGAAGCATTCCTCCATGTGTTCCTAGCTTCGGTACCTCTAACGGAAATTCAGCATGGCTTCGTCTAGGTTCACTATATGAGGTTGCATTAGGTTCTAAAAAGGCTCCAAATTGCTCCTCACTGTCGCCGGTGAAGGCTAGTAAGGCACCTCGATTAAAGCGGGTTCAATTTGTTAGAGTATATTTTCCTAAGCCCATACGGAGGATCATCACGAAGGCTTTAGGTACTTTATAATCCGAAAGTGTTTCACTAGCCCATGCGGAGGATCATCACGAAGGCTTCGGTACTTTGCTTCCACTTAAAAGGACGGAACCTGGGTATAGGGCTCATGTTATGCAAATGCACGTCTAGTGTGTGAGGAGGAACAACAAATCTTTCACCAACTATTCTACAACCTCTATCCTAAATGCCCCAACAATTTATTAAAAGAACGTTCAAAAATAGTGTAACGCATTAACCAACAAGCAATTATAACATGCAACATTAAATAACTAGAGAACAATAATAAGATGCATGTAAACGAATATGAACATATTTAAAACATTTTATTATTTTCAAAATTCTCCTTATTTTAAAAAAAATGTGGGAATTAAAATTAAATACCAATTAAAAATTGACAAACCGAGACTTTTGATAACACGTGACTAACTCTAGGCCTGACTCTCTAAAGTCCCCAGTGGAGTCGCCAAGCTATCGCAACCTAAAAAAAACAAATCTCATCTCGAGACATTACTCGTTAAGTGTGACATTGGGGAAACAAAGGAAAAGACGACTTAATTCTTCTTGAAATAAAATGAGAGTTTGAAAACAACCTCAAAAAGAAATGGAGTTGCCACCAATCTTTTTTGGCTAGGTGTGATTGGCCATCTATTAAAACCGGTTTTGTAAAACATTTTAAAATTAATTAAAACATTTTTAAAACCAATTTCGAAGTCTGTGCTTTTAAATTAGAGAAATCAAAGAAGCGGGTTCGGGAATCGGTTACGTGCGTGGAAGGATTAACACCCCCACAACGCCCGTATAAAACGGTACCTTATTAATCATGTGTTGTCTCGAGTCTCGGTGAAAATCGGTTTTAAAATTGGCATTTTAAAATAATTCCCATTTTAAAGAAAAATAATTCCATTTCTAGTTGAAAATGATCCAGAATTTACTAACTCAAAATTTTTCTATATTCCCCGGCAGACCCGGTGAAACATAGAAATTTTTATTTACTTAGAAAGTCTCTAAATCACTCTTGTTTTTGAAAGAAAGATATTCCATTGTTAATAATAATTGATGATATCCTCCCCGGCAACCCGGCAGAGAACCCATGAATTATTTTAAATCGGGAATAATCTTGATTTTAAAAAATGTTATTTGTTTCTCATGTATTTTGAAAATCATAGAAAATGATCATGAATATGCAAAATGGCACTAAGATAAAGATTAAATGAGCATGTATATTTACCATGGTATGACAAACATTTTATTATGACATGGTAAAAGAAATTATGACATAGCATAAAGAATTTACTAACTCAAAATTTTTCTATATTCCCCGGCAGACCCGGTGAAACATAGAAATTTTTATTTACTTAGAAAGTCTCTAAATCACTCTTGTTTTTGAAAGAAAGATATTCCATTGTTAATAATAATTGATGATATCCTCCCCGGCAACCCGGTAGAGAACCCATGAATTATTTTAAATCGGGAATCATATTGATTTTAAAAAATGTTATTTGTTTCTCATGTATTTTGAAAATCATAGAAAATGATCATGAATATGCAAAATGGCACTAAGATAAAGATTAAATGAGCATGTATATTTACCATGGTATGACAAACATTTTATTATGACATGGTAAAAGAAATTATGACATAGCATAAAGAAATGAATGTCATGTGAACGAAATGGACATGGCAAACCTAAGCTTGGAGGACTAGATGACATGACAAATGAAATGACATGGCAAACGAAATGACATGGCATAAGAATGAATGTCATGTGAGTGAAATAGACATGGCAAACAAAGTGGCATGGCATACGAATGACATGGCATCAGAAGATGACATGACAAGAAAATGACATAACATGAAGATTAATGTCGTGGCATGTAAATGATGTGGCAAACTTTGACATGGCATATAAATGACATGGCATAAGAATGAATGTCATGTGAATGAAATCGACATGGCAAACAAAACGACATGGCATATGAATGACATGGCATGTGAATGAATGATAAGGTATATGAATGAAATGACATAATGAATAATGACATGGCATATGAATGTCATGGAATATGAATGTCATGGCATAATGAATGACATGACATGTGAATGAATGACATGGCACAAATGAATGACATGGCATGCGAATGACATGGCCTAATCTAAATGGCATGACATGAATGATCATGGCACAAATGAATGACATGGCGTAATCTAGATGACATGACATGTGAATGGATGACATTGCATATGAATGACATAGCACATGAATGGATGGCATGGCATAATCTAGATGATGTGGCATGTGAATAACATGGCAGAATGAATGACATGACATGTAAATGAATGACAAGGCATAATAAATGACATGGCATATGAATGACATGGCATATGAATGACATGGCTTGTGAATGACATGGCATTATGAATGACATGGCATATGAATGACATGGCATAATGAATGAATGACATGACATGTGAATGACATGGCATGATGAATGACTTGGCATAATGAATGACATGGCATATGAATGACATGGCATAATGAATGACATGGCATGTGAATGACATGATATATGAATGACAGGGCATAATGAATGACATGGCATGGCATGTGAATGAAATGGCCTAATCTAGATGGCATGACATGTGAATGGATGACATTGCATATGAATGACATGGCATAATGAATGACTTGGCATGTGAATGACATGGCATATGGATGACATGGCGTAATGAATGACATGTTACATGGATTACAAGGCATAGGTGACATGGCATAATGAATGACATGGCATGTGAATGACATGACATGTGAATGACATGGCATATGAATGACATGGCATGTGAATGACATGGCCTAATGAATTACATGACATGTGAATGACGAGGCATAATGAATGACATGTCATGTGAATGACATGGCATATGAATAACATGGCAAAATCAACAAAATGGCATCATAATAAAATATTCATAATCACATCATGGTTAAATGCACACATCATTATTTATAATGAATTATTCATATGAGGAATCATATAACTCTCATATGTCGAAAAATATTACTGTGCTTCTCGGCAAACCCGACAATGCTTGAAAAATAATTCTTTCATATGATATTTACATAATTTTGAGTAAAATAAAATCATACGTTTCGATTCTATAAACACGTGCGTTGAATAATTCCCAAACCTCCCCGGAAGACCCGGCAAAGATCGGGAACTAATTCTCGCCAAATGTTTAATAAATCGAAAAATACATTTTTATGACAAATTAAGTAAAAACATTTTTAAAATGCAATGCATGAAAATGTATTTCTTCCTTAGAGTAAGGACATCAGTATACCTAAAAAGGTATCCAACTACCTTAGGAAGAGACCTAAATCGGATTTTCAAAATCAAAAGACTTTGGGCTCGGATTTTATATAAAATGAATTTTTGGATGAAAATGGCCTCTTGGCCAAATCCCCCCTCTAAAAGTTCTATTTTTCTTAGTTTTGAAACCCGGGTTGACCACCCTTGACCCAACTTTTATAAAATCAAATTTATGATTAAAATGACTTGGAAATTAACCTAAGACAATAGCTAATGCCCCAAATCAGCCCCCTCTTAATATCCTAACCAAAACAGAAAATTAGTATTTTCTTAAAAACAAAACTGACTCTCACTGGCAGTTTTGGAAACCGATTTTTTTCCCTTCTAAAAAATTTCAAAAAATTTTGAAAATATTATGGGAGACTTAGAACATGTCAACCTCTATGGGAAAAAATCAGCTTAATTTTTGGAGCATGGATACGATGACCTATTTTTACCCAAAATCAAGACAGTGAGTTAAAAACTGCTTTGTCAAAATCCATTAGGCAGGTTTGAAAACCTATTATTTTGACCTCCTAAAAGTTTTCAAAAAATTATGAAAAAATTATGGGAGACTCATAACATGTCGACCTCTATGGAAAAAAATAAACTTAATTTTTTGAGTATGGATACTATGATCGAGTTTTACCCAAAATCAAGACAGTGAGTTAAAAACTATTTTATCAAAATCTATTTTTAAACCTTTGATAGAAAAATCCAAAAAAAAATACTAGAGGCTCCTTAAAGGGTCTATAATCAGTGGTAAAATTTTTTAAAAATTCGAACAAGGGTTGCCTAATGAAAAAAATCATGAAGTTAGAAAATCTAACTTGTACAAATTTTAATTTTTCACAAGCATGCTCATGAGAGCTTGGCTTTGAGCCATTGATTGGCTTAAGTCAAAAATCAAGTGGGAATGAGATGAATGCATGAACATGAAGCAACAAATAAGGGGATCTATCCTACCACAACCAACAAGCAAACCACAACAAGCCAGAACATGTAAGAAAAAAATTGACAAACTTGGCTATTTGATAGAACATGAAGAAATCTTTTGGAACTTGTTTTGAAAAACAATTTTATTTCGTGAAAGAAAATAAAATGAAAATCATAAAGGAATAACAAAAGCATATGAACCAAGCATGGCAAATAGCATGAAAGAGATAGCTACCTTGCTTTACCTTTCCAAATCAAAGAGTAGTAAGAAAATCCCTTCATTTTTTCCTTTTCTTTTCTTTTTCCCCTCTCTTTTTCTCTTGAATAGCTCTTGCCCTTTGTAAAGATCTGATTCCCCCCTCTCAAAACCTCATGGCCCCTTATCCTTGGTGTGGAGATTGTGTGTTTTTTATTTTATCACCCTTCATGCCTCTCCAACATTCTTTGCCCTTGGATGATATGTGCTCATCTTTTCTCCAACAATCTAGGCCATTAGATCAAGATATTTTCATGACAATAAAAAATACTATCTTGCAATTTGATCTTGGCCATTGAAGGATGTACTCATCGTTCTACAAAGCACCTAGGCCATTGGATGGACAAGATATTTACATGACATTAAAAATGGCATCTTGCAATTTGATAGTGATCATTGGATGAATTTAATCAAATCTCACCCTTCATTCATGAGTTGACCAGGCAAGGGCCTGGAATATCCCAGCAATTCCTTCATCTTTCATATTTTTTTAATTGCAAATTAGCCCTTTTCGGTTTTTTCGATAAAATTACCCTTTTAGCCCTCGAACTTAATTTAATTACAAACGGACCCCAAATCTGGCTTTATTTCTCCAATCCATCCAAATAAATATAATATTGAGATTTGGAGATTTTCAAAAAAATTTGAGCTCGTTTCTGATTTTTCTCGGATTTTTCTCTTGGATTTTCCAGTTAGTGGCACCCAAAATTCACCTTTTTCATTTGAACTCCGATTCTGGATTTTTCTTCACCAATCTGTTCCAAAAAAATATAAAACTGGGATCTGGAAGTTTTCATAATTTTTTGAGCTCGTTTGCTATTTTTCTCGGAATTATCCTCTGGAATTTCGGCTTAGTGCACCCAAACTTTGCCATTTTTCAAATGAGCTCCGTTTTCGGATTTTTCTTCGTCGATCTCTTCCAAAAATTATAAAACTCAGAACTGCAAGTTTTCATAATTTTCCGAGCTCATTTGCTATTTTTCCCGGAATTATCTTTAGGAATTTCGAGTTCGTGCGCCTAAATTTTGCCATTTTTCAAATGAGCTCCATTTTCGGATTTTTCTTCACCAATCTCTTCCAAAAATTATGAAACTCAGATCTGAAATTTTTCATAATTTTCCATGTTCATTTGCTATTTTTTTCGGAATTATCTTTGGGAATTTTCGAGAATGCCTTTCGACCTCCAAAGCCTCGTTTTTACTCGAAACGGGTCCGAATTTCTAGATTTTCTTTTTCTACTGCCTTTTTCATATATTGAATTTGAGTTGGTCCGAAAATGCCCAATTTTTACGATCAAATTCCCCTCCGATTTTGTTTTCCCCTTTTCAAACTCGAGAATTTTCTCGTTTTTTCGTTTTTTCGTTTTTGCTCCAATCGACTCTTCCTCTGGATTCACTTCAAACTGGGCTTGGGCTATCCTTGTTTACTCATTCTTTATCACCTGGGGGCTTCAATTTCACGAATTGGGCCATCTTTGCAGTTTTCCCCAAATTTGCAAAATTCACCATTTTTAACCAAAACCCTAATTTTCGATTTTCTTTCCAAATTGACTCTTCATTTGGTTATGCTTCCAATTGGCCCTTCCAATACCCGTAGTCATTAATTATATTCCATTTGAACCTCCAATTTCGACCAATTTTATTGTTTTAGCACTTTTCCCAAATTTGTCGAATTAGGGCTTCCCCTACATTGAAATTTTCGCAATCCCTCTTCCGAACTCTATATCTTTCGATGTATACCTTGGATTATCAAAATTCTTTCACCGTTGTTCAATTCAACTTCCAATCTTGATTTTGACTAAGGGTTGTCTTTTTCAATGTTTAACTTTTTGGGATTGACTTTTCATGCTGAACTCCGAATCACAAGTCTTGGAGGACCATTTGCAAGATGAGAAGAGATTTTCTGCAATCTAAAAAGTACAAGGAAGAATTTACCTGGTTTAGGGGGCCCGGATAAAATTAAGTGTCTACACATACGAAATACGTATTCTAATACGTAGGTTGTCGTAACTAGATACACGGTGTATAATTAAGGTGCACAATTGATATCAAAATTGAATAAGAAATTAGTCTCATTAAATACCTACTTGAAGAGGAAGATAGTTGGTTGTAATTGTGTGTGGTATTCAATCCCATATGGAACAAAGTTTAGCCTTAGCTTGTTGTATATATAGGCTAGTGTTCCATGTTGGGTTAGGCCCCAAGGGGCACCCAAGTTTTGTGGTGGGTGAAGACTTACACACACGCGCGCCGTCACAGCCGAGCCGGGCTGGGCCATGCTTGGGCTTGGCTGGGTCGAACCGGACCTGGGCTTGAGTTAGCAATAATCCTTTTGCTGCCCAACCAGACCAACTGATTTTGAATGTCCGATTAATTCAAGCCTGTTCGATCCAAGACTGAACCGGTTCGTGTTGTTTCAGTATCTGTCTTTTCGGTAAAAACATGCCGGTTCGGCTTCCTGCCTGAACCGGTTCGTCACCAATGGGTGTGCCTGTCCTGATCAAACAGATTTCTTCCATGTGGTGTGTCTTTTTCGAACAGGCAGATTGACTGCTATAAATATAGACTTCCTGTGTCTGTTTTTACTCACAAATTCACTCAAATTATTCCGTCTTCTCAGAGAGAGACTCAACATTCTTCTGGTTCGCTGTGTTACATCCGAGTGTGCTCTCATTTACAACGTTACAAGGAAACTTGGGAGATGAATTGCAATAAGACTGTAAGCACCAAAAAGATAGGCAATAATCGTCTTAAGGTCAGAGGTCAGAGCTTGACTCGATATTCTATTTTTTTTTCTGCTTCTACCGAAACTGTAAGTGTTCGTATTTTCAATATTCTGTTCGTAATATGTTTATATATATGAGTATGCAGTAATAAAATATGTTAAATGCTTACAAGATTGCCAACAACGATTATTCTTTTATATACGTTTTGTTTCATTACTGTTTCTTAGAATTTTTATAATTAGTAACAGCTTTTTATAACATTCTTGAGGCGAATGTAATTGCTACTGTTTGATGAATAATAAATTTATATTATACATCTATTTTTTATGTGGTTTTCGTTACTGTTGTATAATATATATATATATATATATTATTATACATGTGTAATATATATATATATATATATATTATTTGTTGATTACGTCTTTGTATCTTAAGACGTCTCTCAATCTTACATATGTTACTGCTTTGTTATATTCTTGTATATATTACTACTGTGTTAGTAATATATATATATATATTATATATTATATATTATATATATTAAGTTGCTGCTACAGTGCTACTTAGTTTCTTACATATGTTATAAAATATATTGACAGCATATATTATATCGTTTTGAGAGCATATAATTTGTTAGAATATATATTATTTGTTACTGTTTTGTAATATATATATATATATATGCATTGATATATACTTTGTGATATATATATATATTCTTATTGTTTTAAGTTTGTGATATATATATATATATATGATTGTAATATATATATATATATTATATATTTAGTATACGATTTTTTGCAATATAAATATATATTGTTAAATTAGTTATAATATATATATATATTGTTACTATGTTGTAATATATATATATATTATGGACATTTATATATTAGTAATATATATATTTATTGTGGATATATATATTTGTAATATATATAACTATTGGCAGCATATATATATATCTATTCTAATATATATGTGTTTGTATACATATATATATATATATATATATATATATATAGTTGATCCTGTTATTTTAAATAACAAATGGCAGAACGGTTTACCGTAAATGCGAGTGCGCTTGTAACGCCAATGCCACCACATGTTACACATTGTGAGAAACCCGAAAAGTTCAGTGGTCTGGACTTCAAACGTTGGCAGTAAAAGATGTTCTATTTAACTACTCTAAACCTAGCCCGGTTCTTACGGGAGGAGGCTTTGGTTCCCAAAGAGGGAGAGACCAATCCTACGACTGTAGCTTTGGTGCAAGCATGGAAGCATTCTGACTTCCTATGCAAGAACTATATCCTCAATGGATTGGACAACATGTTATACAACGTGTATAGCCCGATCAAGATAGCGAAAGAGCTATGGGAGTCCTTAGAGAGAAAATACAGAATCGAGGATGCCAGCTTGAAGAAATTTGTGGTTGGTCGATTTTTGGATTTCAAAATGATGGACTTGAAAAACCGTGATTATTCAAGTCCAAAAGTATCAGTTGATCTTCCATGAGATTATTGCCGAGGGAATGATTCTTAGTGAATCATTTAAGACGGCGGATTTGATAGAGAAATACCTCCTTCGTGGAAGGATTTCAAGAACTATCTAAAGCACAAGAGAAAGGAGATGACTTTAGAGGACTTGATTATTCGGTTAAGAATCGAAGATGATACCGTGGTTTAGAAAAGATGGTTAAAGCTCAGACCATGGAAGCCAAGGCAAATGTTGTAAAATATACGCACAAGACCAACAAGAGGAAATTTGTTGGTTCTAGTTCTTCCCAAGCTAATAAGGGAATGAATTTCAAGAAGTTTATGGGAACTTGTTTCGTATGTAACAAGCTTGGTCATCGAGCGAAGGACTGCTATCAGAACAAGAAAAGAGCTCAAGCCAACTTAGTTGATGTTAATAAGATTGAGCTCACTATTGTTGTGTAACAAGTGAACATGGTAGGAAACTCTAAGACATGGTGGGTTGATACTAGTGTCACTTGTCATGTTTGTTCTGATAGAAAGAGTTTCTCCGAGTATAAAGAAGCTGGTATTGATTAGCAACTATTTATGGGGAACTCTTCGGTCTACAAGCTACTAGGCCATGAAAAGGTGGTGCTCAAGATGACATCCAAGAGAGAACTAACTTTGAACTATGTGGTTCATGCTCCTGAAATTCGAAAGAATTTAGTTTTCGGCTCTCTGTTGAGCAAGAACGGGTTCAGACTGGTATTTGAGTCTGATAAAATTATACTCACTAAATGTGGTATGTTTGTGGGTAGAGGATATTTATGAGATGAGCTTTTTAAGCTCAATGTAATGGCTGTTATGCCAAAAAACAAAGAATAATAATAAGATTATTTATTCTGTTTATTTGATTGTGTCCTCTAATTTATGGCATGGTAGATGAGGTCATATGAATTACAAGACCTTGCGAAGCATCAGCAATTTGGATTTGCTTTCGGGAATTTTCTCGTTTTTTCGTTTTTGCTCCAATCGACTCTTCCTCTGGATTCACTTCAAACTGGGCCTTGGGCTATCCTTGTTTACTCATTCTTTATCACCTGGGGGCTTCAATTTCACGAATTGGGCCATCTTTGCAGTTTTCCCCAAATTTGCAAAATTCACCATTTTTAACCAAAACCCTAATTTTCGATTTTCTTTCCAAATTGACTCTTCATTTGGTTATGCTTCCAATTGGCCCTTCCAATACCCGTAGTCATTAATTATATTCCATTTGAACCTCCAATTTTGACCAATTTGATTGTTTTAGCACTTTTTCCCAAATTTGTCGAATTAGGGCTTCCCCTACATTGAAATTTTCGCAATCCCTCTTCCGAACTCTATATCTTTCGATGTATACCTCGGATTATCAAAATTCTTTCACCGTTGTTCAATTCAACTTCCAATCTTGATTTTGACTAAGGGTTGTCTTTTTCAATGTTTAACTTTTTGGGATTGACTTTTCATGCTGAACTCCGAATCACAAGTCTTGGAGGACCATTTGCAAGATGAGAAGAGATTTTCTGCAATCTAAAAAGTACAAGGAAGAATTTACCTGGTTTAGGGGGCCCGGATAAAATTAAGTGTCTACACATACGAAATACGTATTCTAATACGTAGGTTGTCGTAACTAGATACACGGTGTATAATTAAGGTGCACAATTGATATCAAAATTGAATAAGAAATTAGTCTCATTAAATACCTACTTGAAGAGGAAGATAGTTGGTTGTAATTGTGTGTGGTATTCAATCCCATATGGAACAAAGTTTAGCCTTAGCTTGTTGTATATATAGGCTAGTGTTCCATGTTGGGTTAGGCCCCAAGGGGCACCCAAGTTTTGTGGTGGGTGAAGACTTACACACACGCGCGCCGTCACAGCCGAGCCGGGCTGGGCCATGCTTGGGCTTGGCTGGGTCGAACCGGACCTGGGCTTGAGTTAGCAATAATCCTTTTGCTGCCCAACCAGACCAACTGATTTTGAATGTCCGATTAATTCAAGCCTGTTCGATCCAAGACTGAACCGGTTCGTGTTGTTTCAGTATCTGTCTTTTCGGTAAAAACATGCCGGTTCGGCTTCCTGCCTGAACCGGTTCGTCACCAATGGGTGTGCCTGTCCTGATCAAACAGATTTCTTCCATGTGGTGTGTCTTTTTCGAAGAGGCAGATTGACTGCTATAAATATAGACTTCCTGTGTCTGTTTTTACTCACAAATTCACTCAAATTATTCCGTCTTCTCAGAGAGAGACTCAACATTCTTCTGGTTCGCTGTGTTACATCCGAGTGTGCTCTCATTTACAACGTTACAAGGAAACTTGGGAGATGAATTGCAATAAGACTGTAAGCACCAAAAAGATAGGCAATAATCGTCTTAAGGTCAGAGGTCAGAGCTTGACTCGATATTCTATTTTTTTTTCTGCTTCTACCGAAACTGTAAGTGTTCGTATTTTCAATATTCTGTTCGTAATATGTTTATATATATGAGTATGCAGTAATAAAATATGTTAAATGCTTACAAGATTGCCAACAACGATTATTCTTTTATATACGTTTTGTTTCATTACTGTTTCTTAGAATTTTTATAATTAGTAACAGCTTTTTATAACATTCTTGAGGCGAATGTAATTGCTACTGTTTGATGAATAATAAATTTATATTATACATCTATTTTTTATGTGGTTTTCGTTACTGTTGTATAATATATATATATATATATATATATTATTATACATGTGTAATATATATATATATATATATTATTTGTTGATTACGTCTTTGTATCTTAAGACGTCTCTCAATCTTACATATGTTACTGCTTTGTTATATTCTTGTATATATTACTACTGTGTTAGTAATATATATATATATATATATTATATATTATATATTATATATATTAAGTTGCTGCTACAGTGCTACTTAGTTTCTTACATATGTTATAAAATATATTGACAGCATATATTATATCGTTTTGAGAGCATATAATTTGTTAGAATATATATTATTTGTTACTGTTTTGTAATATATATATATATATATATATATGCATTGATATATACTTTGTGATATATATATATATTCTTATTGTTTTAAGTTTGTGATATATATATATATATATGATTGTAATATATATATATATATTATATATTTAGTATACGATTTTTTGCAATATAAATATATATTGTTAAATTAGTTATAATATATATATATATTGTTACTATGTTGTAATATATATATATATTATGGACATTTATATATTAGTAATATATATATTTATTGTGGATATATATATTTGTAATATATATAACTATTGGCAGCATATATATATATCTATTCTAATATATATGTGTTTGTATACATATATATATATATATATATATATAGTTGATCCTGTTATTTTAAATAACAAATGGCAGAACGGTTTACCGTAAATGCGAGTGCGCTTGTAACGCCAATGCCACCACATGTTACACATTGTGAGAAACCCGAAAAGTTCAGTGGTCTGGACTTCAAACGTTGGCAGTAAAAGATGTTCTATTTAACTACTCTAAACCTAGCCCGGTTCTTACGGGAGGAGGCTTTGGTTCCCAAAGAGGGAGAGACCAATCCTACGACTGTAGCTTTGGTGCAAGCATGGAAGCATTCTGACTTCCTATGCAAGAACTATATCCTCAATGGATTGGACAACATGTTATACAACGTGTATAGCCCGATCAAGATAGCGAAAGAGCTATGGGAGTCCTTAGAGAGAAAATACAGAATCGAGGATGCCAGCTTGAAGAAATTTGTGGTTGGTCGATTTTTGGATTTCAAAATGATGGACTTGAAAAACCGTGATTATTCAAGTCCAAAAGTATCAGTTGATCTTCCATGAGATTATTGCCGAGGGAATGATTCTTAGTGAATCATTTAAGACGGCGGATTTGATAGAGAAATACCTCCTTCGTGGAAGGATTTCAAGAACTATCTAAAGCACAAGAGAAAGGAGATGACTTTAGAGGACTTGATTATTCGGTTAAGAATCGAAGATGATACCGTGGTTTAGAAAAGATGGTTAAAGCTCAGACCATGGAAGCCAAGGCAAATGTTGTAAAATATACGCACAAGACCAACAAGAGGAAATTTGTTGGTTCTAGTTCTTCCCAAGCTAATAAGGGAATGAATTTCAAGAAGTTTATGGGAACTTGTTTCGTATGTAACAAGCTTGGTCATCGAGCGAAGGACTGCTATCAGAACAAGAAAAGAGCTCAAGCCAACTTAGTTGATGTTAATAAGATTGAGCTCACTATTGTTGTGTAACAAGTGAACATGGTAGGAAACCCTAAGACATGGTGGGTTGATACTAGTGTCACTTGTCATGTTTGTTCTGATAGAAAGAGTTTCTCCGAGTATAAAGAAGCTGGTATTGATTAGCAACTATTTATGGGGAACTCTTCGGTCTACAAGCTACTAGGCCATGAAAAGGTGGTGCTCAAGATGACATCCAAGAGAGAACTAACTTTGAACTATGTGGTTCATGCTCCTGAAATTCGAAAGAATTTAGTTTTCGGCTCTCTGTTGAGCAAGAACGGGTTCAGACTGGTATTTGAGTCTGATAAAATTATACTCACTAAATGTGGTATGTTTGTGGGTAGAGGATATTTATGAGATGAGCTTTTTAAGCTCAATGTAATGGCTGTTATGCCAAAAAACAAAGAATAATAATAAGATTATTTATTCTGTTTATTTGATTGTGTCCTCTAATTTATGGCATGGTAGATTAGGTCATATGAATTACAAGACCTTGCGAAGCATCAGCAATTTGGATTTGCTTTCGAAAAATTGTTTGAAATCCAAATTAGCTAAGGCTCCTTTCTATTTGGTAGAAAGAAGTAGTGAACCTCTAGATTTAATTCACACTAACATTTGTGACTTAAAATTTGGGCAAACTAGAGGTAGCAAAAAGTATCGAATACTTTTATTGATGATTGCACAAGATATTGTTATGTCTATTTGCTAAGAAGCAAAGACGAGGCCTTGGAAGTTTTTAAACTCTTTAAAAATGAGGTTGAAAATCAACTAAGTAAGAAAATGAGGAATGATAGGGGTGGTGAATATGATTCAATATTTAATGAATTCTGTTCAAAATATGGAATCAACATTCAAACCACTTCTCCTTATTCACATCAACAATAAAGTTTTGCGAAACGCAAGAACCGAACGTTGAAATGCTTTGTTGATTATGTTCAAGATTACCTTAGAACTTGTGGGGGGGAAGGCTATTGTAATAGCTATTTGTATTTTTAAATAAAAATACCCCACAAGAAATAATACAAGATACCGTATAAATTATGAAATGGTCAAGGACCATCCTATAAATACACGAAAGTGTGGGGGTGTCTTGCAAATGTATCGTTTTCTCCGGCTTAAAAGGTCATGATAGGATCTAAAACTATTTTTGGTGCCTCATTCGAAGGGATCATGACCCAGTCCTTGAGGGCAAGAGAAGGACATGTGAAAAAAAATGTCAACTTTATGCAACAAGGGTACTCGGGTGTGATCTTGTCGTCAATGAGGGTATCGATATAGTAAGTGGGGAAGAGTTTCATGGTATGATATCGGCATGCCTTGGTGCTACCATGACTACCCCGTTGTGAAGCAGAGGATGAGACCTTGACCATGAGATTGGTGATCCCAGATGGTGCCAATAGTGGCACAAACCCTAGAAGTAAACCATTAGGTTGTAAATAAATGTAAAGACATAACATACTTAATAAGCAAACTGAGTAGATTTACAAGTATTCCTGAAAAAAGGATACTGGAAGACCATTGTGAGATAACTTAGATATTTAAGATACATCTCAAGTTTTGGACTGCAAGATATCCAGATGCAAAATGGATATTCGATACTAAAGATTAGAAATCCACTAGCGGAGGTATCTTTATTATTGGAGGAGTTGCAGTGTTTTGGAAATCTTCTAAACGAACATGTATTGCCAGATTTACCATGGTATCTGAAGTTATAGCTTTAGATAAAGCTGGAGAAGAAGCGGAATAGCTTCGAAATTTTTAGAAGATATTCCATGTTGGCCGAAACCTGTGCCTGCAATTTGTATAAATTGCGACAGCTAATCTACAATTGGTAGGGCATAGAGTAGTTTGTATAACGGTAAATCTCGACACATTCGTCGAGGACATAATACCGTTAGACAGTTGCTCTCAAATGGAATTATTTCTTTTGATTATGAAAAATCAAAGGATAATGAAGCGCGCTTACGAAAAATTTTAACAAGAGAGCAAGTATATCATCTAGGGGAATGGGTCTTAAGCCTATAAATTAAAGTTACATAGTGGCAACCCAACCTAACTGACTGGAGATCCCAAGATCTAGGTTCAAAAGGGACAACTGAATTATGTTAACTTAGTATGAGCACTAAAAGAGTTAAACACTCTTATCTATTCCTATGATAATTTAGTGATGCCTGCAAAGGAGTTAGGATAAGCTATGCTTTTAATGATTCTTATAGCTAGATAAAATCAAGTGGGGTATTGCAGGATATTCTTAATAAGCAATCACCTATTATGAGTAAGAAACGTGGCCACTTCTATGAGAATTGATCAGGCTAAATTCTCTAGAGTACTCATAAGAAACCAGGAAATGTTCGGGACCAAAATGGACACAACCGTGAGAACCGAAGATGTTCGAAGAGGAATAGTGTGACACCTATTGTCTGGGTTTACACAAAAAGCTGAATAGTTCAAGACATCATGTTCACTAGTTAGCCAAGTAAATTCGATAGTTGTTTACTATAGAAGGTTCAAGGCCAAAAGCTACCTATCTTGATGCTATTACTCTTCAAAGAAAGTCTCTCTCAAACTCCGAGTCAGTTCGTCATTTTAATCAGACAATTTCCATTCATGTGAGGGATTGTTGGATATCATAGCTTATAATTATGTGTATACATACAAAATACGTATTCTAATACATAGGTTGTCGTAACTAGATACACGGTGTATAATTAAGGTACACAATTGATATCAAAATTGAATGAGAAATTAGTCTCATTAAATAGCCACTTGAAAAGAAAGATAGTTGGTTGTAGTTGTGTGTGATATTCAATCCCACATATAACAAAGTTTGGCCTTAGCATATTGTATATATAGGCTAGTGTTACATGTTGGGTTGGGCCGCAAGGGGCACCCAAGTTTTGTGGTGGGTGAGGACCTACACAAACTGGGCTGGACCACACAAGCGCACCGTCGAGCTAGGCTGGGTTGGGTCGGGTCGGACCTGCGCCTGGGTCAACAATATTCTTTTTGCTGCCCAGCCGGACCAACTAATTTTGACTGTCCGATTAATTCAAGCCTATTCGGTCTAGGACCGAACTAGTTAGTGTTGTTTCAATATCTGTCTTTTCGGTAAAGACATGCCGATTCGGCTTCCTGCTTGAGCCGGTTCGTCACCAATGGGTGTACCTGTTTTGATCAAACAGGTTCCTTCCATATGGTGTGTCTTTTTCGAACAGGCAGATTGACTGCTATAAATACAGATTTCCTGTGTCTGTTTTTACTCACAAATTCACTCAAATTATTCCGTCTTCTCAGAGAGAGACTCAACATTCTTCTGGTTCGCTGTGTTGCATCCGAGTGTGCTCTCATTTGCAACGTTATCGAGAAAACCTGGAAGACGAATTGCAATAAGACTGTAAGCACCGAAAAGACATGCAATAATCATCTTAAGGTCAGAGGTCCAACCTTGATTCTATTTTTTTTTTCTGTTTCTACCGAAATTGTAAGTTTTCGTATTTTCAATATTCTGTTCGTAATATGTTTATATATATGAGTACCAACAAAATATCATATATAAACTTGTAATTGAGAGTGTGAAATATAAATTTAATAAATATAAGATCCCAAAATATTATACTATCTTTCTTCAACGTGGAACATGTTTTCTTTTGATTATACAACAATGTTTTTTGAAGTGAAACATACATTAATTCATAATATTTTTTTACTATTTTTTTTAATAAATTAATCATCATTAAAATTATTTTTAATCAACTAAATTGAGTGAAAGTATTTTCCCGAATATCTCAATATGCTTGTTTAATTATTACCTTCATTATTTATGTTTTAGCTTTGAAAAATAAAAGTAAAAATATGTGTTTTGCTAATAAACCATATTGGAGGAGTTAAAATTAATAATAAATTACATAAATAATCACTTAATTATTCGAGATTTTTTATTGGGTTAATGTGTAATTTATCCCAAACTATACATGTTTTGTCACAATATTTAAAGAAAAAAAATTCGTAATTATATCTGAACTTGTATTCCATCAAGCAACTTACCTAACAGACTAACTCTATTAAATAAAATGCGGACTTGGCTTGGTTGACCAATGATAAATTGCCATGTGACAAGGTATCGCCACGTCAGAAATTCCAATGTTGAATTTTCTTTTAAAAAAGTAACTTTTTTTAGAAAAATTTAAATAGTTAAAAATAAAACAATTTCTTTTTAAATTGTATATTTTTTTGAATTAAAAAATTTAAAATTTTAAGAATTTTAAAATAAAATATTTTCTTTTTAAAATTTATAATTTTTTAATTAAAAAAAATTAAAATACAAAATATTTTCTTTTTAATTTTCAAAAAGATCTAGAAAAAAAAAAAGAGAAAGAGGAGCGAATCAGGGAGAGAGAGAAAGAAAGAGAGTGAGAGGGGGGAAAAGAGGGGAAGGCGGCTGGCCCATGGCAGATCGATGCGGATCAGCCTCGGGCTAACCGCCCTTCGCCTCCCTATTGCCCATTCCATTCTTTTCTTCCATTTCCCTACTTTCTCTCTTTCCTTGATTCCCCCTCTTTTATTTTTTTTATTTTTTATTTTTTTTAAATTTTTTTGCACGACCTGCCATCGGTCTTGTTGATCCGAGGTAGATCGACAGTCGGTCAAGCCTCTCCCAACCCCGCCCCTCATTCTTCTCTCTTCTTTTCCCTTCTTCCTTCTCTCTCCCGACATCTCTCTTTTTAAAAGAAATTTAGATTGCAATTATTTTTCAAAAAAAAAAATTAAAATTTTCGTTTTTTATTTTTAAGATAAAAAACATTGCTGACATAAAAAATATTAATATGACATTGACTTGACACGTGATGGCTTACCATTAGTCAACCAAGCAATGTTAGATATTTTAACGAAATTAGTTTATTGGGGTAAGTTGTCTAATAGAATACAAATTCAGATACCTAATTACGAATTTTTATTCTTTAAGTACTAATGTGACATAAGGGATATAGTTCGGGACTAAATTACTCATTAAACCCTTTTTATTTAGGTTATGCAACTATGAAAAACGATTTAATCACTCACGTTATAAATATTTATTTTTTTTGGTCATCCAATCATTAAAGATTAACGGTTGAATAACGTGATAATGTTACGTCATTTGTCAAATGCCATATGATATTATTACGTCATCTGACGTGACACATGATATTATCCACATAATATTATAAATTTTAAAAAAATAAATTACACTTTTAAAAATTTATTTTTTCATGAATTTCTATTTTGATCACTCTATTTTAAAATTTTCACAAATTCCTTACCTTTAAAGTATGCTGATGATCAAGATTTACAATTAAGAAAATTGGTTGCTTTTGCTTTTGATCCAACTTTGTGATACTTTATAACCCATCAAAAGTACACTTTCATATTAAACTTAAATCTTTTTAATTAAGGTCCCTTAATTGGTATCCATTAATCTGTTCAGATGCAGTATCCACCAGATTATCTTCTGTTAAGTATTTGATTAAAATACTTTCCTCATGTGTTTCAAAACAAACCATCAAGTTCTTTACTAGTGGAATAAAGACTTGAGTAAATTGTTAACAAGTTCCATATTTAAATGTCTAAGATATTGTGAGGTTTAAGGTTTGAATTCTTTTTTTATTTTCTATAAATTTTTTTGTATTGTATTAAAGATTTACCCATGTGAAAATGTTTATATAGGTAAAATTAAATAATCTGAGTTCAATTTTTTTGATAAATATAAGGATTAGAATTTCATCCTTTTGAAAAAAATAAAATATAAAAATTTCAAATTTAAACTATTTTTTCACAATATTTTATAAAAATAAAAAATATCACCAACAAGCATAAAATATTAAAGAATATTATCTCATACATCATGGAGTTTTTAGTTTTCACCAATGATATTAAGCGATTATCTTATATTCTTTTAAAGTATATTAAAAAAATTTATATCATTAAAAATAATATTGTTACAATACCATGTAAACTCTACTAGTATATAAAAAATGAATGCTTATTATATTACTGTTAATATTTTACTTTGAACTACGTCAAAATTAATCTTAAACAATATTTTTTTATAACATTTTTCAAATATCATTAAAAATAACAAAAATAACACTTAGACGGTATTTTGCATTTTGCATATTGTTATTATATATTATAATGACCAATAATTATAGCATTTTTAAAATTTTTAGAAACATTTTACATGTGCTATTATATATGTTATCATATAAAATGCTTTTGGTAACAATTATAATTACTATTATTGAGATATTCTGCAGCAATTGAAAAATGCATGCAAAAAGTCTTAAAAAACTATTAGTAGAAATAATAGCATTTTAATAAGTATTATTATTATATATATAAAAATGCTACTAAAAACATAAGACTGCAATTACATATACAACATATAAAAATTATTATCTTATCTTACAATAATATATATTTTTAATTTTTATAATACTTCACAAATGCTGTTATGTAAAGACTCTCATTATATATGAATTAAGTTAGGTCAAATAACGTTTGAATAATAAAAAAATTGTTTTTCAAAACTCAACTTAATTCGTAGTTCAAAAAACTTATTTTACGTTTTAAAATATTAAAAATTATCTTATATTAATATTTATATAATTTTATAATTAAATTTAAATAAAAATATTTTTTATTAATTAAATAATAATTTAAATTGAATCGGATCGATAGCACCCCACAAATTATAAGCGTTGAAAAAACAACTAAATTCCTTCTTAAATAAAAGTAAAATAGAAGCATATTCGAACAAAAGTACAAAACAATTAAAAGTAAACTTCAAATTTGGAAACAAAAGTATAAAGAGAGAGAAAGTAAAGAGTGAGCGAGCAAGAGAGAGAGAAACAATAAGTTAGTGACTTTGTTACGTTCACTTTGGTTCCCTCGTCTGCTTCAATATCAAACACTAATTTTTGCCAATAAAAAACCAAAAAAGATTGAAAATTTTGTTAGCTAAATGACAATTTTTTTCATCTATAAATAATTGTCTCCCTTTGTTCACTTAAATTCTCTGTCTTTTTTTTTTTTTTTTTTTTCCCTCTCTTTTTCTGATCAAAGTTTGGGTTTTTTCTCACTTACCCAGATTCAGGTACTTCATTATCCGTATCTTACTTGATTACCAAATCTGGGTCTTTCTCAAAACCTTTAAACTTTTTACTTTGATATATTTTTTTTTTCATTTTTCATGAAGACCCAAATTTTATTCTGAAATTATGGCTTGCTTTTTGAATTATACATGGTTTTTGTCAATCAAATCTTTGATTTTATAGATTCTATTTTTCTGGGTCTTAATCAGATTCTGTGGCTATTGTTATATATGGAATCCTTGATTTTTGCTTTTTGATTTTTGGTAATTATATATATATATATATATATATATATATTTTTTATATCACAGGAGAAAAAGAAAAAGGAAAAAAAGGCTAAAGTTTTATTTTTGAGTGGGCAATGGCGACTAGTAATAATTCTAGCAAGATGCAGAAGTTGGCATCCATTGATGCGCAGCTACGGCTTTTGGTTCCTGCTAAAGTGAGTGAAGATGATAAATTGGTGGAGTATGATGCTTTGCTTTTGGATCGGTTTCTTGATATTCTTCAAGACTTGCATGGCGAGGATCTTAAGGAAACGGTATGTCATTCTTAAGTTTCACTTCTTTCTGAAATTTGGTTTTTTATCGTTTGATCAATGCCCTTTTTTTTTCAAACACTTTAATTGTAATGAGAAAGGGTTGTGATTTCTCTTCTGAAACCTTTTGTGTTTTTTTATTGCCTGAAACCTCTCTAAGTTGGAATATGTAGTTTTTTAATGGTGGGAGTGTTTGCTTGGGACATATTTTGTTGTTGAAAGGACGATGAATGCTCATGGTAGTATTTTTCTTTGTAAAAGACAATATTCTACTTCATTATCAATTAATTGTACATTGACTTGTGGAAGTTTCATATTTGGGTTACATTGAAATTGCAGGTCTTTTTCAATTTGAAATGTTTCTGGTTTCTGCATAGCTGAACTCCTCAATGAGGAGATCAGAGGTCATATAGTCATATATTGGACTGGTTTTGTAGATCCCGAGAGGTTTTATGTATTACTTTCAGACTTTCAGTTCACTTTTTGTGTGTGGAAGATGCTAAATAAAAAGACTTGCTCTTGAAATTTGTGCAGTGATTACAGTGATAAAATAGTATTTGTCTCTTTGATTTGTTTAGGTTCAAGAATGTTATGAACTTTCTGCTGAGTATGAAGGGAAGAATAACCCCAAGAAACTTGAGGAGCTAGGAAATGTTTTGACCAGTTTGGATCCGGGCGACTCCATTGTTGTAGCTAAAGCTTTCTCCCACATGCTTAACTTGGCTAACCTGGCTGAGGAAGTTCAGATTGCTTACCGTCGAAGGATCAAGTTGAAGAAAGGTGATTTTGTTGATGAGAACTCTGCAACAACTGAATCAGACATTGAAGAAACTCTCAAGAGACTTGTGGTTGATCTGAAGAAGTCTCCTGAGGAAGTTTTCGATGCTCTTAAGAACCAGACTGTGGATCTGGTCTTCACAGCTCATCCTACCCAATCAGTTCGTAGATCTTTACTGCAGAAGCATGGAAGGTTTGTTCTTCAATTCTTGTTGCTTAATGCCTTTTCATTACATCTCAACAAGTACTCTGATGAAGAAATTTCAATTCAAAACCTACTTCTATTCACTATTATGTTTCTGATTCTAAAGAATCATTTTCTGCACTTTTCGTTCGTCCAGGATAAGGAATTGTTTAGCGCAGTTGTATGCTAAAGATATTACTCCAGATGATAAGCAAGAGCTTGATGAGGCTCTACAGCGTGAGGTATATCACCTTGTCATGATATTTGTTTATCTGTAAATAAACTTGCTATCCCTGTCCCACAAAGGAAAAGAAAACTTGCACTCACCGATTGTTTGCTTTCTTTTTCCATGTAGATTCAAGCTGCATTTCGTACAGATGAGATTCGAAGGACCCCTCCAACTCCCCAAGATGAGATGAGGGCAGGAATGAGCTACTTCCATGAAACAATATGGAAGGGTGTCCCAAAATTTTTGCGGCGAGTTGACACAGCTTTGAAGAACATTGGAATTAATGAACGTGTTCCTTATAATGCACCACTTATTCAATTTTCTTCATGGATGGGTGGTGATCGTGATGGTGCAGTCCTACTTGAATAAATAAATATTAAAAGACAGTACCTTCTAGTACAATTTTTTTTTTTTTTGTTAATTAGTTAAAATTGGAGGTGCTCAAATATCTTCTGGGGGTTTTCAATTTTTCTTGGTATATGTTGCAGGCAATCCAAGGGTAACTCCTGAGGTCACAAGGGATGTTTGCTTGTTGGCTAGAATGATGGCTGCCAATTTGTACTATTCCCAAATTGAGGATCTGATGTTTGAGGTATTTAGCTTTTATCATCTAGCACATTCTATAGAGCTTTATTTAAAGGACCCATTTTAGGCCGATTCTTATTGATGGTTCTGTTCAGTTGTCCATGTGGCGTTGCAGTGATGAGCTTCGTGTTCGTGCAGAAGAACTTCATAGATCCTCGAGGAGAGATGCTAAACACTATATAGGTATACTTTGGAAATATTCTGGTTTCCATTTCGTGTGAGTAAATAGCTTTTCTGAGTGGGTTTTATGTGCATTTCACTTGATCATGTAAACAAAAACCTAAGTTCTTGTTGCATTATGATTTTTGCAAGTGCATTCCGAAAATGCTTTGAAGTATTTAGAAGACCTTTTTCCCTCTCTCCAATTCCCCATGAAGGGACATAATTCTTCTAGAGTGTATGTTTTATAGCATGCTCAAAGAACGCATTTAGACTTTTGGGAAACAAAAACTAGATCTGCATCTCTGACAATATTTCCTATGCCATGTGATGATTTGTGTGACTCAGAAATGGTGGTTCCTATAATATTTTGTTCAATTGATCTCTTGTCATTGGTTCAGTTCTCATTGATGTTACTCACAATGCAGAGTTTTGGAAACAAGTTCCTCCCAATGAACCCTACCGTGTTATTCTTGGTGATGTTAGGGACAAGTTGTATCAGACACGTGAAAGGTCTCGTCAAATGTTATCTCATGGTATCTCTGACATTCCAGAGGAAGCAACTTTCACCAACATTGAGCAGGTCTCTGTCTGTTTATCTTATATCATGGTCTTATTATTAGTTTGGACTCCACGGCTCCACCTATTTTTCACGAAATCACGAGTGAAATAGAGATTTCCTATTACATTTCCCCCTTGACTCTATCTAGCCTTGTTAAAAGATGGACAACAGCTAGCAAATCCGGGTTCATAGTTCTGCTCTATCTGTAGCTTAATGTGCTGGGACAGAAATGTCTTGAACCTTAAGTCTAACTTCCATTTCACTTTTTCTGCCCCCATTGCAACATCTTCTCTTACAAGGAGTGAATTGTAGCCATTACGTATAAAGCCGTGGCAAATAAAAATGGTAATTTTTGGATTTGGTTCTGAAGGACCTTACTAGGTCACTCTCAAGTAACTATTTTGGTCATGACTCATGATCTTAAATAGCATTTCTTATGTCTATTTTGTTTTATAGTAACCTCTTCTTAACTGGCCTCGTCACTAATTAAGTCTTAAATTTTGTGCAGTTTCTGGAACCTCTTGAACTCTGTTATAGATCACTTTGCTCTTGTGGTGACCAGCCAATTGCTGATGGAAGCCTTCTTGATTTCTTGAGGCAAGTGTCAACTTTTGGCCTCTCATTTGTTAGACTTGACATTAGGCAAGAGTCTGACCGCCACACAGATGTCATAGATGCCATTACCAAGCATTTGGAAATTGGTTCCTATCGAGAGTGGTCTGAAGAACAAAAGCAGGAATGGCTATTATCTGAACTAAGTGGCAAACGCCCATTGTTTGGTCCTGATCTTCCTAAAACTGAAGAAATTGCTGGTGTTTTGGACACGTTCAATGTCATAGCAGAGCTCCCAGCAGACAACTTTGGAGCATACATCATTTCAATGGCAACTGCACCTTCTGATGTTCTTGCTGTTGAGCTCCTGCAGCGTGAATGCCATGTGAAGCCACCATTAAGAGTTGTTCCACTTTTTGAGAAGCTTGCAGATCTGGAGGCTGCACCTGCTGCTTTGGCTCGACTCTTCTCAATAGATTGGTACAGAAATCGGATCAATGGCAAGCAAGAAGTTATGATTGGGTATTCAGATTCAGGTAAAGATGCTGGGCGTCTCTCTGCTGCCTGGCAGTTATACAAAGCTCAGGAGGAGCTTATAAAGGTTGCTAAGCAATTTGGTGTGAAGCTAACAATGTTCCATGGTCGTGGTGGAACTGTTGGAAGAGGAGGTGGTCCCACCCATCTTGCTATATTATCTCAACCACCAGAAACTATTCATGGGTCACTTCGTGTTACAGTTCAAGGTGAAGTTATTGAGCAATCTTTTGGAGAGGAGCACTTGTGCTTTAGAACACTCCAGCGTTTTACAGCTGCCACACTTGAGCATGGTATGAATCCACCAGTTTCACTGAAACCGGAATGGCGTGCACTGATGGATGAAATGGCCGTTGTTTCTACTGAGGAGTACCGTTCCATTGTCTTCAAAGAACCTCGATTTGTTGAATATTTTCGCCTTGTTAGTGAACTTGCAATATCTCGTTTTTAACACCACCTAATTAATTAAAAGCAGTTTTCAATTGAATAATACTGTTTCTTTTGGCTGTAGGCTACACCAGAGTTGGAGTATGGTAGGATGAATATTGGTAGCCGACCATCAAAGCGGAAGCCAAGTGGGGGTATTGAATCTCTCCGAGCAATTCCGTGGATCTTTGCATGGACACAGACAAGATTTCATCTTCCTGTTTGGCTTGGCTTTGGAGCAGCATTTAGATATGTCATTCAGAAGGACATTAAGAATCTCCATGTGCTGCAGGAGATGTACAATGAATGGCCTTTCTTCAGAGTGACAATTGATTTGGTTGAAATGGTCTTCGCAAAAGGAGATCCTGGGATAGCAGCCTTATATGATAAGCTCCTTGTTTCTCAAGAACTGTGGTCATTCGGAGAGCGGTTGAGGACCAACTATGAAGAAACAAAAAGCCTTCTCCTTCAGGTAAACTCACTAGAATATGATTCCCCTTACTATTCAAATCCAGATTCTTCAAATCTTTCCCACACAATGTATTTGGATTTTAAAATCCAAATCAAAATCCTCCTTCAAATATTGGTTGCCAAGCAGACCATTAAGATTTTTTTAGAAAACTCAAGCAACTTACTCTTTGACAATTAATGGCAATGGGCCAATATGGAGTCTTTTGAACCTTTTGTTAGAAAACTCAAGCAACTTACTCTTTTTCTCTTCTATTTCCAGATTGCTGGGCACAAGGATCTTCTTGAAGGGGATCCATACCTGAAGCAAAGACTGCGGCTGCGTGATTCATACATCACAACACTAAATGTTTGCCAGGTCTACACACTCAAACAGATCCGTGACCCAAATTACAACGTGAAGTTGCGGCCACATATCTCCAAAGAGATTATGGAATCTAGCAAACCCGCAGATGAACTTGTGAAACTGAACCCGACAAGTGAGTATGCCCCTGGTTTGGAGGATACCCTCATCTTGACTATGAAAGGTATTGCGGCTGGCATGCAAAACACTGGTTAAACCCACTTACTACTCTTCAAGTTATAAATTTAGTCCAGAGAACAAGACTTATGCATCAAAGACAGACGCGGTTTCAGCGACAAGCTTTCTTTCAATCGAAGAAAAGAAGTGGATGCTGTTTAAATTATCCACCGTAAGGTCAAAGGTTTGGTGAACCCAGGTAAACTGTATGATTATGTTGCTGTGCTTAGACTTTTTTTTTTTTTCCCCCAGTGACGGTGTTTATTAATGCCACAAAATGGATGGGAGTCGATGGAAACTGATTAATTATGCTTTAATACAATACAAGTAATGCCCTTGAGGCTTTTGGTTTTGGTTTACATATCTTGGCTTGGGTCTAATTTTTAGCTTATGGATTAACCTTATGTTGCTCCTACTCTTCATTTTTTTTTTTTAAGTATCCGTGTTCGACACTCATATCTGGATATGGGTATGAGGATATGATCTTCCAAATACATGAATTTTTTTTAAAAAGTTGAACATATCTATATATCGGACATATACTCGTATCCGATACTCACCTGAGCCCGAGTAACATAGGATTAACCTTCAGCAACTTCTCTATGCATAATGTATATTCCTTTTGAGTTTTAGGCATTGATGGCAGCATTGGCGAATGTAAACTTTGTTTATACTGTTGTTTTTTATAATCAAATCAAATGCCTTGATTATTGAGAAGGAAATTGTGAGATCCATGGTTAACAAAGGAACTAAAGAATAGTGACGGGGGGAATATAGTATCATTTTGTTACTTTCAGGAACAAATTCTTTTCTGAATCAGCTTTGATATCTATAAAATAATAATCCTATTTGTTTTTTTTTTTTTTTTCCATGATTTCTTTCTTCAGCTTGTCCAAATGTAAACCCATTATTTTAGGTGTTTTTAACTTTTTTCCCTTTATAGCTTCTTTTAAAGATGTTTAAAAAAAAAAAAATTTTTTTTACTCTTCTCACTACTTATTTTCAGTTGTGCATGTAACTATCTTAATTTAATATAAACTCTTTAGTAAATTAACAAAAAAATCCATAGTATAAATTTGTCTAGCAATACGTGTTTAAATTCTCATACGAGTTTTATATAATAATGCATTGAAAATATTTACTAATTAAGAAATAAAATGATAAAATAAAATTATAAGTTTTTCAAAGTCAAGTAATGTTAATATTGTCAAAATTCAATTGTGATGGTTATTTTTTTACGTCTCCATTAATCCTTTTCATCTTGATTTTAGTTTTTTTTTTTTTCAAAACTTTTACCTCAACTTGGTGTTTGAAAATCATTGAAAATTAAATTATAATTAAATTTTTTAATGTGTTTGATAATTTTTTGAGAAACCAATTAGTTGGATTTTTTTTTTTTTGAAAAATGTTGAACAAAACCTACTTAATAGAAATAAAATTTATTGTACCACATATCTTGACTTGATGTAAAATCTCTATCTAAATCTCACCACATTTTTAGACACTTGAAGAGTTACGTATAAGTAGAGGTGCTCATGGGCCGGGCCGGGCCGCGGCCCATTTTTTTTTTGCCTAGGCCCGGGCCTGGGTCGTCCAGGCCCGCCCGTTTAGGACCGAATCACTGTTCATTGGAATAAAAAAATAAATTTTTTTATTTTTTTTAATTAAAATTAAATAAAAATAATATTATAATAATAATAAAACACTGTTCCGGGCCGGGCCGGACCGGCCCGAAACATGAATTTGCCTGCCCAGGCTCGGCCCGTATTGGGCCGGGCCTGCCGGGCCGGGCGGGCTGCCCGGCCCGTGAGCAAGTCTACATATAAGTGGCTTATATCAATTAAAAAGTAACCTTAAATGTTATAAATATATCTTTTCAATCATGCATGCACATAAAGATCTTTTAATCTTTTAGTGGTTGTTCTTGTTATTTAATTAGGTCTATATTAATGAAGTTTATTTGTTTAGATTTTTTTTTTTTAAAAAAAAAAAAGAACTTTTATGGAATCCATTACTAAAACAAATTTGAACAAAAACTCAAGTTGCAAAAAAGAGATAAGAAATTTCAGAAAGAAAACACCAAAATATTGTTATAATTCATTAGTTCTAATATACAACCCAAAAAAAATGTTATAATTCATATAAACCACATAGAGTCACATTAAAAAAAAAGAAAGAATTCACAACAGTGTAACGACACATGTCCTCCACATGTAATTTTCCATATTTATAAAAAGTACAAATAATTTTGATTTTACTACTAATAAATTTAAATATAATTTATATTACATGTTATAAGATTTCTTCTCATCCTTACAATTAAATTTAAATGATTATAATAAACTTTGAAGTCTATTGAAATGTAAATATATATTTAATATTTTATGTAAAATTATTTCATTAAATTGATATAATAATTTGGAACCTATATGTATCAATTATTTAAATTCATTTATGAAATTTAAAAATTCTATCACTACGTCAAATTTGACATATAACAGCATTTTGAAGTGCTGTGAAAACTAAAAAAAAAAGCTGCTATAAGATAAGACAACATTTTTTCATGTGTTGTATATGTGGCTGTAACCTTATGTTTTTAATAGCACTTTTACATATGTATAATAACATTTATCAAAATACTGCTATTTCTACTTTATAATAGCTTTTCAAGACCTGTTGCATATATTTTTCAATTGCTGCAAAAGATCTCAATGATAGCAATTATAAGTGTTACCAAAAGCATTTTTATATGATAACATATATTACAGCACTTGTCAAATGCTTCTAAAAGTTTTTAAAATACTGTAATTTTTAGCCATTATAATATATAACAGCAATATGCAAAATGCTGTCAAAGTATTGCTTTTGCTATTTTTAACAACATAACAAAAATGCTATAACAAAAATGCTATCTAAGGCTAGTTTTGACATAGTATATTATTGGTGTATTAGAATAATCTCTTTAGCTTGTCAAATATAAACTATGATGTTTTATTTTTACTCTAGTGTCATAATATCGATGATGTTTTATGACTATTTCTATTACTTTAAAAATATTTAAAAGAGACTTTAGGTTATAATCCTAAACGAGGAAATTAGCATTTTCTTTTAATAAAAGTGATTAAGGTATTGTGTCATAAATTAAAAAATTAAGTACTGAATTTTTAGTATTGAATTTATAAGCATTAAATTTGTATTATAAAAATTATTTGGTATGTTACTGAAAATTAAATGTTAAATAGTAAATATGATTATATTGTTTAATAATTGTAAATGCTGAATTTGAAAATTATTCATTATTCATTTTAATGTTATTAAAATAATATTTTATATTATTCTAGATAATCTAGATAAAAATTAAAAGGGGTAATTTAAATATTTCATCATTTGTAACAAAAAATAGATAATTTAATTCAAATATCATTTTTTAAATAATTTGACTTAACATATTCTGCATTAAGTAATAAATAACTTTTCACCTACTTGTCTCATTCAATATTTTTTTGTTGAAACTTTTTATTAAGTAACATTTAATATGCGTTATCAAACAAATTGAAAAAAAATTAAACTATTGAGTTTTTATTTTTTTCAATGCGTTATTAAACACACCCTAAATTAACATTGATCTATATCATATATGTGCTTAACTCAATTGATTCATGCAACTATTTTTAAAAAAATACCATTTAATAAATTTAAAATTCGAATCTCAACATTTTTATTTTCTCTCCCATCCCCATACTACAATCCTCTTTGTAAAAAAGAAAATATCACCTTATTAGTCAATGATATTGTCACTTGCACGAACACATCAATGCACTCATTTTGTGATATATTTTAATAGTGTCTTAAGTACTTCAATCTTGTCAAAATTCAATGGTGACATAAATATTTATCATTGACCAAAATTTTCATTTTTTATCATTATTAAATATTTACTTCAAGGTGATGTTAGACTAAATCGTTAAATTTTTTCAAACCGAACATTGAGCTTAGCTTAATTGATTAATGTATCCACTTTTAAAAAGTGGTATTCAACTGAGATTTGAATCTCATCATCTACAACTTTTTTTCCTATCCCAAGACTGAGACCTAGCTCTTTTGTACAAAAAAAAATATTAAAATTTTTCAAACTATTAAAATTAATTTTTTTAATGATTTAGTTTCTCTCATGAATTTAATAACTTTAATTACATTTTTTGGTACATGATATTTAATAAAATTAATCTTATAATATTTTCTTTTTTAACTTTAATTATATTATGTCTTACTAAAAGCACATATCTCTTTAAAAATAATAAAATATCCATTTAATATTTCATTTTCAGTATGCATATACCAAATAATTAAAGCACATATCCATTTAATATTTCATTTTCAGAGACTTGCCAACATGTTATGGGGAAAAAATGGAGCAGTGGTGATCAAATCTGCTGGCCTGAACTTATACCTAGTTCAATTTCCGAATGCTGACACCAGAGAATGGGTTCTTGAGCAGGGACCTTGGCACATTCTGAATAAGCCACTCATTCTGAGAAAATGGGAGCCAGGTATGAAATCATTAGAGTTTAATTTGAAGAAATTACCTGTTTGGATCCATTTGGGAGGAGTTCCTCTAGAATTGTACACCAGACGTGGCCTCAGCTATATTGCTAGTGCCCTAGGAACTCCATTGTATATGGATAGAATCACTGCTAGCCAACAGAGATTGGCCTATGCAAAGGTATGTGTAGAGATTGCAGTGGATGTCCCCATCCCAAAATGTATTAATGTTGAGTTATGTGATGGCACTATTGCAAATGTTGTTGTGGATATCCCTTGGTACCCTCCAAAATGCAAGCATTGCAATTTGTTTGGGCATACAGACAGAAATTGCACCAAACAGCCTGTAGGGGCTACCAAAGTTTGGATTCCAAAGGAGGGGCCTAAAGCAGAACTGTCAAAACATGATGCACAGGCTACAAGCAGCGTAGAAGTTGAAAGCAGTGCCCTGCCTATGGCTCAAGAACAGAAAGAGGTAAGTATGAAGGAAACAGAAGTTAATGAGGACAGTAAAGGGAGAGGAAGCAGAAGCATACAGAAAAGCAAGAAGTCAGTATTAGCTGGTTCCCAAAACAGATTTGACATCCTGAGTGACTCAGAGAGGACAAATGTAGACCCTGGGCAAACTAGTGGCTCTGAGCAATGGAGAGAGGAGGAACAAGTGGTGGAAATCCTTCCAAACTCTCCTAAGAAGCAAAGGGCAGCAGCAGCAGGAGTTGCAGACTTGATGAAAGCCTTGAAGAATAAGAAGAAAGGGCCCATTGACAAGGGGAAAAGAGGTAAGGCAGTTTTACCTGCCTCTGGAGTGACCCCCCCTCAACTTTCATGAATTTTATAGTGTGGAATACTAGGGGGCTAAACAACCCTCAAAAGCAGAAAAGTATTATACAGAGAATAAACTGCCTGAAGGCAGACCTTGTTTGCTTACTGGAAACAAGAGTGAAACAACAAAACATGCCAGCTATAGTAGATAGGCTCTTTCAGGGATGGAAGCTACATCACAACTACTTAGAAGCTTATAATGGGAGAATATGGTTCCTATGGAGAAATCAGATGCAGGTTGATCTTATTGCAACATCTGATCAGAGCATTACATGCTGCACCACTTATAATTCTACCAGGTTCTACATTACAGCAATTTATGGAAGCAATGAAGGCATAAGTAGAAGAAGGCTTTGGCACCATCTTCAGGACATTCAAGGCAGAATTGATGGCTCTCCTTGGCTTTTGGCTGGAGACTTCAATGTTATAGCAAGACCACAGGAAAGCTCAGATTTCAATGGCTCCTACATGCTTACCTCTGATATGAAGGATTTTCAGGACTGCTTGACACAGCTATCAGTGTTTGATCATACCAGTACTGGACCAGCATTCACATGGTCCAACCACCAAACTGATGCTTACTTGGCTAAAAAGCTTGATAGGGTTTTGGTGAATGATTGCTGGCATACACAGTTTGCTCACTCATTTGTTGAGTTTTTGGCTCCAATGGTTTCTGATCACTGCCTAGCATACATAAAGATGAACTTGACTGCTCATTCTCCCCCAAAGCCATTTAGGTTTTTTAATTTCTGGACTAGGAATCCAGAGTTCCTGAACATTGTGGAAAACTCTTGGCAAGAGCCTTTCATTGGCAATCCTATGACCACTCTATTCCACAAATTGAAGAGATTAAAGGCAGTACTGAGGGCATTTAACCTGGCCATATATGGCAACATTTCAGGGAAGGTTCAAGATAAAAGGCAAGAATTGGAGAGCATGCAGATGATCAATCTGCATCAAAGGCCATCTAATACTCTTGTTGAAACAGAAAGAAGACTCTATGCAGAATTGATGGAACTCCAAAAGGCTGAGGAAAGTTATTACAGGCAGAAATCAAGGATAAAATGGCTGCAGGAGGGGGATCAGAACACTCATTATTTCCATAAAATGGTGTCAGCAAAGCATAGCAAGCAATCCATCAGAGTCCTCTATGATGATGAGGGAAGGAAGTTGGAAGATTTTAGCCAAATCTCAAAGGAGGCTGTAAGGTTCTTTCAGAAGTTGATTGGGACTGAGGACAAACAGGTCACAGACTGCCCTAGGGAGCTTCTTACTGAACTTATTCAGCCTGCCTTGCCTACTGAAGCTAAGGACAATTTAGCTAAGGCTGTTACAAAAGAGGAGGTGAAAAGATCCATGTTTGAGCAGAATGGGGACAAAGCCCCAGGGCCAGATGGATACACTGCACAGTTTTTTAAAACTGCTTGGCCTATTGTGGAAGAGGATGTCACTGCAGCAATCTTATCCTTCTTTCAATCAGGGAGCAGGATATCAGTCTTTAACTCTACATGTATTGCTCTTGTCCCAAAATTCCAGAATCCTAATCATATGAAGGACTTCAGGCCTATTTCATGCTGCTCTGTCATTTATAAATGTATTACCAGGATCATCACTGCCAGGCTCACTCCACTCCTTCCTACTATGATCTCCAGCAATCAGAGTGCCTTCATACCAGGGAGAAGCATCTCAGATAATATTCTCATGGCTCAGGAACTGGTCAAAGGGTATGGAAGAGCAACCTTATCCCCCCGTTTTGCAATGAAGATTGATCTCCAAAAAGCTTTTGATTCATTAAATTGGGACTTCATTCTCACTGTTTTATCAGTTTATGGATTGCCTGATAAGTTCATAGGATGGATCAAGGCATGCATCACTTCCCCAAAGTTCTCAATTTCTCTTAATGGAGGATTAGTAGGGTACTTTGAAGGAGCAAAGGGGTTAAGACAGGGAGATCCTCTCTCTCCTTATCTTTTTGTCATTGCTATGAATGTTTTATCCAGACTTCTGGATGCAGGGGCTCTTCATGGAGTTTACAGCTACCATCCTAAATGTCACAGAATCAAGCTTACTCACCTGTGCTTTGCAGATGATCTGCTGATTTTTGCAAAGGGTAACTTGGATTCTGTTGTGGGCATACAGGGTATTCTCCATTACTTTTATACCATTTCTGGTTTGCAATTAAACCCTTCCAAGAGTGAAGTCTTCTCCTCTGGTGTTAGTAGGACCACTCTACTTGAGATGCAAGAGTTGACAGGGTTTAAACTTGGCAAACTACCTGTTAGGTACCTTGGGGTCCCTTTGGTCACAAGAAGACTCTCTGAAAAGGATTGTTCTCCTTTGATTGATAGAATTACTCAGAGAATCAATGGCTGGGCAGCACGCATGTTATCCTATGCAGGAAGGCTTCAGCTCATTCAATCTGTTCTTTTTAATGTGTCCAATTTCTGGTGCAGGCACTTTGTTTTGCCTAAGGCTGTTCTTAAAAGAATTAATCAATTATGCAGCAGGTTCTTCTGGAAAGGAAGAGATGACTCAGCTAAGGGAGCAAGAGTCAAATGGAGTTCCATTTGCTGTCCTAAGTCAGAGGGGGGTCTTGGATTAAAAGACTTGGGAATATGGAATAAGGCTTGCATTATTCAGCACCTATGGGCACTTCTCTCTCAAGCAGGTTCATTGTGGATTGCCTGGCTTCATGCCTATGTACTGAAAGGAAGAACAGTGTGGCAGGTTCAACCTTCCCCAGGAAGCAGCTGGACATGGCGTAAAATGCTTCAGCTGAGGGCTTTGGCTTTGAGGTTCACCTCCAACCAGAATGGTGCTCTAACTTGGAAGTTCCCTGGGAACAGATTTATGGTGGCTAAAGTCTGGAATGATCTCAGGCCTAGGCAGGACAAGGTGGAGTGGGATAAACTGATCTGGTTTCCATTTCATATTCCTAAACATGCACTGGTAGCTTGGATGGCTATATTGGACAAACTGCCTACAAAGAACAGATTAATGTCATGGGGCATGGAGGTGGATGGCAAATGTGAGCTATGTCAAACTGAGCAAGAAACCCGGAATCATATATTTTTTGAATGTGACTATTCAAAGGAAATCTGGGGGCATATACTATGCTTATGTCAACTTCATAGAAGCATAAGGAGCTGGCAAGCAGAGCTTCAATGGGCAGTAAACAGAATCAGAGGAAAAACTCTCAATTCTGTTATTTTGCGTTTATCATGGAGTGCCTTTCTTTACTCGATCTGGAGGGAGAGAAATAATAGGTGTTTTAATCGCCTTCAATCCACACAAGGAGCCATCATTGAGCAGATAAAAGAGATCATCAGAATGCGATTGTTGGGGCTCAAGAACATTAGTCCTGATGAAGTGAACCGAAGATTGGATGCAGATTGGGGACTGTCTCTTTTTTCCTAGGATCTTTGTCCATTCTGGAATAGCTTTAAGTATTGCTGAAGTATGTTGCTATTGTTCCCTGATTAATTAGTGGTCTTAAGTTTTGTTCAAGTATTGTTTAAGTATGTATAGCTTTAAGTACATGTTGCACATGATGTTGGATGTAGCAGTTTAACTGCTTTCTGGATAAATAAAACACTTACTTATCCAAAAAAAAAAATAATTATAGTATGAATTTATTACTTCAAAATTTTCAAAAGGAACCTTTTAAATTAAATAAAATTCAAAACTAAAAACTTTACACTTTAATTTTTTAATATTGAATTTAATAATTTTGAAAATTAATTTCTGTTTATTTTATATTGTTGTAGAATATATATATTAATTAAAGTTAACATTGAGCTGTTTATATCTGTTTTTCTTTGGTTAGGGATTCCAATTAATGTTTAATTGTTATGACGGTACAATGTTAGACATTCATTTCTGCTTATTAAAAAATAGCTCAATAGCGTCAACACCATCAAACTTTTTTATTTAGAGCATATATAAAAGTTTTTTTTTTTTTGAAACTCCTCAGATATGAATATATATTTGCATTAAATACATTTAAATTGATCCCTCTAAATAAAAATTATTATTTTTTAATTTTATTTATATATTTTTATTTGTATCTTAATTTTATGCATTGATAAAAGGAGTTAAAATCATATTGTTGTTTATCTATTTATTAAATCCACCAATCATTATTTACAAACACTTAAGATCAATAAGTTTGTCACAAATATTAAGTCATAATCTTGTAAACTTAAGAAAAATCAAATTAGTTTTCTAGCTTTCTCGACATAATTCTCTTCTCATAAATTTCTATTTTATTCTATATTTTTGTGACATTTTTAATGTGTTTTGCTTAATTATTTGAGTTACCACTTATCAATCATCTTTACAAAACTAAAATTGTTGTTAAGTTTTTTTTTTAAAAATATGTATATATTCTTGTCCTTGTATGAGTCATTTTAAATCTTTTGTGTTTTGTTAAAAATATGGAATAATTTTTTTTTTTTTTGTTATAGTGCTATTTAAATTGATCTATCTTAACCTCTTATAAAAATTCTTCTTTTACAAAGCTTGATAATTTTACTTGTTGAGAATTTATTTTGAAAATTAAATTAATAATAAATTTATGAATAACTAAAATTTATAATTTTATTAGATTGTTATTTTTATTAGTACATTATTTGAATATATCTTTTATATTAATTTTTTTTTTGAAATACCTCAAATAAAAATAAAACGTATAATTTTAACTAGCCTCCAAAATAAAATATCAAAAGCCATCACTGTAATAGAACTTTCTCAATGGACGACCACAAAGCCAACACTAATCCATTTGATTAATCATGTAATGAGTTGGCACACTTTCATGTATATATATATTTTTTTTCAATAGAAAATTCTAATAAATGAAGACTAAATAATTTAGTTAATACAATTTTCAAGATTAACTTATATAAAAAATTAAGTCAATTATTAAGGAAATGAAAATACTAGCAAAACCAATCTCTACCAAATTTTAATTACCAAACATTTACAATATACCAAACTAGTTTTTTTAACCCGTGTGATACACGGGATTTTTTATATTCTTAAATTTATTTTAATTTTATATCATCTTAATAAAAGAATATACATATGATCTAATATATATAATCATAAAATCATAAATATCAAAATATAAATATTGGTATATATTTTTTTAATAACAATATTGGTATATCTTTTAAGTTGAAATATAAACAAATCAATTACTCTAATTTGTTTCATTTTTATTTTCTCTTCATTTTAATTTTAATCTTTTTCCTTATTCACCATAATCTAAAAGAATGCATAATTTAAATTTCATATTAAAAGTAAATCAAGATAAATTTAAATGATATTTAAGTTAAATGTCAGTTTAGCTACTTAATTTGAATCCTTTTTGCTATCAAATTAAAAATTTTATGTAGCGATGATAATTTTCATATTTATTTATATTGCTCAATAATAAATTGTTATTGATTATCCAATATTGCAGTGAAAAAACTACTATTGACTATAGATAAAAATGATTCTAAATCATCAATTCTTTGTAGTGAAAAATCACAAAAAGAATCTATAAGTAATCATAAACAAATCCAAATAAGATTATGTAAGTTTTGAAGAAAAAAAATTTAATTGGATAAATCTTTTTGAATATCCTAACCATTTAAATATATCTTTTTTTGGTAAGACATAATTGTACCCCTTAAGATTAGAAGAACTAAAGATAATTCCTCATAGAATGATTTATTACTATCCATCCATCCATCCATCCATCAATGTTTTTTTTTTTGTGTGATTCATACACATTTAGCTTCATATAATCTCTTTTGTTCCTCCATAACCATTCACCAATTTCCTACAATCACTCAAGAAATTCTGTTTTGTCCTCTATTTTTTTTTTTTCATTCCAATTTTATTGGATGTTCTCATAGGAACAAAAATTTAGATCATTTTTATATTGTGTATATCTTCTTTCGGTAAAGACTATGTTAATTTTATTTATATCGTTCCAATTTTATCAGATGTCGTTAGACTTTATCCTCTAATTTTTGTCATTCTTTTCCTAATCTTTCTATCTTTTGTCCCTATTTTTAGATAATTAACTGTTTTCCTTTGAAATGAAGGAAGAACGAGTCTCTCTCCCTCTACAATCCCTTAAAGATAGAAAACCTGAATAACTACCATTGGACCCCCCCAAAAAAAAAAACCAACAGTCCCTCTCTATAAATTTACCCTTTTTTACAAGCTTTAATAACCCAAAGGAAAAAAAAAAAACAAAGAAAATAAAATAAAATGGCAAAAGCTTCCATGATAGCCCTTGTTTCCTTGGCAATCTGCCTGTCGTCCCTCCTCAGTTTCGCCTATGCCGAAGACAAATTCTTCGTAGAAGGCAAAGTTTACTGTGATACTTGCCGTGTGGAGTTTGAGACCAAACTCAGTGAACCTATAAAAGGTATATAATATCAAATTACTGAGTAATTTACATTCGTCACTGAGTTTAACATTAACTTTCATGTAAGTCATAAACTTTTAATTTCATCAAATTACATCATTGATATTCTATTATTAATAAATTAGATTACTTATGCTAATTCTGTTGAGTAATTCTAACGGAAAAACTGACTCAGCATGCATATATTACTGACATTTTAGGTAAAAAAAAAATTCACGCTGAACTGTTTTTTCGTTAGAATTACTTAACGGAATTAGTATAAATGATCTAATTTATTAATAATAAAAGTTCAATAATGTAATTTGATAAAATTAAACGTTTATGACCTATATGAAAGTTGATATTAAATTCAGTGACCCAGAATGTAAATTATCCAAAATTACTTGTTAGCAATCTTCTTTTCTCGTCATACAAACATGAACCAAGCTAAACTATTAAAATCAAGGATTTAAATATCGATCGCAACACAATGTTACAATCATTTTTTTTTTTTGTTGTGATTTTGGCTTTTTCCGTTGTCGATATTTATCATTGATATTTACCGTAATTGATCTTAATAGCATGTATTACGTCCGCAACGGCGATAAATACTACGTGATTAAAAATACATCCGCAACCGTAATTTAAATCTATGTTAAATTCATTCAATATATCAAAATTGGCTGACGAAGGTTTGGTATCTTGTTTTTTTTTTTTTTGTTTTGTTTGCAGGTGCAACAGTGAACTTGGAATGCAGGAATCGGACCGACGAAGGAACTATCACATTCAGCCGAGCGACAGTTACCGATGGATCGGGCATATACAGCATCCCAGTCGAGGGCGATCACGAGGATGAAATTTGCGAAGTCAGTGTGGTTAAAAGTCCCAGAGAAGATTGCAATGAATTCATGGAAGCATGGAAGAAAGCCAGGGTGGTGCTCACCAAGAAGGATGGCCTAAGCCAACCTGTTAGATTTGCCAACAGTCTTGGGTTCTTGA
This sequence comes from Fremontodendron californicum, assembly GCA_030761205.1. Lineage (NCBI taxonomy): Eukaryota > Viridiplantae > Streptophyta > Magnoliopsida > Malvales > Malvaceae > Fremontodendron > Fremontodendron californicum. Next base: position 4,208,487 of record JAULJL010000045.1, read on the forward strand.
AGAAGGAAGCTGTTGCTGGATGTGCTGAAGTTCTTAAAGAAATGGGCTTTCTTCCTCTTAACTAAGGGAAATTTTTTTTTCTTCAAACTTGTGGCAACCACCAAATTTTGCCTATATAAAAAATAATAATGTTTGGCATCAATTTTTTGTTCATTTATGAGCAAACCTTGATATAGTAATATATTGATCTTAATAGAATAATAAAAAAAAATTGTTTCAATTGTAAAGTGTTCTTTTAATATTTTTTTTTTTCACTACCATTTGCTCTTTCTTTTTCTTTTCCAGCAGGATTAGAGTATTTTCAAATTTTATCTTAAAATTTATCAACTAAAAAACTACAGGAAAACTAATAAAGGAAACTTAACTTGTTAAAATTATAGTGCTGAATTACTTTCTACAAGTAATATATAAAGAAAACTCTTAATGAACCAGGGGTTCAGCCCAGCTTATTCATGTAACTACCCATAAAAGATAGCATTTAGCAGGTTTGACGTTTAAATTACAATATCTAGAACAACCCTTTTATTATTCTTAGATTGCGACATCTTTTGTAAAAAAAAAAAAAAAAAATCTTAATATTTTAAAACCATTTTAATCTTTTTTTTTTCCTTGTATTAATTGTAATGAACTTGTTGTTGATTAATACAAATATCATTCAAATCTAAATCATAAATATTTAATTACATAAAATATCAAATTTAGGATGTGCACATATATATTAATTTGTTTTGAAATCAATCTTTCTATCATCAAATTATATTATCAATATTTAAATATATAGGCCTTTTTCATATTGATCTATTCAGAAAAGAAAATTTGAATTTGATTCTTCAAATAAAAAATACGTACAAAGGCATATTTCTTTTTTGCTAAGTCAAAAGATTTTGTTGACAACCCAGAGTACAAAAGTTAAAGGCTAGCATAAGAACCAATAATAAAGCATACTAAACTTAACCAAATTTGAACAAAACTGAAACACCTCAGCTCAATCCCTTTGCTCCGTCAAGAGTCAAGACACACCGTAAGAAACTGAAGTCAGCAGAAGGCAAACCATAGTAAATATCAGCCGAAATAAGAGCACTTCTGCATAATGCCACTAAGAGAAATTTTCAATTCTGTTTTTAACATCTGCTATTGCCACGTGTCACATTCAATGAAATCAAAGTCCATTGCACACAATCCAAGTCGTATGCCCACAAGCCACTCAATGCCAAAAACAAATCAGCTTTGACTTTATCCATCAAAATAATCAACCCAAATGCATAGACATCTTCAAAGTCAAAAAACAAACATAGCAATTACGTAACCATTAGTAGTTTCATATGCCATATAAAGAAACCCTTCCATCAATCCATCAATCTTTTCCAAAGAAACATTATGTCATTAGCATTTTCAAAAAACTCTAAACGCAATAGAAGGCAAGCCTTTCCCTAACACATAGAAAGTAAAAGAAGCACATTCCACTTATAAGATAAACGGATACTCCAATTTTGCAGCAACAAACTATCTTTCCAAAACGGTCTCCATACCACCACCACAGTCACTCTCTTTTATCTTTTTGCTCAGCCAAATAATTTGTAAAGAATAAAAAGTTCTCCCCGACCAGGTTTCCCAGTTGAAGCCGAAAAAACCACTCAAAATTGACGTCGTACCAGATATTTTGAATAAATTAATCATCAATCGATTCCATTTTCGTTTCCTGGATTAGGACCATTTGGATCTTGAACTCATTCACCAATTTCTTAACAGCATTTCTCTTGACCGTACATTCCAAACCTCTGACAATCCAGCGTAGCATTCTCATCTTGCCGAAAATAACCCACCGTACCACTCAATCCCTTAGCAGACCAGTAAAATTGTAAGACATGTACACACAAATTTTATGTCAAAAATATGACAAGGAAAATTTGGAGTCAAATAATATTTTTATTAATCAAACTTTGAGGTTACAATCTCTGAATATTCTTAAAGAAAGAAATCCTTTGATTCTTTTCTTCAGTAAAATTTTGACTCAAGGGTCTTCACGACTTGATCTTGAATCGGCGAGATCTGCTTCAAGGGTCTTCTGGACTTGGTCTTGAAAAACAGGAATTATCTCCTTTCCTTTGCTGAACAAGATCGGAGAGCAGCTTCTAGAGAATTCTCAAGAACAAGCACCGCGTTCTTAGAATTTCTCTAATTTCTTCTTAAGAATTTTGAGAGGATTTGGCTCTTCAAAATCTTCTTCTCTTCAGGCTTTCTCAGTTGTCAATTTGTGTTAAGAGGAGGTCTCTATTTATAGTGGTAGCTAGCCAGGTGAAAGAGAGTTTTAAAAGAACTTAATCTCCTTATTTATCTCTTAATTAATTTAATTTAATTAGAGATAATATCTTCTTATTTATCTCTTAATTAATTTAATTTAATTAAAGATAAAATATTTATTTTTTATCACTTAATTAATTAATTAAATTAGAGATAAAATATTTATTTTTTATCACTTAATTAATTAATTAAATTAAAGATAAAATATTTATTTATCTCTTAATTAATTTAATTTAATTAGAGATAAAAATTTATTATTTATCTCTTAATTAATTTAATTAGAGATAAAAATTTATTATTTATCTCTTAATTCATTTAATTTAATTAGAGATAAAAATTTATTATTTATCTCTTAATTAATTTAATTTAATTAGAGATAAAAATTTATTATTTATCTCTTAATTCATTTAATTTAATTAGAGATAAAAATTTATTATTTATCTCTTAATTCATTTAATTTAATTAGAGATAAAAATTTATTATTTATCTCTTAATTAATTTAATTTAATTAGAGATAAAAATTTATTATTTATCTCTTAATTCATTTAATTTAATTAGAGATAAAAATTTATTATTTATCTCTTAATTAATTTAATTTAATTAGAGATAAAAATTTATTATTTATCTCTTAATTAATTAATTAATTAAATTAGAGATAAAATAATTATGACACATGGGTGAAATTTGATTGGATAACCCATGAATCCTTGCAATTTGATTGGTCAAACCATGTGTACATATTTAATTAATTATAAAATAATTAATTATAATATGATATTAACAATTTCACATGGTAATGTATAATTTAATTGAAAATTTCTTAATTAAAAGAATTTCAATTGACACGTGGCAATTTGTAATTGGTTACAAATTTTCTCCTTCTACAAATGCCCCCTCAAGACTTGGTTACGTACACGAATTTTTTTTTTTTTTTAGTGTAGCAAGTGGACAAGTCTTGAAATTTAATTTGCTTTTGATGCCAGAATTTATTTAACCAATGTAATTTTGTATATTAGACAAAAAAAATTGATTTAACAAATATAATTTTCTATGCATCAAAATGGACCATGAATAGAAGATTAGCCCACTCTAAATGGTTTAGCAAAAAATGGATATTGGGCCAACATTGGCCTATGTAAAATAAATATGGACTAATATTGGCCCACGTAATAAATAGAATTCAGGCCATAACAAAAGTTTGTCATATTATGGACACAAATGAGATTTAGGCCCAACTTAAAATATCCTTGGTAAATGGACCCAATAGCCCATGCAAAATATAGTTCACAGTTTGAAGACTTTCTACAGCTCCGAAGAATTTGGGTTTGATTTAATCGCTTCTTTGCTCAAATTAATTTCAATTAAAACTCAACTTCTAGTTTTAAAGAAATTCTAATGCAATTAGAAGTTCTATTCCTTGACCACATGGGACTTGAATTATTTCCCCTATAAAAGCAAGGCTTTCTCAAACTAATCTGCATATCAGATTAATTGTCAAAGATTGCTACGTTGGAAAGCTTAACAGGTGAGTTCTCTTTTCTTTTTTTTTTTTTTTTTTTTTTTTTTTATGAATACAAGCTTTTTTTTTTATTTTTATTAATTGCCAAAGTTTCTGCCTTTGCTGGCGGTTTCCTTTTTGGCTTCTTTCTTTAGCTTGGAAATAGTAGCAAGTCCACAAGCCTGCGCCTTGATCGTCAAGTATCCCACCATAAACGGAAATCCCGTTTACATGCTCAAAGAGAATCCAGTTTTCGGTACTTCCAATAACCTTATCATTGTGCCATCAATTGTTCTTGCATCGTTTTTTGGATAAGTTGTTAAACTCAAAGATTATCATGCAATTAACAGTAAGGGTAAGAGTTCATTCCTGGAACTCATAAATGGTCCTAATTATATGTTAACAACTTTCAGAACAATCTCACTGTAGAAGAAATAATTTAAGTTTCCTTGTTTGACTTCTAATCAGATAATTGTGGGTTTGAATCCTACGAGGGAGTTGCCGAGATCGAAACTGACACGTATTCCCTGGCTGTGAAATCCAATCTCTTTAGTCACCCCAACACATACAATAATAACCAGGGAAGAAAGCACCCCCACCAGCCGAATGATAAGGCACTCGCATTATTTAGCCACATGGATGGCAGTATAGTGATACCTGAAAGAATAATAAAAGATATCATGCCATCTAAAGTCAAGCTTCAACGCAAAATATGGAGACAGCTTGTGCAAGTTGTAATTCTCTTTGTTTTGGCAAATATTATATCAATTCCAAGTTTCATGCATGCCACGTGAAAGTCTTGTTGCCATGCATATAAACATTAATTTGGTTTAAAGCCATGCATGTTGACACCTATATTTGCACCATGACACCATGATTTCTTGTAATTGCTTTGTCACCATGAGATCTTGACACTTTGCACACTTTTTTTTTTTTTAAGCCAATAAATAAATAAATAAATAAATCTTCAATCTTTGTAAATTGGTGAAAGCACTCCAAGATTGGATTCATTTATTTATTATTTATTTATTTATTTATTTATCTTTATTATTATTATTATTATTTTTTTTTACTTATTTATTTATTTCTCTACCTACTTTGACATTTTTTATTTGTTTTTTTTTTTTTTGGTAGAATCATCATGGTGTATTTCAAAGATCACAAAGATTATCTTGTGATTCTTTCCAAGGAAGACGAAGACATAAAAGAAGGATTATATCTCTTCACCAACAAGCCCATATCGGGTAGATATAAATCCGCTTGGAAATCATTTGATTTTCCTGCCACTCTAGAAGATTGGTCGATAGAACTTTCTCCAACTTCACAATCTTCTCCAAAGGCGAGATCTCTTCAATCTAATCTTCACGTCAATACTTCTAATCATGAGAAGTTTGACACGTTGGGAAGCCGTATCATTTCCGAAAGGTCATATTGGGGATTTTCCTTCAAGATTTTTGGAGAGTTTGGTTACATACCAAAGTACTGGGAATGGGCTGAAGATGTGTTGTACCACTTCAACAAAAATTTAACGACTGTTAGTATATATGATGCTGTTTATGCATCATTATACACTTATGATCACAACAAGGACGTCATTCGCGCTTTTTGTGAAGCTTGGTGCCCGGCTACCAATACTCTCCACCTTGCTACTGGGGAAGCTTCCATCTCCTTATGGGATTTGCATAGGCTAGGCGGTTTACCTATTCACGGCATATTTTATGATGAAGTCATTCCTTGTGCTGCCGAATTGACTGGCTTTGATAACAAGGGAAGATTCATCCCGAGATGTTGTGAATATCTATTTGCTGCATTCCATCTTTTGAAGCAAGGCAAGGAGGATAAGGTGTCTATTGAGGATTGGATCAATTTTTGGTTTCAAGGGAAATTGCGTTACACCAAACCACCTGCTCGAAAAGCAAAGAAGCTTGTTCGCCCAAAAGCTACACATAATCCTACAGGGATTCTTCGAAAATACCAAGGTCGGGGAATGGCAGGAGATGGAGCATTCACTGCACTTGGAATCAAAGACAGTTTAACAACAGACACTTATTTAGCTGCCTTCCTTTCTTGTTGGATTTGTGTTTTCGTTTTTCCAAGTAAAGATTCAGAATTTGTTCGGCCAGAGACATTTAAGATAGCCAGCCTGATAGCGATTGGGAGAACTGTTAATCTCGCGGTCCCGGTGTTAGCCAATATTTACCATGGACTAAACCGAATTACACTTTCTGCTCAAGCGGGCTCTTCAGATGCGTGTTTTCCAATTCACTATATTTATGGGTGGCTAAGTTATTACTTCCGGACTCACTTTCAAAATCCAGATGATGTATATGGGCCTTTGATGAGCAAGTTTTCAGGAGAAGGTGGAGCCAAATATTTTGAGGATTATGACGCCCGCAAGTTAATTCATAGTGGCATAGTGTGGAATGCTAACTTATATCCCAGAAATAGGGATGAAGTGATTGTTGATGATGACACTCTTAGTAAGATCAATCATGGCTACCTTGTTAATGTTCGTTCGAGCTATTTGCCTGCCCGATGTAACCAAGCCATCATTGTAGAACCTTACAGTCCTCATCGATTTGGGAGACAATTTGGGTTTTGTCAGGATATTCCCGGAGCTCTTAAGGAAGACATTCGTTCTGGGTCTGTGGATGATTTATGTAGATTTTGGAGAATTTGCACTCGTTCTCATACAAAGTCCAGATTGATCTCTCCAGCTCGTTCTCTAAATCCTAATGATCATGCAACCGCAAGATACATGGAATGGTGGTCGAAAGTTCATGAGTCATATCTTGAGCATTCTATTGATATTTTGATTTCGAGCATCCGTACATCACCATCGAAGAGAAGAAAACCTCCAAAGGATGTTAAGAAAAAGTCTTTAGAGATTTCGCAAGACAAATCCAATAAAGCCAAAGTCTCGTCCACCATAGATTTAACAGAGGAGCATGTGAAGACTTCACAAGAAGTTCCTCGATCAGTGTCATTAGTTGATGAAGGACAAAGGGTTTTACCGAAAGTCATTGAAGGGAAGCATAATGCGATTGTTGAAGATTCAATTGATGAGAGTGATCATGAAAGACATTGGAAGCGAACCAGGCCAAGGAAATCCTTTCAAGGTGATATATCCCCCGCCAAAAGTGAAGCTTCAGTTTCTAGTTCGCATGAGTTCAACAAACTTGCAGCTAAGATCAGAAATAATATTTCAAGTACCATTTCCAACCAAGAGGATGCTTGCCCTAATGTGATTGTTAATAATACTTTTTCTATAGTGAAGACTCCCACAGGCCCTCATGTTGAAGCTAGTCATCTCGCCCTTCCAGAATTTTCTAAGTTTAGTGCTGAAAAAGTGATATCCGATAGTCAGTTGAAGCTTGCAACTATTTTGTGGGAAAGCATTCAACCAAGGATTATTCGCGCTTCTTTTGATCGGGTTTCTTCACTTAGTGGTGATGTTCACAAGATATTTGATGCAATAGAAGCAATCAAGTCCGTTGATTCATCCTTATTGAAAGGCATGGTGGAAGACTACTTTACACAAGTCCAGAAGTTTAATGAGCTTGAATCTTCCATTTCTTCATCCAAGGATAGAATTGAAAGACTTCAAGCACTTGAAATTCGACTTAAAGATTCAATGTTACTTGAACATAAGACTGTTGAGAACCTTAATACCTTGCAGTCGAACTTGGCAGATATAGAGCAAGAGTTCATTACTTTGCAACGCAAAAAACATAGACTTGAGTCTTCGCTCCAAGAAACTGAAGATGAACTGAAAAGAAGAAGAACCGACACCTCCAAGATTCGTGAAGAGATGAATTCTGTTGAGTCCATTACTACCCTTACTGAGGATGAAGCCAAAAACTTAGATTTGTTGCGAAATATGTTGGAAGCCTCTCGAGATGACTTGAAGAATTTCGAATGGAAGCCTTGAATCCTTTTTGATGTAACTTTTTTTTTGAAATTTATATTAGTTCTTAGGCTTGCTAGTTTTTTTTTTTTTTTTTTTTTTTTTTTTATTGTAAGTTCTTTTCAAGTTTGAAATGAAGTTAAATTTCTTTTTTCTCCATATATCATATTTCTTTTGCACTTTCTGAAGCATTTTTGCATCATGTATGGACTACAAATTAAATTCTCAAAGATCTTTAATTTGCAAAAGATTTGTTTTACTTGAAAAATAATTTGAATCATGAAATTTGAATGGAGAATTATCATGATACTTTCAAGTGAATAAAAGATAATATTTGAATCAAAATTTTTTTTTTTTTTTTGTTTGGACTGAACTTGGCAATGAAACCAAGCTGCCTACGTACCCTCGAATTTGAAGGATCAAGTCATAACGTAGTTCATCATTTTTTTTTTGTGCCCTAACTTTTGCCTAAGTTGTCCTAGAAAGGATTTTCAACATAGCGGGCTTTTTTTTTTTTTTTTTTTTTTTTTTTTTTTTAATATGCAGTTTAAGCTCGTGCTTAGGAGCAACATACGACAGTTTAAGCTCTTGCTTAGGAGCAACATCTTCTTTAAGCATAGTAACGCTTCAAAAACTTTCCATTGATCGGTCCAACTTTGACACCATCTTGATCAACGATCTTGTATGCACCATTGGTATAAACTTCTCGAACAACGTATGGTCCATCCCATTTTGAAAGGAACTTGTTGCCAATACGATGTGAAGTATTTATGGGTCTTCTTACAGCAAGGACTAAATCTCCAACTTGGAAAGATCGCTGCTTGACTTTCTTATTAAAAGCTTTGGATAGTCGAGCTTGATAGCACTCCAAGCGTTGTTGGGCTTCCAACCTTTTCTCATCCAGCGCTTCTAATTCTTCCAAACGTAAGCGTACATTGTCTTCACTAGAAAGATCTTCCTGGATTGCAATCCTTAATGACGGAATTTGTCGCTCAAGTGGTAGAACAGCTTCCACACCATAAACAAGTGCATATGGAGTGGCTTGAGTTGGTGTGCGATATGTAGTTCGATAAGCCCACAGAGCTTCTCCTATCCTTTCATGCCAATCTTTCTTTGAACGGTTAACAACTTTCTTGAGAAGATTGCACAAAGTCTTGTTAAAAGCTTCTGCTAATCCGTTTGCTGGAGCATGGTACATTGAAGACTTGTACTGCTTGAAGTCAAACTGTGCACATAATTTACTCATGTCAAACTGCTTCCCATTATCAGTTATGATGTGACGAGGTACACCATACCGATAAATGATGTTTGTCCTGATAAAAGTTGCAACAGTTTCCTTTTTTACTTCCCTGTAAGGTGCCACTTCTGCCCACTTTGAAAAGTAATCTGTAGCGGCAAGTATATACATATGTCCTAGTGAACTCTTAGGTAATGGTCCTACCAAATCAAGTCCCCAAGCATCGAACGGCCAAGATGTGACTGTCGGATGTAATGGTTCAGGAGGTTGATGGATGAAGTTTGCATGAAACTGACAAGCTTGACATTTCTTGGAGTAGTCCATGCTATCCTTTACCATTGTTGGCCAGTAGTATCCCATTCTTTTAATTTGAAAGTGCAATTTAGCTCCAGACTGATGTGCACCACATATTCCTGAATGAGCTTCTTGTAAGGTTTTGGATACTTCATCTTCTCCTAAACATCGAAGGAAGACACCATCAAAAGAGCGGCGATAGAGCGTACCCTTGAAGTAAATAAATCGAGGAGCTCGACGTTTCACTTCTGTTTTATGCCTTGGATCATTGGGTAACCTCCCATGCTCTAAATAATCAATCAACGGTTGTCTCCAATCTTCTTTTTCAACTTCGCAAACTGATACAACATTGGATTCCGTATTGTTATCTTTAAAATCAATTGGGGGCAAAATCCATCGTTTGCAAAGAGGGACTTTCACTTCTACACTTGGCATGGCAAGAGTTGATGCTAGATTAGCTAGAGAATCTGCTTGCTTGTTCTCTCTTCTTGGTACATGTTCCAAGCTTACATTGTCAAACCATTCCAGAATCTTCTTCGCATAGTTGACATATGGTAAGAGGTCTGACTTCTTAACTTCGTAAAGTGAAAGGAGTTGGTTGATGACCAATTTGGAATCCCCAAACACTTTAAGTTGAGTGATTTTCATATCCACTGCCATTTCCAATCCAATGATCAGAGCTTGGTATTCTGCTACATTGTTGGAACAATTTTCAGTGAGAGTAAATGCATAAGGCAATACATCTCCTTCTGCAGTGACAAAGACAACACCTGCTCCAGCTCCATCTTGACGGGCAGCCCCATCGAAGAATAGTTTCCATGGCCTGGGAATTTCGATGAAAAGAACATCTTCATCTGGGAGATCTTCAGAGAATTCCCAATCATCTGGAATCGGATGGTTTGCAAGGAAATCGGCAAGTGCTTGCCCTTTAACGGCCTTTTGTGGAATATAAGTAATATCGAACTCTTGTAGCAAAAGAGCCCATTTTGCCGATCTTCCACTGAGCACAGACTTGGACATGAGATATTTGAGGGGATCTGCTCGAGAAATCAAACGAACAGAATGAGCTTGCAAATAATGCCTCAGCTTTTTAACTGCAAACATCAATGACAAGCAAGTCTTTTCAATGGGAGAATAATTTAATTCAGCACCATTAAGAGTTCTACTAAGGTAGTAGAGTGCAGTTTCTTTTCCTTCATCATTCTCTTGTGCCAACAATGCTCCTAAGGAACGTTCTTGTGCAGCAATATAAAGGATTAACGGCTGTCCTGGTATAGGTGCCTTCAGAATAGGTGGTTGTAACAAAAAGGTCTTAATGCTCTTAAAAGCATTACTGCAGGCCTCATCCTAGACAAAAGGGACATCCTTCTTCATTAGCCGACTAAATGGTTGACATCGACCAGCCAAGTTTGAGATAAAGCGTCGGATATATGCCAATCTTCCTTGCAGACTTTTAAGTTCATGTAGATTGCGCGGTTCAGGCATTTTCATGATTGCATCTATTTTTGATTGATCGATCTCAATCCCACGATGTCGTACGATGAACCCCAAAAATTTGCCCGAGGATACTCCGAACGCACACTTGAGCGGATTCATCTTCAATTGGTATCTACGCAATCTTTCAAACACTTGGCGAAGATCAGCAAGATGATTGGATTTTTCCTTTGACTTCACTACCAAGTCATCAACATAACACTCGACATTCTTGTGAAGCATATCATCAAAGATCTTTTGCATTGCTCTTTGATAAGTAGCACCTGCATTCTTTAATCCAAACGGCATAACTTTGTAACAGTATATACCTTTTGGAGTTCGAAATGCGGTAAGTTCTTCATCTCTTGGAGCCATGCGAATTTGATTATAACCAGACGATCCATCCATAAAGGACAAAGCTTCATGGCCAGTTGTAGCATCCACCATTATTTCTGTTATAGGGAGAGGAAAGTCGTCCTTTGGGCAAGCATTGTTCAAGTCTCGAAAATCTACACAAACTCGAAGTTGACCATTTTTCTTTCTCACTGGAACAATATTTGAGATCCAAGTGGGATACTTGACTTCTCTAATAAAGCCAGCTTTGATGAGCTTATTGACCTCAGCTTCAATTTGGGGGATCAAGTCAGGATGGAAACGTCGTTGAGCTTGTTTGATAGGTCGGACACTTTTCTTGACAGCCAGATGATGCATAGCTACTTTTGGATCAAGTCCCGGCATTTCTTTGTAAGTCCAAGCAAAGATATCTCGATACTCTATCAAAAGATCAAGATAGGCTTTTTCCTCTTCTGGTGGTAAGCAAGCATTAATAAAGATCGGTCGTGGATCTTCACTAGTGCTGATGTTAACCTCCTTTAGCTCATCAATAGTAGCTTGATTTCCTTCTTCAAAAGACGAAGGGGCTTCTTGGGCTTCTTCCTCTTGAGATTTTTCACCAGTTTCCTTTACAGATACATGGTTAGAAGTAAAGATTTCTGTTTCTTCAAGTTCTTCTTCCTCTGAGGATGAGACCGATTTGGTTATAACCACTGTGTGCTTTCTAGCCTTTAGAACTTCACCGGTAGTTACCTTCCATTCGCTTTGCCTTTTCATTCGAGAAGGAATTTTGCTGTGAAAATCTCTTGATTCCTTTAAAGTGGAAGACTTTCTTTTTCGGCCACAGTTAACTTCTTCAGAGTACAGACTTCCAAGCCTTGACTGAATGGAAATTGGTTTACTTACAGAAACTTCACTGCATTTTTCTCCCATTCGTTCAAAAACTGACCTTCGTGATGATTGAATGCTCAAACGATCAAACACTGAACATCGTGTTGAGCGTGCTCCCAAGCGATCAAATACTGAAAGTCCTGGTGGCTTCATTGAATCTTCTTGCTCCTCGAGAACTTCCTCCACATTTATGTACCTCGAAGTTTGTTTATGAATCTTCAATTTTAATGGAGAATATCCAAGCCCTTCTCTAGAAGTTCCGACGTGATCAATTTTCTTTTGCCAGATCTGACGGATCTTGAATGAACTTCGCAGCTTTTCTTTGCTAGGCTCTTTTGTCTCGTGAGCCAATTTTGCAACATCCTCTTGTTTATATCCAGCTTTGACAAGCAACCTATAAGCATTAGGATCAAAATCTTTAGCTCGATGAGTAGGAAGATCTTGATGCTCACAAAGAGGTTCTTCTACTGGCCTAACAAATCCTTGCAGTGGAGGTATAAGGCCTCTTGATTCTTCCAAGTTAGTGAGGGGAAGAGTCAGATCCTTTAAACCTTGAGCAATTTCATCTGCTCCAACTGTGGAAGAAGCCAAATTCTTTCCCTTTTGCTTTAATTCTTGCATCGGGTTGGGCATTACTTCTTCGATAAATGTATCTTTTAGATAAAACTTTGCATCTGCGAAATGTGCTTCTGCTATAGTAAATGGCTTAGCGTCTGCAAGGATCGTCTTGACTTGACCGTTTCTGCAATACTTGAGACATTGATGCAGAGTTGAGGAGACTACACCATTTTGATGTATCCACGGTCGTCCTAACAACATGTTGTATGTCGCTTTGGCATCAATCACATGGAAAAGTGGATTTGACTCCATATCTCCAATGAAAAGTTGAAGTCTAAGTTTTCCAAGAGCTCTTTGTCCCCCTTGGTTGAATCCTTGAATCATCAAGCGGCTTTCCATCAACTCATCCAAAGGAACTCCCAATTCTTTCATTGTCATCAACGGGAGTATGTTGACAGCAGAACCATCATCGATCAAGATTCTATTGATCTTCTGTTCTCGAGTATATCCTACGACGAACAACGGCCGATTGTGAGGGGTTGACCCTAGCAACAGATCTTCATCAGAAAAGTTAATTTTCGTAGCACAAGTATGATCATCAACTTCAAATGCTACTGAGTCAATGTTGTTTTCATTATCTTCATTGCCACCGTTATGGTAACAAGTCATGAGAACCAAATCTTCATTTCTAAGCTGAATTGGCATGAATTCGTTTAAAGTGATTTGCCTCATTGACTTTCTCCCTACTGAATTTTTACCCCGAGATGGCATTTTTGCTTCTTGAGGCACATTGGGCTTTGGAAATTCAGATGGTCATTTGATCATCTTAGCTCTTGTAGGCACTTTCACAACTTTTGGAAGATTCTTCCTTTTGCTTTTTCGGCGTGTGACTAGAGTCCAACCATCGTAATCTTGATTTTGTCTTTGAAGCAAATAGTTGCCCCCACTTTCCTGAAGACCCTCCATCGTACTTGTACTTGGAGCCAGTATGATAGGATCAAAAGAGCCAAATTTTATGGTTCTATCCAACAAATTGGATTGAGGAACCATATCGACTGATGCCAAATTTGACGACACCGTTTCTTCTTCAAACTCGATTTTCCCTTCTTCATAGAGTCGCATGATTCTATCCTTCAAAATAAAGCACTTCTCTAGAGGATGGCTAATCAAGCGATGGTACTTGCAATAATTGGAGTCTTCTACTTTATCAGCTTCTTCAGGTCGCTTCATTTCTGGCAACTGAATCAGCTTAGTCTTTAAAAGTTCTTCAAGAATGCTTGAAACATCAGAATCAGGAAAAGGATACTTCTTTTCTTGCCTCTCCTTCAAGGTGATCTTGCCTTTACTTCTGTCCTGGATAGGAGAAGATTTCGTCTCTTGAGATTGTTTTGACTTGGGAGATATCTTAAGAGGCTTGGTAGTCACAGCCATGGACTGTTTGCTTTCTCCCTTGTTGACAAAGGTTTTGCCCCCTTTGCGGGTATCTTGTTTTTCCTTGGCTTTCTTTGGCTCTTGCACCGGAGGTTCTTGATTTCCAGCAGCTGTCATACTCAACTCCATATCATGAGCACGAGTGGCTAATTCTTCAAAGGTCTTAGGCTTGATGCCTTGAAGAATGTAACGCAAGCCCCAATTCATGCCTTGGATGCACATGTCAAGGGCAGAAGACTCAGACAGTCTTTCTTTGCAGTTAAGGCTCAGATTTCTCCATCTGTGAATGTAATCAATGACTGGCTCATCCTTCCATTGACGTGAGCTTGTGAGTTCGATCATGCTGACTAAGCGACGAGTGCTGTAGAATCGATTAAGGAATTCACGCTCAAGTTGTTCCCAGCTGTCAATCGTCCCAGGCTCGAGATCAGTATACCAATCAAAGGTGTTGCTTTTTAGGGAGCGAACGAACTGCTTCACCATGAGATCCCCATAGGTACCAGCATTATTGCAAGTTTCCACGAAATGTGCAACATGTTGGCGTGGATTTCCTTTTCCATCGAACTGCTGAAACTTTGGGGGTTGATAGTTCCCAGGCATCCTCAGACGATCGATCCTTTGAGAATATGGTTTTGCATATGTATATGAAGGTTGAGTGACGCTTTCAACTTGATCTTTGATAGCCTCCTTGATAAGATCCTTGAGCTGACTGGTAGTGACGAGCTCATTGATCTTTTCTTCAGAATCCTTAGCAACTTCCTTGCCAGAGTTCTCACCATCATCTTGAAAGATTGATTGCCAATTCTGGTTTGAAGCTTCGTTCCTTTTTCCAGTGAGACCGGCGATCTTGTCCATCATGGAAGCGATCTGGTTATCCTTCTCTTTGATACTTGCTGAAAGAATTTCAACAGATTTTGCCAGAAGTGCAACTTGTTCTTCCAATGATGTGGTGCCAGTTGTCATGACAGCCATTACTCCAGAACTTGATTTTGGAGTAGATGATGGAATAGGCTTGTTGCTTGAGTAGCTGTCTTGTTCTTGGTATGTTAACTGGCGACTTGCACTTGATCCTCGAGGAGAATCAACTTGTCTAGCAGAAACTTCTTCTAAGTCTTGAATTGGAGAAGAAGTGTCATAGAGAGGGTTTTGATTGAGCACAGGAAGAGTTTGCTCATACAATTCAGCAAGAGTTTTGGTCTTCCTCCTAGTGCCATAAGGATGAGTAGGGACATCAACGCTTGATGATGAAGTGGGGTAGACTGCAGGATTAGCTCGAGCAGGCTTGAGAGTTGGTTTGTTAGCAAAGTTCTTCTTGGGAGCCATTGCAACTTGATAACTTGAGTTTTGAAGAAGAGAGATGAAAGGCAGAGATTGTCCCACCGGGCGTGCCAAAATTTGTACACACAAATTTTATGTCAAAAATATGACAAGGAAAATTTGGAGTCAAATAATATTTTTATTAATCAAACTTTGAGGTTACAATCTCTGAATATTCTTAAAGAAAGAAATCCTTTGATTCATTTCTTCAGTAAAATTTTGACTCAAGGGTCTTCACGACTTGATCTTGAATCGGTGAGATCTGCTTCAAGGGTCTTCTGGACTTGGTCTTGAAAAACAGGAATTATCCCCTTTCCTTTGCTGAACAAGATCGGAGAGCAGCTTCTAGAGAATTCTCAAGAACAAGCACCGCGTTCTTAGAATTTCTCTAATTTCTTCTTAAGAATTTTGAGAGGATTTGGCTCTTCAAAATCTTCTTCTCTTCAGGCTTTCTCAGTTGTCAATTTGTGTTAAGAGGAGGTCTCTATTTATAGTGGTAGCTAGCCAGGTGAAAGAGAGTTTTAAAAGAACTTAATCTCCTTATTTATCTCTTAATTAATTTAATTTAATTAGAGATAATATCTTCTTATTTATCTCTTAATTAATTTAATTTAATTAAAGATAAAATATTTATTTTTTATCACTTAATTAATTAATTAAATTAGAGATAAAATATTTATTTTTTATCACTTAATTAATTAATTAAATTAAAGATAAAATATTTATTTATCTCTTAATTAATTTAATTTAATTAGAGATAAAAATTTATTATTTATCTCTTAATTAATTTAATTAGAGATAAAAATTTATTATTTATCTCTTAATTCATTTAATTTAATTAGAGATAAAAATTTATTATTTATCTCTTAATTAATTTAATTTAATTAGAGATAAAAATTTATTATTTATCTCTTAATTCATTTAATTTAATTAGAGATAAAAATTTATTATTTATCTCTTAATTCATTTAATTTAATTAGAGATAAAAATTTATTATTTATCTCTTAATTAATTTAATTTAATTAGAGATAAAAATTTATTATTTATCTCTTAATTCATTTAATTTAATTAGAGATAAAAATTTATTATTTATCTCTTAATTAATTTAATTTAATTAGAGATAAAAATTTATTATTTATCTCTTAATTAATTAATTAAATTAAAGATAAAATATTTATTTATCTCTTAATTAATTTAATTTAATTAGAGATAAAAATTTATTATTTATCTCTTAATTAATTTAATTTAATTAGAGATAAAAATTTATTATTTATCTCTTAATTCATTTAATTTAATTAGAGATAAAAATTTATTATTTATCTCTTAATTAATTTAATTTAATTAGAGATAAAAATTTATTATTTATCTCTTAATTAATTAATTAAATTAAAGATAAAATATTTATTTATCTCTTAATTAATTTAATTTAATTAGAGATAAAAATTTATTATTTATCTCTTAATTAATTTAATTAAATTAGAGATAAAATATTTATTTTTTATCACTTAATTAATTAATTAAATTAAAGATAAAATATTTATTTATCTCTTAATTAATTTAATTTAATTAGAGATAAAAATTTATTATTTATCTCTTAATTAATTTAATTAGAGATAAAAATTTATTATTTATCTCTTAATTCATTTAATTTAATTAGAGATAAAAATTTATTATTTATCTCTTAATTCATTTAATTTAATTAGAGATAAAAATTTATTATTTATCTCTTAATTAATTTAATTTAATTAGAGATAAAAATTTATTATTTATCTCTTAATTCATTTAATTTAATTAGAGATAAAAATTTATTATTTATCTCTTAATTAATTTAATTTAATTAGAGATAAAAATTTATTATTTATCTCTTAATTAATTTAATTTAATTAGAGATAAAAATTTATTATTTATCTCTTAATTCATTTAATTTAATTAGAGATAAAAATTTATTATTTATCTCTTAATTAATTTAATTTAATTAGAGATAAAAATTTATTATTTATCTCTTAATTCATTTAATTTAATTAGAGATAAAAATTTATTATTTATCTCTTAATTCATTTAATTTAATTAGAGATAAAAATTTATTATTTATCTCTTAATTAATTTAATTTAATTAGAGATAAAAATTTATTATTTATCTCTTAATTCATTTAATTTAATTAGAGATAAAAATTTATTATTTATCTCTTAATTAATTTAATTTAATTAGAGATAAAAATTTATTATTTATCTCTTAATTAATTAATTAAATTAGAGATAAAATAATTATGACACATGGGTGAAATTTGATTGGATAACCCATGAATCCTTGCAATTTGATTGGTCAAACCATGTGTACATATTTAATTAATTATAAAATAATTAATTATAATATGATATTAACAATTTCACATGGTAATGTATAATTTAATTGAAAATTTCTTAATTAAAAGAATTTCAATTGACACGTGGCAATTTGTAATTGGTTACAAATTTTCTCCTTCTACAAGACAAAATAACAAAAAAAACTAACCTGTAAAATCCGTTAATAAGTCCCGGTTTTCGCTTCCAGCTGCATTATCCTCTGCACTATTGTCTCCTCATCAATGTGCAGATGGTTTTAATACAGTGACTAAGTTGAGTTCTTGTGATGGCTAGATGATAATTATGATTGGGTTTGGCAACCTGCTGAAGGGGGGTTGGTGGTTTACTAGTAATCTGGAATGGTAATGTATTTACAAAAGAAGTAGTTGTTGTCAAAGAGAGATTCATCATGGTTAAAGGAAGTTGTACGAGGGGTTTAATAGTTAGGTAGTAAATGTTTTATGTGCGCCATGTGGGGTGGACGAGATGAATAAGTTATGGGAGGAATTATTAGTGCTAAAATGGAAGTAGATAAATCTGAATTGTTCTAGTTTAGATGTTGAGTATTGTCTAGAACTGTGTTTCTTATAACGGTTTTTTTCGACCGCTAGATGATTTTAAAAACAACATGGAGTAGTTACCAATCATTTTTTTGGTTAGGTGTGATTGGACACCTGGAAAAAACTTATCATTTTAATAAAATTTTAAAATTAATTAAAACTTATTAAAAAGATATTTTTGGTCTGCGAAAACAAAAATTGGGTTCAGGAGCACGGTTACGTGCAGAGAAGGATTAGCACCCCCACAATGCCCGTTAATTAAACGGTACCAATTAATCATGTGTTTTCCTAAATCTCGATTTCATGGACTCAACAACGATATTTAAAACTAATTCTTTTTTTTTTATTTCTTTTCCAAAATATGTTTATTAATCTGGAAAAATGAAATGTCATTTCATTTTGAAAAATGAAAGTGAACGTAAATCTTTTATCGAGAACACTCATTAAATATTCTCAATACTTTTGGTAGTATTTAATGAGATCCTCTCACCTCGAGATATCTTATGAATCACTACTGTGACATCCTTCGAATTTCGTCGTCGGCAATTTTCATTCACCCTTTTTTTTTGAATGCATATGACACAAATATTTAAGTATGAGATGCATATGATTAAGCATATAGGAAATGGGATTAAATACATGGTCATACGATTAAGCATAAGAAGCACATTATTTGCAAACACGAGCATGACAAAATATCGAGCATGTACATATTCATTTTCTTATTTATTTATTATCCTGATTGTTTCCAATTTGAAAACGAATTTTTCGTATTGAGAATATCGCCAAATACTCTCACTACTTGTGGTAATATTTAACGAAATCCTTTCACCTCGGGATATCGTAGGAATCATTACTATGACATCTTTTGAATTCCGTCTTCGGGGATTCGTCATTCGTATCTATTTTTTATTTCTTTTTTTCAAGATCGTTTTATTTGCGTAGAAAGAAAATGTTCTTTTATTATGTGAAAACAAATGTGGATCTTTTATCGAAAATGTTCGTAAAATACTCCCAATACTTTTGGTGATATTTTAACGAAATTTTCTCTCCTCAAGATATCTTAGGAATCACTACTATGACATCTTTTGAATTCCGTTGTCTGCGGATCACCTTACTTAAAATATTTTATCCCTTGCTAAAAAAACTGATGAAAATGCCTTTTATAATTGTTTCTTAAATAAAAGAAATAATCTATGTAAACTTAACTCCCGAATCACTCCAATAATTTCGATAATGTTTCGATAACTATTTTTACTTGAACTGTTTCGAGGAACGAATGATACTTCGACCATTCCAAGAAAGAATTTGTTTTAGAGGATTTCTTTTAACAAAAAATAATTTAAAGGACACATTTTCATCCACGTGCACCAGAATACCATCTTTGATTTTTTTTAAAAGGTTATAATATATCTAATAATAATGAAAATAAATATATATATATATATATATATACGTAAAGGACATGATATAAAAATAATAATATACAATAAATAAAATAAAAAAATAAATATATATAAAAAAACTCAAAGTATAATAATTATTATAATAATAATAACTACTATAATAAAAGGTAAAAAAATAAAAAATAAAAGATGATAATAAATAAAAAACTAAAATCACTGAAAGACTAAAAAAAATAAAGAAAATAGAAAATAACAAATACTAAAGAAAAAAAAAGGAACAATATAAAACTTACCTTGAAAATCGCAAGAATTCGAATCTTTGAATGCTCGGATTAGTTCTCGGAAAAAACTTTTAGAATTTATTTTCTTTTTCTTTTTTCTTTTTTCCATTTTTTTCTAGCCGGGTCGGACCACAAACAGGTCGAGTCGCCAGTGGAGTAAGGCGTGGATCGCCCCCTTTTTATGCAAAACGGTGCGTTTTGCACCTAATATAAAACTCAAATTTTCTCTTTTTTTTAATAGATTTTCTGATCCTTTCTCTCTCTTCACTTCCCCTCTCTCTCACTCCTGTTCTTCGAATGCCACTGAAAAACTGAAGTTTTCCAGATTCCGGTGGTGGCTCCGTCGTGGACCACCGTGAGCGGCTGTGTTCCGGTGTGTTTTTCGATTCCGAATGAGCCGAAAATCTCCCTTTTTTCCTTCTCAAATCAGAAGCCCAACTAGTTTCTTCCGAATCTGTCCTAGTCCTTGTAGATCTAAGATCGAAGTCTGATATTTTTTCTCTTCTCCATCTCCATCTCCGTTTTCAAACGTCCAATCAGTCTCAAATGAAAACCCGAACCTTCTCACTCCTTTTCTTTGTTAACCACCGTTCGATTTCCCCAAAAAACAGACCTAGCCTCTCGGATCTAGTGAACCCGAGATCCTAAGTTTTTTTGTTTATTTTTTTTCTTGATTGTGGATCTGTGTAGGTTTGCTTTCGATTGTGTTTTTTTGTTGTTTTCTTCTACTCCCTTTTCTTTTTTTTTTTTTTGAAAAAAATCGAACCCCCTATGGGTTCTGGGTTTGGGGGTTTTATAGGAGGGGTTTGGTGGTTTAAGGCGTTGGCTTAGGGCTAGGGACGGTGACGGCAGGCATAGGGTTAGGGCGGTGCAGGGTGTGTGCAAGTGGACTGGTAGGGGGTGTGTGTGTCCAGTGCAAGTGGGCTAGGCCAGGGGGTGTCAGGGGCAAGTGGGGGGAAGTGGCTGGCAGGGTACATGGGGAGAGGGTCGGTGCTGTTGCTGCTAGGGTTTGGTGAGGGCTAGGTCAGCAGGCCCGGTTGGCCTGTAAGGCAGGCTTGGCTAGCCACCAAGCTGGTGGCCTCTTGGGCCAGTAGGCCCAATCAGCTTGCTTGGCCAGCAGGCCCAATCGACCTGCCTGGCCAGCAGGCCAAACTGGCCTACTCATTTTTCCTCAGGCTCCAAAGCCTAGTAATTTTACGGGGTGACCCAAGCTTTCAAAAGAACAAAAAGAAAATAAATAAATAAACAAATAAATAAATAAACAAATAAATAAGTAAGCCCGAATTGACTCTAAAATCGCGTTGACTAAAATCCTATGCTGGAATCGATTTATGACATTTAAAGAAAAAATGATGGAAAGGACAACTAATTAGGTTCGATCAAATCGGATTGACTTTAGCCTATTGAGGACTATTCATATAATTCTGAACTGGCTTAATTGAACGAGTGATTATGACTAGAACCATGATTCCTTTGACACCCAATCTCACACTTGAACTGTTCTCAACTCGGGACCTGACTCGGGAAGTGATTCTGACAAAAATAGGTTGCTACAGCTGCCCCTCTTTGCACATTGCTGAGAATCAGCAATAGGGCAAAGACATGACCAACAATGTCGTCCATGACTAAAAAATAAATTGCTCCTCTCTGTCGCAACCTAAAAGATAACAAGTCTTATCGCAAGACTTTATATTCCTTAAGCGTGACACTAAAAAAAAACCGAGGAAAAGTCGACTTAATTCCTCTTGAAAAATGAAGGTTTTGAAAATGACCTTGAAAAAGACATGGAGTCGCCATCAATCTTTTTTAGCTAGGTGTGATCGGCCACCTATTAAAATCGATTTTGTAAAACATTTTAAAATTAATTAAAACATATTAAAAACCAATTTCAAGTCTGCGTTATAAGCCAGAGAAAATCGAAGAATCGGGTTCGGGACTCGATTACGTGTGGGAAGGATTAGCACCCCCACAATGCCCGTATAAAACGGTACCTTATTAATCATGTGTTATCTCAAGTCTCGGTAAAAAGTCGATTTTTAATTTAGTATTTCAAGTTAATTCCCAATTTAAAGAAAAATAATTCCATTTTTAATTGAAAATGATCCGGAATTTATAAATTCAAAATTTTTCTATATTCCCCAACAAACGTGGCAAACTATAAAATTTTTTATTAGTTTGGAAAACTTTCCGAATCATTCTCATTTTAAAGAAGATATTCCGTTATTAATGATAATTGATGATATCCTCCCTAGCAATCCCGACAGAGAACTCATGAATTATTTTAACTCGGGAATATCTTTATTTTATTGAAAATCATTACCTTTTTCAAAACATCTTAAAAAAATATGAATATGAATATGTGTGACATAAATAAAATGACATAGCAAAGTCTAGATAATATAATGCAACCTAAAATGGTATGATATAATTTAAATGTCATAGCATATTCTAAATGAAATGAAATATCCTAAGTCATATGATATATTCTAAATGAATGAAATAACCTAGGTAACATGATATTTTCTATATGAAATGAAATATCCTAAGTCATATGATATATTCTAAATGAAATGACCTAGGTAACATAATATATTCTATATGAAATGAAATATCCTAAGTCACATGATATATTCTAAATGGAATAAAATGATTCAAATGACATGGCAAATATAAAGGATATGGCATATAATTTAAATGACATAAAATGACATGAAACATAAAATAATGCTATCATGTAATATGCATGAAAATAAAAATAAAATAATAATACATGAACATAATATATACTAAATAATGTGACAAAAAATAAATAACTAAATAAAAAGTATAGGATAGCATGTAATATTCAAAACCATATAACAAACAACATAACACCATAAAATAAATCAAAATAATAACAATATCATATAAATTATCATAGCAAAAATCACATATTATATAAAATGCATGAATATGAAAAATGCAATGCATGAAAGTGTATTTTTTCCTTTAACTAAGGAAATCCGTATTTCTAAAAAGATATCCGACTACCTTAGAAAAATATATCAAATTAAATTTTCTAAAATGAAAATACTTTTTGATTGTTTGAAAACAATTTTGAAAGAAACTTGAATGAAGATTGAAACCCTAGCCAAACCCTTGGCTCTAAGTTCCTAAGTTTAAAATCCCAGACTTGACCACCATTAACTCGAGGTTTATAACATCATTTTTAGAGTTTAAAAAGGCTTAGAAATTACCCTAAGACAACAGCTAAAGTTTCTAACCAATCCCCTCTAAATGCCTTAGCCAAATTTAACAATTGTTTTTCTTTTGAATTCAAATCTGCCTCTACTGTCCGGTTTTAAAAGACGGTTCGTTAACCTATTTTTAAAAATTAAAAAAAATCTAAAACAATTACTAGAGACTCAGAACATGTAAAACTACACGAAAAAAATTGGCTTAATTTTTTGATTAAAGATGACTTCCCAGAAAAATCGGGAAAGTCCAAGTACTGGGTGAAAAACTATTTTGCCAAAACACATTTTTTTTTGCCTTTGATAAAATTATTTAAAAATCAAAGTAAAAATGTTGGAAACTCTCCTAAAGACCCACAAATAGTAGCTAACACTTTTAAAAAGTTCGACAAAAATTGGCTAAAAAAAAATCACAAAGGTAGAATAATCAATTTGACAACTCTTTAATTTTCCACAAGTATGCCACATGATTTATGACTTAGGCCAATCAATGGTTCAAAGTCATGCTCACTTGAGCATACTTGTGAAAAATTAAAGAGTTGTCAAATTGATCATTCTACCATTGTGACTTTTTTTTTACTTAGCCAATTTTTATCTAACTTTTTAAACATGTTAGCTACTGTTTCTGGGTCTTTAGGAGAGTCTCCAATATTTTTACTTTGATTTTTAAATGATTTTATCAAAGGCAAAAAAAAATATGTTTTGGCAAAATAGTTTTTCACCCAATACTCAGACTTTCCCGATTTTTCTGGGAAGTCGTCTTTAATCAGAAAATTAAGCAAATTCATTTTCGTGTACAGTAATTTTTTTTAGATTTTTTTGAATTTTTAAAAATAGGTTAAAAAATCGTGTTTTAAAATCGGAAAGTAGAGGCAGATTTGAATTCAAAAGAAAAACAATTGTTAAATTTGGCTAAGACATTTAGAGGGGATTGGTTAGAAACTTTAGCTACTGTCTTAGGGTAATTTCTAACCCTTTTTAAACTCTAAAAATGATTTTATAAATCTCGGGTTAAGAGTGGTCAAGTCTAGGATTTCAAACTTAGGAACTTAGAGCCAAGGGTTTGGCTAGGGTTTCAGTCTTCATTCAAGTTTCTTTCACAATTGTTTTCAAACAATCACAAAATATTTTGATTTTAGAAAATTTAATTTGATATATTTTCTTAAGGTAGCCTGATATCTTTTTAGATATACGAATTTCCTCAATTAAAGGAAAAAATACACTTTCATGCATTGCATTTTCCATATTCATGCATTTTATATAATATGTGATTTTTGCTATGATAATTTCTATGATACTGTTATTAATTTGATTTATTTTATGGTGTTATGTTGTTCGTTATATGGTTTTGAATATTACATGCTATCCTATGCTTCTTATTTAGTTATTTATTTTTGTCACATTATTTAGTATATATTATATTCATGCATTATTATTTTATTTTTATTTTCATGCATATTACATGATAGCATTATTTTATGTTTCATGTCATTTCATATCATTTAGATTATATGCCATATCATTTATATTTGTCATGTCATTTAAATCATTTTATTCCATTTAGAATATATCATGTGACTTAGGATATTTCATTTCATATAGAATATATTATGTTACCCAGGTCATTTCGTTTAGAATATATCATATGACTTAGGATATTTCATTTCATTTAGAATATATCATGTGACTTAGCATATTTCATTTCATATAGAATATATTATTTACCTAGGTCATTTCTTTTCATTTAGAATATATCATATGACTTAGGATATTTCATTTCTTATAGAATATATCATGTTACCTAGGTTATTTCAATTCATTTAGAATATATCATATGACTTAAGGTATTTCATTTCATTTAGAATATGCTATGACATTTAAATTATATCATACCATTTAGGTTGCATTATATTATCTAGACTTTTCTATGTTATTTTATTTATGTCACACATATTCATATTTTTAAAATGTTTTGAAAAAGGTAATGATTTTCAATATAATAAAGATATTCCCGAGGTAAAATAATTCATGAGTTCTCTGCTGGGATTGCTGGGGAGGATATCATCAATTATCATTAATAACGGAATATCTTCTTTAAAACGAGAATGATTCAGAAAGTTTTCCAAACTAATAAAAATTTCTATATTTTGCCACGTTTTTTGGGGAATATAGGAAAATTTTGAATTTATAAATTTCGGATCATTTTCAATTAAAAATGGAATTATTTTTCTTTAAATTGCGAATTAACTTGAAATACTAAATTAAAAATTGAATTTTTACTGAGACTTGAGATAACACATGATTAATAAGGTACCGTTTTATACAGGCATTGTGGGGGTGCTAATCCTTCCCCTCACGTAATCGAGTCCCGAACCCGATTCTTCGATTTTCTCTTGTTTATAATGCAGACTTGAAATTGGTTTTTAAAATGTTTTAATAAATTTTAAAATGTTTTACAAAACCGGTTTTAATAGGTGGTCGATCACACTTAGCTAAAAAAGATTGGTGGCGACTTCATGTCTTTTTCAAGGTCATTTTCAAAACCTTCATTTTTCAAGAGGAATTAAGTTGACTTTTCCTTGGTTTTTCAATGTCATGCTTAACGAATATAAAGTCTTGCGATGAGACTTGTTTTTTTTTTAGGTTGCGAAGCTTGGCGACTCCACTGGGACTATTAGAGAGTCAGGCCTAGAATTAGTCGTGTGTTATCAAAGTCTCAGTTTTTTGGTTTAATTGATATTTAATTTTAATTCCCACATTATTTTTAAAAAATAAAGATAATTTCAAAAATAATAAAATGTTTTTAATATGTCCATACTCATGTGCATACATATTATAATTGTTCTCTGGTTATTTTGGTGCATATATTCATTTATTGATTAATTGATGACTTATGTTGTTTAATCTTGTTGGGGCATTTAGAATAAGGGATGTAGAATAGGTAGTGAAAGGTTTGTTATTTCTCCTCACACACTACACGTGCATTTGCATATCATGTGCCCTATACCCGGGTTCCGTCCTTTTAGGTGGGAGCAAAGTAACTAAGTCTTCGTGATTAACAATCTGCATGGGCTAGTGAAACACTTCTGGAGTACTAAATTACCTAAGCCTTCGTGATTAACAATCCGCATGGGCTAGGGAAATAGACTCTAACGAATTGGACCCGCTTTTATCGGGGTGCCTTACTAGCCTTCACCGGCGACATTGAGGAACAATTCGGGGCTTTTAGAACTAATTCACCTTCATATAGTAAACCTAGGTGAAACCATGTCTGATTTCCAATTAGATATCCCGAAATTAAGAACACATGGAGGAATATATCCAATCCTTTTACCTTCTATTCTACTTTCTGAATAAGTTTATTTTTGAAAATTGGACATGATGAACGTACATCACAATGCCCGTAATAAGTGTTGGTGTGTCGTCCCAGGGGTGTTATAATGCCGAAATTTTGTTGGCATCCTCAGAAATACTTATTGTTTTGAATTATATGTTTTTTGTATTATTCGAATTTATTCCCGTTATTGATTCATTTTCTTTTTGTTGTTGTTTTTTGTTTTTTGTTTTTGCATTCTTGTCATCATTTTTGCACATGGAAGATTATTGGTCTCGGGATAATATTCAACCAAAAGGGCTTCCATGGAGGGTCAGAATGTCTCAGTGGTCGAGAAATATTTAGAGGTTAGGAAACAGTCCAAGAGAGGTCAGCAGGATAATGGGGATGGTTTGAAAATGGGATATGTGTGAGTATTGCCAGCCGAGGTTGATCTTACTATCAGGCAAAATGATCTCCAAGAATTGATGGATATATGGAATCAATGGAACATATCAGAAAAAAGAAGCCTTCACTCAGACTTATGGGGACATAGCATTGTTAGTTCAGGTTGAGGTCAGTGGTGAGGTGATTCGGGTTGTGGTGCAATTCTGGAATCCCGCTTATCGGTGTTTTACTTTCAACAGAGAGGATATGACTCCAACCGTAGAGGAATATTCGACCTTGCTGCACATTGAGAATGTTATTCCCGACCGTATTTATTTGAAGGATACAAAGACGCCAGGTTTCAAGAAAAAGGTGTCTAAAATTCTGGGAGTGGAAAGAAATTGGGTAGAAAGCCATGTTGTTCGAAAAGGGGTAAGCTACTATATATCATGGGATGTTTTACAGACCTTAATCCACAGCCATTCAAGCAAGGAGACAGTTAGAAATATTTTTGCTCTGGCTATCTGTGGTTTTGTTATCTTCCCAAAGACATTAGGGTATATGGATATGGCGGTATTTGATGTTTTTGAGAGGCTTGAGTAGAGGATAAACCCAGCCCTGGTAATTATAGCAGAAACAATCCGATCTTTGAATTTCTGTAGACGGGAAGGAAAAGGGCATTTTATAGATTGTATACAGCTTCTTTACATATGTGTTCAGAGCCATTTTTGTAAACAGGAGAATTTCCCTCTTCGCTCGTATTGGAAGTCTTTTGCACCAATTGGTGAATTTCTTAAGAGGGATTGGCTTGAAAATAGGGTTGAGGAACAATGGATCAATCTATTCCAGAATATCAGTGAGATGATAATTTGGAGAGCTCCATGGATAGCTCCTATGCCAACATTGTACAAGTGCAGAGATAAAGCTTTTGTTACATTATTGAGAGTATGGGTAGGAGTGAGCTATGCACCACTGCTAGTACTAAGACAATCGAAATCCCGTCAGTTTACTCCTATGACCCATGACCTTAGTGATTTAGAATTTGCTTATAGAGAAGACGGATACTCGGGAAAGGTATGTTAGATTGTAATAGCATGGAAGAAAACTCATCGGGTGGAGGTAGCTAGATATGCCGACATCGTCACACCCGATTACCTGGTATGGAGGGAATTGAGGGTTAATGATAGGTTGTTGACATCAGATGGAAAAGAGGTCTAGTTCATGAGTCCACCACCTAAGGAAGCGCCATCGGAGTTAGAAATTGCAAGGGCAGAATTCGAAAAAGAAAAGGCCCAAATGAGCAAGGAAATTGCCCGACTGCAAGAAAAGCTTGAGGACATGAAAAATAGGGAATCAGCTTGAGAAAGAGAAAAGGAAAAGATCAAGAGAGAAAGGGACACTGCTAAGAGTGATCTTTCAAGAATTACACTTGGAGAATAAGAGGTACCACTTCGAGCTTAGATTTGAGGGGACCTTCAAGACTTTCGGGGAATGGGAGCAAGAGGTCAAAAATCTCAAGAAAGAGAAGAACTATTGGAAAGAGAGAGCAAAGCATGAGGAAGCCCGAGCCAATCAATTGGAGAAACAAGATAAGGAAAGCTTACACGGTGATGCTTCTGCTGACATGTCAAATGGCCGTGAACAAGTAGGGGTCAGATTGAAGAGCAAGGCAATTAAAAGAGGACAGTAAAAAAGGTCCAAGATCCGAGGGAGTTACTATAGGACCGGTGTTTTGTAATAGCATTTTTTAAGGATAGACGGATAGACAGATTATCAGATTGTCTTAAGCAGTGATCTTTTATCTTTGATGTATTTAGTTCCAGGAAATCAATGAAAGACCGTTTGGTTGGAATTATTGATGGTGACTCAATTAAGAGTTGTAAACCCAAGTGCAGGTTATGTTCAAGTAATAAATTCTCGGGTGTCCGAGGTCGAACCACAGGGAAGCGTATTAGTAAGTATAAGTTTATAAATATATAAGAAAAAGAAAGTAAACAAGATATTAGGGAATCAACAACAAAACAAGATAAACAAGATATTAGAGAACAAAATAAACAAAATAACATAAAAGAAATTAAACAAGATATATAAAAAAAAAAAAACAATAAGAAAAGATGTTGAGGTTAGAGAATCCACTCTTGGTGTTATGCTAAGATTAATCTTGTTTTATTACACAATTGAAATTCACACATAAGGGAGATTCCAATCGGAAGGTTTAGCAATTCAGTCCAAATTGTCCAACGTCCATAGCATATGATATTATGTTCATTTGGTGTCCTCAAAACTCATAAAAAGAGTCCAAGCATTCCTTATGCCAAGGTATATGTCTACAACAAATCAAGGTTATGAAACCAAGCATTTACTGTGCCATTTTCCTTGTCAATAATGAATCAAGATCCCTACTTTGTAAGTATGATTTTAAACCAAAAGAAAATATTATCTATACTAGTGTTTATAAATGATGATTCATTTTAGCTCATGTTTAAGAGACTAACCTTAGCATTTACCAAAAGCTTTACCTCATCACCTCAACAATATGATTAGCAACACATACTAGATATGAATAAAATGAAAAGAAATGTAAGAAACATAAGTAAATAAAGAAAAAGAAAACTAGAGAAAGGAAAGAAGAAGAAAACTTAGAGAATTTTATTACAATGGCTAATATCCTACCAATGTATAATGTATCCCAATACTCATCCAAGGCCCTCTATTTATACATATTTTGGAGGGCTAAATGACAAGAGACAAGCTTTACAAATTTCAAAGGTAGGTATAATAGGTGGGTGCATTTTTCTAACAATTTTCGTCATATTGTATGACAATTCTGATCAGCCAGCTTGATGGTCGATTTTGTCAATGTTGGAGGCTCGATCTGATACAATTGTCTTCTAGAAAAATATACCCCTATCAGTTACGGATCCATAGCCGTTGGAATCAGCTCATTTGCTGATGTGGATAAGAAGATATGGGAAAAATACGAAAACAGGTCAGCACAGACGTCATTGCACATCAGCCAACTTGATGGTCGATTTCACTAGGGAAAACGACTCCGTTTCAAGAAGTGTAAAACATGAAAAAGATAGATATGCCTCTTAGCTTTGCACGGCTACAAATTTCAGCCTTATTGCTTCAGTGAAACTCGAGATATAGCTGATATGGTAAACGGTGTCGGAACTGGAACTGAACTGGATTTGCCCTTAATTCTAGTAATCTGAAATCACTCAAAGAAACTTGTGAAAAACACCAAATTACATAAAAATATAAAAGATCATAAACACAATTAGACTAAACAATAATAACTCGTATTTGACACAAAACAATAATAAAACATAACTAAAAACTATATAATTATACGAGTTATCAATTATCTCGGGGCCAATACTTTTAAATGCATTCATAATTCATTTGTTCTTTGCTTTATATATTTTGTTTGTTTGTTCATTCATTTATTTATATTTATTACCATTCATTCATTTATTCTTCATAAATTATTCATACACTTATTTATTTATTTGTCCATTCATTTATTCTTTATAATTATTCATTCATATTCATACACTTAGTCATTTACTTTTTTGTTCATTCATTAACATTTAGTCATTTATTCATTTTTATAAAATAAAATAAAAAAATGTGTCAATAATTTCTAATTCATGGTTTTTAAAACTAAAGGTACAATTGGTCACACTTAGAAAGAATCAGACTTTCGACACCCTTACAATACTCGATCTCAAGCCAGAGCTATGGAGAACGATCAGCTTGCTAGAATTGAAAAGATGGAAAAAACTCAAAGGGAACTGCAGGAACATTTAGCTAAGTCTTAGGAGGAGTCACAGGAACAAATGGCCAAACTCATGGAGATGATGAATACCATGATGAGGCAGAAATGGCCAAGGGAAAATTTAGTTACATGAATGGGGGCAGTAAACCAGGAAGGCCGACCAGAGGTGGTACAAAAGAATGGCCAAAAATCCCAGCATATGGAAAATAAACTTCCAACTGGGGCAACATCCTATATTTACATCCAACTAGCGGCTGAAGCACAGAATTTTGGTCCTAAAAAGGGTAATATTGGGGTTGATCCAATTAATGTGGACGTTCTAGACTTTGAGGAATTGGCTGAAAAGGAAAGGGCAAAGATGACTGAGCTAAAGAGGGTTGAAACAGCAGAATCCCAGTAAAGATATCAGCTGCTGGAGGAAAGATTGAGGGCAGTTGAAGGGGCGAAGCTATTTGGCAGTCTGGATGCCAAAGAAATGAGTTTAGTGCACTGTCTGGTGATTCCTCCAAAGTTCAAAGTACTAGACTTTGAAAAATATAACGGAACTACCAACCAATCAGCACATCTGACCATGTATTGCCTGAAGATGACTGGACATGATGAAGACGAAAAATTGCTTATCCATTGTTTTCAAGATAGCTTGATAGGGTCCGCAACTCGGTGGTATAACCAGCTTACCCCTACTAAGATCCGTTCCTGGATAGATCTAGCCAAAGCTTTCATGGAACAATACAAGCATGTGACGGACATGGTGCCTGACCGTGGAACTCTGCAAAACATGGAAAAGAAAGCTACTGAAAGCTTTAAAGAATATTCTCAGAGATGGAGAGACCGGGCTACACAAGTACAACCTTCTTTGACCAACAAGAAAACTACTGTGCTTTTAATCAATACCCTGAAAGCACCTTATTATGATAAATTGGTGGGGAGTGCCACCAAGGACTTTGCAGATATGGTGATATCCAGGGAGATGATAGAGTCTACCATTAAGAACGGGAAAATGTAAAAGGGTGAGTTTGTTACCCCGAAGAGGGTTTTCCCTGCAAAGAATAAGTAGGAGACACATGCAGTCAGATTCAATCAATACCCCTATGCACCTCCTACACCATACACACCTCCCAGGCCTTATACTCTTCATACATCTTATGCACGTCCTATACCCTACACACCTTATCCGAGGTATAATCCTTACTATCCCAATGTGAACCATCTTACCCAAAATCTATTTCCCTATACCAATATACCACAACAGCCTTTTCCAACTGGCATATCCCCACAGATAAATCTCCCCCGAAACACTTTCCCAAACACCCAAGGTGTTGGATGCAATGATCAACGTTCACCAAGGAATGATCAGAAACCCCAATTTGATTCGATTCCTACCACCTATGGTGAGCTATATCCTAAATTGTTGCAGAGTCAACTTATTGCACCTATATACCTCAAACCTCTGACACCACCATATCCAAAGTGGTACAATGCAAATGTTAACTGTGCATATCACGCAGGGATCCAGGGGCATTCGACTGAGGACTGTATTGCCTTTAAGAAGAAAGTCCAAAGTTTGATTAATACTAAGGTGGTGAAGTTCGGGATAAGGAATGGGCCGAATGTAGTAGGAAATCCATTACCTGATCATGCTGAGAACTGAGTAAATGCAGTATTAACAGGGGAAGAAAGAAGGTTGAAAAAACATGTCAGTGAAGTCAAGATCCCAATGATAAAAGTGTGGGTTGAAATGGTAAAAGCGAGAATGGTGGAGGATGATGACAATTTAAAAATGGTTGCAAACAGGGTGGAAGACTGGTGTCCATTCCATGGATTTAAAGGTCATATCATACAGGAAAGCGAGGACTTTCTGGCTAAAGTCCAAAAGATGATGGATGAGGGGGAAGCCCATTTTCTTGAAAAAATAGAGGATGAAGTAGAGGTCATTGAGAATGCGATTGGCTATGGAATATGAAGACCTTTGATCATCTATTATGATGAACCAGAGAAGACTACTTCGGTTGTTGAGGAAATTGAGCCTAAGCTAATCATAGATTGCCCTTCTTCCTTTTCATACATGGAAAACAAAACTGCACCATGGAAATATAACTGCAGCATGGTTATGCCCGGGTCCTCAAGTCAGCAAGATATTACAAGTGTGGGGCACTTAACACAAAGTGGAAGGTGTTATGCCCCCGAGGTTGTTGAACATGGGTCAACAAGAAAGGATGGAGGAACGGACAGAGGGAAGAAAGCAGCTGAACCAATCCATACTGAGATGGATTTGTCAAAAGAAGTAAAGAGGGGATTAGCCCCCGAAAATAGGATAAAAGAGCTGGTGAAAGAGAAAGAGGCCTGCGAGTTTTTAAAGTTCATAAAACATAATGAGTATAGTGTAGTTGAGCAATTGGAGCGTCAGCCAGCAAGAATCTCCATCTTATCTTTGCTATTAAACTCGGAGCCACACAGAAATACCCTGTTGAGAGTGTTGAATCAGGCATATGTGGCTAACAACATATCGGTAGAAAAATTATACAGGCTAGTGGGAAACATTGCGGCAGACGATCATATATATTTCAGTTATGATGAAATACCACCCAATGGTATTGGGTCCACAAAGGGTCTTCACATAACAACCACCTGCAATGGGCATATACTACCAAGAGTGCTTTTGGACAATGGTTCTTCATTAAATGTAATGCCCCTGGAAACCCTGTTTAAGTTTCCAATTGATATTTATTATATGCTGCCGAGTTGCACAGTAGTCAGGGCTTTCGATGGTACCAGGAGAGAGGTAATGGGAACTATTAAGGTTCCTTTGGAGATAGGCCCAATGCACCTATATGGTGAACTTTTAGGTCATGGATATTAATCCATCCTATAATTGCTTGTTGGGAAGGCCGTGGATACATTTAGCAGTGCTTGTACCATCGTCTCTCCACCAAAAGCTAAAATTTGTAATGGAGGATCGTTTGGTCATTGTATCAGGAGAAGAAGACATAATAGCCTCTGCATCTATTGAATCTCCTTATGTTGAACCCAATGAAGATGTCATAGAATGTTCTTTTCGATCTTTGGAATTCGTAAATGCGATTTTCATCACTGAAGGACGAAAAATTCCAAAACCAAGGTTGTCCAAGAACACAAGGCTGGGAGTAAGAACTACAGTGGGAAAGGGCTGTAGGGCTGGAAAAGGTCTTGGCAAATATCTTCGAGGGATGGCCCGAGTAATGGAAGTAGTGGGAAAGAAAGACAGGTTTGGCTTAGGGTATCTTCGAAGGCCCATGAGAAGAGTAAACAAGTTGAAAGGAACCGACAAAGGAGGATGACCCGTTTTGCGGGTATGGATATTGAATGGGAACCCATGAATTTCCCACCAATCCTTCACAACTTTCGCTCTGCTGGTTTTCTATTTGGAGAAAAGAATCCAGAGGATGTACTCATAATGATCGAGCAAGCTTTTGAAAAATTCCATGTGAATAAGGATGGGCAGATTCAGGATATGGTGAATTGCATGACTGAGAAAGAAGGGATGGAAAGTGACAATACGAACTGGATGGTGCGACCTTGTCCACCAGGATATAAACTGACCAATTGGAGTGCGACTGAATTGCCCATAGTTTGTAAGTCTATTCCAAAGTAATAATTAATAAAAACAATCTTAATTATCTTTACCCAGAGATATTAAGAGTTTTTTTATTCTTCTGTAATGGACTTTTTGTTTAAACATTTTCATTCAATAAATAACAAGCACGATGCATTTTATTCATAATGATGTGTCCATATTCTTTCATTTTTTCTATTTATTTTGTTTTCATTATATATGTTTTCCTATATTGTTTCTTCTCCACCTATTTACAGGTGTACGGATGCGGAATATGAGGACTATCCTATCAGTAATTCTGAAATTGGTTTTGAAAGACCCATTTGCAAAGGTGATTTTGAGGCTAATGAAGATACTAAGGATTATGGTCTACCTTCGGATCTATTAAGGAAAATAGAACAAGAGGAGAAACAAATACTTCCTCATAAGGAATTATTGGAAGTGATAAATCTGGGAAATGGTGAAGAGATAAAGGAAGTCAAAATCGGAACTTCATTGTCATCATCAATAAATGGTGAATTGATAGCCTTACTTCAAGAATATATGGATGTATTTGCATGGTCTTACCAAGACATGCCAGGGTTGGATCCGGATATTGTGGATCATAAGCTCCCTTTAAGGCCAAAATGCAAGCCAATTCAACAAACGTTGTGAAGAATGAGACCGGGCATGCTGTAAAAGATAAAAGAGGAGATGAAGAAGCAATTTGATGCTAGATTCTTAGAGGTGGCAAAATATCCATAATGGGTGGCAAATATTGTTCCAGTACCAAAGAATGATGGCAAGGTGCGGATGTGTGTTGATTACCGAGATTTGAACAAGGCCAGCACTAAAGATAATTTCCCTTTACCCCATATCGATACTCTCGTGGATAATACGGCGAAGAGTTTTTTATTTTCTTCCATGGACGTATTCTCAGGATACAATCAGATTAAGATGGCACCAGAAGATATGGAGAAAACCACATTTGTGACAATGTGGGGAACCTTCTGCTACAAGGTAATGCCATTTGGGTTGAAGAATGCTGGGGCAACATATCAGAGAACCATGGTGACCTTGTTTCATGATATGATGCATAAAGGAATTGAGGTCTATGTTGATGATATGATTGCAAAATCACAAGGAGAATAGGAGCATATTGTGAATCTTAAGAAGCTCTTCGAACGACTAAGAAAGTTTTGACTCAAGCTAAATCCGACAAAATACAGTTTTGGAGTCACCTCGGGAAAATTGCTGGGTTTTGTCGTCAGCAAAAGAGGAATTGAGATTGACCCGGATAAAGTGAAGGCCATCCAGAATTTGCCACAACCTCGTACTCAAAAAGAAGTAAGAGGCTTTCTGGGGAGATTGAATTACATTGCCCTGTTTATTTCTCAGTTAACCGACAAATGTAATCCAATATTTAAGTTACCTCAAACACGTGATCTAGGAGAATGGGATGAAGATTGTCAGATTGAATTTGAAATGGTTAAACATTATCTATCCAACCCACCAGTATTAATGCCACCTATTCCTGATAAACCAATGATACTGTATTTATCCGTATTTGAGAGATCCATGGGTTGTATTTTAGGGCAGCTTGATGAGACTGGAAAGAAATAACAGGCAGTTTACTACCTCAGCAAGAAGTTCACAGATTATGAGCTGAAATATTCTTCGGTAGAAAAGCTGTGCTATGCCTTAGCTTGGACTGCTCGAAGACTCAGACAGTACATGTTGTACTACACAACATGGTTGATTGCCAAGCTAGATCCGATCAAGTACATGTTGGAAGCACCTTCTTTATCAAAGAGAACAGCAAGATGGCAGGTTTTATTGTCAGAGTACGACATTGTATATGTAAGTCAAAAAGCTATCAAGGGCAGTGCAGTGGCTGAATTCTTAGCAAGTAGGGTAGTGGAAGATTATGAGCCGTTGAACTTTGACTTCCCGGATGAAGATTTGATGTATGTTTCGCAAGCAGATGAGATTCCCCTGAAGAAGAAAGTATGGAAAATGTACTTTGATGGCGCATCTAATGCCATGGGGCATGGAATCAGTGCAGTCTTCATATCCCCAGAAGAAGATTATTATCCTTTCACTGCTAGATTGGATTTTGATTGTACAAACAATACTGCCGAGTATGAAACGTATACTATGGGCCTTCGTGCTGCAGTGGACAGAAAGATCAAAGTATTGGAAGTTTTCGGAGACTCAGCCCTAGTGATATACCAGCTACGGGGAGAATGGAAAACTCAAGATACAAAGCTAATCCGATATCTAGAACTCATACTGAGTTTATTGGAGGAATTTGAAGAAGTGAATTTCAATTACTTCCCTCGAGAAAAAATCGAATGGTAGATGCTCTGGCTACTTTGTCATCAATGTTTAAAGTGAATGAATGGGCTGAAGTTGTGCCAATAAAGATGAGTATATACAAGTCTCCTGCCCACTGCCTGAGTATTGAAGAAGAAGCAGATGGCCTCCCTTGGTATAACGATATCTTGCAATACATCAAGAGTCAACAATGTCCAGAACAAGCAACAGAAAATGACAAAAGGACTCTGAGAAGCCTAGCAATGGGTTTTGTTCTAAACAGTGAGATTCTCTACAAGAAAGGAAAAGATCAAGTCTTGTTGAGATGTGTCGGATCTGCCGAAGCTCTGAGAATTATAGAAAAGGTCCATGAAGGGATATGTGGCACTCATGCTAATGGTCACATGCTTGCTAAGTAGATTATGAGGGCAGGATATTATTGTCTGACAATGGAAGGAGATTGTATTAGTTATTCCATGAAATGCCATCAATCCCATATATATGCAGATAAGATCCACGTGCCGCCATCGTCATTGCATGTCATGACTTCACCATTGCTATTTTCAATATGGGGAATGGATATGATTGGACCTATTACCCTGAAAGCGTCAAATGGACATCGTTTCATCTTAGTGGCCATAGATTATTTCACAAAGTGGGTAGAAGCTGCTTCCTATGCGAATGTAACAAAGTCGATGGTATGCAGATTTGTTAAGAAAGAAATCATATGCCGTTACGGATTGCCAGCAAGAATTATTTCTGATAATGCTCTCAATTTGAACAATAAGATGATGAAAGAAGTGTGTACTAAGTTCAAGATCATACATCATGATTTGGAACCTTACCGTCCGAAGATGAATGGGGCAGTACAAGCAGCTAACAAGAACATCAAGAAGATTGTTGAGAAGATGACTGATGTGTACAAGGATTGGCATGAGATCTTGCCTTTTGCTTTTCATGCATATCGTACCTCAGTTCGCACATCTACAGGGGCAACACCATTTTCTTTAGTATACAGGATGGAAGCAGTGCTACCTATTGAAGTTGAAATCCCTTTATTATAGGTTTTGATGGAAGCTGGCCTAGAAGAAGCAGAATGGGTTAGTGCTCGTTATGAATAGCTGAATCTCATCAAGGAGAAAAGATTGAAAGCAATTTTTCACGTGCAGTTGTATCAAAAAAGGATGATTCGAGCCCACAACAAGAAGGTTCGTCCAAGACAGTTCCGAGAGGAGGTGTTGGTACTGAGGAAAATTCTCCCTATAGTGAAAGACCCGTAAGGAAAGTGGGCTTCGAATTGGGAAAGACTCTATGTGGTAAAAAAAACTTTTTCTGGAAGAGCATTGATTTTAACTCGGATGGACAGGGAGGATTTCAGAAATCCCGTGAATGCTGATGAACTGAAGAAGTATTATGCTTGAAAAAAAAATGAAAAAAAGTGTGATGCTGTGCTCATGGAAATTCAAATGATTCGAAGCATAAAAATGGAAATTCTATATATCTATTTCCCCTGTGGATTGCTATTTAATGAGAATATTCGTGCTTGATATGATGAATGGCCATCTTTCATATTCCTATCACTAAGAAGAAATTATCCTTAGGTTGAGCCTTAGGAATTATTTTTTTCTTTAAACCTTGATCAAGGATCACCCTCTGCACAGGAGGAAAATGCGAGGAAAAATAATAAATAATCATGGCAAAAAGAAAGCCATCGAAAAATGTGAAAAATCAAAGAATGGCAAAAGAAAGCCAACAAAGCCAAAAAAAAAAAGTCCAAAAAAGGGACAAATGTTTCAAGAATGAGTTCTCCTCAGGAAATGATCCTTGATTCAATCACCCTTAAACACATTTTGGGCTTATTTTATCCTTTCTTTCTGAAACCGAACCTTGGCCTACATTAAGTGCTTTAGAATGACCATTTTGATCAAGCATGGATATTTAATTTGAAAGGTTATTCTCAGAATTCATCCCACCTTTTGAATTGATATTTTTACCTTGGAAGCATTTAGAATTCTCAGATGTATGGTAGAATACAAAAAGATGAAAATGAAAAAATGAATGTAAAAGGAGAGGTTTAAGCCTCGAAAACCCGCAAAGGGCGACTTAATACCGAATGGAGGACACTTGAGCTGAAAACCATCAAAGGGCGGCTCAGGTACTAATTAAAGTTTGAATCAATGCTCTGTGTTAAAGGGGGAGAAAGTATCTGAAAATCAAAGGAAAGGGGAACAACTCAGTTTGACGCAACTATGGAAGTCGAGAGGTTACCCAAGTAAATTGCTCGTTCAAGAGAAATTTCAGATGGTTTGAAAAATGAGGGGTCCAGGATATTCCACATATGGGGCATCTACAACCTATAGCATTACATTTGTTTCTTATATCCTTAATATTCACTTTTACAATTTTAAAAAACATTTGTTGCAATAAATTCTTGTTATCCTCTTCATGATATTTTTGCTTGTTTCATATTTTCTTTCATACATTTTTGAGATGCATAATGATTGTTATTAAATTGAATGGTGATTAGTAATAAAAAATTCAATCTTTAAATAAAAGGATTTCAGAGTATTACTAAGGAATAGATTTAAATCTTGGGAAAGGTTTGGAAAGTTCACCAAGAAAAGAAAACAGTGAACGTGTTGGAGACTCCATCTTGAAGTCAAAAAATTTGTGAATTTAGCGAAAGTCAGAAACTGAGACTGTTTGACAAGTTATCTTGAGTGAAGGGTTCCTTAAGTGGAGCATTAGTGAACAATTGAAGACTCCGTCATGAACATGGATAATCTGTGAACCTCAAAGAAACCATGGATTAGAAATCATGACACAATCATTTGATTGCATTCATTCTTAGGAAACATACAAGCATTTGCAAAGCATGTCATTCTCATCATTGCATTTAGCTAACATTGCAGAAATTAGAAAAACTTAGACTTTCCCAAAGTGAACTCGTTCTGCTTTTCAAACGAGTCGAGCCTTAAGACCATCGTCGAGGTATTTCCTTTTGTTTTAAATCGAATTCATTATGCTTTATCAAATGAGTCGAGCCCCGAGACCATCGTCGAGGTTTTTTTTTTTTTTTAAATCGAATTCATTTATGTTTTATCAAATGAGTCGAGCCTTGAGACCATCGTCGAGGTATTTCCTTTTGTTTTAAATCGAATTCATTCTGTTTTATCAAATGAGTCGAGCCTTGAAACCACCGTCGAGGCATTTCCTTTTGTTTTAAATTGAATTCATTCTATTTTATCAAATGAGTCGGGCCTCGAGACCACCGTCGAGATATTTCCTTTTGTTTTATATCGAATCATTCTGTTTTATCAAATGAGTTGAGCCCCGAGACCATCTTCGAGGTATTTCCTTTTGTTTTAAATCGAATTCATTCTGTTTTATCAAATGAGTCGAGCCTTGAGACCACCGTCGAGGTATTTCCTTTTGTTTTAAATCGAATTCATTCTATTTATCAAATGATTCGAGCCTTGAGATCGCCGTCAGGGTATTTTAAAATCACGGGTAAGGCCTCCGGGCACCATATTTTAAGACCTCCGAGCACTATTCTTAAGACCTCTGGGCATCAATTAATCAAAATCATGGATATGACCTCCAAGCGCCATATTCAGAAAGTACCTCTGGTTTCACCCAGGTCTTTTTCGACTTCTGGTTTCGCCCAAGTCATCACCTTGAAAATTATCTATGGTTTTGCCTAGATAACTTTTCGACTTCTGGTTTCGCCCAAGTCATCACCTTGAAAATTATCTACGGCTTCGCCTAGATAACTTTTCGACTTTTGGTTTCGCCCAAGGCATCACCTTGAAAATTATCTATGGTTTCGCCTAGATAACTTTTTGACTTCTAGTCTTGCCCAAGTTATCACCTTGAAAATTATCTACGGTTTCGCCTAGATAACTTTTTGATTTTGGTCCTGCTCAAATCATCACTTTGCAAATTGAACTCGTTTCCTTAAGACGGGTTGAGCCTTGATTAGTCAGGGAACTCAAATTAAGGACAATATCTTCTATTTACAGCTTTTTTTCAATAAAAAAAAACCCTTTTCCCTTCTCTTCATATTTGATTTCACTAACCGAACAAAATTAGTGTTTGTTTATCTTTGCCTGATTCTTAATTCTCAGCAATAGCCAAAGAGGGGCAGCTGTAGACACCTAATTTTGTCCGGACCACTAAAACAGGTATGTTTTCTTCATA
Source organism: Fremontodendron californicum (assembly GCA_030761205.1). Classification (NCBI taxonomy): domain Eukaryota; kingdom Viridiplantae; phylum Streptophyta; class Magnoliopsida; order Malvales; family Malvaceae; genus Fremontodendron; species Fremontodendron californicum. The sequence continues at coordinate 4,249,121 of JAULJL010000045.1, forward strand.
AATTGATGTTTCAGAATGTAAAAAGACTTTTTTTCATCCTGTAGGTGGTACTCCGAGACTTAGAAGAAGGCGAGCATAAAAAGTCAAACTTGAAAAAGTCAACCCCAAAAAATCAACTACTAAAAAAGTCAGCCTATTTTCAAAATCAAGATTTGAAGTTCAATTGAAAAATGGTGAAAGAATTTTGATAATCCGAGGTCTACATTGAAAGATATGGAGTTTGAAAATTGGGTTACAGAGATTCAATAGAAAAGAAACCCTAGTCCGGGAAATTTGGAAAAAAGTGCTTAAACGATCAAATTGGTTGAAATTAAAGGTTTCAAATGAAAGATAAGCACTGACTACGGGTAATAGAGAAGCTACTTGGAAGAAAAACTGAAAGAAAAGTCAATCCGGAAGAAAATCGAGAATTAGGGTTTTTGGTGGATTTCGGTAAAATTTGGAAGAATTACAGAAATGGCCCGATTTGGTAAGACTAAAGCCCCTAATGGATAAGGAGTGATTAAACAGGGATAGCCCAAGGCTCAGTTTGAAGAAAATCTGAAAATCGGACTTGTTTTGAGCAAAATCGAGTTTCGAAGGTAAAAGGGCAAAATTGGAAAATTTGGGAAAAATAGCAAATGAATTCCAAAAATTCTAAAATTTGAAATCTCATTCTTAAACCATTTCGAATAGACTGGCGAAAGAAAATCCGAATTCGGAGTTCGGAGTTCGTTTACAAAATGGCCAAATCTCGAGTCCCTATATAGAAATTCAAGAAGATAAATCCCGGAAAAATAGCAAATGAACTCCAAAAAGTCTGAAAATTTTCAGATCTCATTCTTAAATTATTTGGAAGATATTGGAGAAATAAAATCCAAATTCGGAGTTCGTTTGCAAAATGGCCAAATCCCGGGCCCACTATGTAGTAATTTAAGTAGATAAATCCCGAAAAAATACCAAATGAGTTCCACAAATTATGAAAACTTTCAGATCATACTTTTAAATTATTTGGAAGAGATTGGTGAAGAAAAATTTGGATTTGGAGTTCGTTCAAAAAAGGTAAAGTTTGGGAGCACAAAAAGGCAATTTTGGAAGAAAAAATCCAAATAAATAGTAAATAGGCTCGAAATTTTTTGAAAATCTCCAGAATTCAATTTTTTATTATTTTAAAAGTATTGAAAAAATAAATTTTGAATTTGGAGTCCGTTTTCTATTTATTTATGTTCGGGGGGCAAAAAGGTCATTTTATCCAAGAAATCGAAAAGGGCTTTTCTTGCCTTTTATAAAAATGAAGCATGGGCTGGAAAATGAGGGGTCAGCCGGCCAAGGCCCAATGGTGGGAAAATATTTTTTTATTTTTAATCAAAAGACCAACAATGAAGAGGAAGGTAGTTATTTTTTGATCAAGCCTTTATAATTGAGCCACATGGACCAATGCATGAAGAGGGAGAATGTCAACATAATGGCTTAAGATTCTTGAACAGATGTAATTGTGGATAGCTGATTGCCTGATCTAAGGGTGATAATTTCACATTTTAAACATCTTGGATTAATAGCCTTTGGATCAAAATTGGTTGAAAGAAAAAATGACAACATCCTAGCATTTAGAGGGCCATTCGGCCACTACAAGGAAGGGAGGTCTCTCTTTCATTTTCACTCTCTATTCACTCTTGTTTGGCTGATTTCTCTCCATTGTTGAAATGCAAAAAGAAATGTTTAGAAAAGAAAAAAAAGTTAGAAGAGAAAAAGCTTGCAATATAGCTTCTAGAGGTTGCTTTAAGCACCATATTCTTGCACTTTCCTTGATTTTCTATTCTTGATTTGCTGTTTTTGTTGATATTTGGTGAGTTTCTTTTGATTTCAATTTTGAAATAAGTGTTTTTAAGCTTTCTATTCAAGTTCTTCTTTTATACTTTCTTGAAAAAATTTTGAAAAACAAAATTTTCTCCATGTTTTTGGAAGTGGCCGAATGGCCTTTATTTATTTATTTATTTTTATGGTTGATGTTTACTTTATTTTCATGTTGCTTGTGATTCTTAACATGTTTTGATGTTATATTTCTTTCTAAAAATAACTAAAGCATGGATTTTCTTTTGATATTTCTACTTTTCTTTAATGAGTTCATCTTGTATTCATGTTTGTTTTCTTTGTTTACATTTTTTAATTTTCTATTTCAAAATGTTTGAGTTTGTTCATGAGTTGCATTTTACTATTTTATGTGTTTGTGAAAATGCTTAGTTGTACTCATGCCTTTACTTCATATTTTGCATGTTCTTAGCATGTTTCCATTTAGCCTTGCATTTTAGTATGTCATGTGTTTGTGAAAATGCCATGTGAAAATACCATCTTCATGAGCTAGGGACCATTCGGCTACTTCAATTTTTTTACTTTGCATGTGCATTTTCATCTTGCTTGTTGACTTGTTTGCATTTCCATGCTATGTTTTGTGTATTTTGGTTTAGAATGCCATGTGTTTGAGTTATTGCCATGCATTCTTTAGGTCTAGGTTTTGCTTGTATTGTCGTGCATTTCATTCGTTTTAGACCTAGGTTTCATTTATTGCCATGCAAGTTCATAATAGGTCTAGGCCATATTATTCATGCCTTGCATTTTTCATGTTATTTAGGTTTTAATAATGCATTTCATGCATCATATTTGCTGTATTTTCATGCATTTCATGTCATTTCCACATGATTTATGATTTAGACCAATTAATGGTTCAAAGTCATGCTCATTTTGAGCATACTTGTGGAAAATTAAACAATTGTCAAATTTATTATTCTACCTTTGTGATTTTTTTTACTTAGCCAATTTTTGTCTAACTTTTCAAAAGTGTTAGCTACTGTTTGTGAGTCTTTAGGAGAGTCTCTAACATTTTTTCTTTGATTTTTAAATGATTTTATCAAAGGCAAAAAAATGTGTTTTGGTAGAACAGTTTTTTCCCCCAGTACTCGTACTTTCTCGATTTTTTTGGGTAGTCATCTTTAATAAGAAAATTAAGATGATTTTTTCCATGTAGTTTTACATGTCCTGAGTCTCCAGTATTTGTTTTAGATTTTTTTTGAAAATTTAAAAATAGGGTAAAAAATTGTGCTTTAAAACTAGACAGTAGAGGCAAAATTGAATTTGAAGGAAAATCATTTTTCTGTTTTGGTTAAGTTACTTAGAGGGGGCTGATTAGGAAGTTTGGCTACTGACTTAGGGTAATTTCTAAGTTTTTCTAAACTCTAAAAATGATTTTTTAAATCTCGGGTTAAGGGTGGTCAAGTCCGGGATTTTAAACTTAGAAATTTAGAGCCATTTAAAAAGAGTTTAGCTAATTTTTTTATTTTATTTTTAATCTAAGCTTTTCAAAATTGTTTTCAAACAATCACAAAGTATTTTGGTTTTAGAATATTTAATTTGATATATTTTCCTAAGATAGTCGGATATCTTTTTAGATATACGAATTTTCTTAATTAAAGGAAAAAATACATCCTCATGCATTGCATTTTCCATATTCATGCATACTATATAATATGTGATTTTTGCTATGTTAATTTTCATGATGGTGTTATTATCTTTGATTTAAATTTTTGATATTGTATTAATTGTTATATGGTTTTGAATATTTCATGATATCCAATGCTTTTTATTTAGTCATTTTTGTCATATTATTTAGCATATACTATGTTCATGCATTATTATTTTTATTTTTATTTTCATGCATATTATATGTTAGCATTATTTTATGTTTTATGTCATTTCATATCATTTAGATTATATGCCATATCATTTATATTTGCCATGTCATTTAAATTATTTTATTTCATTTAGAATATATCATATGACTTAGGATATTACATTTCATATATAATATATCATGTTACCTAGGTTATTTCATTTCATTTAGAATATATCATATAACTTAGGATATTTAATTTCATTTAGAATATGCTAAGACATTTAAATTATATCATACCATTTAGGTTGTATTATATTATCTAGACTTTGCTATGTCATTTTATTTATGTCACACATATTCATATTCATATATATTTTAAATGTTTTGGAAAAGGTAATGATTTTCAATAAAATAAAGATATTCCCGAGTTAAAATAATTCATGAGTTCTCTGCCGGGTTTGCTGGGGAGGATATCATCAATTATCATTAATAACGGAATATCTCCTTTAAAAAGAGAATGGTTCGAAAAATTTTCCAAAATAATAAAAATTTATATATTTTACCACGTTTGTTTGGAAATATAGGAAAATTTTAAATTAATAAATTTCAGATAATTTTCAATTAAAAAAATAGAATTATTTTTCTTTAAATTAGGAATTAACTTAAAATACTAAATTAAAAATCGACTTTTTATCGAGACTTGAGATAACACATGATTAATAAGTTATCGTTTTATACGGGGGTTGTAGGGGTGTTAATCTTTCCTCACATGTAATCGAGTCCCAAACCTGCTTCTTTGGTTTCTCTGGTTTAAAACGCAGACTTGAAATTGGTTTTAAAAAAATATTTTTATTAATTTTAAAATATTTTACAAAACTGGTTTTAATAGGTAGCCGATCACACCTAGCCAAAAAAGATTGGTGGCGACTCCATGTCTTTTTTCAAGGTTATTTTGAAAACCTACATTTTTCTAGAGGAATTAAGTCGACTTTTTCTTAGTTTTTTTTAATGTCACGCTTAACGAATAATAAAGTGTTGCGATGAGACTTGTTATTTTTTAGGTTGCGATAGGGCTGTAAATGAACCGGGCTTGAACAAACAGGCCTATGTTCGTGTTCGTTTATTTATTTTTAAGCTTGTTCCTGTTCGGTTCGTGTTCGTTAAGAATTTTAAAATTGTGTTCAAGCTCTGTTCGTTTAAAATTAAGTGTGTTCGTGTTCGTTTATTTAATGTTCATGAACAAGTTCATTTAAATTAAATGAACTTGTTCGTGAACATTAAATGAACATGTTCATGAACATATAATCGAACATGTTCGCGAACAATTAAAATTATGTTCATGAACAATAAACAAACAAATCTAAACAATTTTAACAAACAAATAAAAAATAAATCAATTTTAAATTATTATTATTAAATATAAAATAATAAAATACAAACGTAATTAAATTAAATTAATTATTAAATTTAAGTTATTAAATAATATTAATTATATTATAAGGAAATAAAATAAATGAACATAAACGAGCTTTAAACAAACTAATAAACGAGTTTTAAATGAACGATAAACGAGCTTGTTCGTGAACATAAACGAACCGAACACACATCTGTTCGAACTCGGTTAGTTTAATAAACGAACATTAAAATTATGTTCATAATCATTTATTTAGCTTAATAAACGAACATAAACGAACAGAAATCGAACTGTTCACGAACGGTTCGTCGAACGCTCTGTTCGTTTATAGCCCTAGGTTGCGAGACTCTCATTAAAGGATCCATCACTTGAAAAACAAAAATTGCCCCTCTTATTAGAGGCTCTATCATTTGAAAAAATAAATTGTTCATCTCCTCTCATCAGAGGCTCTATCATTTGGAAAAAATAAATTGCTCCTCTCATCAGAGGCTCAAACTTGGAAAAAATAAATTGCTCCTCTAATCAGGCTCTATCACTTGGAAAAAATAAATTGCTCCTCTCATCAGAGGCTCTATCACTTGAAAAAAAAAATATTGCTCCTCTTATCAGAGGCTCTATCACTTAGAAAAATAAATCACTCCTCTCATCAGAGGCTCTAGCACTTGGAAAAAATAAATTGCTCCTCTCATCAGAGGCTCTATCACTGGAAAAAAAATTTGCTCCTCTTATCCGAGGCACTATAACTTAGAAAAATAAATCACTCCTCTCATCAGAGGCTCTATCACTTGGAAAAAATAAATTGCTCCTCTCATCAGAGGCTCTATCACTTGGAAAAAATAAATTGCTCCTCTCATCAGAGGCTCTAACACTTGGAAAAATAATTTGCTCCTTTTATCAGAGGCTCTATCACTTGGAAAAATAAATTGCTTCTCTCATCAGAGGTTCTAACACTTGAAAAAAAAAATACTCGGTACCTTTTTCCTATTATCACGGTGATTCCATCTTCTTGCTGCAGTCGGGTTTCACTTTCCCTTTATCCCCTTGCCCTTCATATCTCTTTCCTGAACAACAATAATTCTTAATTGTTTGCAATGTCATGATAATATAATGCATGCTTATGATAATGAAATGCATAACTTGAGGCTTGAATCATGATTCGATTCCCCTGTGTATATTTCATTAACTAGCGACCCTTTCAGAGCTGAGTTTGATTAAGCTTCTTATCCCATTCTTCATAAACCTTTTCTATATTTTTGAATTCTTTTTCTTTTCCTTCCTCAAATTGACTAGATGTCCACAGTTTACTTCCTCACGATCTTTTCTTTGTCGGAGTCAAAGCTTTGTACACTTCCCTCAAAACAATTTCACATATCAATCATCATTTCAATCATTGCTTTTTCACTTCCAAAGGGTATAAAAAAATCATGTCTCATACTGCCCCGTCATCTCTTTCTCCCTTTCTGATTTTCCAATTCTCAAATTTCTGTAGAGTAATCATAAAGCTCCGCTTATGCATTATTTATTTGTTATCATTCAAATTTCATGCCAACATAATGTATTATCTAAAGAAAGTTACAAAGAAATAAGGATAATTCAATGACAAGAATTTATGAATTGGGATATGTATTTTCATTCTAATGAAAGAAAAAGAACATATTGGCATTAATCAAAGAAAAGAAAAAAAAGACAGAATAGGGATATATCCCCACATAATGAATACTCAAACGACCTCAATCGAGCTAATCCAGATTTCTCTTTCGAAAAAGAATATTCATCGATGTCTTTGACTCCTTCGAGAGCGTCTAACCACTAATTACCCTCCATGCCTCGTGCAATTCGATCATGTCGCACTTCGCCGCTTGCTCAGTTTTTCCATCCTACTTTAACCCCTTGTCTCATAATCACTTCACATGGGTTATTGCCGATTGTCCCAACTCTTGTTTGTCCTTCACCTAGGCCGTCTTTCAGGGTTTTTGACCTAGATCCATCCTTTGATTCGAACCGCCCTTTCAGGTTTTCAGTTTGAACCTCTCATTTTTCTCTCTTTTTTTGACTCAAACTACCCTATTGGGTTTTCAGCTTGAATTTTTTTAACGCATAATATTTTTCACTATGTTAGCATTGATTGAACTTGAGAAATCTACACCATTCATTTCTGCTAAAATCATGGCCCCTCCTGAAATTTTTTTTTTTACAATATACGGGCCTTCCCAATTTGGTGCCCACTTCCCTCTTGGATCTTACTGATTAGGGAGGATCTTCTTCAAAACCAAATCACCCTCTTGAAATTCTCTAGGGCAAACTTTTTTATTATGCGCCCTCGTTATCTGCTTTTGGTATAACTAGCCATGACATAGTGCCGTCATCCTTTTTTCCTCGATCAAATTAAGTTGCTCATAGCGGGCTCGAACCCATTTCGCTTCTTCCAACTCAACCACCATTAAGATACTCAAAGAAGGGATCTCAACTTCAATTGGTAACACAGCTTCCATCCCATACACCAAGGAGTAAGGGGTTGCCCCTGTAGAAGTACACATTGACGTTCTATAGGCGTGCAAAGCAAACAGAAGCTTCTCGTGCCAATCTTTGTACTTATCAGTCATTTTGGCAACGATTTTCTTTATATTCTTGTTAGCAGCTTCTACTGCCCCGTTCATCTTGGGACGATAAGGTGCCGAGTTGTGATGTTTGATTTTGAACTGAGTACAAATTCTTCTCATCATGGTATTGTTCAAATTGAGAGCATTATTTGTAATAATTTTCTCCGAAAGGCCGAACCGACAAATCACTTCCTTCTTTAAGAACTTGCACACCATGGATTTGGTCAATTAGTGTAAGAAGCAACTTCGACCCATTTTGTGAAGTAATCGATCACCACCAAAATAAAGTGATGCCCGTTCGAGGCCTTATGGGTAATTGGCCCAATCACATCCATTCCCACAAAGAAAAAGGCCAAGGCATTGTCATGACATGCAGAGTTGTCGGAAGAGTATGCACCTTATCCGCATATATCTAGCACTTATGGCATTTTTAGACATACCTAATGCAGTCTCTTTCCACAGTCATCCAATAATAACCCACTCTCATAATCTGCTTAGCCATTATATGGCCATTTGCATGTGTTCCACAAACCCCTTCGTGAACTTCTTTGAGTATTCTTTTAGCTTTAGACGCTTCTACACACCTTAAAAGTGTTTGATCTCTACTCCTTTTATACAATACTTCTTTATCTAAGAAGAATCCCATCGCAATTCTCCTCAAAATTCTTTTCTCATTTTTCGCGGCTTGCTCAGGGTACTGTTGATGTTTTATATATTGCAGGATGTCGTGGTACCATGGTCTCCCATCTGGCTCTTCCTCAACATGCATACAATGTGCAGGCGACTCTCGTATGCTCATTTGGATAGGTTGGACATCAGAACTTGTATTTATCTTGAACATTGAGGCCAACGTAGCTAAGGCGTCACCCATTTGATTTTCTTCTCGAGGCAAATAGTTGAATTCAATCTTTTTGAATTACTGAACCAATTCAATTATGAACTTGTAGTAGAGGATCAATTTTGAGTCTCTCGTCTCCCATTCTCCTTTCAACTGGCAAATTACTAGAGCAGAATCCCTATACACTTCTAACACACTTATCTTTTTTGCAATAGCCGCTTGATTTCCCATGACACAAGCCTCATATTCTGCCATATTGTTGGTGTATTTGAAAGTTAATATTGCATTAATTGAGCAGTAGTTCCCTTCCGATGATAACAAAACTGCTCCAATGCCATGCCCCAAAGCATTTGATGTGTCGCCAAAATATATTTTCCATACATCTTTATTTGATTCTTGTCTTCATCTTCCCGAGAAATAGCCATCAAGTCCTCATCAAAAAAATTAAACTTTACGGGTTTATAATCTTCTGTGGCTCTATCTGCCAGAAATTCGGCCACTGCACTCCTTTTTATGGCCTTTTGCGAGACATAGGTGATGTCATATTCAGAGAGTAGAACCTGCCATCTTTCTAATCTTCCAGACAATGAGGTTTTGTCAAAGATGTACTTGATGGGGTCCAATTTAGCAACAAGAAATGTGGTATGATATAGCATATATTGACGGAGCCTATGAGCAGCCCAGTGGCATGCTCTTTCTTACTTGTCTCATCTTGCTGTCCCAATACACATCCCATTGACTTCTAATGCACTACCAAATACAAAATGAGTGACCTTCCTGGAGTGGGCGTTACCAACACCGGTGGATTGGTAAGATACTCTTTCACCTTATCGAATATCGCTTGGCAATTTTTGTCCCATTCACCCGGATCACGTTTCTTGAGGAGTCTAAAAATTGGATCACATTTGGCAGTGAGCTGGGAAATAAAATGAGCAATGTAATTCAATCTTCCCAAAAATCCTCTTACTTCTTTCTATGTCTGAGGTGGGGATAATTCTGGATGGCACGTATCTTTTCGGGGTCTACTTCAGTTCCTATCTCATTAACAATAAAGCCCAGTAGTTTGCCGATGTTACACCGAAAGTGCACTTGGCCGGATTGAGCTTAAGCTGGAACTTTCTTAATCGACCGAAAAACTTTCTTAGATTAACCACATGGTCTTCATCTTCACGCGACTTTGCAATCATATCATCGACATAAACCTCTACCTCTTTGTGCATTATATCATGAAAAAGGGTCACCATTGCTCTTTGATAATTTGCATCGGCATTCTTTAGCCCAAATGACATAACTTTGTAACAAAAAGTTCCCCATATCATCACAAATGTGGTCTTCTCCATGTCTTCTGGTGCCATATTGATTTGGTTGTAGCCCAAAAATCCATCCATAAATGAGAACAGTGAGTGCTTAGCGGTATTATCTACCAAGGTAACAGGAAGCTGTCTTTTGGGCTAGCCTTATTTAAGTCCCGATAATCACCACACATCCATACTTTCTCCTCTTTCTTCGGGACTGGGACTATGTTCGTCATCCATTTAGGATACTTGGCAACTTCCAAAAATCCTGCATCGAACTGCTTTTTCACTTTTTTTTTTTATAACTTTTAGGAGCATTTCAGGCTTCATTCGTCTCAACTTTTGTTTCACAGGTTTGCATTCTTGTCTCAAGGACAAAAGGTGCACCATAATATCCGTATCAAGCCCCGACATGTCCTGATAGGACCATGTGAACAAATCCGTATATTCATGGAGCAATTCTATCAATCCCTGTTTCTTTGCCAATGGTAGTAAAGTGCCAATTTTTATTTCCTTCTTATTATCCTCATTTCCCAAATTAGCGACCTCTGTTATCTCCTAATGAGACATAATTTGCTTTTCTTCTGACTCTATCAATCTTAACAAGTCAAGTGGTAAGTCATAGTTTTCTGCAGTCTCTCCATCGTCAATTTCATCAATATCAATACATTTCTCAAAATCGTTTTTCAAATTATTGATGAGATAGTTTTCGCATTCATTATTTGGAGACGTGGAAAGGTGGAAGAAAAAGAGTATAGATATTTTTATAGACAAACAAATAGAAAGGATGGATTATAAAAGAAATGCCAAATGAATTGAGATAGAATGCATTATAATTGTCATTTATTATAATGATAACTTCATAAAAGGAGCCCATGCACAAAAGAAACTCTCATAACACTCTTGGGCAAAAGTTCTTGAGGATTTAGTTTGTTAACCAGAAAGAGACCTAAATAAGTCGGTAAATCTTTAGCATGCCAATTCTTCAGCTCAAATCCTGGGGTGCACGGGTTAATAGTCCTTTCTTCAACCTTGCTTGCTTCCTTTCTCTTATTCTTGTTCTAGCATCTGGATGCAGAATTCTGCAAGCATTCCCTCCAAAGTCACGACAGGCTTGGTCCCAATTGGTGAATCGGGGAAAATAAAACTCGTTGAACGAAATGTGTCATAGAGGTAAGGGATATACATCTTTCGAGTCTCTATCTCATAACCCCTGAATCTTGCGAGCCTCTATTCTTTCCTTTCTCTCATCAGTCTCTCTTTGTCTTCCTTGGTCGGCTTGTATCCCAATCCAAACTTGTCTTCCTTTTCGATCACACTTACACACTTTTGAATTCCTTGTAGGTTCCTTCCCAGACCGGTCCTGGCTCGACAACCTTTCCTTACAACCTGAACAAGGCCACTTTGAGTAGCATAGGACAAATGAGGCATGGGTATCTTGGAACCTTCTCCTACAATGTGGCATTCACAAACTCCAAGGTCAGAAAAGAGCATTCCCAAGTTTCCTCGACAGCCTCTATGTAAGGGATATTCGAGGGTTTTGATATAATCAAGTATTCTTCTCCATCAACAATTATTACTTGCTCTTCAACTATGAATTTCACCTATTAATGAACAGTGGATGGAATAGCGCTAGTCATGTGAATCCAGGGTCTTCCCCACAAGACATTGTACGAGGGAATGATATCCATAACCTGAAAGGCGATATCAAATATGCAAGGACCAATTTGCATTGGTAACTCGATTTGTCCCACCACTTGTCTACGGGTTCCATCAAATGCCCGTACTATCATATGACTGTTCTTCATGTAGGACATGTCGATGGGTAGTTTGACCAGTGTAGTCGTAGGCATGACGTTTGGTACGAAACCGTTATCGATGGGTACTGTCGCAATAATATGGCCCTTGCACCGGGTGGTGATGTGGAGGGCTTTGGTACTGCCTGTCCCCTCAGGCGGGATCTCTTCATCGCTAAAAGCTATGAAGTTTTTAACAGTCACATTTCCTACTACTTGATAGAATTTTTATATGGATACATCATGAGCCATGCATGCCTCGTTCAATAATTTTAAAAAGGCCCTTCGATGGGGCTCTGAATTCATCAGCAATTCCAAGATAGAAATACGAGCTGGCGAGCGCTTTAACTGTTCCACCGCACTATATTCGATGTGCTTAATAAATTTGAGGAATTCACATGCTTCGTCTTCTGTTATTGGCTTATTCATTCTCGATTCGACTTCATTTTTTGGGGTAATCTTCTCTTCATCAACCTTAGCTTTCCTTTTTCTGGCCTTTTTCGATACTTCAGGTGTATAGCATATTTTGCTTCTAGTAAAACCCCCAATACCGGTTATGACTACTACAGTCGTAGAAGCATTAAATACTGGCGTAGCATTAATAGGCTCTCGTGATATAACTTTACGGTCGTATTTCTAGGGCACAGTCTTACCATTCTTGTACGGGAAGGGACCTGGTACTTCGATAGTCACTATCGACCTTGACACCCTTGGTGTTTCTTTTACTGGAGGGCTCTGGGTTTCCTCATAGTAGATAACCAATGGCTTTGGCTTGACCCATTTAGTGGCCTTTGCTATTTCCTCAATCACTACATCGACCGATTTTTCTTCCTATTTTGTGAAGAATTTTGCTACACCGATATCCATAATCTCTTGAATTTTATCTTAAAAATTGGAGCATTGGTCGACAATGTGTCCCACCAAGCCTCCGTGATACCTGCAAAAATGTCCAATGTCTTATTCCAAACCCAAAATTGTCTATCCCATATTGACTGGTTTAAACAGCCCAGCTTCAATCATAGTATCTAGCACTTTTCCCGTATGAGTCTGGACATCCTCAACCCTAGATAAAACCTATCACCCTTTTCCTTCTACTATTACGTTCACTATCGCTTTTCCATGGTAACGGATTTGCAGTGACGTTAGGCTCCCCTTTGGTTGTGAAGCTTAGATAACCGGCCTTGATTAGGCTTTGTACCTTGTGTTTAAAGGCAGTGCAACTCTCTAGGGAATGACCCGGGTTGCCTCCATGGTAATCACAATTTGCGTTTGGGTCGTAGTATCTCGAGTACGGAGGTTTCATGGGTTCAAGGAACATGGGTACTACTAAGTGGTTTTGGATTAATTGGGGGAAGAGTTGGGCGTATGTCATGGGAATGGGGTCAAACTGGGGTCTTGGTTGAAACTATTGAGGTCCCCTCTGGTTAGTCCCTACATTGTTTATCGGATTGGTTGGGTTAGGAGCAGGTGCAGGAGTTGTGTATATGGGTGCTAGCATGGGTGATGATGCATATACCGACGTTGACGATCGATAGCTCATTAGGTATTGAGGTCATGCAGGAGTATTTGGGTATGGGTTAGGGAGTAACTATAGGGTTGGCTTGTAGGATAAGGGGTAAAATTTCATGGTGACTGACTCTCATATGAAACGGCCTGCACTTATCCTTCCTTATTCTTTGCTACCCCTACTTTCTTAGCATTGGCTGCTTCAACTCCTTCAATCTTGTCTCTCTTTATATCGCTTTCTACCATTTTATCGAAAATGACCATGTCGGTAAAACTTTTGGTAGCATTACCACCAGTCTGTCATAATACGACCCTCGTAATGTATTGATAAACAGTATAGTAGTTTCTTTTTCAGTGAAGGGTGGTTGCACTTGAGTAGCCAAATCTCTCCATTTATGCGCCTACTCTTTGAAACCTTCCCCTGCCTTCTTCTCCATGTTCTACAAGGATAACCTATCAGGTGCCATGTCGGCCATGTGCTTGTATTAGACAAATCTGTCCAAGTATGAAAGCGACCGTGATCTAGTTGGTTGTACCACCTTGCAGCTGATCCTCTCAGGCTATCTTAAAAATAGTGGATCAACAATTTGTCATTATGAGTATGCCCAACCATTTTGTGATAAAACATGGTGATGTGAACTGAAAGGCACTTGGTCCTATCGTACTTTTTAAATTCTGGGACCTTGAATTTCGGTGGTATTACCAAATCTGGAACAAAGCTTAGTTCACTTGCATCAACTTTCTCGAAGGCGTACATCCCATCTATTGCTTTGAGTCTCCCTTTTAGCATATCATACTTATGTTTTTCCTTGGTGTCCTCCACATGTTCCGTCACACTTTTCCTCAACTTTTCTTGCTCTATGGGGTCATTTAAGTTTGGGACGAAAATCGAATTCGAAGGATTAGTCCCTTGGTTAGATGTGAACTGTCCTTGGCCTTGTTGACTTGTAGGACTCGGCGTTCTGATGTAAACATAAGGTTTTCCTCCCACTGGAGGTTCTCTTTGTGGATGCCTACTTTGTGACATTTGGTCGTGGGTCGGAGTAAAACCCGGTGGGTATAGAGGATATTCGTTATTATTTTCTCGGGGTCGGGGTTCTTCCATCATCTTGGCCATTTGCTCTCGTGATTCTTCTTGGGTCAACCAACTGTTCTTGTAACTCTTTTTGATCTCTTTAGGCCTCCAGCTGAGCCCTTTCCATTCGTACTGACTGTTTATTTTTCATGGCTCTTTCTTGTGAACGTGTATTATACAGGCGGACGACTAACTACTTTTGTCTTTCCATTGGTGTAGCTGTACTTGTACCCTCTAGGTAAATGCCATGAATTAGAAAGATTTTTTTAGAGGTGATGTTATTCTTAATTAAATGAATGAACGAATAAATGAATGAATGAATAGATGAATGAATGAATAGATGAATGAATGAATGAATAAATGAATGAATGGACGAGTGCATCGGAGGTATAGCTGCTCAAAGATGAATTTCAACAAGTGAATTTTTCATTGATCCCAAATAAAGTTCTCATTACAGCAACATAATTTCTTAGAATCATATCCATAATAACAATTAATCTGCTTAAATTGATCTTTGGCCTCTTCCAAGAAGTTAAGCAGATGCTATCCATATTCCCCAGTAGGCTGGATTTCTTGTCTCAGTGTTTCCACTTTCTCGACCATCTCCCCGGCCTTTCTCACTGCTTTGCCGACTTGTGCAGACAAGTGTTCTATGTATTGCTGCCTTCTCAAGCTCTCAGCTTTCCATCTTATGCTAGTATCCATAGCCAAATCACATGTATAACTCCAATCATTGTCCCTGTTCCACCATCCCCTCACAATATCCTCGATGTGATTCTTCTAGCTATGTAGCTGATGTTCTAGATCTTGAATTACTTGCTATAGGGAGCTTCTCTCTTCTTGCATCTTGGAACAATTTTCCCTCTTGTTCTCGAGCTCTATTTTCAGCTTCCTATTTGTGTGCAGGGACTTAGCTAAACTCACGGAAGCCTGGAAATACATGTCTTTACATTTTTGCTTCTCCCGAGATAGTCGAACAACTTTTTCTTCGTTTTCTTGAGCCTTCCTCTTCCACTGCTCTACTTCCTCTTGAAGTCGGCTAAGTTCCCTTTCCCGTTTGTGAGATGGTCCGAGTATCTCCCCAACCTTCAACTTTGACCTCAGTTTCTTATTCTCCAAGTGCAGGTTCTTCAAATCGGCGTATGCTATGTCATGCTCTTTCACTATCTTTTGGATTCTGACCCCTTGTATTTCAACCTTGTCCTTCCAATTCTCGGCCTCCTCGTGGAATCTCTGACTTTCCTGCCTCATCTTTTTTCTTTCAATGTCGAAATCTCGCTTAGCGATTTCCAATTCTGATATTCTCTTTAGTGGAGCAGGTGTTGGCTGAAATGCGACCTCTTCTTCTGGAAGAACCATATCGTTGACCCGATTTTCTCTCTAAACTAGGTATCTCAAAGTGACACCATCACTAAGGGACCCTAACCTCGTCCATTGGGTTTCTTTCCAAGCTCGAACTATTGGCTGCATTTTCTTCGACATATTCATATCCCCATAAGAAAACTCCATCTGATTGAGTCTGTGCATAGCCGGTATGAATTGCTTTACCCCATACTGGCTCAGTGAAGCGTAACTCACTACTCCCCGTGGTCCCATAAGCTGAACCCACGATTCTCTGTACCGGTATAACATTGGTCCATGAGGCATCCACGATGCCATCCATCTTAGTTGCTTGCTGGTCAATGACCGTAGGAATGCCATCCACTCTCCCTTGGATTTGGGTTCTTGCCATTTGTTTTCGTAGAATTCTCTAATAGGGGCTCTACTCTTTAGCTAAGGTTTCGTGAAAGCACTATCTTCACACACAAAGTGACTCTTGAGCCATATATGCAGTAGTTGTGTGCATCCAACAAAACGACCCTCCATTTTTTGGCCCAAAAAGTTTAATGACCTTATGATTTCAGCCAAGATTGTTGGCAAGGGGTTACTGTGGTTCTCAACTTGTTCGAAGAAATCTATCACTGGCACTTCAATATGCCTCAAAAACTTAGGAAAAATTACCATCCCATAGATAGCCAAAGCAAAAGCGGTCATCCCTTTCTCATCACCGAGGTGCCCCTCAATAAACTTCTGAAAGCAATCACAAGGGATACATATATCTTCCCCTTTCTGTTTCAGATCTGAATCTCCTATTTCCATCCCGATGAGCTTGTTCAGCTTCTTATGAAAACCCAATTTTTGCTTTCTAACATAAACTTTATTCGGGAACCGGAGTTCCAACCCAATAAGAATCAAGAACTCTTCTATGGTTGGTGTCAAATCCTTCTTGTTAAAAGCAAAGCATCTATAGGAAGGGTCCCAAAACTGAATGGCTGCTCTGATCATTGACTCTTCAATTACCACCGGAATAAACGAAGCAATCTAGCCATACTTTTCAAAAATTTTCCTTTTTCTTTCCCCATTCATTTGATCCCAAATATCGGCCAACTCGGTCAAGTTGTTCTATATGAGTTCCAAATTTACCCTTTCAGGTAGACTCGAGACATAAACATTTATCAAACAGTTCCCTTCTTTTTGCTGCACATTTCTTGCCCATTCTTGCATATCAACCGGTGACTCACACATGACGTTTATGGACTTGGAACAAATCTGACGCTCGGTGGGTTCCATGAGAAATCTACTTGCTGAAAGATAAGTTAAGACCAATACCTTGTCGTGGAATGCTAATGCAAATTATGCAAAACAACATAAAAGGAAAATCTGTTAATATAGTCACATATAAGATACTTTGAAACTCAAATAAATGAATAAAAGAATTTGGCATCATTATATAAAATAAAAATTTCTTTGAAAATTATTTTGAAGAAAAAAAAAACTTTTCATTTTAAAAAGAAACACTTGGCCATTATCTATAAAGGACCTAGTTCGGGTGTCCGTTCACCCTAAAAAAAATCACAAAATCAGCCAACGCGGGTATTTGGGACGTTTTCGTCGTTACCCACTTCATGGTTTGGGGTTTGAGCAAAAGTAGTGAAAGGTAAAAGTGTTCCTTCATGTGTCCTAATTTCGGGTACTTTCTAGATACTGGGTAGGAATGGCTCTACCTAGGGCAGGTTTCTTATGTTATTCTAGCATGAGGTTCGGATTCATAATCTAAAGGCCCCAAATTGTTCCTCACTGTCGACTGTGAAGGCTAGTAAGGCAGCTCGATCCTCACCCATTATAGGCTTCCAACGGAAAGGGTTCAATTCGAGCGAGAAATTTTTCGCTAGCCTATGCGAAGATTATTATCTCACGAGAGCATAGGTGCTTTCTTTCTCTAAAAGCGTTTCGCTAGCCCATACGGAGGTTATTACCTCATGAGAGCATAGGTACTTTACTTTTTCCTAATGGGATATAGCTCAGGTATAGAGCTTATGTATGAAATGCACGTGTTCATGTGTGAGAAGGAACAAACAAACCTTTGTCTATTTTTTTACGACCCTTTATTCTAAAAATCCCATAATCATGATCATAAATAATAAAATAGTAAAGAGAGAACATAATTTTAATAAATATAAATAAATGACATACATCTAGATACGAAAGCAAACTGAAATAAAATGAAACGTTAAAAACCAAAGTGAAGAAAATTATAGTTAAATATCAATTGAATCCTATCAAATTAAGATTTTAAGATGACACATGATTAATCTATGGTTCGACTCTCAAAGTCTCCAGCAGAGTGGCCAAGCTGTTATAACGATTTTTTTTTTCGACCGCTAGACGATTTTAAAAACAACATGGAGTTGCCACCAATATTTTTTTTTGGTTAGGTGTGATTGGACACCTGAGAAAACTTATCATTTTAATAAAATTTTAAAATTAATTAAAACTTACTGAAAAGATGCTTTTGGTCTGCGAAAAACAAATTGGGTTAGGAGCACGGTTACATGTAGGGAAAGATTAGCACCCGCACAACGCCCGTTAATAAAACGATACCAATTAATCATGTGTTTTCCTAAATCTCGATTTAATGGACTCAACAATGGTATTTAAAACTAATTCTCTTTTTTGTTTCTTTTCCAAAATATGTTTATTAATCGAAAAAATGAATTGTCATTACTTTCTGAAAATGAAAGTGAACGTAAATCTTTTATCGAGAACACTCATTAAATATTCCCAATACTTTTGATGGTATTTAACGAGATCCTCTTACCTCGAGATATCTTAGGAATCACTACTGTGACATCCTTCGAATTTCTGTCGTCGGCAATTTCTGTTCACCCTTTTCATTTGAATGCATATGACGCAAATATTTAAGTATGAGATGCATATGATTAAGCATATAGGACATGGGATTAAATACATGGTCATACGATTAAGCATATGAAGCATATTATTTGCAAACACGAGCATGGCAAAGTATCGAGCACGTACATATTCATTTTCTTATTTATTTATTTATTATCTTTGATTGTTTCCACTTTGAAAACAAAATTTTCGTATTGAGAGTATCGCCAAATACTCCCACTACATGTGGTGATATTTAACGAAATCCTCTCACCTCGGGATATCGTAGGAATCATTACTATGACATCCTTCGGATTCTGTTGTTGAAGATTCGTCGTCCATATCTATTTTTTTTTCAAGATCGTTTTATTTGCGTAGAAAGAAAATGTTCTTTTATTATGATTTTTTTTTTTTGATTTTGTGAAAACAGATGTGGATCCTTTATCGAAAATGTTTGTAAAATACTCCCAATACTTTTGGTGATATTTTAACGAAATTTTCTCTTCTCAAGATATCCTAGGAATCACTACTGTGACATCCTTTGAATTTCATCATCGACTGATCACCTTTCTTAAAATATTTTATCCCTTGCTAAAAAAAATGATGAAAATGCCTTTTATAAATGTTTCTGAAATAAAAGAAATTATCTATGTAAAAATAACTCCCGAATCACTCTGATACTTTCGATAATGTTTCGATAACTATTTTTACTCGAACTGTTTCGAAGAACGAATAATACTTCGACCATTCCAAGAAAGAATCCGTTTTAGAGGATTTCATTTAACGAAAATAATTTAAAGGACACGTTTTCATTCGCGTGCACCGGAATACCATCTTTGATTTTTTAAAAAATTTATAATATATCTAATAATAATGAAAATAATATATATATATATATGTAAAGGACATGAAATAAAAATAATAATATACAATAAATAAAATAAAATAAATATATATATATATATATAAAAAAAACTTGAAGTATAATAATTATTATAATAATAATAACTACTATAATAAAAAGGTAAAAAAATAATAAATAAAAGAATAAAATCAGTAAATGACTAAAAAAAAATAAAAAAAAGCAAATAGCTAAGAAAAAAAAAATGAACAATATAAAACTTACCTTGTGGATCTGTGTTGGTTTGCTTTTGATTGTGATTTTTTGTTGTTTTTCTTCTACTCCCTTTTTTTTTTGGTTGAAAAAAACCGAACCTCCTGTGGGTTCTAGGTTTAGGGGTTTTATAGGAGGGGTTTGATGGTTTGAGGCGGTGGCTTAGGACTAGGGACGGTGATGGCAGGCGTAGGGTTAGGGCGGTGTAGGGTGTGTGCAAGTGGATTGGTAGGGGGTGTGTGTGTGTGCAGTGCAAGTGGGCTAGGCTAAGGGGTGTCAGGGGCAAGTGGGGGGTAGTGGAGGCAGTGGCTGGCAGGGCAAGTGGGGGGGTCGGTGCTGCTGCTGCTAGGGTTTGGTGGGGGCTGGGCCACCAGGCTGGTGGCTTCTTGGGCCAGTAGGCCCAATCGGCCTACCTGGCCAACAAGCCGAACTGGCCTACTCGTTTTTCCTTGGGCTCTAAAGCCTAGTAATTTTACGGGTTGGCCCAAGCTTTCAAAAGAATAGAAAGATAAAAATAAAAATATATATATAAATAAACAAATAAATAAATAAGTAAGCCCGAATTGACTCTACAATTAAGGTGAATAAATCCTATGCCGAAATCGATTTATGACATTTAAAGTAAAAACAATGGAAAGGACAACTAATCAGGTTCGATCAAATCGGATTGACTCTAGCCCATCGAGGACTACTCATATAATTCTAAACTGGCTGAATTGAATGAGTGATTATGACGAGAACCGTGATTCCTTTGACACCCAATCTCGTGCTTGAACTGTTCTCAACTCGGGACCTGACTCGGGAAGTGATTTGGACAAAAATATGTTGCTACAGTGTTATGATTAGGATGTGATGTATTTAGAAAATTGGTGTTGACTGGGTTGTAACAACCTTGTAACTATGTTTATGGTGAAATATATTCCAATTTCAATGAGCAAAATATATATATATATATACGCATGTCATGTCATGTTATTTATTATTATTATTTTTATATCAATCATATAAATATAAATACAATATAAATTATTAAATGTGTTAGAACTTAAACATAAATATATTAGGTGTATTAAACCTATTGTGCTAATCGTATTAATCATATTTAAATATATCATTTCGTATTTATTACATTATTTTCATATTTATTATATAAATTACATTCATATCATATATTTTAATATAAAAAATTATCAACTCTTCCTCTTACGTGGATTTGACGACTTGGCAAATAGAGGGTCCAATGACCCAATGGTGGAATCAGGTCATGTCTGATCCACACCACTTAATGTTTGCTCAAAAAACTAACTCAATATGTCTATTTAATTTCGTTTAATTTAAATTTATTATGAAAATAAATATTTTAAAATATTATTTTAAATATATCTTAAAGTTAAAATTTTAAAAAAAAATTATTAAATAATAAAATATTATCAAATATCTAAAATCGACTCATAAAAAATCCAAGGTAAAGGATAAAGGAAAGGATCTCAACACTGTAAAGAGAGAAAGAAAGAAAGAGAAAGGAAGTCCATCTGACAACCTATAATCCAAGCATGCAAATTTCAATAAAAATCATACAATTTTCTAACTTAAATCACCTCATAAACCCAAAAATCAGCCATGAAAATGTTGAATTTGACTTTGAAAAGAACTATTAACTAAGATGAATATAAACACAGGATCTGTGGTTTTTTTATCTTAATATATTCATTTTTTTTTAATTCTCAAAATATCAATATTTTGTTTTTAATTATCAAAATCCGCTATTTTTTTAACTAGTTGGAAAATCGCCATGGCCCATGGCGATTTTCCAACACAAAATTTAATTTTTTAAACAATGTTGAGAAATCGTCATAGGCCATGGCAATTTTTCAACTAGAATTTAAAAAAAAAAAAATTATAGTTGGGAAATCGCCATGGCCCATGACGATTTTCCAACTATTTTTATTTTAAAATTAAATTAAATTGTACCGGTAAAAAGAAAACAATTATTGAAATAATTAATTTCCCAAAAAAAATTTCTATTTATTTTTTTCTTTAAAAAATAAAATAATAAAAATTAATTTCCCGACAATTTTTTATTTTATTTTTTATTTAAAAAAATAAATAACAAAATTTAAAAATAAAATTAATTTATCAACAATTCTTTTCTTTTTATTTTTTTCTTTAAAAAAATAAATAACAAAATTAAAAATAAATATTAATTTTCCAACAATTTTTTTCATTTTATTTTTTCTTTAAAAAAATAAATAACAAAATTTAAAAATAAAAATTCATTTATCAACAAATTATTTTCTTTTTCTTTTTTCTTTTAAAACATAAATAACAAAATTAAAAATAATTTCCCAACAAATTTTTTCCATTTTATTTTTTCTTTAAAAAAATAAATAACAAAAATAAAAATTAATTTCCCAACAAATTTTTTCTTTTTATTTATTTCTTTAAAAAAATAAATAACTAAATTTAAATAAAAATTATATAATTTAAAAAATAATAATGTAATAAATTTTAAATAAAAAAAATATAATTATATAACATGTACTGATAAATAAAAAAGAAACTTGCATAACATGAAATGCAAAACATAAAACTTTATACATTACAAATTTAAAATACACTATTCTCATTGTATTCTATAAAAGTACATTTATTCTAATTATTTATGGAGGAGATCTCGTATCGTGTGGTGTTGAGCAACAGTGTGAAGCTCTCCTATTGCATGGTGTTAACACCCGTCGTCAACCTCGTTAGTGGCACGTATTCGTGGTTGACCACGACCTCTTACTGTAACCGCCACTGGTTCTGGTTTATGTCATTCACACGCTCATGGACGATGCTGTAATGACCCACAACAGTCGATGGAAACGCACTACTAGAGGGACCCATTTCTTCTGTATCAAAAATTTCAAACCCACTGCTGGAGAAGCCAATACCCAGTCCACCCATAAAGGGAATCTTACTACTAGATGGACCCATAAATGATGTACATCAAATGCTGACGCAAGGGGTTCCAAACTGATACATTGTAGTTAGATATGCTGAACTTGGACTTAGGGTGAGGAGCTGATTATCTAACCTCGTCACTGGCGGTGATGGTTGGTAACACTCATCAACATCAAATCCGAGGTGACTGATGGAATAACGATGACTGGATGGTACTCCATGATCCCGTTCAAGTTCAGGATGACTAAATGACATCCTTGGTGCAGTGAACTCCGCTGCATGTGATGAGGCCGGTTGACGTGTCCGTCGATGTTTCGGCTAGGTCTAGGAGCTTATATTTCCTGTGTAGGAGGGACTGGATTTGAAGTTCACCTAGGAAATGGCATACTCCTAAGATCCTTAAACTCTGACGGTGGACAAACAAAAGGCCGACCTTCATTTTTATACCATCTTATGTAATCATCAGATGAGTTGAAATTATTATCAATAATGGGATAACCTGTCGGAATTCATCCAGAATGTATATCCCACCACTTGATCCATTCTTGATGCTTCGTAGGCTAGAATTCTTCTTGACGCAAACGCATGTCAATCTTGTGAACCTTATCAAGGTTCACCGGTGGTTGCGGAATTGGTTGTTGCATCTCAAATTGTCGTAACACCTTGTCAATGTGGTGCCACTCCACATATGCAAAGCATATCATTGTTGTATTTGCTTTCCATATATGACAATTACTATAGGCATCCGATGGGAGGCATGCCATAATTTCATTTGAAGAATATGGTATCCACACAAACTGCGAATAATTATTACAAATTATTAGTTTCATATCGATTAAATACAAAAATACTTGAATGTAACAATCGAAACATTTACCTTATCATATCCTTACTTGATTTAGTCGTAATATTATAATAGCAAGGTCGGTCGGAGTATTGGTAAGTTCTCTACGATGACTCCACCTGTTAAAATGCGTATAAAATCTTAATAGACCTATAAAAATACAAGTTCGTACAAAAATTAATAAAATATTATAGATTATTACCTGCTTGCAAGGGGGTATACAGGTGGAACATCCACGCGTGGAGCAAGAAATGGTACTCGATACCAAGCCCATGATTGTAGAAGCACTAAACATCTACCTATGTCATGGCCCTTTAGAACTGTAGCCTGGCACAGTTCTTTATACAAAACACCCAATCACGCAGAACCTCAACTATAATTTGCTGCATGCTCTAGATCACGTAGTAATGGAAGATACATTAAATGTACCCGACTGCTCAATTTGTCAGGCATTAACAATCCTCCAATCAAACATAAAATATATGCTCTAGCAGCATATTTTATCTCTTCTTCACTTGCGTGTAATGGAAGATTTTGAAAGGATTTCAACCAAGTTAGTCTCACCATTGAGCCATAGACATACTCTTCTGGAGGTACAACGCCCAATAAAATTTGACACTCTTCATTCCAATCTAGTAAGCTTGCGCTTGTAACTCCATCGCCATGCACCGAAAGTCCAAGTTGAAAGACAACATCTTCTAGAGTTACCGTGCATTCACCAAACGGAAAATGAAAAGTGTGCGTCTCGGGTCTCCATCGTTCAATCAACGCACTAATTAAGTCAGGTTGAAGCAGAAATCGTCGAATTTGAGTTGCATAATAAAATCTGGCTCTCTTTAAGTGGTCAATATATATGGATGCAGGTCCTTTAAAGAAAATTGCCTCGAACGTAAGATGCGACAAGTATCCTATTGATAATTAATTAAATTAAACAAATAATTATAAAATTATAAAATTTTCATAATGTAATACAGATTGTAGACACTTAATTTTGTCCGGACACCTAAACCAGACATATTCTCCTTTTCAACTTCTTGGAATGCAAAAAGACTTCCACCGTTCCATAGATGGGTCCCCAAGATTTTTCTTAGAGGTCAGCACAAAAAGTCAACCCCAAAAAATCAACCCCAAAAGGTCAACCACTAAAAAACTCAACTCCTAGTCAAAATCACGATTCGAAGTTGAATTGAACAATGGTGTAAGGAATTTTGATAATCCGATGTCTACAACGAAAGATATAGAGTTCAGAAGATGGGTTGTGGAAATTCAGTGTAGGAAAATACCTAATTTGGAAAATTTGGGAAAAAGTGCGTACATGATCAAATCAGACGAAATTGGAGGTCCTAAATGGAATAAGATAAATAACTACGGATATTGGAAGATCCAATTTTTGAAACGGGGTTGAAGGAAGGTGCGGTTTGAAGGAAAAAAAGGATTTAATAAGAAATTCACGGATTTGGGAAAAACTGCAGAAATGGCCCGATTCGGTGAAATTGAATCCCCCAGTTGATAAAGAATGAATAAGCAAAAATAGCCCAAGGCTCAGTTTGAAGTGGATCCCAAGGAAGAGCTAGTTAGAGGAAAAAGGGAAAAACGAGAAAATTCTCGGTATTGAAAAGGGGAAAACTAAATTGGAGGGGAATTCGATCGTAAAAATTGGGCTTTTTCGGACCAACTCAAGTTCAATATATAATAAAAGTAGTGGAAAAAGAAAATTTGAAAACAAACTCGTTTTGAGTAAAACCGAGGTTTCGGGAGTTAAAGGGCAATATTGGAAAATCTGAGAAATATAGGACCCGAGCTTAGAAAATTATGAAAACCTCCAGATCTGAGTTTTATATTTTTTAGAAGCTATTGGTGAAAAAAAAAATCCAGAATCGGGAGTCAAATAAAAAAGGCGAAGTTCGGGTGCACTAACCCGAAAAATCCAAAAACAATTCGGGAAAAATAGCAAACGTGCTCGAAAAATTATGAAAACTTTCAGATTTGAGTTTTATATTTTTTCGAAGAGATTGGAGAAATAAAATCCGAAATCGGAGTTCAAATGAAAAAGGACAAAGTTCGGGTGCACTAACTCAAAAATCCAAAAGGAATTTTCATGAAAAATAGCAAACGAGCTCGAAAAATTATGAAAACTTCCAGATATGAGTTTAATAATTTTTGAAAGGCATTGGTGAAGAAAAATCTGAACCAAAGCTCAAATGAAAACGGCTAAATTTGGGAGGCACTAAACCGAAACTTTAGAGAAAAAATCGAGTAAAATAGAGAATGAGCACGAAAAAATTTGAAAACCTCTAGAACTAAGTTTTATATTGGATGGGATGAGTTGAAAAAGGAAAATCCAAAATTGGGGTCTGTTTTCAATTAAATTAAGTTTGGGGGCCAAAATGCAAATTTACCAAAGAAACCGAAAGGGCCAATTTGCAAATAAAAAAAGTTGAATGGCCTTGAAATTTCTGGGTCATTTTCAGCCAGCAATCGATAAAAGGGAGGAGTGTGATCATCATGAATCTAATGGCCAAGGATGGATAGCAAGATGACATTTTTAAAAGAACAAGATTCTCCACTATTTTGCCTACATTGCATTTTAGGCCAATGGGAGGCCTCCAACTTGCAAGGCCATGTAAAGAACATGTGAAGGCTATGAGATGATGACAAGTAGGATTAAAAATGCCACATAGGAAGATATTTTAATAACGAGCCATATGATCTTGCCAAGTGGCCTAGATATTTTGTAGAGATAGGAGAGCATCAAAGCATGACAAGGGCAAAAAAGAAAAACAAAAACACTTTCTACAATAAAGGGGGCAGCTGGCCATAGTGAAGAAGGGGGGAGTTCATTTTTTTCTTAAGGAATTTCACTCTAGAGAGAAAAAAAAAAGAGGAAAAAGAAAAAGAGGGGAGAAGATTTTGAAAACTTTGATTTGGAAAGCAAAAGCTAGACGGCTATCTCTTCCTTTCTTCTTCTTTAATATTTTTCTTTGATGTTGTGGTTCTTTTTCTTCTCTTTTTGTTCATGAGATTTGTTAACTTTTTTATGGATAAAAAGGTTTTCAAAAATAAATTTTAAAGGTTTTCTATCCTTTATTCTTTATTCTTTATCAAAAAACCAAGTTGACAATATTTTTACATGTTTTCTTAACATAAGCCGAAACTTGGAAAATGTTTTTGTGCTTATTCTTGCTTGGTCTTGCTTGTTGGTTGTGTTCATCTTTTGATTCATGATTGATCTATTTTCATATGGTTGGTTGGCTGAAAATCATGCATTTCATGACATTTCAACTAGGATTTTGGCCAAGATCAACCAATGATCTCAAGCCAAAAATCTTTTGTCTCTACTAGTTGAGAGATTAATAGTTTAGATTGGGTATTCTCACTTTGGGATTTTTTTTCACTACTCAGCCATGGTCAAAATAAAATGATTTTTTATCACATGAAATAGTCATTTAGAGGATGTCATGGTATTTTTCTCAAGATTTTTAGATTTTTTTATCATGGTTGAAAAAATGGATTTTGACAAAGCAGTTTTTAATTCACTATCTTGATTTTGGTAAAATTCGGTCATAGTATCCTTGCTCCAAAAATTAAGGTGATTTTTTCCATAGAGATAAACATGTCCTAGGTCTACCATAATTTTTATAGATTTTTTTTTAAATTTTTTAGAAGAGAAAAAAAATAGGTTTTCAAAACTGCCAGTGAGAGTCATATTTGTTTTTTAAGAAATAGTAATTTTCTGTTTTGGTTAGGATATTAAGAGGGGCTGATTTGGGACATTGGTTACTGTCTTAGGTTAATTTCCATGTTATCTCAATCATAAAATTTGATTTTATAAAAGTCGGGTCAAGACGATCAAATTGGATTTCAAAACTAGGAAAATAGAACTATTTAAAAGGGGGTTCGACCATGGAGTCCCTTTTCATCCCAAAAATTCCTAAATTGTTTAAATCGAAGCCCAAAGTATTTTGATTTTGAAGACCCAATTTAAGTCTCTTCCTAAGGTAGTCGGATACCTTTTTAGATATATGAATGTCCTTACTTCATGGAAGAAATACATCTTCATGCAATGCATATTTTAAAATGTTTTTTTATTCAATTTGACATAAAAATGTATTTTTCAATTTCCTAAATATTTGGCAAGAATTAGTTCCCAATCTTTGTCGGGTTTGCCGGGGAGGTTAGGACATGACATTCATATGCCATGTCATTCATATGCCATGTCATCACATGTCATGTCACTCATTATGCTATGACATTCATATGTCATTCCCAAGGCTTTCCATTCATTATGCCATGTCACTCACATGCCATGTCATTCGTATGCCATGTTATTCATTCGTATGCTATGCCATGTCATTCATTCATGTGCCATGTCATTCATTATGCCATGTCACTCACATGCCATGTTATTCATATGCCATGTCATTCACATGCCATGTCATTCACATGCCATGTCATTCATATGCCATGTCATTTATTATGCAATGTCATTCATATACCATGTCATTCATTCACATGCCATGTCATTCATTATGCCATGTCATTCATATGCCATGTCATTCACATGCCATGTCACTTATTATGCCATGACATTCATATGCCATTCACATGCCATGTCATTCATTATGCCATGTCAGTCATTCACATGACATGTCATTCATTATACCATGACATTCATATGCCATGTCAGTCATTCACATGCCATGTAATTCATATGCCATGTCATTCTTCATGCCATGTCATTCATTCATTTTCCATGTCGTTTACATGCCATTTCATTCATATGCCATGTCATTCACATGTCATGTCATTTATATGCCATGTCATTCAAAACCATGTCATTCATTCACATGCCATGTCATTTGTCCATGTCATCATTGTTCATGCCATGTCATTCGACCATGCCATGTCATTCATAGGTTAGGTCATGCCATTCATGTTCGCGCTATGTCAATCTCATGCTATGTCATTCATATGTCATGTAATCCACTCACGTGCCATGTCATTCATTTAGTATGCCATGTCATTCGGCCATGTCACCATCTTTTCATGCCATGTCATTTACACTATGTCATCTATAGATTAGGTCATGTATATGTTATGTCATTCATGTTCAAGCTATGTCGATCTCATTCACATGACATTCATTCTTCTGCTATATCATTTTGTTTGCCATGTCGATTTCATTCACATGACATTCATTCTTATGCCATGTCATTCATATGCCATGCCATTTTGTTTGCAATGTTTATTTCATTCACATGACATTCATTCTTATGCCATGTTATTCGTTTGCCATATCATTTTCATGCCACGACATTCATTTTCATGCTATGTCATTTTCGTGCCATGTCATTCATATGCCATGTCATTTTGTTTGCCTTGTCGATTTTACTCACATGACATTCATTCTTATGCCATGTCTTTTTGTTTGCCATGTCATTTAGTTCGCCAAGCTTATGTTTTCCATGTCTATTTCATTCACATGACATTCATTCTTATGCCATGTCATCTAGACCTTTCCATGTCAAGCATACCATGTCATTAATTCTTTTGCATTTTCATAATAACTGTGTAATGCAATGATAAATGCAAATGCAGATTAGGTCATATTTGTACCTTAGTAATAATTTGCATATTCATAACCATTTTTTGGTAAATGATTATTAACGCAATAAAAATAGTGTTTTTTTTATATAAAAAAAGGGTTATTCTCGAGTTAAAATAATTTATGAGTTCTCTGCTGGGTTTGCCGGGGAGGATATCACCAATTATCATTAACAACAGAATATCTTTCTTTCAAAAAGAGAGTGATTCAGAGATTTTCTAAATAAATAAAATTTTTTCTGTTTTACCGGGTCTGCCGGGGAATATAGAAAAATTTTGTGTTAATAAATTTCGCATCATTTTCAAATTAAAAAATGGGATTATTTTTCTTTAAATTGGGAATTATTTTAAAATTCCAAATCTAAAATTGACTTTTACTGAGACTCGAGATAACAGACGATTAATAAGGTACCATTTTATACGGGCATTGTGCGGGTGCTAATCCTTCCCCGCACGTAACTGACTTCCGAACCCGCTCTTGTTTTCTCTGGTTCAAAGCGCAGACTTCAAAATTGGTTTTAAAAAATAATTTAATTAATTTAAAAATATTTTATAAAAATCGGTTTTAATAACTGGCCGATCACACCTAGCCAAAAAAAGATTGGTGGCGACTCTATTTCTTTTTCGAGGTTGTTTCCAAACCCTTAGTCTTTATTTCAAGAGGAATTAAGTCGTCTTTTCCTCTATTTTTTTCAATGTCACACTTTAACGAGCGATATCCCACGACAAGGCATCGGATTGTTTCAAGGCTACGATAGCTTGGCGACTCCACTGGGATATTTAGAGAGTCAGGCCTGAAATTAGTCGTGTGTTATCTGGTATTTAATTTTAGTTCCCACATTTTTTTGATAAGGAAAATTTTGAATATGTTCATATTCATACTCATGTACATGCATATTATTTATTATTCTCTAGTTATTTGTTGAATATTATTTATCTTTGCTTAATTAATGCTTTACCTTGTTTATTATTGTCTTTAATAAATGGTTGAGGTAGTTAGAATAAGGGTTGTAGAATAGGTGGTGAAAGGTTTGTTCGTTCCTCCTCACGCACTACACGTGTATTTGCATAACATGAGCCCTATACCCGGGTTCCGTCCCTTTTAGGTGGAAGCAAAGTAACTAAGCCTTCGTGATTAACAATCCACATGGGCTAGTGAAACACTTCCGGAGTACGAAAGTACCTATGCCTTCGTGATTAACAATCCGCATGGGCTAGGGAAATATGCTCTAACAAATTGAACCCGCTTTTATCGGGGTGCCTTACTAGCCATCACCAGCGACAGTAAGGAACAATTTGGAGTCGATAGAGCCTAACGTAACCTCATATAGTGAACCTAGGCAAAGCCATGCTAAATTTTCATTAGAGATACCGAAGCTAGGAACACATGGAGGAATGCTTTTGACCCTTTGCTATCTATTTTGCATCCAGAATAAGATTCATAAAATCGGGCGATGATGAACATACATCGTGTCGCCCGTGATAAGTTTAATATTCCGTCTCAAAGGCACCATGATGCCTAAATAAGTTGATATTGTTGGGGCAAGTGTTCATTAACTTTTTTGAAGTTATAAATAAGAATATTCTTTTTTTCAGTCATTTTGACATCTTTTACATTACATGCATTAATGCATATGTAAACAGAGCATGTACATTTATAATTGTATTTTTAATCCCACGGTGATAATAATTTCATTTGTTAATTGCATAAATATTTGTTGATTGATTAAATAAGAATTGTAGACCGATAGTGTTGAATAAATATTTGGACACCTTTGCCATAATAAGACCCACTACTCAAATGTTTTTTTTTTTTTTTTTAAAAATTTGGTTTTGGAAAATAATATTTTGATTTTTGTGGGGAAAACATGTTTCAAAAAAATCGTGAATTAAATTTTGGGGCAAATCGTGCATAATGAGATTTTTGAATAATCAAGATTGGTCCCACCAATTTTGTTTAATCATTAATTATTTTCTTTGTTTATACCCTTTGTGTTAATTCATTCTTTACATGTATCATTTTGACATCATGTTATAGTCCTAACATGCATGGTATTCATTGTAGAATACATTTGTGACATCCATGGTCATTCTTTGTATGCTCTTGTGTTAATTCATTTATTCTTTACATGCATCATATTGACATCATGTTGCAATTATAGCATGTATGGTCATTTATGACATACATGGTCATTATCTGTATATACCTGTGCATCAATTTGTTTATTCTTTACATGCATCATGTTGGCATCAGGTTGCATTCATGACAAACATAGTCAGCATGATTTCTCTGTATATGTCCATGCATTGATTTATTTATTCTTTATGTTCATGACAAACATAGTCAGCATGATTTCTCTATATCTGTTCATGTATTGATTTATTTATTCTTTACATGCATCATGTTGGCATCAAGTTGCGTTCATAACAAACATAGTCAGCATGATTTCTCTATATATGTTCATTCTATTCTTTACATGCATCATGTTGGCATCAGGTTGCACTCATGAAATACATAGTTAGCATGATTTCTCTGTGTATATTCATGCATTAATTTGTTTATTCTTCACATGCATCATATGTGCACCACGTTACATTCATGACATTTATGGCTCATTCATCATGAAACACATTTGGGGGGATAAAACAGAAATTGGCTTGGCTTTAAGAGCTTTGAAGAAGTTTCTCTTTCAAATCAAAGGTATAAGAAGTAATGAGCACCTTTATACATGTCAGGATCATGGATAATGAACAGCGAAATAGATTGGAAAGAATGGAGAGAGCATAGAGAGAATTACAAGAACGTTGGGAAAAGTCACAAGAAGAATCAGCAAGGTCTCAAGCAGAATCGAGAGATCAGATGAATAAACAGATGGAGCTGGTATCCGCCGCAATAAAGGGAAAAGGATACACTGAAACTTGGCCGCCAGAAAAGGGTCGAAGGTACAAAAGGGTCAGATTGAGGTCGTAATGTTGGATGACAAGAACACAATTAATCCCATCAACGTCTTGAACTTAGATGATCCAGCTGAACAGGAAAAGTTGAAAATGGTTGCACTGAAGGAGGCTGAGTCGGTAGATTCCCAAGGGAAATATCAGCTGTTAAATGAAAGGCTCCGGACAGTAGAAAGTATAGATGTATTTGGGAGTGTAGATGCGAAAGAGCGTTCCTTGGTCCCTGATTTAGTTGTTCCTCCTAATTTCAAGGTTCCCAACTTTGAGAAATATGATAGGACAACCAATTCGTCAGCCCACATAACTATGTTCTGCCGAAAGATGATGGGCCATATAGATAATAATAAGCTTCTGATCCATTGTTTTCAGGATAGCCTCAGCGGGTCTGCAATTAAGAAGTTGAACAAGGATCGAATTCGCTCTTGGATTGATTTGGCTAATGCTTTTTTAAACCAATACAAGCATGTGACTAATATGGTGCATGACCGTCTCACCTTTCAGAATTTGGAGAAAAATACTACTGAGAGCTTCAAAGAATATGCTCAGAGGTGGAAGGATATAGCCACCCAAGTACAACCACCCCTAACTGAGAAGGAAACCAATGTCCTCTTTGTAAATACACTACGGGCCTCGTACTATGATAAACTCGTCGGTAATGCCATAAAGAATTTTGCGGATATGGTAATCTCAAGGGAGATGATTGAGAATACTATCAAGATTGGGAAACTGGAAGGAGATAAGACATCCAATGCCGAGAGAAATGGGGAATCCAAAAAGAAAGAGGGAGATGTCCAAGCTATGGGAGATTTCACCTCATATTCACAATTCCCCTCATATCAATCATGTTACCCTACCAAGGTCTCTCCAAGCCTTTATCCCTACCTACCAATTATCCATTCCCAAACACCTAATCCTATATCAGTCCCTACAGCTAGGCCTGCTTCCAAAAAAATGACCGCGGGACAACCAAGAGAAAATTCCAATCCCAATCCCTGACTTGCTACCGGTACTAAAAAAGAATCAGTACCTTACTCTCGTGCCTTTGAAAACAGCTTAGAATCCATCAGCAAGGAGTTATGACCCTAACAGCAAATGTGAGTATCACATGGGGGTAATTGGGCATTCAACTGAAAAATGCAGACAACTGAAGGAAAGGATTGAAGGTCTTGTCCATGATGGCATTTTGACTCTAGAGCTTATCGAACAATGGAAATATCCTTTGCCATTCTTGAAGAATTTTGAGAATGAGAATTGTTATCTCTGAAGGCATGTCAATAGGAGAATTCTGATGCATGTAGTTTCATACCTCATATTGAAAACACTTATCTCATGTCGACATTCATATAAAATAAATGAATTTTAAATTTTAAAATGCTTTTGTGTTTGTTGTGTTTTAAAAATAATTTGAATGTGCAAAAACAAGCATTAAGGAAGTTCTAATAATGGACAGTCTCGAGAATATTGATGATCATTGTTAGAAATGACCCAATACCTTTCTCCCTCTCTTTTGGGCTTTCCTATGCCTAAATCCCTTCAACCAAGATCACTTGAAAGACCTAATGCTTCAAGGAATATGAATGATGAACTTCATAAACCATTGTCATTGCAAAATAAGCAAAGATATAGATCCTAGCCTAGGCTATAAGCAAAGGAACAAAATCTTTGAAATTTTTTGAGCTCATTGGAAACTTAAATAAATGAAACATTCTTTCAAGAATCTAGATTGTGGTAATTTGATATGTGTCAAGGTCATGCCAAAACCATTCACATCTATTCCAAATGACCACAAAATACCAATTGCTCAAACATCACATCATATTTGACACCTCGAGGCACAATGACTAAACCAGATTATCCTATGTCCTAGAGAAAACCTATTTTTGGGCAATATTTTCCTTGTCACTTAAAAACAAAACCCAAGATTTAAACTCAACCTTTTCAATATAGACCTAGACTTGCGATGTTCCTCGTAATGATACAAATTCTCATGGTTAATCAAAGTGGGGCATCATATGTGGAAATGATGTATACTTAGGGAATAGGGGAAACTAACGCATGAATCATTGGGGTATGCGAAAGAAAAAAAAAAGAAAAATTGTGATATCATGCATATGAGGATTCAGATGATTCCAAGTGCAAAATGAAATTCCTATTATCTATTCCCCATGTGGATTGATTTTCAATGAGAATATTTGTGCTTGATATGAGAAATGGTCATCTTTCATATCTCTTTCACACAAAAAAAAAGCTATAGTCACCCCTTTTGAGCCGAAAGAATTCTTTCTTCTTTGAACCCTGATCAAGGATCACTCTCTACAGTGGGGGGCAAATGTGAGGAAAGATCTTATAAAAGATCACAGAGAAATAAGTCCTAACTCGAAGATAGATACAAAGCAAATTGAGCTCCCAAATAAATACGGGCTCACTCTGTCAAAATGAAGATGTAGAAAAAATGGCGAAATGAAAGTCAAGAACAAAACAAAGAAAAAGAAAAAAGATGGAGAAATGAAAGCCAAAAATAAAACACACACAAAAAATGTGGGAAAAAGTATGGCAAATGAAAGCCAGGAACAAAGAAGAAAAAGAGCAAAAGTCAAGAAAAGAAAGAAAAGTCCAAAATGGACAAATGCTTCAAAGGGAATCCTCCTCAAGAAATGATCCTTGATCTGATTACCCTCAAACACATATTTTGGGCCTATTTATCCTTTTTTTCTAAAACCCCGAACCATGGCCTACATTACGTGCTTTAAAAGTTCATTTTGATCAAGCATGAATATTTAACTTGAAGTGTTTTTCCTCAGATTTTATCCCATCTTATCGAATTATCATTTCACTATGGAAGAATTTAGAATTCTCAAGTGCATAGTAGAATAATAAAAAAGGGAAGAAAGAAAAAAATGGAAAGAGTGGGACTCTAGGGCGAAAACCCAAAAATGGGCTGTCTATAGTAAAATAGGAATTTTCGATGCCATCTATGTTAGTGCTGATGCCACAAAAGAGAAGGTCATCTTGAAGAAATCGAGGAACATCTAGGAATTCTTGAACCTCCCAAATTGCCAGCTCTCATTTGGAGGATTGACTTCAAAAACTGAGACTTTTTTTTCCCTCCAAAATTAACTTTTCAGTTTAAACATCCTGGCTAATCTTGACGCTTGTCAAAACGCCATGATTTGGAAACTAAAAGAATGTCAAATATGTTTGATTCTTAAGGAATTCATGTTTTATAAAACCTATTCCATTTGTGAGCCTAGGAGGGGGGGCATACATTTTTCTTATTGTGAAGTTTTCTTGGATCAGCGAAAATCTTGTTGAACCAAGCCTTTCAATTCAAGTTGAAAAAACCAAAGTGACATTCAAAAATTTCTAGAAATGATCATTAATCTTCAAGAGATTTATACATTACACACTATGAGGTTAATATTTTTGACTCAAAAGTTTTCATTAAGTTTTTTCCAAAAAGAGAAAACAAATAAAAATATTTTTAAAATAACCATTTTTATGTTGACATGAGACAAAGGTTTTTCTAACCCGAAGGTATGGGACTACTAGGGTTGACCTTGACTTCCAGATATAGAACTCGGCAAACGATCGGGGGCATTTGCATCACTCATGAGCACTTACCTATTTATTAAGCTTTGCATCTTTATTGATCTTTGCATTTGCATTATTTAGAAGCATTTTGCACATTGCTAATCTTTGCATTTGCATAATTCGGAAGCATTTGCACAATGTCGATCTTCGCATCTGCATCATTCCATGAAGTAGTTGCGTCAATGTTGATTTTTGCATTTGCATAGTTTAGAAACATTTTGCACACTGCTAATCTTTGCATTTGCCTCATTCAGAAGCATTTGCATAATGTCAATCTCCGCATCTGCATCAAGAAGCATTTGCATTAATCTAAGACATTTTCATTTGCACCATGAAGCATTTGCATCTTATTCAATATCCGCATCTGCATCAAGAAGCATTTGCATCAATCCAAGACATCTGCATTTGCAATATGAAGCATGTGCATCTTGTTTAATCTCTGCATCAAGAAGCATTTGTATCAATTAAAGACATTTGCATTTGCATCCTCTCAAAACCTTCAAGTTAATTTTCAACACACTTAAAAATAATAAAAAAAAACATCTTTTTAAGACCTCTAGGCATCATTTAAAAAAAAAAAAAAAACTTTTTAAGACTTCTGGGCACTATTTTCAAAATCATGGATAGGAGAGCATGCAAAGCATGACATGGGCAAAAAAGAAAAACACACACTCTCTATAATAAAGGGGGCAGCCGGCCATAGTGAAGAAGGGGGAGTTCATTTTTTTTCTTAAGGCATTTCACTCTAGAGAGAAAAAAAAAGGAAAAAGAAAAAGGGAGGAGAAGATTTTGGCAACTTTGATTTGGAAAGCAAAAGCTAGGTGGCTATCTCTTCCTTTCTTCTTCTTTAATGTTGTGATTTTTTTTCTTCTCTTTTTGTTCATGTGATTTGTTAACTTATTGATGAATACAAAGGTTTTCAAAAATAAATTTTAAAATTTTTATATCATTTATTCTTTATTCTTTATCAAATAACCAAGTTGACAAATTTTTTACATGTTTTCTTAGCATCAGCCGAAACTTGAAAAAAAAATTATGCTTGTTCTTGCTTGATCTTTTCTTGCTTGTTAGTTGTGTTCATCTTTTGATTCATGATTGATCTATTGTCATATGGTTGGTTGGCTGAAAATCATGCATTTCATAATATTTCAACTAGGATTTTGGCCAAGATCAACCAATGATCTCAAGTCAAAAATCCTTTGTCTCTACTAGTTGAGAGATTAATAGTTTAGATTGGATATTCTGACTTCGAGATTTTTTTCACTACTCAACCATGGTCAAAATAAAATGATTTTTTTTATCACTTGCAATAGTCATTTAGAGGATGCAATGGTATTTTCTCAAGATTTTTAGATTTTCTTATCATGGTTGAAAAAATGGATTTTGACAAAGCAGATTTTAACTCACTGTCTTGATTTTGGTCACATTCAATCATAGTATCCATGCTCCAAAAATTAAGCTGATTTTTTCCCATAGAGATCAACATGTCCTAGGTCTACCCTAATTTTTACAGATTTTTCTGAAATCTTTTAGAAGATCAAAAAAATAGGTTTTCAAAACTGTCAGTGAGAGTTAGATTTATTTTTTAAGAAATAGTATTTTTCTGTTTTGGTTAGGATATTAAGAGGGGGCTGATTTGGGACATTGGTTACTATATTAGGTTAATTTTCATGTTATTTCAATCATAAAATTTGATTTTACAAAAGTCAGGTCAAGGGTGGTCAACCCGGATTTCAAAACTAGAAAAATAGAACCATTTAAAGATGGGGTTCGCCCATGGAGGCCCTTTTCATCCCAAAAATTCCGAAATTGTTTAAATCCGAGCCCAAAGTCTTTTGATTTTGAAGACTCAATTTAAGTCTCTTCCTAAGGTAGTCGGATACCTTTTTAGGTATATGGATGTCCTTACTTCAAGGAAGAAATACATCTTAATGCATTGCATATTTAAAAATGTTTTTATTCAAATTTACATAAAAACGTATTTTTCGATTTCCTAAACATTTGGCGAGAATTAGTTCCCAATCTTTGCCGGGTTTGCCGGGGAGGTTAGGAAATTATTTAATGCACGTGTTTATGGAATCGAAATGTATGGTTTTCATTTTACTCGAAATCATATAAATGTCATATGAAATAATTATTTTCCAAGTTTTTCCTAGTTTGCCAGGAAGCACAGTAGTATTTTTCGACATATGCTATTTATATGATTCCTCATACGAATAATTCATTATAAATAATGATGTGTGGTGCCACTCCGCATATGCAAAACATATCATTGTTGTATTTGCTTTCCATATATGACAATTATTATAGGCATCCGATGGGAGGCATTCCATAATTTCATTTGAAGAATATGGCATCCACACAAACTGCGAATAATTATTACAAATTATTAGATTCATATAGATTAAATACAAAAATACTTGAATGTAACAATTGAAACATTTACCTTATCATATCCTTACTCGATTTAGTCGTAATATTATAGTTGCAAGGTCGGTCGGAGTATCGGTAAGTTCTCTACGATGACTCCACCTGTTAAAATGCATATAAAATCTTAATAGACCTATAAAAATACAAGTTCGTACACAAATTAATAAAATATTATGGATTATTACCTGTTTGCAAGGGGGTATACAGGCGGAACATCCACGCGCGGAGTAAGAAATGGCAGCCGATACCAAGCCCATGATTGTAGAAGCACTAAACATCCACCTATGTCATGGCACTTTGGAACTGTAGCCCGGCACAGTTCTCTATACAAAAACACCAAACACGTAGAACCCCAACTATAATTTGCTGCATTCTCTAGATCACGAAGTAATGGAAGATACATTAAATGTACCTGACTGCTCAATTTGTCAGGCATTAACAATCCTCCAATCAAACGTAAAATATATGCTCTAGCAGCATATTTTATCTCTTCTTCACTTGCGTGTAATAGAAGATTTTGAAAGGATTTCAACCAAGTTAGTCTCACCGTTGAGCCATATACATACTCTTCTGGAGATACAACGCCCAATAAATTTTGACACTCTTCATTCCAATCTAGTAAGCTTGTGCCTGTAACTGCATTGCCATGCACCGGAAGTCCAAGTTGAAGGACAACATCATCTAGAGTTACCTTGCATTCACCAAATGAAAGATGAAAAGTGTGCGTCTCGGGTCTCCATTGTTCAATCAACGCACTAATTAAGTCAGGTTGAAGCAGAAATCGTCGAATTTGAGTTGCATAATAAAATCCGGCTCTCTTTAAGTGGTCAATAATATATGGATGCTGGTCCTCTAAAGATAATTTCATTGAACGTAAGACGCGACAAGTATCCTATTGATAATTAATTAAATTAAATAATTATAAAATTTTTATTTTGATATTGTAATATAGATTGTAAACACTTAATTTTGTCCGGGCCCCTAAACTAGACAGATTCTCCTTTTCAACTTCTTTGAATGCAAAGAGACTTCCACCATCCATAGATAGGTCCCCAAGACTTTGTCTTGGAGGTCAGCACAAAAAGTCAACCCAAAAAAGTCAACCCCAAAAAGTCAACCACTAAAAAACTCAACTCCTAGTCAAAATCTCGATTTGAAGTTGAATTGAACAATGGTGAAGGAATTTTGATAATTCGATGTCTACAACGAAAGATATAGAGTTTAGAAGATAGGTTGTGGAAATTCAGTGTAAGAAAATACCTAATTTGGCAAATTTGGGAAAATGTGCGAAAACGATCAAATCAGACGAAATTGGAGGTACCAAATGGAATAAGATCAATAACTACGGATATTGGAAAGTCCAATTTTTGAAACGGGTTTGAAGGAAGGTGCGATTTGAAGGAAAATTAGGATTTAATAAGAAATTCACGGATTTGGGAAAAACTACAGAGATGGCCCGACTCGGTGAAATTGAAGCCCCCAGTTGATAAAGAATGAATAAGCAAAAATAGCCTAAGGATCAGTTTGAAGTGGATCCCAAGAAAGAGCCTGTTAGAGGAAAATGGAAAAACGAGAAAATTCTTGGTATTGAAAAGTGGAAAACTAAATCGGAGGGGAATTCGATCATAAAAATTGGGCGTTTTTGGACCAACTCAAATTCAATATATAATAAAGTAGTGGAAAAAGAAAATCTGAAAACAGACCCGTTTTGACTAAAACCGAGGTTTCGGGGGTTAAAGGGCAATATTGAAAAATCTGAGAAATATAGGACCTGAGCTCAGAAAATTTTGAAAACCTCCAGATCTGAGTTTTATATTTTTTGGAACGAATTGCTGAAGAAAAATCCAGAATTGTGATTCAA
Organism: Fremontodendron californicum; assembly: GCA_030761205.1. NCBI lineage: Eukaryota > Viridiplantae > Streptophyta > Magnoliopsida > Malvales > Malvaceae > Fremontodendron > Fremontodendron californicum. The sequence goes on from JAULJL010000045.1 coordinate 4,288,845, forward strand.
ATGAAAAAAGCGAAGTTCGGGTGCACTAACCCGAAAAATCCAAAAGAAAATTTTGAGAAAAATAGCAAAGAGCTCGAAAAATTATGAAAACTTTTAAATTTAAGTTTTATATTTTTTCGAAGAGATTGGAGAAATAAAATCCGAAATCGGAGTTCAAATGAAAAATGATAAAGTTCGGGTACACTAACTTGAAAATCCAAAAGAAAATTTCGTGAAAAATAGCAAACGAGCTCGAAAAATTATGAAAACTTCCAGATATTACTTTTATAATTTTTGGAAGGTATTGGTGAAGAAAAATCCGGAACCAAATCAAATGAAAATGGCTAAATTTGAGAGGCACTAAACCGAAACTTTAGAGAAAAAATCAGAGAAAATAGAGAATGAGCACGAAAAAATGTGAAAACCTCCAGAGCTAAGTTTTATATTGGATAGGATGAGTTGGAAAAGGAAAATCCAAAATTGGGGTCCGTTTTCAATTATATTAAGTTTGGAGGCCAAAATGCAAATTTACCAAAGAAACCGAAAATGGCCAATTTGCAAATAAAAAAAGTTGAATGGCCTTGAAATTTCTGGGTCATTTTCAGCCAGCAGTCGGTCAAAGGGAGGAGTGTGATCATCATGAATCTAATGGCCAAGGATGGATAGCAAGATAACATTTTTAAAAGAACAAGATTCTCCATTATTTTGCCTACATTGCATTTTAGGCCAATGGGAGGTCTCCAACTTGCAAAGCCATGTGAAGAGCATGTGAAGGCTATGGGATGATGACAAGTAGGACTAAAAATGCCACATAGGAAGATATTTTAATAACGAGCCATATGATCTTGCCAAGTGGCCTAGATATTTTGTAGAGATAAGAGAGCATGCAAAGCATGACAAGGGCAAAAAAGAAAAACATACACACTCTCTACAATAAAAGGGGCAGCTGGCCATAGTGAAGAAGGGGGGAGTTCATTTTTTTCTTAAGGCATTTCATTCTAGAGAGAGAAAAAAAATAGGAAAAAGAAAAAAAATGAGAAGATTTTGACAACTTTGATTTGGAAAGCAGAATCTAGACGGCTATCTCTTCCTTTCTTCTTCTTTAATGTTTTTCTTTGATGTTGTGATTCTTTTTCTTCTCTTTTTGTTCATGTGATTTATTAACTTTTTGATGGATAAAAAGGTTTTCAAAAATAAATTTTAAAGGTTTTCTATCCTTTATTCTTTATCAAATAACTAAGTTGACAAAATTTTTACATGTTTTCTTAGCATAAGCCGAAACTTGGAAAATGTTTTTGTGCTTGTTCTTTCTTGGTCTTGCTTGTTGGTTGTGTTCATCTTTTCATTCATGATTGATCTATTTTCATATGGTTGGTTGGCTGAAAATCATGCATTTCATGACATTGCAACTAGGATTTTGGCCAAGATCAACCAATGATCTCAAGCCAAAAATCCTTTGTCTCTACTAGTTGAGAGATTAATAGTTTAGATTGGGTATTCTAACTTTGGGATTTTTTTTCACTACTCAGCCATGGTCAAAATAAAATGATTTTTTATCACATGAAATAGTCATTTAGAGGATGTCATGGTATTTTTCTCAAGATTTTTAGATTTTGTTTTATCATGGTTGAAAAAATGGATTTTGACAAAGCAATTTTTAATTCACTGCCTTGATTTTGGTAAAATTCGGTCATAGAATCCATGCTCCAAAAATTAAGCTGATTTCTTTCCATAGAGATCAACATGTCCTAGGTCTACCATAATTTTTATAGATTTGTTTGAAATTTTTTAGAAGGGCAAAAAAATAAGTTTTCAAAACTGCCAGTGAGAGTCAGATTGTTTTTTAAGAAATAGTAATTTTCTGTTTTGGTTAGTATATTAAGAGGGGCTGATTTGGGACATTGGTTACTATCTTAGGTTAATTTCCATGTTATCTCAATCATAAAATTTTATTTTATAAAAGTCGGGTCAAGGGTGGTCAAATTGGATTTCAGAACTAGGAAAATAGAACTATTTAAAGAGGGGTTCGGACATGGAGTCCCTTTTTATCCCAAAAATTCTGAAATTGTTTAAATCCAAGTGGAAAGTCTTTTGATTTTGAAGACCCAATTTAAGTCTCTTCCTATCGGATACCTTTTTAGGTATATGAATGTCCTTACTTCAAGGAAGAAATACATCATCATTCAATGCATATTTTAAAATGTTTTTTATTCAATTTGACATAAAAACGTATTTTTCAATTTCCTAAACATTTGGCAAGAATTAGTTCCCAATCTTTGTCGGTTTTGCCGAGGAGGTTAGGAAATTATTCAATGCATGTGTTTATGGAATCGAAATGTATGATTTTCATTTTACTCTGAATCATGTTAATGTCATATGAAAAAATTATTTTTCAAGCTTTGTCGAGTTTGCCGTGAAGCACGGTAGTATTTTCCGACATATGCTATTTAAATGATTCCTCATACGAATAATTCATTATAAATAATGATATGTGCATGTGATTATGATGTGATTATGAATATTTTATGGTGATGTCATTTTGTTGATTTTGCCATGTCATTCATATACCATGTTATTCATATGCCGTGTCATTCACATGCCATGTCACTCAGCAAGCTTGGAGACAAGACATAAATATACATTAATGCAAGAATAGCCAAGGTTCAAATCCTCTGAGTCTCCAATGTTGGGAGGACTTTATCATTACACTCCCGGTCCGACAGGGATTAGACTTTCATCAACAATAAAATGAGGGTGAGGGACAAAAAAAAAGTCAAGTTCTACAACAAAAAAACATGATGTCATGTGAATATATATATGAGTGGCTGACAAATAAATATGTTAGAATGATCTTAAGAGTTGAACAACAAATATTTTAAGGTGAAAATTCCCAAAAAAAAAAAAAATTGTTAAGGGAAGGTGACATGTTTCTGTAATTGACAGCTTCAATTATTTTCTCAGCAATAAACAACCATTGCCTTGATTTTATTTTTACCAGTTAGAAGGAAAATTGTTCTTCCTACAATTATTAATCGAACTAATAATTTCTATTCGAGACCAAGTTCTCATCTATCGTACGTCTAACTAAACAAACGAAGGGAAATGGAAAATATTTCTTACAGGTTTACGATGGATTCCGAGCTGAGCCCATGTAATAACTTCCATCAGTTCTTCAAGGGTGCCATAGCCACCTGATATTTAATAAAACATCAACATATTTACATGTAAGCTTAAAGTAGTGTTTGAGCATTCCAAGCCAAGCATTTATAATAAATTATAATGTGATGCAAGCACTTATTGTCGCACATATTAAAGACAGACTGGCATATATATATATATATATATATATATATATATATAAGAGAGGGGATGCACGAATCAAATAGAACTCATACCGGGGAGCGCAATGAAGGCATCATGCTGTCATGCCATTTCAGCTTTTGTTTGATGCCTATCAGATACAGCTCTTACTTCTCCAACAGCCTCACCAGTAATCAGCAACAACACCCTATCAGTAACACCTTCCACTAAAAGTTCCAAAAAATCAATTACTAAATTAGCAATAACAAGATTAATTATTAGACAATCAGATCTCCACTAAGCAACAATTCACTGCAGCAACTAACTGCCTAGTGTTATGATCAGATAGCAGAGACCCAGTGACAAACTTTTAGATCATATTATCATTTTCAGCCATGTCACTGTAAACGAATGATCGATTTCATGGGAAACAAAAATCAGATAACATTGCAGACAACTCAGAACAAGTTGGAGATTTGATTCAAGGCTCTAAACATAGTTCTAAATTGCAGTGGCGGATTTCGTCGTGGATGCGGTTGCGGTATCGCGGTCGCGGATGTCGCGAGCGTTACATAACGTGTCGCGACTGTCGCGGACGTGAATTAATAGTGTTTCAATGAATTTGAGCGGACATTACGTAATGGATAAAACACGATGCAGAGTTCTCCATTTTCGTTACGTCGCGGCCCTTACGTAACGTAACGGTTGCATTTTAGAACTATAGCTCTGAATATTTACCTCCCTAGTCATCAAGGTCCTTATAATGACACTGCAAAATCCAACCATAAATCAGTATCATACCAAAGACATAAACTAATTGAGAATGGAGTAGAGATTTTACTTCCAATTTGGAAGAATTAGACTACAATTATCAAAATTATGTTTTTCCAATGGGCATCAAAGTCACTTTCAATGTAAGAATTGCATTCAATTATGTTAAAAGGAGGGGCTAGCTCTAGTCAAGTGACTGCAAAAAAAAGTTTCTAAGACTCTAGAGCCTACAACTTTAAAATGATCTCTAACTGGAAGTTAGAGTATAATTGTGGACTGATAATGCAAGGACCAAAAGGGGTTCACCTTTCCCAATCGATCAAAGCTGCTTAAAAAGCTAACCCTTTTAAAAACTTCTGTAAAGGAGTATATATGTACGAGATAATAACCATGTTCCTTTCTGCACAAATCCAATTTGATCTCTTAAAACAAAGAGAAACCTTTTATACAAGTGAAAATTGAGAGGACAACTAAATCTTTTATCTGGAGACCAGCATTTGATCCCAAGATGTCTGCCTTTGTTGAGAAACCCACTGCCATAGATAATTGAGAGGAATTTGCATGGTTCAAGAGGGAAAAACTCTTTAAAATTATCAAATACTCAAAACCCATTTCGAAGTCCCTAAAAAAACACAAAGATCATTACTCATTTCTTGAGATTATAAGAAGAAAAAAATGATGCTTGTCTTTTAAAACATGAAGAAGAACAAGAAAGAAAAAGAGAGAAAACAACCCTAGAATATGGCGCCCACCATCATGAACTGCCTGAGAAATGAGAAACATGAAGAAGAACAAGAAAGAAAAAGAGAGAGAAAACAAACCCTAGAACATGGCGCCCACCATCATGAACTGCCTGAGAAATAAGACCCATCAATCCCACGCTTCCACCTCCATAGACCAAATCAATCCTTCTCTCCACCTTCAAAAAAACACAACATTTTTTATAAAAATGGATCGAAAACCAAACCCCATTTATACCTGACACAAGGACATAAACATTGTCCATACAAGAATTAACAATAGGAAACATAAACAAATTGAGAAAACAATTGTAAGGTTGAGTAGCAAGAGAATGATAAAAAATAAAAATAAAAAAAACCTACAAAAATATAAGTGTTTTCATGGAACCCCATAAACAAAAATCATGGAGGTTTTCTTGTAGAAGTGCCGAAGGAAAGAACAAGCTCAAAGGAGTCATGATATCAAGGCTAGCACGTTTGTTTCCCCTGGGAAAAGCAGGAGATTATAATTATGATTATTGATTATTATTCTTATTAATAATATTACTGTATTATTTTTAATTTCAAAACCCTAAACCCGACACTACACGAATAAACACGAATAACTGATTTTACATTCCAACATCAAACATATGCACTAGTTTGATAAAGCTTAAGTTAATATACCAATTACCAAACATGAAACAGAAAAGATTGTAAACATAGGTAGTTAATAACAAAAAGGCAGTAAGCTAAGCACATAAATATTGTCAAACACAATTTTATTCCTTAATATTTGGACTTCGGAGCTGTTGAGTAGATAAAGAAGACAAGAACAATAAGGCAATCCTTGAGATTCAACTGTCAGCTTTCCTTTACTCCTTCTCTCTTCCTACTGTTTCACTGCTTCCGAAAAAGAAAGTTTGTCAAGTTTCAAGACTAAATTACTTGCACCCAGAAGAAGAAGAAGAGAACGCGAAGAAGCAGCTCTGCACTGAACTGTAAGAGTGAGGGAAATGTTAGGGTTGAGTTTAGGGTTTTTTTTATTTTTGTTTTTACCGCCATTTTAGTTTTAGACTTTTAGTCGATTCAGTAACTTTAGTTAACATTAGTTTAGTTTACCAATTTATTTACTGTCTTTTAGGCTTTTAGTACTGTCGTTTTAGGTTTTTACTAAACTAAAGTTTAGTAACTTTAGTTTAGTTAATTATAAAAATAAAAATAAAAAATAGTTTAGTTTAGTTTTGTTTACAAATTTATTGTTTCCAAAATTAAATATAGTATTTCAACTGTCGTTACTTTTAAGAATTTAAGATTGAACAATTTTACATTTTATTTTTATATTTATTAAATTTTAGACTTTTAATTTTATAAAATAAAGTTTTATTAAATTTTATTTTATGTTTCAAAATTAAAAGAAAATTATAAATATTTTTAAAATTAAATATAAAACAATATATTATAGAATAATATTAATTAAAATTTAATTTTAATATTTTAAAATTTAAAAGACAAGTATAGTTTTTATGTTTTAAAATAAAAAAGAAAAGTATAAATTAAAATTATATTGGATATACGAAAAATCTTAAACATTAAATTTTAATTAAATATTTATTTATTTATTAAACATATGTGTGTCATTGTGTCAGTGACTCAGTGTGATATGTCTAAAAGTTATTTTAAAAATATATAAAAATTTATACTATCTAGTAAATAGTAAAGTAAAGTACTAAGTATTAATTAATTTAATATCTCATATTAATTAAGTTTTGCTTTTTTTAATTTGTTCGATTAATTTAATTTTTTTATATAAAAGTTAGTAGTATTACTATTATAGTATTATTGTTAGACTGATTGTAGTAGCTTATTAATTAGTACTTCTTATTTCATACTTACTGATTTACTAGTTATTACTAATAATAATAAAATACAATCATCTTAATAATAATAATACTACTAACTTTTATTATACAAACAAATAAAAAAAATTTAAAATTTTAAAAATCAAAACTTAATTAATAATTTAATATGAGATTCAAAATATGATACATTTAATATATTTGTTAATAAGATTGAGTCATACTTTAATTAGTTTATTCATAATTCATACTTCAAGAGTTCAAGACACAAATTCTTTTTTTAAGTAATTCTTTTTAAAATTATAACTTAATTAATTTATAAAGTTATGATATATTATTTTTATAATGATATTTATTTTAATTAAATTAACTTTTCTAGTATAAAGATATTGGAATTGAATATTATATAAGGAGAAATTAAGTTGGCTCTACTTATATTTTACCTTAACAATCATATTATTAGTTTATTACTATTAATTAAAATGAGTAGAGCTATATTAAGTTAATTGTTTAAAATAGTTTTTATTTAACTATATATTAAATAGGTATCATAATTAAAAATTAAAAATAATGTTTATAGTTTATATATATGTTATAAGTATATTGAAAACTAATGAGAAATTAAAATCGAAATTTGGGATGGAAAAATGTTGGAGTATAGTTCTAAAACAAGTATAAAAAAAAAAAAAGGGTCTGAATTGGATTTCTTTTAATTTTTCAGGTTCTTCCTCGGAAGGAAAATTTTGAAAAGTACCAAAAAAATAAAAAAAGAAGGAGGAAACACTTATCCCCAGAAGGAAAAGAAAGTGAAAAAGACTTATTGTTTCAATTTAATTACCAGTTCCTTACCTAACCCCACAGCAGCTTCTTAGTAGCTAGCTTTGTTCCCTGAACTGCTCCCACAAAACACACAAATCCTTTTAAACCTAGACTTTGTCTCTTCCATCTCCCTCTTTTCTTCCCTTTCTTTGTTTTTCTCTCACTTTTTTTTTTTTTTGCCTTTCATTTTCTAACAATAATGATGTCCTTGAAGAAGGTTGAGAAATGAGAACAAGGTGAGTAGTTCTAGTATTTCAAGTTGTTTAAATACACAGGGAAAAATAAACAAAAATGTTTCCAAACCCATAGTGATGAGGAGGTTAACAGCTTTCCGGTGCAGTCCCTGGAAGTTGAAAAGCCAGCGGGCTTTGATTGCAGCAATGAGCAATGATAAAATAGTTTTTTTTAATGAAGAAAAGCAGTGGAAATACGGAGGAGCATGTGGAGGCATGCATGGATGTTGAAAAGGTAGTTTCTTTGTCCAATGAGGTGGTTCCCGAAACAAGTTGATGTTATGGTCAAAATTGGATTGTTCAAAATCCATAGATAATGGTCCGATCATAATGGAGAGGTGGGTCATCAAATTGTGAATGAACTTGTTGGGGATACTAGTTTTAATAAGAATGAAATAGATATCTTATCAAGAGCAGTGATGGTTATGGCATTTCGAATATATTGGGGATTGGATTTGTATTTTTTGGATTCTATTAATAATACTTACTGGCTTAACAACAACAACAACAAAAATACCTCTCTTAATTAATTAATTAAAGTCTTTTCTATATATTTCCTACTGTTGTTTATTTTGGGGTTTTTTTATTATTCAGAAGTTAGAATAAATTGATTTTTTTAGAAAATATTAGTATCTAAGATACGGATTAAAGTGATATTTAAAATATTATATATAATAGCAAAATCCTTAATACAATATTTTTACTATAATTAATATATTAATTAATCTTAAAAAATACATTAAAGACACTCGTTAAAATTTTTTTTTTATATATATTAATATAACAATGTCACTAGACATTAATTAATATTTTCATTAATAATTGATGAATAACTAAATTAATTTTAATATCGATTAATCGATTTTAATGGAATAATGAATTCCCGTACCCCAAGCAGAATCTTTAAAAAGAAAGTTAAAAAGTAGGATGGTTCGAGATGAGGATTCTGCCAGCAAAGTGAGTTGTCTTTAGGTGGTTGACTAAATTTTGTTATTGAGAGTGATAGATCATTATTATTGATTAAATTCGGATTTTAAAGAAACTTTGAGTTATTAATTGTATCATTTTCAATGAAATTTCAAGCTTTTATTTGACAGATTGAGAGAGATTACATTAGATTTGTAGGGTAGTTTTCATTTTACTTTAGGTTATTAATTGTATCATTTTCAATGGAATTTCAAGCTTTCAATTGACAGATTGAGAGAGATTACATTAGATTTGTAGGGTAGTTTTCATTTTAGGTTTTGAGCTTCCGTTGGTTTTACCAATTATGTGACTTTCTTCCTTATTCAACAATCGTACTATATTGTTCCAAAAAAAAAATGATAGACCACTTTGGGCAATGTTACTTTAAATGTTCAAAACACTACAAACAAATTACCATATAGTGATGGTCCAAAAAGCGTCGCTAAAACTCCAAAATCCATCGCTAAAAGTCCTAAAACCCTATACCGACGGTCAAAATGACTATTCCGACAAAAAAATCAAGCGACGGTAAAACCCTCGTCGGTATAGACCTATACCGACGGAAAAGGTGACCGTCGGAATAGGATGTATAACCTATACCGACGGTTTTAGGCGTCACTAATGTTACTACCGTCGGTATAGCCTATGTTGGGTAGCCCCTTTTGCTTTTACCTATACCGACGGATTTTGTATCCGTCGGTATAGATACCGAATCTATACCGACGGCTTTTATATCCTTAGGTATAGATATCGTATTTATACCGACGGTTTTTGTATCCGTCGGTGTAGATACCACATCTATACTGACGGCTTTTGTATCCGTCAGTATAGATACCGCATCTATACCGACGGCTTTTGTATCTGTAGGTATAGATATCGTATCTATACCGACGGCTTTTGTATCCGTCAGTATAGATACCATAGATATACATATACCGACAATTTTTTTTTGGCGTCCGTCGGTATAGATTAAAATGTAAAATATACAATTAACCTATAGCGACAGTTTGACTTAAATTTACTGACGGTTTACTCCGTTAGTATACTATACATTTTTTGTTGTTATATGAATTGTCAGTATAGAGGTCAGAGCGTCGGTAAAAATAAAATTTTATTATATTTTCAATTACTAATATTGATATATTTATAATTTAATCCAAGATATTTCATATAAAAAAAATATAAGAAAGTACAAAATATTTCATAATATTAAAAATAAAATTACAAATAAATTGTCTTAATTATATAAGTTTTACAAGCTAATTAGAAGTCGCAAGCTAAAGTCATAATACAGTCTTAAAATTGAAAATTAACAATCCAGACACAAAGTAAATAAGCAATCCAAGTACATAAAGTGAAATAAGCAATCCAAATCTCATGAATATTCCTATGGAGCAGCATCTGCATAAAATTGACAAATGTTATACAATTACAAGCAATTAAGTAGTGAAGTCAATATAGAAGAATAAAATAATCAAGTATTTTACAATCTTCATTTTCATTAACTTGATGACTAGAAGTTGAAGACCTTATTATTGGTGACAAATTTGGAGCACTACCAGCATTAGGTACCTAAAAAGTATATGTTATGTCAATATATATTTATTGAATTAAGCTTATACACATTACATCTACTCAAAAGGTAAAAATATCATGTGAAATATGATCTACATTTCAAGTTCCACAATCCTACCACAATCAAGCAATTCCTCGACATTTCAAGTTCCACAATCCTACCACAACCAAGCAGATGAATATATTTTAAAAGATGAATTTATTGTATATTAACGCTGCTACAGAAATATATTACCTCTCTATTCATCTCTCCAAACTTAATTGCATTATTACTCATATGACAGTAGCAAGTGTATTACTGCAACTGCAATGTCATGATATTATTATACATTATTTATTTACTAGAACATACATACATACCCTACTACATGATATTATCTCCTTCAAACATGTACGTTGTGCATATGGAATTATTATTATCTTAGACATGGATAGAAAATTTTCATTATATAGAAGAAACAGCTTACAGCTAGCTAGTTCTGAGTTCAGAAGAAATTGTCCCTGTATTTTATTCTATATTGTCAATTGAACATATATGTTTGCTTTACTTCATTAATAATTAGATAGGAAAATTTGACTTCTCAATTCCATTTCATGCAAGCCTAGCCCTATAATGTCATCTATCATTCTTGCACCTGGTCAAGCTATATGCATGCTCACAATGTTTAAATATAATAATAATAATTTCAACAACTTTCGAAGTGGGGACTGGGGAGCCAGTTTCATTAATTTCACATATATGCATCAAGCTACAATGGTTCTTTTCCTTAAAATGGTATAGCAGAAAGGCCAGCTATGAATAAAACTACACAATCATATACCACACAACACAAACATGAAAAGTCAATAGACCAACATTTTCAATAAGGTTTAGGTCTATACATCTCCTACTATGTAATTATGTTTTGACTTAGCTAAATATTTCTACAATGAAACACTATTGAAAAAAGATACATATCATCAAACTTTCATGGAGCCATATTAAGAAAGAAATGGAAAATAATCTTAAGTTTAGTGTCGAATATAATTTTACAATTTTATACAAACTCAATAGCTCTAAAAGTACCTTGTCTCCTTATGCACTAAGAAATGAAGAATAAGACAACTCAGAACCTCCAACCTACAAGATAACTCAAAACCTCCAACCTGTAAGATACAAAATGAATACAAGGATCAATGAACAGACTTTGAGTGGAAGAAAGAGATCAATATCTGAAAACATTTCTCCTATGGACCTACAAATGAAAAGTTCACTGTAAAACATTTGATAAAGTTTATGACAAACAGAGAACAAGGTCATACCTACATGACATGATGTACAAACACAGTGTTATCTTTAAATGCAAATGCATGTGATAATTGACAGTTTTAAGATCCCCTCCTACATCAGTTCTTGGCCATTTTATTTCAAGAAACTTAAGCTACCAACTTATAATTTGTGTCAAACTAAATTTATTTTACAAATTCTAGCCAATTTAGGTTACACTAAATTTCATAAGCTGAGAATTGAGAAAGGAACATTAAAGCATGTTATACGTATGGAGTGTAGCGAATGATCAATTGCAAAAGGGAAAGTATGAATATTAAGAGCAGATGCTGGAGTTTAGAAATTTGGCAACTTGCAAACTCTGCCTGTTAGAATTACGCAACAGCTTAGAGCCTTAAACTTAGAATTTTTCTAGTATTTGTTAATGAAAGATATATTTTGACAATTAAAACTTAGAATTTTCAAATTAAAGACTAAAAGAATTGAAAATATATAAAAAGTGAAAGAAAAAAAAAACTTAATCTCATACAGCTTAGAGCCTTAAACTTTAATAAACATATCTATATATTAGAAAGAAAAATAAAAGCAGGGCAGGGTAGGGTAGGGTAGGGTAGACATAGGCAATTTGCAAGGAAGAAGGCATGTCATCTACTTAATTTGCAAGGAAGAAGGCAATTTTCGAGGCTCTATACATTCAAAATCGGAAGAGCAGAACCTAACACAATCGGAAGAGCATAACCTAACATTAGTGTTTAGATTGGGAACCTAACATAATCGGTTACTGCCACCTGAAAATCGAAAGAGCAAAACAAAACATTGAAAATCGTAGATGGAAAAACCTAACACAATCGGTTACTGCCACTTGCAGATTGGGAACCATAATGGAAGGAGAATTGAAAATCGCAGATAGGTAGATTGAAAATCGCAGATTGAAGATAAGCAGATTAGTAAATTAGATAAAGAGAAAGAGAAAGAGAACATACCTATGGTTGATGGGTCGACTGAGCTTTGGGAAACAAAATAGATGATCTGAACTGAAGAAACAATAGACATGAATCGATCAAGGTAAGCCCATAAAACTGAAATCTTAGACAAATTTTAATAGCCCATAAAATAGACATTGAAAGAATGCTTGGGAAACATGCGAAAATTTAGGATTCATGGCCTAAAGAAAATTAAACAATTTTCAATTCTTTCAATGATTTTCATACCTGAAAAACTTAGAGCAGTCTTCAAAAAGCCAAGAATCAAACTGTGTATATGCCCGAAAAATCCTTAACTCGTCACGGGTTAGGGTTCTAAAAATTTGAAAATTGAAACAACTAGTAAGAACTAAGAAGGTTTTGCCAAAAGATTGCCTTTCTTCAATTGTTGAGAGTGAGGTTAGGGTTCTAAAAAGGGGAAAAGAAAAATGACCAAATGTTTGAAGTTTTGCTGGGAGCGTCGGGTAAGACATTTGTGTTAACTTAAAACCCAACCCTAAGACAAAACGACGTCGTATAGTCTTAAAAAATTGAAATTCCCCACCAATTAAAAAGAAGTGAGTCTTTTGGGACATTTACAGACGGAAACAAAAAAAAAAACCGTTGGCAAAAGATACCCCTATACCAACGGTTTTTCATTAACCGTCGGTATAGGTATATCTATAGCAACGGAGTGTTTGGGCGTCGATATATGGTCTGTATATTCTGACGGTGACAAAAATCCGTCGGAATAGATACTTTTTACCTACAGATTTCGACCGTAGGTATAGATGAGTGTCAGTATATGACAATTTGTTTGTAGTGTATACCAACGGTTTTTCATTGACCGTCGGTATAGGTATACCTATAGCAACGGATTATTTGGGCGTCGGTATATGTTATGTATATTCTGACGGTAACAAAAATCCGTCGGAATAGATACTTTTTACCTACGGTTTTCGACCGTCGGTATAGGTAAGCATCAGTATATGGCAATTTGTTTGTAGTGAAAGAGTGTTTGATGATGCTTCTCCATGTTATGAACAGCTGATGTATCGAAAAAAAAAAAGTAGAGATTAAATTCTTGGTTTCTTCTTTCTTTTCTTTTTTTTCATTTCTTTTTAACATCCTTTAAATCCACCATCATTCACTTTAAAACGTTTATCAAATTTAGGAACTTGCTATCTCTTTGGTTTTTCAAAACGA